>CM038629.1:11918742-13118742 GCA_021554675.1 Leuciscus idus
CTAAAGCTGAACCTTTTTAATTTACTGAAGGCTACAAATTGTATTATATTAATTCTCAACATGTACACATGCATTATTAATCTTGTGCCTATGAAAACGGCTTTGTTAATATTTCTTGTCCCCTCACAATGACATAATTACACGTTATATAGGCCTATTTTCAGCTCAAAATGGCGAAATTAGACAAAAGTTTATTAGTTTTCTAATTTTTGTCATTCGTTTAACATTTATGACCTAAAAAACTGTCAAATATAAAATGTTTAGTTTAGCTACTTACATCTTCTTAACTCGCACTTGACCGTAAACTGAAGCGTCAGTCGTGCTACTAAAATTCGCGCTTGGCAGCTTCTGTGAACATAAAGCCCGCCTACTTTGATTTGATTGGTCATCTCAAATATTCTGACATTGACGAGAAGTGAAAGACCAATGAGGCTCAGATGAACAAACACACACACACGCGCCTCTGTTTCTGACGTGCGCTCTGCTTGGCGCTGCTGCGGATTGAAGATGAAGAACACTCTGAATCTGATTATAACAAGACTGAAGCGAACACGAATTTGTGTAGCCTACACAAGGGGCAACATTCTAATCTGAAAAATGAAGCCTACCCGGAAGTGCGAAAAACTGCAATACATTGAATATCCGCTAGGGGCAGGTCCCAAAAGGGAGCAAATGTCCATGGACCCCCATGTTAAAATGTCCGTTTTCACAGCATAAATTCATGTTTTTACAGGTTGGTCCCATGGACTTTTATTGTATTTTTCGATAGGTTCTGAGTGCCTGACAACTGTGAGGGGGGTGAATTTTTTTTCTAACTCGTTAGTTTAGATCGTATTTAGATATAAAATGTATGACAAATAAGGGCGTGGTTAACTTTGATTGACAGCTTGATTGACAGCTGAACATAGGCTGCGCCGATTGGAATTCCTGAAATTTGACGTCTCGGCCATGATCTGACACGACACATCATGCCACCTCTGTATCCTTTCTGAACATTTGTATTGAAACATCGTACATAAAATGGGTTGCTCTGCTATAAACTGCTCTAACCGACAATGTAGGAGGACTTCGCTCCAGTTTTTCCGGTAAGTGACAATCCACTACTATTTCACGTGATGTAACTAGTGAGCACTATTTAGCATCAATGTTTGTGGGCAGTGGCACTGCAACAGTTAGCATGTATTTTAACTTATACGTTTCATATACTAGTAACGTTATTTAACCGAAGCTATAGTTTGTGAAATTAAACATTTCTCGTTGTTAGTGTGTTTTTTAGTTGGCTTAGACAGCCATTATGAGGGTATAAGTAGCCTAAAAGGTATAAGAAGCCATAAAACGAATTGCCAGGGGAACAAATTATAGATTAATGAGATCAAAGATCGTCCGTTAGATATAGCCTACACAAGATGAATTATATCCTATGTTTAACCACTCCACTAGACTAGAGACATCAACCAGCGGCAAACGTCAGCAGCACTAGCCGAGGTAAGGCTGTTCCAGGAGGGATACATGAGCGCTGAGCGCCCGGTGATCGCTTGGATCTCACAACTCTGAAAACGTCAGATCAAAATTTTAAATCGGCGCTATCTGTATAAACAAACAACATATTTGAGATTAAAACAACTACATTTCGTGACACAATAACAGTAGTATTTTTAAATTTCGCGGTCTTTCTCCTCTCTTATTGACGCAACTTGAGATTATAGCAGCGGGATTTAGCATTCTACATAAAGCTACCACATAACACAAAAACAGCTCACGTTAGCCCGGACCAGAGCCATAGAGAGAAATTCTCTGGCCCGGACTCATCACACCCAGAGCTCTGATCACACCGGCTCAGTCTCACACAAGGTGGGTGGGGTTAGGATTTCCCAAGATTTTCCAAGATGGCGCTGCCCATACCCCCCATAAACAGCCTTAAAACAGTTCTTCAGAAAGTCTATGGGTGACGTCACAGATGCTTTGTCCATATTTTTTACAGTCTATGTGCCTACACTTAATCACAAATGTTTAGGGGGGCTAGGCAGAAGTTTAAAAAGGGCCTAGTGACGCCTATGGTTCTCACTCTGCGTGCGTTTCGCGCTGGATGACGGTCGTGCTGAGCGGTGTAGGTACATAGAAGTAGAAGAAGAGAAGAGGATGACACCATATGCTAAGCGGGGATGTTTTCATTTTCATCCTTAACACATACATTTTAAACCACAAACTACGGAGTATGTTTTGGACATTATTTAACCTTGTCAAAGACGAACAAAATTTTAAGAATAACAATATTTCTTACTCCAAGTTTTAGGGGTGCTAGCCTCGCCCATGTGATCATCTATATCAGAGGTCTGGGGCCGTATTCACAAAGAATTTTAAGGCTAAAAGTAGCTCCTAACTGGCGAATTTAGGAGCAACTCCTAAAAATAATGGGCGTGTCACTCGTAACTTTAGGACTCCTAATTTTTTTGACTAAGAGTAATTCACGAAGCATTTTAGCCCTAAAAGTAGCACCTAAGCCTGGGACAGCTTAAAAGAAGTCGAGAGGACTCCTAACTCACTAAGACCTATTCACAAACCGCTTTTTGTGGCATTTCACGTTGCGATGTTTTGAAATGCGTACGCGGCGGCTACAGGAGCTTCCAATCGCGAGGGAACAATTTTGCATTGTAGGCATAACTAGGGATGCAATAACGCCACCAACAACAACCAAAACTAGGCTACTCATTGCATGTAAACTAATTGTAACATTTCATTGTGAATCAAATTAAAATGTTCCTCTCTTTGCAAACGTAGGCAGAGGCATATAGTGACAGATTAATTCAATAATGTTGCAAAGATATTGCATCAATCCATATGTTTCATTAGGCTACTAGGCTATTTGTTTTGCCTTACTGTTTATTCATTTAGGCTATTTATTCAGTTATTCATCATCTTCCGTCCTTCGCACTACTTGTGTAGCGCATGCATTCTCAGACCTGTCACCTGTCACTCATCATCGTACGGGAGGGGTTTGGAATCATTCCCGCGTTACAATCATCAACCAATCAAGGTGGTCACTTCAGTCAAGCTCGTGCATGAGTAATGACGTCATCCATAGCAACGAAGACTCACTCTTAGTTTAGGAGTTGTCATTTTTCTTTACTAAGAGTAGGTCTGAAAGGCGTTGTGAATAACTTTTAAGAGAAAACTCCTAGCTAAAATCTTTTAGTGCGATTTAGGAGTACTCCTAGTGGTAAGATAAAATGCTTTGTGAATACGGCCCCAGAAATATATCAGAGGTCAGGATAATCACTAGCATTAAATAAAGTCACTCAAACTTGGATGTACATTTTGAGGTAATCATTCCTCACAGAGCCTGTTTTATTATGTTAGGTGCTAATAAATACTATTAAAGTGTGAGATTTTAACAGTGGTGGAAAGTAACTAATTACAAATACTTTCGTTACAGTACTTGAGTAGATTTTTAGATTTTTTCTACTTTCTTGAGTATAATTAAATTGTGGTACTTTTACTTTTACTTGAGTAGAATTAAAAGAAAGTATTCAACTTCGCTACATTTATTTTTCACCAAAAGTACAATTAAAAGAAAGTATTCAACTTCGCTACATTTATTTTTCACCAAAAGTACAGAGTACTTTGACAAAGGTGCCGACGGAGCAACAGAGCGAGCTTACATTTCACAAACACTTTTCAAACGACTGCGTGCGGTGGAGGCTGAGCCCTCAGCCCTGCGCTTCAGCCAATAACAGACAGTTCTGAAGCGCTTCAGCCAATAACAGACAGGTCTGACTCGGGTGCAAAACCAATCAAAACTTCCAGTTCAGCTGGGGGGTGGGGCGTTCAAACCGCGCTTTGACATTCAATCACTGGCGCTCGTGTTTAGAATCCGTATTGCTAACGTTTCAATATTTTATTGAATATAAGTGAGCTATGCTCATATTCTGATTTTAAAATGTAATTGTGGTAACTCCTGAAATGGGTCATCCCATTGATATTACCAGAGCATTGAGCAGTTGAAGTAAATAAAAAACTCGGCTCATAACATGGACACCGTTATTGCTTGGACTTACACTTGGTTTGTAAGTGTCTTGAAAACATTAACACAGTTCAACTGAAAGGTAAAGCTCGCCCTCTTTAACAATACAATTAAACTAAATGTACGAAACAAACTTTGTACAAAGTTGAAAAACCCTCAACAACAGTGAAATAAGATTGCATGATTTGTCTGTCAATCAGATGCATGTAAAAGCAATAGTAGGCTCCCAGCACATTTTCGGTAGAACGAAAAAAAGAGCATTTAATTTAACGTTAACCATACCCCACTTCATTTTTATTTATTTTTACTAGCACTTTTTTATTCATACTACATCTTTTTTTTTTTTTATCGGACCTTTCACTTAACCTTCTTTGCTTTCAAATATGAAATTATTCAAATAAAAACATTCAAATGATCTTACCTGGACTTACTTTTAAAGATTAGTAATAAAACATTTTCTCTTGACAACAGGGAAAGCTAGTATGTTTGCTTAGCATACCGTCAAAAACTACAATTTATGAGTTTAATATCATGTTTGGCTTCAAAATCAAAATTACTTCTGTGGTTTCATGTGTGAGAATATATTATTTTATTAAATTCTATAATACAGGCTATGTTGATTAGCATTGCATTAATGGGTTAATTCACCCAAAAATGAAAATTAGCCCATGATTTACTCACACATAATTAAATGTTCTGGCTCCTCCAAGTTTTATAATGGCAGTGAATGGCTGGAAAAAATTTTAAACCCAAAAAAGTGCATCCATTCATGAAAAAAACACACAAAAAAAACACATTGCTCCAGTGGGTTAATAAAGGCCTTCGGAAACGAAGCCATGTGTTTTTGAAAAATACCCATATTTATAACTTTATAATCTAAAATAACTAGCTTCCGCCAGACGATCGTATGCATACTAAGCAAATTGACTTGCGCCACAAGAGTAACATGTGACACATGTATGATGTAGAATGTAGGAGTATCGTAAGCTTAGACGCCTCTCGTGGTTTAAACAAATAGAGCTGTGCAACAAACTGAAGCTCCTCTTCTATAATATATATATATATATATATATATATATATATATATATATATATATATATATATATATATATATAATATAATATATATATATACATTATGCGTCTTGTCAGGGGTTAGTCTTCCACCGTAAATCGATGCGTATGGTCGGTCGTCTGGCTGAAGCTAGTTATTTTAGATTATAAAGTTATAAATATGGGTATTTTCCTTACACAAACACATGGCTTCACTTCAGAAGGCCTTTGTTAACTCCCTGGAGTAAAAGTGGAGCACTTTTATCATGGATGGGTCCACTTTTTTGGGCTTCAAATTTTCTCTAGCCATTCACTGCCATTATAAAGCTTGGAAGAGTCAGGACATTTTTTAATATAACTCTGATTGTATTCATCTGAAAGAAGAATGTCATTTACACCTAGGATGCCTTAAGGGTGAATAAATCAGGGGCTAATTTTCCTTTTTTGTCCTAACTATCCCTTTAAAGACATACATCATTCTTATGAAAATACCTAAGATATCGCTATCATGTGTTTGTCTTCATGTTTCTTCAGTCAAATGTCTCTATTTGCATGTTATTATATCCATATTGGCATTTCCTGAAACGCCATAAGTGAATCATTCTATGAATCTCACTTGTGGACTTTATGCGCGAGGTATGAATCAGTGTGTACTGGGCTTCCAGTATGAATGAAACAGAATTGACATGAGAGTGTTTAGTGCTCCATATCGCTATCATCTCCCCATTTTGGGTAAAAATAGAAAAATTATACTAAAGTACTTTGTAACGTAGTTACTTGAGTAGTTTTTAAGCAAACTACTTATTTACTCTTACTTGAGTCATATTATTTTTCAGTACTTCTACTTGTACTCAAGTAAATTATTACTTAAGTAGCAATACTTTTACTTAAGTACAATTATTTAGTACTCTTTCTATGGGATGATTATAGTCTCATTATGATTAATACATGCACACACAATTATCCATGTACTAGATACATTTTGTGAATGTATTTTACTAACCACAAACAAATGCCATTTAATTTGAATCTGTGGAATTCGGGATTGAATGAGTGTGCAGCAATTAGTACAAATACAGCCACGTTTGCGAATAAACATGTTCTGTTATCCATTAATAAATCAAAAATCGCTCATTCAAAAATGAATCCGTGCATTTGTGGATCAGAAGACCCGCGTGCATTAATTGACATCTTGTTCGAATCGATCGTGTTCGGTTCATTTGGATTTTGAGACTTCCTTTTCGCAGTTTACAGCATTCCACCCACCCACACACACACACACACACACACAACTAACGAACATGCAGTGCTATTCATTAACGTGAACACGATTCGTAAATGCGTGTCACTATACAATGAAACAAATGCTTTTCAACAGGTGTATGTAGAATTAAGAATTGCATACATGGGCATCAATTTGTACAAATAAAGTCATGTTTGTGAGTATAAATGTTCTACTTTGTATTAACGTGTGACCATTTCCGCGTGCAAAAAGGAATCCGTGGATTTCTGGACCAGGCGACACGCCTGCATTTATTGATTCCTTGTTCGAGTCGATCCTGTTCGGTTCATTTGGATTTTGAGACTTGCTTTCCGCAGTTTTCAGCACTGAAGATCCACACGCAACTGAAAGGCAAGGCAAGCAGCTACCACTAGATGGCAGTCGCAGAATTACCGAGCTGGGCTGCCCTAGTTTGACAACCGGTGGGTGACAATGGACATTGTTCGCATTCTCCCGAAAAAAAATTAAAACATGGATAATACCATTTTAAACCAACAAGCTGGTTGGGTAAGTAACAAATTTTAACTACATAACTGGATGACAAATCTAACCAGAACATGACTAGAATGCTGGGTTTCCCGTTAGTCAAGTAACGTTAGTAGCCTACGCAAATTTCGTCATCACCAGCATCGTAGTTTAATCTTAATGAAGTTAATGTTAACTCAGTTCTATACATTTTTACATGTACCGTATGTAAAACATGGTTTATTTTAATCATTCATAATTTTTCCATGTTTCTTTATTCCATTTCTCTTTATTCCATGTCTCTTTAGGAATTACTACATGACCACATTCTGGAGAGATTACTTGCACGGGTTACACATGCTCTTCAACAACCTCAAATTGACATTGATTATTTGGATTTTGTATGTAGACAGGAAGTAGTATTTCTTGATGCTGTGGCACAGCATGTTCATCTGTCTCAGGATGTGACAGAAAGATTAACTGAACTCCATAATGCAATCCAGATTCACAGACGCACTCAAATTTCACAATCAGTTGTTCAGGTGGAAAGACAAAGTTCAAGTAGGCGTCCAAGGATTGTAGTGCCTACAGATCACATTGCCTATCTTCTGGAGATTGGACTCCCTGTTACAACGATTTCAAATTTGCTGGGTGTTTCCCGGGCTACACTCTTTAGGAGGATGGCCGAAAACAATCTATCAGTTAGGGGACTGTACAGTACCTGCACTGATGCAGAACTTGATGGACTTGTTTCCCAAGTCAAAGAAAGAATGCCACATGCAGGCTACAGATTGGTTAAAGGGACACTTAAGGCGCAAGGTCATCATCTGCAGTGGAACAGAGTAAAAGCATCAATGCACCGTGTGGATAGTCTTGGGATTCTCTCAAGAATTAATCAGTTGGGATGTGTAATCAGAAGAACATACTCAGTGCCATGCCCAAAGTACTTAGTACATATAGACACAAACCATAAACTCATCAGGTAACTTGAGAATGTATTAAACAATAAATGTACTATGCTCTACAATAGACTGTTTTAATATTTCCAACATTATTCAAGAGTTTACAGTTCAAAAGCATTGCATTTTAGTGATCTTTGCTGGGATCGATGGTTTTTCACGCAAGGTGAGCACACATTTTTATCTAAAAGTACAGTATATACTGGATATGTGTGCTTAAAATGCTTGTCTTTTGTATAGATAATGTACCTGGGAGCTGCAGACAACAACCGATCTGACACAACCCTAGCTTTCTTCAGTCAGGCTGTTGAGGAATTTGGATACCCACTGAAGTAAAACTATAATTTTTTTTATCATTTTTTATTGCGTACTGTAAAAAAAAAAAAAAACTCCCTATAGACTAACAAGTTAAAAACAATGTACAATTAATACATTTGACATATTAATTACATTTTATAAATATTCATTTGATGATATATTGACAAAAAAATTTGGTTCTTCATTATGTATGTTATATTCTTGTTTAGAGTGCGAGCTGATCAGGGAGGAGAGAATGTTGGCGTGGCTCGTCTGATGTTTTCTGTACGTGGGACAGAGAGTAACTGCTTTATAGCAGGCAAAAGTGTCCACAATCAGAGGCAAGATAGATTCATCTAAGATTGTTTAAATGTCTTTTACTACTTAAAATACTTGTAATGTAATTCTTTTTTAAATTTGTCTTTTTAAAATTAAGAGTAGAGAGACTCTGGCGTGATCTCTGGATGGGAGTCACCAGCGTGTTCTACCAAATCTTGCACACACTAGAGGAACAGGACATGCTGGATTTGAGCAGCACTCTTCACCTGTTTTGCTGCCATTATGTATTTTTGCCCCGACTGCAAGCAAACCTCAATGTGTTTCGTGAGGGATGGGACAACCACCCATTGAGGACAGAGCAAAACCTCTCACCAAACCAACTGTGGGTGGTTGGTCAGATGGAAAATCCCATTGACAACCCAGAGGTACTGAAGCAGTTATACAAAGAAAATATCATTTTACAGGGATAGGTTACACAGAAATTTAAATGTAGTCATTTACTCACCCTCAAGTTGTTCCAAACCTGTACAAGGTTTTCTTTTGTTGAACCAAAAAGAAGATATTTTAAAGAATTTTTGTAACCACACAGTTGATGGCACCCTTTGACTTTCATAATAGGAAGGAAATACTATACTAATAAACTCATACAGGTTTGGAACAACTGAACAACTTGAGGGTAAGTAAATGACAATTTTCATTTTTGGTTAAACTATGCCTTTAATCCAAATATTACAGACCAAGTTGATTTTCAAGATGATTGTAACACTGTAATTGAATTAACCAATATTAGTCTTTCGTAATAAAACAGTGAATCTTTCCCTGTTGTTTTATTTCAGGAGATGAACATTCCTTACATTGACTGGGAGGAAAGTGGGTATATTGTGGATCAACACACTGTGGTGAATGTTCCACGGTTCGACAGCCCTCTAACTCCTGAACAAGTGGAGATGCTGAGAGAACATATTAATCCTCTACAACCCTCTGCGTCCAATGGCATGGACATTTATTTGAATACAGTTCAATATGTTGAGAATTTGCTAGCTGAAAATTAGATAGTGTTGCATGTTTTTAAAAGAAATGCTTTTAAGGTGATTTTTCTAAACATTCTATTTTTTTTACCCTATGATGTAATTTAATCAATTCAAATAAACAACATTGAGTTTTTGGATAAGATTTTTGACCATATCACATTGAACATTAAGTCTATCTCATTAAACTACAAAATGTAAAACACAAAAATGGGTGAACGGCCCAAATTAAACGTTATTATATTATTTTAACATTGCCATATTTAATAGACAAGCAATAGTAACAAAGACAAATTTTAGAAATTCATAAACATCTACACAAGGCCAAAACCACTGTCCACAGACTGCAGACATACCATCATGTCAGCTGTGAGAGCTGAGAGGGAGGTATAGTGATCTGGCAGGCGAATGCGCTCTTGACAAGTGTATGCCTTTGGTAAATGGTTTGGTCCACTGGACTGAACAACTTCCAGCGTGAGGGTGCGTGGCACTACTTCCCATCCAACCCAGAATTTGAGAAGTTTCCTCAGGTTGCTGGGTGATGCTAAGACAAAAAAGAGATAGAAATAAGTTATTGTTTAATGGTCACATATAACAGGAAAAAATAATATTTTATTTATTAGACAAAAATTTACCATGTTCAACAAAGGTTCTCAAAAGGCCTGTAACGAGATTAAGTTTCTCAGGCTGTATGTCGTCAGCATCGCTGTCGTCGCTGTCTTCTGTATGATGTGGTTGGGGCCACTGGATGGCTTGCAGGATCATCTGTAATTCCAAAAAATATGAATTCAGTGTTCAAGTCATGCTACCAAAGTCCAAAACAAATATTTTTTTTAAGTGAATTTATAATTCTGCACATTTTGAAAATTTACCTCAGGTGTGATTTCAGCTTCACTTTCTCTTGGGAACAGCAGGGGTAACACATCTGGTCTACAGCTGATAAGTGGCCAGACTCCAGTGTCCTTCAATCCCTTTTTTAATTGTTTTAGCTGAGCACCGACTCGGCCAAGGACCTGTAAATTATAATAATAACCAGTATTATAAAAATAATAATATAATATAAAAAACAATCATAAGTAGTATGAATATGTATAATAAACTAGAAGATTCTTTGAAGTTTGTTAACTTTATATATTACAGCATGAGTGAGAAGCTGTTGGAAGAGCAGCATCTTGTTGCTCCTCTTGTTTGGCACTGCAAAGTAAAACTCCAAACAAAGGTTGGATACTTGTGAAGTCTCATCCTCAGTCCATTCATCTTTCAGCAGCTATAAAATACAAGCATTATTTAGTGCACAGAATTAGCAGCTATTTTTTAGATGTCTGCATTTCATCAGAAACCACAAAACACTGTTGAAAGACCTGGTTAATTTTCTTTACTCACTAGACGAATCGTCTCCCTTTGTTCAGTGTCTGGGCAGTCCTCTAAACAGAGATTTGTGGTAGCTGTGTCCTTTGTGTCCCCTGTCAAAGAATGAACTATTGCCAGGCTTAGGCCTGACAAAGCAGGACCTTGATTGATTAACGAGTGGCCAATCATTCTTCCAGCCATCACAAAAAGTTCACTCTCAACAAGTACAGCTGATGCAGAGGGCAAAAGGTGGTCTATTTCCCCCTCAAACAGAGTGGTCTCTGCTGCATTTCCTGATAAGAATACATTGCAATTAGAAAATTACACTCCATAACAAGCTTGAAAATATATATATTTTTTTTTTCAAAACTTAAATTTTATTTTGAGATTTTTTACAGCAACCCTTTAAAATAAGGTTTCATTTGTAAACATTAGTTGATGTATTAACTAAAATGAAATACCCATGAGCTATACATTTCTTACAATATTTATTAATCTTTTTAATGTTAGTAGTGATGGGGACGAGACCGCCTATGCCGAGTCCGAGTCAAGACCGAGTCCGTTGGTTTTCAAATTCAGTCGAGTCCGAGTCAAGACCGAGTCTTTGAGGAAGCAAGTCCGAGTCGAGACCGAGCCTTTAGGAGTCGAGACCAAAACCATAAAAACATGTCAGTTTTCATATTCATGATTTAATATCACCCCAGTTAATAATCAACAGTTAGGCCTACAGACTAAGCTAGATTGGGAATTGTTTAGAGGAGCAGTCTTAACGTCTTAATATGGACTATGCTTTTACTATCATTAAAAAAATCCCTACCACATGCATCACCTTCTGCCTATTTTTCTAAACTGCTTCAACAGTGCTGCTCTGTCATCAACATGTTAAGCCCACCCTGACTTTTTTAATCATAGTAAGGACATGCAGAGCAAATAAAAAATTTCTAGTGGTATGTATTCTAGTGGACTAGTGATGGGGACGAGACCGCCTATGCCGAGTCCGAGTCAAGACCGAGTCTCTGAAGGAACAAGTCCGAGTCGAGTCCGAGAAAGCAGAAATCGGTCTCGAGACCGGACTCGAGTACTACATCAGTATAGTTAGTACAACTTTTGATTTTAATAATGTATTAGTAAATGTTGGAATTAACTGAACTAATGTTAACTAAAGAAACGTTATTGTAAGGTGTTACCAGTTTTAAAGCTGGATTGAGAAACATAGATTGCTAGATAATGTTGTGTCTGATTCATATAGCAATGCTAGATACATCTTGATTCATATTAAAGGTAAATTAGATTTTCTGTTTACTAGACATTGTTCAGGCCCTTAGATGGTTAAGGCCATCAACAACAACAAAAAATACTGCCTGCCAAAAAACATAACTCTCTATGAGGACCCTAAAATGGCTGTTAAATAAATGTACTTCTTCACTTAACTTGATGCATAGTCCTGTAAATTTGCTAAATTATGTGAAAACTGCATTAGCAATATTTCATACCATAGTTCAGTTTAAATCCATGCTTTAATTTAGCAATTGCTGTTGACAGGATATGTCTAGTCACTCCAATGCCAATTGCAGCGTCTCCTACAAAACACCAAATATTCAAAGAAGAATTAGTGTTCCATTAATAAATAATAATCATAGATTAAGTTTTACTGGTTTATGCAGACTTATTCCCTACAGTACAGGTTCAGCATCATGTATCAATGCTATTGCTATCAATTATTATAAAATTAAATCTTATATTTTTATCATATCTGTGTTAGAGATGTAAATTGTTTATTTGACTAATATGTTTTAGAAACATCATCATCAACTTGATACCTTGAATGTGACAGTTAAATGGAGCAGCCCACTGGTTCTTTTCACGTTGTTGTTTGTAAAATGAAATGAGGGACCTGTCCCGTTCCTCATCAGTATCCCTGGAATCCAGTGTCAGAAAAAGGGTTGGCTGCCTTTTACCTCCTTCACGCAAATGCTCAAAGAAGAGCTGTACAGCCTTCTGAGGGTTCTCCACTGTTTTCCATTCTAAAAAAAAGAAAGAAAATAATTAGAACCATTAAAAATAATTTATCAAACTAAATAGACAATGACTATTTAGTTGGATAATTATAGTTGGAGCCCATGAGATATTGCATATCATATGTAGTCAAGCCATGCATTCATCCTATTTTTGAGTATGTGCCCCTATAAAGAACAAGAGTCATAAAATGTATACAGGTTTTAGTCAAAATAAAGTTAAAGTTTTATGTAAGGTCAAGTTCCATTTGATTCGAATTGTATGAGCGTAGTAGCATTGAGATGACCTCAATCTGTAAAAGTCTCAGAACTTTTCATTTTATGCAGTTTTAAACATTTTTACATTTAATTTACAACAGTGTCGCAAATGCATACAACAATTTTCACTTATGTACATCATAAAATACCATTCAATAAAATGTAATTATTAATTACCTCACAAATGTATGACCATAACTGTACACATTCACAATTGTATAATTCACCTTCTGTTGCTGGTCCTGCAAATAGCAGATGGGAGTTTTACTTACTCAAACATGTTCTGAGGGCAGAAAGGAAAATGATTGGTTTACAGCTTCAACCAATGAAACTGAAGCAAGGGCGGGGTTTAGACGTTTGAATTTGAGATGCGCTGCGGAGGGATTTCTTGAGGAATAGTCGGAATAAAAGACATGTTCGTGGGAGAACGCATTTATTGCAAGGTAAGTGAATTTACAACTATATTGTGTTACAATTCAACATCCTCTAACGTTTACTAAGATAATAAGCGAACATTTAAAAATGCACAGAACTAATCATCGTCTAAATATCGTATTGTATGCATTTTGATTTGACTGTTTCATCAGTCGACCAAGCTTATGGGGTAACTGGTGTAAAACATGCTTTTCCAATGCTACCTCGCTGTCTGTTAAATTGATATGCAAGAACAGAACTCGTTCAAATTTTCCGCGATATTTCAACGGTCAAAATGATACATCTCCCGCGATCGCGATGCTCTCAGGGCAGGAGTACTCGATAGATTCAAATTGCTGTTATTTTTAGTGTATTACGAGCTCTCAGGGCTGGAGTATAGATTCAAATTGCTGTTATTTTTAGTGTATTACGCGCTGCTCTCAGGGCAGGAGTATAGATTCAAATCACTTTTATTTTAGTGTATTACGCGCTGCTCTCAGGGCAGGAGTACTCAATAGATTCAAATCACTGTTATTTTAGTGTATTACGCGCTGCTCTCAGGGCAGGAGTACTCAATAGATTCAAATCGCTGTTATTTTAGTGTATTACGCGCTGCTCTCAGGGCAGGAGTACTCAATAGATTCAAATCCCTTTTATTTTAGTGTATTATGTGCTGCTCTCAGGGCAGGAGTACTCAATAGATTCAAATCACTTTATTTTTAGTGTATTACGCGCTGCTCTCAGGGCAGGAGTAATCAATAGATTCAAATCACTTTATTTTTAGTGTATTACGCGCTGCTCTCAGGGAGTACTCAGTTTCAAATTGCTGTTATTTTAGTGTATTACGCGCTGCTCTCAGGGCAGGAGTACTCAATAGATTCAAATCACAGTTATTTTATTGTATTACGCGCTGCTCTCAGGGCAGGAGTACTCAATAGATTCAAATTGCTGTTATTTTTAGTGTATTACGCGCTGCTCTCATGGCAGGAGTACTCAATAGATTCAAATTGCTGTTATTTTTAGTGTATTACGCACTGATCTCAGGGCAGGAGTACTCAATAGATTCAAATCACTGTTATTTTTAGTGTATTACGCGCTGCTCTCAGGGCAGGAGTACTCAATAGATTCAAATCGCTGTTATTTTTACTGTATTACGCGCTGCTCTCAGGGCAAGAGTACTCAATAGATTCAAATCACTTTTATTTTAGTGTATTACGCGCTGCTCTCAGGGCAGGAGTACTCAATAGATTCAAATCGCTGTTATTTTTTGTGTATTACGCGCTGCTCTCAGGGCAGGAGTACTCAATAGATTCAAATCACTGTTATTTTTAGTGTATTACGCGCTTCTCTCATGGCAGGAGTACTCAATAGATTCAAATTGCTGTTATTTTTAGTGTATTACGCGCTGCTCTCAGGGCAGGAGTACTCAATAGATTCAAATCACTTTTATTTTAGTGTATTACGCACTGCTCTCAGGGCAGGAATACTCAATAGATTCAAATCGCTGTTATTTTTTGTGTATTACGCGCTGCTCTCAGGGCAGGAGTAGGCTACTTAATAGATTCAAATCGCTTTTATTTGAGTGTATTACGCGCTGCTCTCAGGGCAGGAGTACTCAATAGATTCAAATCGCTGTTATTTTTAGTGTATTACGCGCTGCTCTCATGGCAGGAGTACTCAATAGATTCAAATTGCTGTTATTTTTAGTGTATTACGCGCTGCTCTCAGGGCAGGAGTACTCAATAGATTCAAATCACTTTTATTTTAGTGTATTACGCGCTGCTCTCAGGGCAGGAATACTCAATAGATTCAAATCGCTGTTATTTTTTGTGTATTACGCGCTGCTCTCAGGGCAGGAGTAGGCTACTTAATAGATTCAAATCGCTTTTATTTGAGTGTATTACGCGCTGCTCTCAGGGCAGGAGTACTCAATAGATTCAAATCGCTGTTATTTTTAGTGTATTACGCGCTGCTCTCATGGCAGGAGTACTCAATAGATTCAAATTGCTGTTATTTTTAGTGTATTACGCGCTGCTCTCAGGGCAGGAGTACTCAATAGATTCAAATCACTTTTATTTTAGTGTATTACGCGCTGCTCTCAGGGCAGGAATACTCAATAGATTCAAATCGCTGTTATTTTTTGTGTATTACGCGCTGCTCTCAGGGCAGGAGTACTCAATAGATTCAAATCGCTGTTATTTTTAGTGTATTATGCGCTGCTCTCAGGGCAGGAGTACTCAATAGATTCAAATCGCTGTTATTTTTACTGTATTACGCGCTGCTCTCAGGGCAGGAATACTCAATAGATTCAAATCACTGTTATTTTAGTGTATTATGCGCTGCTCTCAGGGAGTACTCAGTTTCAAATTGCTGTTATTTTAGTGTATTACGCGCTGCTCTCAGGGCAGGAGTACTCAATAGATTCAAATCGCTGTTATTTTTACTGTATTACGCGCTGCTCTCAGGGCAGGAATACTCAATAGATTCAAATCACTGTTATTTTAGTGTATTATGCGCTGCTCTCAGGGAGTACTCAGTTTCAAATTGCTGTTATTTTAGTGTATTACGCGCTGCTCTCAGGGCAGGAGTACTCAATAGATTCAAATCACTTTTATTTTAGTGTATTACGCGCTGCTCTCAGGGCAGGAGTACTCAATAGATTCAAATCACTTTTATTTTAGTGTATTACGCGCTGCTCTCAGGGCAGGAGTACTCAATAGATTCAAATCACTTTTATTTTAGTGTATTACGCGCTGCTCTCAGGGCAGGAGTACTCAATAGATTCAAATCGCTGTTATTTTTAGTGTATTACGCGCTGCTCTCAGGGCAGGAGTACTCAATAGATTCAAATCGCTGTTATTTTTAGTGTATTACGCGCTGCTCTCATGGCAGGAGTACTCAATAGATTCAAATTGCTGTTATTTTTAGTGTATTACGCGCTGCTCTCAGGGCAGGAGTACTCAATAGATTCAAATCACTTTTATTTTAGTGTATTACGCGCTGCTCTCAGGGCAGGAATACTCAATAGATTCAAATCGCTGTTATTTTTTGTGTATTACGCGCTGCTCTCAGGGCAGGAGTAGGCTACTTAATAGATTCAAATCGCTGTTATTTTTTGTGTATTACGCGCTGCTCTCAGGGCAGGAGTAGGCTACTTAATAGATTCAAATTGCTGTTATTTTTAGTGTATTACGCGCTGCTCTCAGGGCAGGAGTACTCAATAGATTCAAATCGCTGTTATTTTTAGTGTATTATGCGCTGCTCTCAGGGCAGGAGTACTCAATAGATTCAAATCGCTGTTATTTTTACTGTATTACGCGCTGCTCTCAGGGCAGGAATACTCAATAGATTCAAATCACTGTTATTTTAGTGTATTATGCGCTGCTCTCAGGGAGTACTCAGTTTCAAATTGCTGTTATTTTAGTGTATTACGCGCTGCTCTCAGGGCAGGAGTACTCAATAGATTCAAATCGCTGTTATTTTTACTGTATTACGCGCTGCTCTCAGGGCAGGAATACTCAATAGATTCAAATCACTGTTATTTTAGTGTATTATGCGCTGCTCTCAGGGAGTACTCAGTTTCAAATTGCTGTTATTTTAGTGTATTACGCGCTGCTCTCAGGGCAGGAGTACTCAATAGATTCAAATCACTTTTATTTTAGTGTATTACGCGCTGCTCTCAGGGCAGGAGTACTCAATAGATTCAAATCACTTTTATTTTAGTGTATTACGCGCTGCTCTCAGGGCAGGAGTACTCAATAGATTCAAATCACTTTTATTTTAGTGTATTACGCGCTGCTCTCAGGGCAGGAGTACTCAATAGATTCAAATCGCTGTTATTTTTAGTGTATTACGCGCTGCTCTCAGGGCAGGAGTACTCAATAGATTCAAATCGCTGTTATTTTTACTGTATTACGCGCTGCTCTCAGGGCAGGAATACTCAATAGATTCAAATCACTGTTATTTTAGTGTATTATGCGCTGCTCTCAGGGAGTACTCAGTTTCAAATTGCTGTTATTTTAGTGTATTACGCGCTGCTCTCAGGGCAGGAGTACTCAATAGATTCAAATCACTTTTATTTTAGTGTATTACGCGCTGCTCTCAGGGCAGGAGTACTCAATAGATTCAAATCACTTTTATTTTAGTGTATTACGCGCTGCTCTCAGGGCAGGAGTACTCAATAGATTCAAATCACTTTTATTTTAGTGTATTACGCGCTGCTCTCAGGGCAGGAGTACTCAATAGATTCAAATCGCTGTTATTTTTAGTGTATTACGCGCTGCTCTCAGGGCAGGAGTAGGCTACTTAATAGATTCGAATCACTTTTATTTTAGTGTATTGCGCGCTGCTCTCAGGGCAGGAGTACTCAATAGATTCAAATCGCTGTTATTTTTAGTGTATTACGCGCTGCTCTCAGGGCAGGAGTAGGCTACTTAATAGATTCGAATCACTTTTATTTTAGTGTATTGCGCGCTGCTCTCAGGGCAGGAGTACTCAATAGATTCAAATCGTTGTTATTTTAGTGTATTACGTGCTGCTCTCAGGGCAGGAGTACTCAATAGATTCAAATCGCTGTTATTTTTAGTGTATTACGCGCTGCTCTCAGGGCAGGAGTACTCAATAGATTCAAATCGCTGTTATTTTAGTGTATTACGCGCTGCTCTCAGGGCAGGAATACTCAGTAGATTCAAATCTCTGTTATTTTAGTGTATTACGCGCTGCTCTCAGGGCAGGAGTACTCAATAGTTTCAAATCGCTGTTATTTTTAGTGTATTACGCGCTGCTCTCAGGGCAGGAGTACTCAATAGATTCAAATCGCTGTTATTTTTAGTGTATTACGCGCTGCTCTCAGGGCAGGAGTACTCAATAGATTAAAATTGCTGTAATATTACGCGCTGCTCTCAGGGCAGGAGTACTCAATAGATTCAAATCGCTGTTATTTTTTGTGTATTACGCGCTGCTCTCAGGGCAGGAGTACTCAATAGATTCAAATCGCTGTTATTTTAGTGTATTACGTGCTGCTCTCAGGGCAGGAGTACTCAATAGATTCAAATCGCTGTTATTTTAGTGTATTACGTGCTGCTCTCAGGGCAGGAGTACTCAATAGATTCAAATCGCTGTTATTTTAGTGTATTACGTGCTGCTCTCAGGGCAGGAGTACTCAATAGATTCAAATCGCTGTTATTTTAGTGTATTACGCGCTGCTCTCAGGGCAGGAGTACTCAATAGATTCAAATCGCTGTTATTTTTAGTGTATTACGCGCTGCTCTCAGGGCAGGAGTACTCAATAGATTCAAATCGCTGTTATTTTTACCGTATTACGCGCTGCTCTCATGGCAGGAGTACTCAATAGATTCAAATCACTGTTATTTTTACCGTATTACGCGCTGCTCTCAGGGCAGGAGTACTCAATAGATTCAAATCGCTGTTATTTTTAGTGTATTACGCGCTGCTCTCAGGGCAGGAGTACTCAATAGATTCAAATCGCTGTTATTTTAGTGTATTACGCGCTGCTCTCAGGGCAGGAGTACTCAATAGATTCAAATCCCTTTTATTTTAGTGTATTATGTGCTGCTCTCAGGGCAGGAGTACTCAATAGATTCAAATCACTTTATTTTTAGTGTATTACGCGCTGCTCTCAGGGCAGGAGTAATCAATAGATTCAAATCACTTTATTTTTAGTGTATTACGCGCTGCTCTCAGGGAGTACTCAGTTTCAAATTGCTGTTATTTTAGTGTATTACGCGCTGCTCTCAGGGCAGGAGTACTCAATAGATTCAAATCACAGTTATTTTATTGTATTACGCGCTGCTCTCAGGGCAGGAGTACTCAATAGATTCAAATTGCTGTTATTTTTAGTGTATTACGCGCTGCTCTCATGGCAGGAGTACTCAATAGATTCAAATTGCTGTTATTTTTAGTGTATTACGCACTGATCTCAGGGCAGGAGTACTCAATAGATTCAAATCACTGTTATTTTTAGTGTATTACGCGCTGCTCTCAGGGCAGGAGTACTCAATAGATTCAAATCGCTGTTATTTTTACTGTATTACGCGCTGCTCTCAGGGCAAGAGTACTCAATAGATTCAAATCACTTTTATTTTAGTGTATTACGCGCTGCTCTCAGGGCAGGAGTACTCAATAGATTCAAATCGCTGTTATTTTTTGTGTATTACGCGCTGCTCTCAGGGCAGGAGTACTCAATAGATTCAAATCACTGTTATTTTTAGTGTATTACGCGCTTCTCTCATGGCAGGAGTACTCAATAGATTCAAATTGCTGTTATTTTTAGTGTATTACGCGCTGCTCTCAGGGCAGGAGTACTCAATAGATTCAAATCACTTTTATTTTAGTGTATTACGCACTGCTCTCAGGGCAGGAATACTCAATAGATTCAAATCGCTGTTATTTTTTGTGTATTACGCGCTGCTCTCAGGGCAGGAGTAGGCTACTTAATAGATTCAAATCGCTTTTATTTGAGTGTATTACGCGCTGCTCTCAGGGCAGGAGTACTCAATAGATTCAAATCGCTGTTATTTTTAGTGTATTACGCGCTGCTCTCATGGCAGGAGTACTCAATAGATTCAAATTGCTGTTATTTTTAGTGTATTACGCGCTGCTCTCAGGGCAGGAGTACTCAATAGATTCAAATCACTTTTATTTTAGTGTATTACGCGCTGCTCTCAGGGCAGGAATACTCAATAGATTCAAATCGCTGTTATTTTTTGTGTATTACGCGCTGCTCTCAGGGCAGGAGTAGGCTACTTAATAGATTCAAATCGCTTTTATTTGAGTGTATTACGCGCTGCTCTCAGGGCAGGAGTACTCAATAGATTCAAATCGCTGTTATTTTTAGTGTATTACGCGCTGCTCTCATGGCAGGAGTACTCAATAGATTCAAATTGCTGTTATTTTTAGTGTATTACGCGCTGCTCTCAGGGCAGGAGTACTCAATAGATTCAAATCACTTTTATTTTAGTGTATTACGCGCTGCTCTCAGGGCAGGAATACTCAATAGATTCAAATCGCTGTTATTTTTTGTGTATTACGCGCTGCTCTCAGGGCAGGAGTAGGCTACTTAATAGATTCAAATCGCTTTTATTTTAGTGTATTACGCGCTGCTCTCAGGGCAGGAGTACTCAATAGATTCAAATTGCTGTTATTTTTAGTGTATTACGCGCTGCTCTCAGGGCAGGAGTACTCAATAGATTCAAATCGCTGTTATTTTTAGTGTATTATGCGCTGCTCTCAGGGCAGGAGTACTCAATAGATTCAAATCGCTGTTATTTTTACTGTATTACGCGCTGCTCTCAGGGCAGGAATACTCAATAGATTCAAATCACTGTTATTTTAGTGTATTATGCGCTGCTCTCAGGGAGTACTCAGTTTCAAATTGCTGTTATTTTAGTGTATTACGCGCTGCTCTCAGGGCAGGAGTACTCAATAGATTCAAATCGCTGTTATTTTTACTGTATTACGCGCTGCTCTCAGGGCAGGAATACTCAATAGATTCAAATCACTGTTATTTTAGTGTATTATGCGCTGCTCTCAGGGAGTACTCAGTTTCAAATTGCTGTTATTTTAGTGTATTACGCGCTGCTCTCAGGGCAGGAGTACTCAATAGATTCAAATCACTTTTATTTTAGTGTATTACGCGCTGCTCTCAGGGCAGGAGTACTCAATAGATTCAAATCACTTTTATTTTAGTGTATTACGCGCTGCTCTCAGGGCAGGAGTACTCAATAGATTCAAATCACTTTTATTTTAGTGTATTACGCGCTGCTCTCAGGGCAGGAGTACTCAATAGATTCAAATCGCTGTTATTTTTAGTGTATTACGCGCTGCTCTCAGGGCAGGAGTACTCAATAGATTCAAATCGCTGTTATTTTTAGTGTATTACGCGCTGCTCTCATGGCAGGAGTACTCAATAGATTCAAATTGCTGTTATTTTTAGTGTATTACGCGCTGCTCTCAGGGCAGGAGTACTCAATAGATTCAAATCACTTTTATTTTAGTGTATTACGCGCTGCTCTCAGGGCAGGAATACTCAATAGATTCAAATCGCTGTTATTTTTTGTGTATTACGCGCTGCTCTCAGGGCAGGAGTAGGCTACTTAATAGATTCAAATCGCTGTTATTTTTTGTGTATTACGCGCTGCTCTCAGGGCAGGAGTAGGCTACTTAATAGATTCAAATTGCTGTTATTTTTAGTGTATTACGCGCTGCTCTCAGGGCAGGAGTACTCAATAGATTCAAATCGCTGTTATTTTTAGTGTATTATGCGCTGCTCTCAGGGCAGGAGTACTCAATAGATTCAAATCGCTGTTATTTTTACTGTATTACGCGCTGCTCTCAGGGCAGGAATACTCAATAGATTCAAATCACTGTTATTTTAGTGTATTATGCGCTGCTCTCAGGGAGTACTCAGTTTCAAATTGCTGTTATTTTAGTGTATTACGCGCTGCTCTCAGGGCAGGAGTACTCAATAGATTCAAATCGCTGTTATTTTTACTGTATTACGCGCTGCTCTCAGGGCAGGAATACTCAATAGATTCAAATCACTGTTATTTTAGTGTATTATGCGCTGCTCTCAGGGAGTACTCAGTTTCAAATTGCTGTTATTTTAGTGTATTACGCGCTGCTCTCAGGGCAGGAGTACTCAATAGATTCAAATCACTTTTATTTTAGTGTATTACGCGCTGCTCTCAGGGCAGGAGTACTCAATAGATTCAAATCACTTTTATTTTAGTGTATTACGCGCTGCTCTCAGGGCAGGAGTACTCAATAGATTCAAATCACTTTTATTTTAGTGTATTACGCGCTGCTCTCAGGGCAGGAGTACTCAATAGATTCAAATCGCTGTTATTTTTAGTGTATTACGCGCTGCTCTCAGGGCAGGAGTACTCAATAGATTCAAATCGCTGTTATTTTTACTGTATTACGCGCTGCTCTCAGGGCAGGAATACTCAATAGATTCAAATCACTGTTATTTTAGTGTATTATGCGCTGCTCTCAGGGAGTACTCAGTTTCAAATTGCTGTTATTTTAGTGTATTACGCGCTGCTCTCAGGGCAGGAGTACTCAATAGATTCAAATCACTTTTATTTTAGTGTATTACGCGCTGCTCTCAGGGCAGGAGTACTCAATAGATTCAAATCACTTTTATTTTAGTGTATTACGCGCTGCTCTCAGGGCAGGAGTACTCAATAGATTCAAATCACTTTTATTTTAGTGTATTACGCGCTGCTCTCAGGGCAGGAGTACTCAATAGATTCAAATCGCTGTTATTTTTAGTGTATTACGCGCTGCTCTCAGGGCAGGAGTAGGCTACTTAATAGATTCGAATCACTTTTATTTTAGTGTATTGCGCGCTGCTCTCAGGGCAGGAGTACTCAATAGATTCAAATCGCTGTTATTTTTAGTGTATTACGCGCTGCTCTCAGGGCAGGAGTAGGCTACTTAATAGATTCGAATCACTTTTATTTTAGTGTATTGCGCGCTGCTCTCAGGGCAGGAGTACTCAATAGATTCAAATCGTTGTTATTTTAGTGTATTACGTGCTGCTCTCAGGGCAGGAGTACTCAATAGATTCAAATCGCTGTTATTTTTAGTGTATTACGCGCTGCTCTCAGGGCAGGAGTACTCAATAGATTCAAATCGCTGTTATTTTAGTGTATTACGCGCTGCTCTCAGGGCAGGAATACTCAGTAGATTCAAATCTCTGTTATTTTAGTGTATTACGCGCTGCTCTCAGGGCAGGAGTACTCAATAGTTTCAAATCGCTGTTATTTTTAGTGTATTACGCGCTGCTCTCAGGGCAGGAGTACTCAATAGATTCAAATCGCTGTTATTTTTAGTGTATTACGCGCTGCTCTCAGGGCAGGAGTACTCAATAGATTAAAATTGCTGTAATATTACGCGCTGCTCTCAGGGCAGGAGTACTCAATAGATTCAAATCGCTGTTATTTTTTGTGTATTACGCGCTGCTCTCAGGGCAGGAGTACTCAATAGATTCAAATCGCTGTTATTTTAGTGTATTACGTGCTGCTCTCAGGGCAGGAGTACTCAATAGATTCAAATCGCTGTTATTTTAGTGTATTACGTGCTGCTCTCAGGGCAGGAGTACTCAATAGATTCAAATCGCTGTTATTTTAGTGTATTACGTGCTGCTCTCAGGGCAGGAGTACTCAATAGATTCAAATCGCTGTTATTTTAGTGTATTACGCGCTGCTCTCAGGGCAGGAGTACTCAATAGATTCAAATCGCTGTTATTTTTAGTGTATTACGCGCTGCTCTCAGGGCAGGAGTACTCAATAGATTCAAATCGCTGTTATTTTTACCGTATTACGCGCTGCTCTCATGGCAGGAGTACTCAATAGATTCAAATCACTGTTATTTTTACCGTATTACGCGCTGCTCTCAGGGCAGGAGTACTCAATAGATTCAAATCGCTGTTATTTTTAGTGTATTACGCGCTGCTCTCAGGGCATGAGTACTCAATAGATTCAAATCGCTGTTATTTTTACTGTATTACGCACTGCTCTCATGGCAGGAGTACTCAATAGATTCAAATCGCTGTTATTTTTAGTGTATTACGCGCTGCTCTCAGGGCATGAGTACTCAATAGATTCAAATCGCTGTTATTTTTACTGTATTACGCGCTGCTCTCATGGCAGGAGTACTCAATAGATTCAAATCGCTGTTATTTTTAGTGTATTACGCGCTGCTCTCAGGGCAGGAGTACTCTCAAATCCCTTTTATTTTAGTGTATTACTCGCTGCTCTCAGGGCAGGAATACTCAATAGATTCAAATCGCTGTTATTTTAGTGTATTACGCGCTGCTCTCAGGGCAGGAGTACTCAATAGATTCAAATCACTGTTCTTTTAGCGCAATACTCCTAGCTGTCAGGGAAGGAGTACTTAAGAGATTCTAATTGCTTTGCATTTTCCTAGAAATGAAGTCCTGTAATATTCCTGTATTGCAGGAATATACAGTAGTATTGATACTATGTGCTCTAATAATTTGATACACTAAGCTCAGTTCTAGAATAATTATATTTTTCTCTATAACTAATCATTGTTAATTCTTAAAAAAAAAAAAAAAAACATCACTCATAAAAATATTCAGTAAAAATGCCTGTCAGCTCCCAGGGCATTCTTCATGGCATCACTTTTGTAAAACTAAAGCAAAGTTGTCCCACAATACAAATAGGCTACAGTACAAAATACTCTTTTTTTTCTATTTATATTTTTGCTGGTTTTATAGTCTAGTAAATCTATAGCCCTACACATTTTTAAGGGTATATTTGATTATTTTGAATCATTTTGTTGTTACATAAGTAGACCATTTCTTTTTGGTCTATTATCAACTTGGGTAACACTTTACTTGAAGGGGTGTGCATAAGACTGACATGACACCTTCATAATCATGACATGGCAGAGGTCATAAATGAAGGAGGTCTTATGCATGTTTATGACAACTGTCATTAAGTGTCATTCGCTCAATTATGACATTTTTAATGCAAATATGACTTTGTTTGAGATGTCTTTGTTATGACTTGATATTACCTTGATATTACCAAGACAACATAAATTGTCATAAACATGACATAGCAGATTAACTATTAAACTTAAGAAACCACTTAGCTTTATGGGTTAACATTTCATTAAACTGTCAGGTGGTTGGTTTTGACATTGGCTGTCATGAGGCCATTATAACTATGTCATGAATGTTTTTCTTGACCTCAATTACAGTGGTACAAATTTAATTTGTCATTAAAATGTTATAATGGCTTCATGACAGCCAATGTCAAAACCAACCACATGAAATGTTAACCCATAAAGCGAAGTGGTTTCTTAAGTTTGATAATTAATCTGCTATGTCATGTTTATGACATATTTATGACAGGTTTTGTTGTCTTAGTAAAGTCAAGTTGCCATAACAAAGACATCTCACACAATGTCATATTTGCATTAAAAATGTCATAATTGAGCGAATGACACTTAATGACATTTGTCATAAACATGCATAAAACCTCCTTCATATTCATGACGTGTCATGTCATGATTATGACGGTGTCATGTCAGTCTTATGCACACCCCTTCAAGTAAAGTGTTACCTTAACTTGTTCTTGTATCTCATTCTTCAGTTACCTGAAAGAGCTGGCAGAAACTGGATGAATAAAAGGAGCCAACACTGAAGATGCCTGATGCTACCCAGTCTATGATTAAGGCCTGGATGCAAAGATGGAGAGCGTTTGGGTTCCACCTGATACAAGCACACAATCTCAGTGTTGACTTTGTGATGCATAAATGTGATTGCAAAATGTGGATCTATGTTCAAATACTTAATTTTCCACTGAGTATTGCAGAGAAACAAAGACACTTAATTTCAGGGTTCCTAGGCAATTTGGAAAAGTTTGGCATTTGATTTGAGTAATTTCCAAGTATGGAAAAATATTTTTGTTTCCATACTTTTCCCACCATTCTGTTTTCCAAAATATAAAATTAAGATTTTCTAAAAATACATTTATCAAAAGCCAATTGAATTCATGGCAAAAGTTTAGTGATTATTTAGAGATTGTTTATCTTTATCATAAGCGAGTCTCTTTTGAATGTCACTAAATTAATGTGCATTTACCCCTCTACCAGCAACAGATAAAGGAGCAGACTACCATTTAACTCATGCAACATCAAACCACACAGGTTATAAAGCATTTTAGGTTTCTTCTCATCCTGTTAGTGCTTATCACTTCCAGAAAACTTTTGTACTGATTGTACTGTATACCAAAAATTTAATGTTTTATGAATCATTAATGTTTAACATGGTTAGAAAAATCTAGAGAGAGGATTGCAATTTTAAGTCTGTGTGGAAAAGTGTAAGATTGAAAATAATTAAAGATATTTGAAAATGAACAAAAATATTTTCTTTTACTGTTTCAATTCCCCTTTCTTACCCCAGGGTACCATTTGGAATTCCTAAAGGCAGAGGTGCTGATAGTGCTCAAGGCCTGTAGGTCAAAATGTGTGTACTTCGGGGGTCTACGAACTGTCACACCTTTTACAATGGGGGAAATTGTAATTGTCTGATTAGTCGATTTGAACGTCTTACATTTGGGTTACAGACACATGGTCAAGGAAGGCATCAAAGATTATAACAGTTTCTCTGTCCCTTTTATTCTCTGGCTCTATTTGTCTCTTTCTACACTCTCTCCCTCTCTTTACATCTCTCAGGAAACACTTTACATATATGGGGGGTACAATTAATGGTATTTTGGGATAGGATAAGTTTTTATCATCACATCTATTTTGTAACTTTAAGTGTAACCATATATAGTGTCATTAGACCCTTTCAATTACATATAATGTGCTAACTAGTTTTGATTAGTTATTGACTTTGAAGTGCTACCTATTGCAAAACAATATCGTCACTCTAGCAGCAATCTGCCACATATTTAGCTGTTGTTACAACTTGTAACTACTACTTGTAACAACTTATTTCCATGGTTGATGTAAGTAGCAGTGGGTGGTAATGGACAAGAAATCTACAGTTTTCCACCATCTTACTGATAACGCTTCTTTAGTCATTCGGCAGTCTAGCAGCCTGAACCCCTGTAGGAAATCCATCCTTACAAAAGTATGGAATTTTGATTTCATTTAATGACTGAACAAAAATTGATTGTAAATAACTAGTTTGCTAATTATATTTTTATTGAACTGTCTTTTGGTCCAATTGTGCAAAATAACCAATTCAAGCATAATTATGACTTTCCTTTTTTATAGTAGGCTATTACAAAACATTTCCAGTGAATTAAATGTATAAAACAGAAACATATCACAAAAAAAATGCAGAGCAAATATGTAGCCTATCATTAAACTGTTGTACTTTTAACTAGCTCATATCATTATTCTTAGAGGTTTTTAATTGCTTTATTATTTTTCTTTTAGACGGGTGTCATTGAACTTGAATGGGCTTCCTGTTAAACCAGGCCCAACGCTACGGGTCGCCTGGTCAAATGTCTGTCAGTTCCTCCTTAAATTCTCCAGATCTGTAGGTCCTCCTGCAAATGAATTACATAAAGATGTTGGTTTCAATGTAAGCTGATAGTCATAAAAAAACAAAACGTAAAATGTATTTCACCTGAAAGCTTCAGTTTCATCCTCATTTTAAAATATTTCCTGGACTATTTCTTTTGTGGAGTAAACTTGGTGCAAGGGACATTAATGAAACCTTATTGTAACGTGGGTACCAATGTAAACAAATAAAATTACTTTCTTTTACTGATCTTTAAGCTAAAATACATTTATAATGCCCTCAAAACAGCACTAAAGACACAGTTATATTGTGCTTATCACAGTTAGTGCATGTTGAAGTCAATTTGAATCGGAGTAATCCTGCCCTAAGAGCAGTGCGTAATACACTAAAATAAAAGTGGTTTGAATCTATTGAGTACTCCTGCCCTGAGAGCAGCGCGTAATACACTAAAATAAAAGTGATTTGAATCTATTGAGTAGTCCTGCCCTGAGAGCAGCGCGTAATACACTAAATATAACAGCAATTTGAATCTATTGAGTACTCCTGCCCTGAGAGCAGCGCGTAATACACTAAAATAACTGTGATTTGAATCTATTGAGTACTCCTGCCCTGAGAGCAGCGCGTAATACACTAAAATAAAAGTGATTTGAATCTATTGAGTAGTCCTGCCCTGAGAGCAGCGCAAAATACACGAAAATAAAAGTGATTTGAATCTATTGAGTACTCCTGCCCTGAGAGCAGCGCGTAATACACTAAAATAACAACGATTTGAATCTATTGAGTAGTCCTGCCCTGAGAGCAGCGCGTAATACACTAAAATAACAGTGATTTGAATCTATTGAGTACTCCTGCCCTGAGAGCAGCGCGTAATACACTAAAAATAACAGTGATTTGAATCTATTGAGTACTCCTGCCCTGAGAGCAGCGCGTAATACACTAAAATAACAGTGATTTGAATCTATTGAGTACTCCTGCCCTGAGAGCAGCGCGTAATACACTAAAAATAACAGTGATTTGAATCTATTGAGTACTCCTGCCCTGAGAGCAGCGCGTAATACACTAAAAATAAAAGTGATTTGAATCTATTGAGTACTCCTGCCCTGAGAGCAGCGCGTAATACACTAAAAATAACAACGATTTGAATCTATTGAGTACTCCTGCCCTGAGAGCAGCGCGTAATACACTAAAATAACTGTGATTTGAATCTATTGAGTACTCCTGCCCTGAGAGCAGCGCGTAATACACTAAAAATAACAGTGATTTGAATCTATTGAGTACTCCTGCCCTGAGAGCAGCGCGTAATACACTAAAATAAAAGTGATTTGAATCTATTGAGTACTCCTGCCCTGAGAGCAGCGCGTAATACACTAAAATAACTGTGATTTGAATCTATTGAGTACTCCTGCCCTGAGAGCAGCGCGTAATACACTAAAATAAAAGTGATTTGAATCTATTGAGTAGTCCTGCCCTGAGAGCAGCGCAAAATACACTAAAATAAAAGTGATTTGAATCTATTGAGTACTCCTGCCCTGAGAGCAGCGCGTAATACACTAAAAATAACAGTGATTTGAATCTATTGAGTACTCCTGCCCTGAGAGCAGCGCGTAATACACTAAAATAACTGTGATTTGAATCTATTGAGTACTCCTGCCCTGAGAGCAGCGCGTAATACACTAAAATAACTGTGATTTGAATCTATTGAGTACTCCTGCCCTGAGAGCAGCGCGTAATACACTAAAATAAAAGTGATTTGAATCTATTGAGTACTCCTGCCCTGAGAGCAGCGCAAAATACACTAAAATAACAGTGATTTGAATCTATTGAGTACTCCTGCCCTGAGAGCAGCGCATAATACACTAAAATAACTGTGATTTGAATCTATTGAGTACTCCTGCCCTGAGAGCAGCGCGTAATACACTAAAATAACAGTGATTTGAATCTATTGAGTACTCCTGCCCTGAGAGCAGCGCGTAATACACTAAAAATAACAACGATTTGAATCTATTGAGTACTCCTGCCCTGAGAGCAGCGCGTAATACACTAAAATAACTGTGATTTGAATCTATTGAGTACTCCTGCCCTGAGAGCAGCGCGTAATACACTAAAAATAACAGTGATTTGAATCTATTGAGTACTCCTGCCCTGAGAGCAGCGCGTAATACACTAAAAATAAAAGTGATTTGAATCTATTGAGTACTCCTGCCCTGAGAGCAGCGCGTAATACACTAAAATAACTGTGATTTGAATCTATTGAGTACTCCTGCCCTGAGAGCAGCGCGTAATACACTAAAATAACTGTGATTTGAATCTATTGAGTACTCCTGCCCTGAGAGCAGCGCGTAATACACTAAAATAAAAGTGATTTGAATCTATTGAGTAGTCCTGCCCTGAGAGCAGCGCGTAATACACTAAAAATAACAGTGATTTGAATCTATTGAGTACTCCTGCCCTGAGAGCAGCGCGTAATACACTAAAAATAAAAGTGATTTGAATCTATTGAGTACTCCTGCCCTGAGAGCAGCGCGTAATACACTAAAATAAAAGTGATTTGAATCTATTGAGTACTCCTGCCCTGAGAGCAGCGCGTAATACACTAAAAATAACAGTGATTTGAATCTATTGAGTACTCCTGCCCTGAGAGCAGCGCGTAATACACTAAAATAAAAGTGATTTGAATCTATTGAGTACTCCTGCCCTGAGAGCAGCGCGTAATACACTAAAATAACTGTGATTTGAATCTATTGAGTACTCCTGCCCTGAGAGCAGCGCGTAATACACTAAAATAAAAGTGATTTGAATCTATTGAGTAGTCCTGCCCTGAGAGCAGCGCAAAATACACTAAAAATAACAGTGATTTGAATCTATTGAGTAGTCCTGCCCTGAGAGCTGCGCAAAATACACTAAAATAAAAGTGATTTGAATCTATTTAGTCCTGCCCTGAGAGCAGCGCGTAATACACTAAAAATAACAGTGATTTGAATCTATTGAGTACTCCTGCCCTGAGAGCAGCGCGTAATACACTAAAAATAAAAGTGATTTGAATCTATTGAGTACTCCTGCCCTGAGAGCAGCGCGTAATACACTAAAAATAACAGTGATTTGAATCTATTGAGTACTCCTGCCCTGAGAGCAGCGCGTAATACACTAAAAATAACAGTGATTTGAATCTATTGAGTACTCCTGCCCTGAGAGCAGCGCGTAATACACTAAAAATAAAAGTGATTTGAATCTATTGAGTACTCCTGCCCTGAGAGCAGCGCGTAATACACTAAAATAAAAGTGATTTGAATCTATTGAGTACTCCTGCCCTGAGAGCAGCGCGTAATACACTAAAAATAACAGTGATTTGAATCTATTGAGTACTCCTGCCCTGAGAGCAGCGCGTAATACACTAAAATAAAAGTGATTTGAATCTATTGAGTAGTCCTGCCCTGAGAGCAGCGCAAAATACACTAAAATAAAAGTGATTTGAATCTATTGAGTACTCCTGCCCTGAGAGCAGCGCGTAATACACTAAAAATAACAGTGATTTGAATCTATTGAGTACTCCTGCCCTGAGAGCAGCGCAAAATACACTAAAATAAAAGTGATTTGAATCTATTGAGTAGTCCTGCCCTGAGAGCAGCGCGTAATACACTAAAAATAACAGTGATTTGAATCTATTGAGTACTCCTGCCCTGAGAGCAGCGCGTAATACACTAAAAATAAAAGTGATTTGAATCTATTGAGTACTCCTGCCCTGAGAGCAGCGCGTAATACACTAAAAATAACAGTGATTTGAATCTATTGAGTACTCCTGCCCTGAGAGCAGCGCGTAATACACTAAAATAAAAGTGATTTGAATCTATTGAGTACTCCTGCCCTGAGAGCAGCGTGTAATACACTAAAATAAAAGTGATTTGAATCTATTGAGTACTCCTGCCCTGAGAGCAGCGCGTAATACACTAAAAATAACAGTGATTTGAATCTATTGAGTAGTCCTGCCCTGAGAGCTGCGCAAAATACACTAAAATAAAAGTGATTTGAATCTATTTAGTCCTGCCCTGAGAGCAGCGCGTAATACACTAAAAATAACAGTGATTTGAATCTATTGAGTACTCCTGCCCTGAGAGCAGCGCGTAATACACTAAAAATAAAAGTGATTTGAATCTATTGAGTACTCCTGCCCTGAGAGCAGCGCGTAATACACTAAAAATAACAGTGATTTGAATCTATTGAGTACTCCTGCCCTGAGAGCAGCGCGTAATACACTAAAAATAACAGTGATTTGAATCTATTGAGTACTCCTGCCCTGAGAGCAGCGCGTAATACACTAAAAATAAAAGTGATTTGAATCTATTGAGTACTCCTGCCCTGAGAGCAGCGCGTAATACACTAAAATAAAAGTGATTTGAATCTATTGAGTACTCCTGCCCTGAGAGCAGCGCGTAATACACTAAAAATAACAGTGATTTGAATCTATTGAGTACTCCTGCCCTGAGAGCAGCGCGTAATACACTAAAATAAAAGTGATTTGAATCTATTGAGTACTCCTGCCCTGAGAGCAGTGCGTAATACACTAAAATAACTGTGATTTGAATCTATTGAGTACTCCTGCCCTGAGAGCAGCGCGTAATACACTAAAATAAAAGTGATTTGAATCTATTGAGTAGTCCTGCCCTGAGAGCAGCGCAAAATACACTAAAATAAAAGTGATTTGAATCTATTGAGTACTCCTGCCCTGAGAGCAGCGCGTAATACACTAAAAATAACAGTGATTTGAATCTATTGAGTAGTCCTGCCCTGAGAGCTGCGCAAAATACACTAAAATAAAAGTGATTTGAATCTATTTAGTCCTGCCCTGAGAGCAGCGCGTAATACACTAAAAATAACAGTGATTTGAATCTATTGAGTACTCCTGCCCTGAGAGCAGCGCGTAATACACTAAAAATAAAAGTGATTTGAATCTATTGAGTACTCCTGCCCTGAGAGCAGCGCGTAATACACTAAAAATAACAGTGATTTGAATCTATTGAGTACTCCTGCCCTGAGAGCAGCGCGTAATACACTAAAATAAAAGTGATTTGAATCTATTGAGTACTCCTGCCCTGAGAGCAGCGCGTAATACACTAAAATAACAGTGATTTGAATCTATTGAGTACTCCTGCCCTGAGAGCAGCGCGTAATACACTAAAATAACTGTGATTTGAATCTATTGAGTACTCCTGCCCTGAGAGCAGCGCGTAATACACTAAAATAAAAGTGATTTGAATCTATTGAGTAGTCCTGCCCTGAGAGCAGCGCAAAATACACCAAAATAAAAGTGATTTGAATCTATTGAGTACTCCTGCCCTGAGAGCAGCGCGTAATACACTAAAATAACAACGATTTGAATCTATTGAGTAGTCCTGCCCTGAGAGCAGCGCGTAATACACTAAAATAACAGTGATTTGAATCTATTGAGTACTCCTGCCCTGAGAGCAGCGCGTAATACACTAAAAATAACAACGATTTGAATCTATTGTGTACTCCTGCCCTGAGAGCAGCGCGTAATACACTAAAATAACTGTGATTTGAATCTATTGAGTACTCCTGCCCTGAGAGCAGCGTGTAATACACTAAAATAAAAGTGATTTGAATCCATTGAGTAGTCCTGCCCTGAGAGCAGCGCAAAATACACTAAAATAAAAGTGATTTGAATCTATTGAGTAGTCCTGCCCTGAGAGCAGCGCGTAATACACTAAAAATAAAAGTGATTTGAATCTATTGAGTACTCCTGCCCTGAGATCAGCTCGTAATACACTAAAAATAACAACGATTTGAATCTATTGAGTACTCCTGCCCTGAGAGCAGCGCGTAATACACTAAAAATAACAGTGATTTGAATCTATTGAGTACTCCTGCCCTGAGAGCAGCGCGTAATACACTAAAATAAAAGTGATTTGAATCTATTGAGTAGTCCTGCCCTGAGAGCAGCGCAAAATACACTAAAATAAAAGTGATTTGAATCTATTGAGTACTCCTGCCCTGAGAGCAGCGCGTAATACACTAAAAATAACAGTGATTTGAATCTATTGAGTACTCCTGCCCTGAGAGCAGCGCAAAATACACTAAAATAAAAGTGATTTGAATCTATTGAGTAGTCCTGCCCTGAGAGCAGCGCGTAATACACTAAAAATAACAGTGATTTGAATCTATTGAGTACTCCTGCCCTGAGAGCAGCGCGTAATACACTAAAAATAAAAGTGATTTGAATCTATTGAGTACTCCTGCCCTGAGAGCAGCGCGTAATACACTAAAATAAAAGTGATTTGAATCTATTGAGTACTCCTGCCCTGAGAGCAGCGTGTAATACACTAAAATAAAAGTGATTTGAATCTATTGAGTACTCCTGCCCTGAGAGCAGCGCGTAATACACTAAAAATAACAGTGATTTGAATCTATTGAGTACTCCTGCCCTGAGAGCAGCGCGTAATACACTAAAAATAAAAGTGATTTGAATCTATTGAGTACTCCTGCCCTGAGAGCAGCGCGTAATACACTAAAATAACTGTGATTTGAATCTATTGAGTACTCCTGCCCTGAGAGCAGCGCGTAATACACTAAAATAAAAGTGATTTGAATCTATTGAGTACTCCTGCCCTGAGAGCAGCGCAAAATACACTAAAATAACAGTGATTTGAATCTATTGAGTACTCCTGCCCTGAGAGCAGCGCGTAATACACTAAAAATAACAGTGATTTGAATCTATTGAGTACTCCTGCCCTGAGAGCAGCGCGTAATACACTAAAAATAAAAGTGATTTGAATCTATTGAGTACTCCTGCCCTGAGAGCAGCGCGTAATACACTAAAATAAAAGTGATTTGAATCTATTGAGTACTCCTGCCCTGAGAGCAGCGCGTAATACACTAAAAATAACAGTGATTTGAATCTATTGAGTACTCCTGCCCTGAGAGCAGCGCGTAATACACTAAAATAAAAGTGATTTGAATCTATTGAGTACTCCTGCCCTGAGAGCAGCGCGTAATACACTAAAATAACTGTGATTTGAATCTATTGAGTACTCCTGCCCTGAGAGCAGCGCGTAATACACTAAAATAAAAGTGATTTGAATCTATTGAGTAGTCCTGCCCTGAGAGCAGCGCAAAATACACTAAAATAAAAGTGATTTGAATCTATTGAGTACTCCTGCCCTGAGAGCAGCGCGTAATACACTAAAAATAACAGTGATTTGAATCTATTGAGTAGTCCTGCCCTGAGAGCTGCGCAAAATACACTAAAATAAAAGTGATTTGAATCTATTTAGTCCTGCCCTGAGAGCAGCGCGTAATACACTAAAAATAACAGTGATTTGAATCTATTGAGTACTCCTGCCCTGAGAGCAGCGCGTAATACACTAAAAATAAAAGTGATTTGAATCTATTGAGTACTCCTGCCCTGAGAGCAGCGCGTAATACACTAAAAATAACAGTGATTTGAATCTATTGAGTACTCCTGCCCTGAGAGCAGCGCGTAATACACTAAAATAAAAGTGATTTGAATCTATTGAGTACTCCTGCCCTGAGAGCAGCGCGTAATACACTAAAATAACAGTGATTTGAATCTATTGAGTACTCCTGCCCTGAGAGCAGCGCGTAATACACTAAAATAACTGTGATTTGAATCTATTGAGTACTCCTGCCCTGAGAGCAGCGCGTAATACACTAAAATAAAAGTGATTTGAATCTATTGAGTAGTCCTGCCCTGAGAGCAGCGCAAAATACACCAAAATAAAAGTGATTTGAATCTATTGAGTACTCCTGCCCTGAGAGCAGCGCGTAATACACTAAAATAACAACGATTTGAATCTATTGAGTAGTCCTGCCCTGAGAGCAGCGCGTAATACACTAAAATAACAGTGATTTGAATCTATTGAGTACTCCTGCCCTGAGAGCAGCGCGTAATACACTAAAAATAACAGTGATTTGAATCTATTGTGTACTCCTGCCCTGAGAGCAGCGCGTAATACACTAAAATAACTGTGATTTGAATCTATTGAGTACTCCTGCCCTGAGAGCAGCGCGTAATACACTAAAATAACTGTGATTTGAATCTATTGAGTACTCCTGCCCTGAGAGCAGCGCGTAATACACTAAAATAAAAGTGATTTGAATCCATTGAGTAGTCCTGCCCTGAGAGCAGCGCAAAATACACTAAAATAAAAGTGATTTGAATCTATTGAGTACTCCTGCCCTGAGAGCAGCGCGTAATACACTAAAAATAACAGTGATTTGAATCTATTGAGTACTCCTGCCCTGAGAGCAGCGCAAAATACACTAAAATAAAAGTGATTTGAATCTATTGAGTAGTCCTGCCCTGAGAGCAGCGCGTAATACACTAAAAATAACAGTGATTTGAATCTATTGAGTACTCCTGCCCTGAGAGCAGCGCGTAATACACTAAAAATAAAAGTGATTTGAATCTATTGAGTACTCCTGCCCTGAGAGCAGCGCGTAATACACTAAAAATAACAGTGATTTGAATCTATTGAGTACTCCTGCCCTGAGAGCAGCGCGTAATACACTAAAATAAAAGTGATTTGAATCTATTGAGTACTCCTGCCCTGAGAGCAGCGTGTAATACACTAAAATAAAAGTGATTTGAATCTATTGAGTACTCCTGCCCTGAGAGCAGCGCGTAATACACTAAAAATAACAGTGATTTGAATCTATTGAGTAGTCCTGCCCTGAGAGCTGCGCAAAATACACTAAAATAAAAGTGATTTGAATCTATTTAGTCCTGCCCTGAGAGCAGCGCGTAATACACTAAAAATAACAGTGATTTGAATCTATTGAGTACTCCTGCCCTGAGAGTAGCGCGTAATACACTAAAAATAAAAGTGATTTGAATCTATTGAGTACTCCTGCCCTGAGAGCAGCGCGTAATACACTAAAAATAACAGTGATTTGAATCTATTGAGTACTCCTGCCCTGAGAGCAGCGCGTAATACACTAAAATAAAAGTGATTTGAATCTATTGAGTACTCCTGCCCTGAGAGCAGCGCGTAATACACTAAAATAACAGTGATTTGAATCTATTGAGTACTCCTGCCCTGAGAGCAGCGCGTAATACACTAAAATAACTGTGATTTGAATCTATTGAGTACTCCTGCCCTGAGAGCAGCGCGTAATACACTAAAATAAAAGTGATTTGAATCTATTGAGTAGTCCTGCCCTGAGAGCAGCGCAAAATACACCAAAATAAAAGTGATTTGAATCTATTGAGTACTCCTGCCCTGAGAGCAGCGCGTAATACACTAAAATAACAACGATTTGAATCTATTGAGTAGTCCTGCCCTGAGAGCAGCGCGTAATACACTAAAATAACAGTGATTTGAATCTATTGAGTACTCCTGCCCTGAGAGCAGCGCGTAATACACTAAAAATAACAACGATTTGAATCTATTGTGTACTCCTGCCCTGAGAGCAGCGCGTAATACACTAAAATAACTGTGATTTGAATCTATTGAGTACTCCTGCCCTGAGAGCAGCGTGTAATACACTAAAATAAAAGTGATTTGAATCCATTGAGTAGTCCTGCCCTGAGAGCAGCGCAAAATACACTAAAATAAAAGTGATTTGAATCTATTGAGTAGTCCTGCCCTGAGAGCAGCGCGTAATACACTAAAAATAAAAGTGATTTGAATCTATTGAGTACTCCTGCCCTGAGAGCAGCGCGTAATACACTAAAATAACTGTGATTTGAATCTATTGAGTACTCCTGCCCTGAGAGCAGCGCGTAATACACTAAAATAAAAGTGATTTGAATCTATTGAGTACTCCTGCCCTGAGAGCAGCGCAAAATACACTAAAATAACAGTGATTTGAATCTATTGAGTACTCCTGCCCTGAGAGCAGCGCATAATACACTAAAAATAACTGTGATTTGAATCTATTGAGTACTCCTGCCCTGAGAGCAGCGCGTAATACACTAAAATAAAAGTGATTTGAATCTATTGAGTACTCCTGCCCTGAGAGCAGCGTGTAATACACTAAAATAAAAGTGATTTGAATCTATTGAGTACTCCTGCCCTGAGAGCAGCGCGTAATACACTAAAAATAACAGTGATTTGAATCTATTGAGTAGTCCTGCCCTGAGAGCTGCGCAAAATACACTAAAATAAAAGTGATTTGAATCTATTGAGTAGTCCTGCCCTGAGAGCAGCGCGTAATACACTAAAAATAACAGTGATTTGAATCTATTGAGTACTCCTGCCCTGAGAGCAGCGCGTAATACACTAAAAATAAAAGTGATTTGAATCTATTGAGTACTCCTGCCCTGAGAGCAGCGCGTAATACACTAAAAATAACAGTGATTTGAATCTATTGAGTACTCCTGCCCTGAGAGCAGCGCGTAATACACTAAAATAAAAGTGATTTGAATCTATTGAGTACTCCTGCCTTGAGAGCAGCGCGTAATACACTAAAATAACAGTGATTTGAATCTATTGAGTACTCCTGCCCTGAGAGCAGCGCGTAATACACTAAAATAACTGTGATTTGAATCTATTGAGTACTCCTGCCCTGAGAGCAGCGCGTAATACACTAAAATAAAAGTGATTTGAATCTATTGAGTAGTCCTGCTCTGAGAGCAGCGCAAAATACACCAAAATAAAAGTGATTTGAATCTATTGAGTACTCCTGCCCTGAGAGCAGCGCGTAATACACTAAAATAACAACGATTTGAATCTATTGAGTAGTCCTGCCCTGAGAGCAGTGCGTAATACACTAAAATAACAGTGATTTGAATCTATTGAGTACTCCTGCCCTGAGAGCAGCGCGTAATACACTAAAAATAACAACGATTTGAATCTATTGAGTACTCCTGCCCTGAGAGCAGCGCGTAATACACTAAAATAACTGTGATTTGAATCTATTGAGTACTCCTGCCCTGAGAGCAGCGTGTAATACACTAAAATAAAAGTGATTTGAATCTATTGAGTAGTCCTGCCCTGAGAGCAGCGCAAAATACACTAAAATAAAAGTGATTTGAATCTATTGAGTAGTCCTGCCCTGAGAGCAGCGCGTAATAGACTAAAAATAAAAGTGATTTGAATCTATTGAGTACTCCTGCCCTGAGAGCAGCGCGTAATACACTAAAAATAACAACGATTTGAATCTATTGAGTACTCCTGCCCTGAGAGCAGCTCGTAATACACTAAAAATAACAACGATTTGAATCTATTGAGTACTCCTGCCCTGAGAGCAGCGCGTAATACACTAAAAATAACAGTGATTTGAATCTATTGAGTACTCCTGCCCTGAGAGCAGCGCGTAATACACTAAAATAAAAGTGATTTGAATCTATTGAGTACTCCTGCCCTGAGAGCAGCGCGTAATACACTAAAATAAAAGGGATTTGAATCTATTGAGTACTCCTGCCCTGAGAGCAGCGCGTAATACACTAAAAATAACAGCGATTTGAATCTATTGAGTACTCCTGCCCTGAGAGCAGCGCGTAATATAACAGCAATTTTAATCTATTGAGTACTCCTGCCCTGAGAGCAGCGCGTAATACACTAAAATAACAGCGATTTGAATCTATTGAGTACTCCTGCCCTGAGAGCAGCGCGTAATACACTAAAATAACAGCGATTTGAATCTATTGAGTACTCCTGCCCTGAGAGCAGCGCGTAATACACTAAAAATAACAGCGATTTGAATCTATTGAGTACTCCTGCCCTGAGAGCAGCGCGTAATATAACAGCAATTTTAATCTATTGAGTACTCCTGCCCTGAGAGCAGCGCGTAATACACTAAAATAACAGCGATTTGAATCTATTGAGTACTCCTGCCCTGAGAGCAGCGCGTAATACACTAAAATAACAGCGATTTGAATCTATTGAGTACTCCTGCCCTGAGAGCAGCGCGTAATACACTAAAATAACAGCGATTTGAATCTATTGAGTACTCCTGCCCTGAGAGCAGCGCGTAATACACTAAAATAACAGCGATTTGAATCTATTGAGTACTCCTGCCCTGAGAGCAGCGCGTAATACACTAAAAATAACAGCGATTTGAATCTATTGAGTACTCCTGCCCTGAGAGCAGCGCGTAATACACTAAAAATAACAGCGATTTGAAACTATTGAGTACTCCTGCCCTGAGAGCAGCGCGTAATACACTAAAATAACAGAGATTTGAATCTACTGAGTATTCCTACCCTGAGAGCAGCGCGTAATACACTAAAATAACAGCGATTTGAATCTATTGAGTACTCTTGCCCTGAGAGCAGCGCGTAATACAGTAAAAATAACAGCGATTTGAATCTATTGAGTACTCCTGCCCTGAGAGCAGCGCGTAATACACTAAAAATAACAGTGATTTGAATCTATTGAGTACTCCTGCCCTGAGATCAGTGCGTAATACACTAAAAATAACAGCAATTTGAATCTATTGAGTACTCCTGCCATGAGAGCAGCGCGTAATACACTAAAAATAACAGCAATTTGAATCTATTGAGTACTCCTGCCCTGAGAGCAGCGCGTAATACAATAAAATAACTGTGATTTGAATCTATTGAGTACTCCTGCCCTGAGAGCAGCGCGTAATACAATAAAATAACTGTGATTTGAATCTATTGAGTACTCCTGCCCTGAGAGCAGCGCGTAATACACTAAAATAACAGCAATTTGAAACTGAGTACTCCCTGAGAGCAGCGCGTAATACAATAAAATAACTGTGATTTGAATCTATTGAGTACTCCTGCCCTGAGAGCAGCGCGTAATACACTAAAATAACAGCGATTTGAATCTATTGAGTACTCCTGCCCTGAGAGCAGCGCGTAATACACTAAAATAACAGTGATTTGAATCTATTGAGTACTCCTGCCCTGAGAGCAGCGCGTAATACACTAAAATAAAAGTGATTTGAATCTATACTCCTGCCCTGAGAGCAGCGCGTAATACACTAAAAATAACAGCAATTTGAATCTATACTCCAGCCCTGAGAGCTCGTAATACACTAAAAATAACAGCAATTTGAATCTATCGAGTACTCCTGCCCTGAGAGCATCGCGATCGCGGGAGATGTATCATTTTGACCGTTGAAATATCGCGGAAAATTTGAACGAGTTCTGTTCTTGCATATCAATTTAACAGACAGCGAGGTAGCATTGGAAAAGCATGTTTTACACCAGTTACCCCATAAGCTTGGTCGACTGATGTCAAATAGACATTAAATTGACGTCAAGTTTTGACATTCATTTGATTTGCATTTTTTTATTGATTTAACACATTGATGTCCTATTCTAGACCACAAGAATAATGACAAAACAGTATTAAATGCAAGACGTGTTTTATTAAATCCACTGGTTTATATCAGAATTTTATATATAAATTTTAATCTGATATAAATCTTAATTGATGAACAATTGCATTACATTTTGTGTCATCACGACAACATTTTACAGGTTTTTACATCAAAGCTCTCAAGACCTTTAAAAACAAAGAGCAAGTTAAATTAAAATAAAACCAGTTTTGTCATTTGTTTCGTAGATAAACAAATTAATGAACAGAAACATTGTAGATAAACAATAGGTGCATTCTACTTATTCAGAGTCTGAACAGACCTCAACGGCCGATTTCCCCTTTTGCCGTCCCATACCCCCATATCTATCAGGAGCAGACCGGAGATAGCTGCCCATGTATTTCTTTATTTCGGCCTCTGACGCGGAAGGTTTCGACTGCTGTACAGCACCTTAATGAATATAAAGCCACAATTAGCACTCATTTTAAGACATTAAAATACAGCATACATTTTTCAGCAAGCATCACTTGTACATGTACTGTAAATCCACAAAGTAATTAACTTTTTAAATAAGCATGGATAACCATCTAGTGGCTCAGTGATCCTCCTCACCATTCTTTTTAAGTGAGCTGCAACAGCAGAAAAACAGAAAAACTGAATCCAATTTTTCAACGTCCAACTTTTCGTTTTTCGTATGAAAAATTAAACTGATGATAAGTGCTACCCATCTTAACTAAAGGTGGCATAGGTATAACAATTCACACATTTAAAACCTGTGCTTTTAATATTGTCTGAAAATTTGTAGATAAACAACTGCATATTTTGAGTTTATGCATGAGAGTGCCCTCTGGCTTTTGGATGTGGCAGCATTTGACCGTAATTTATTGAGAAACTGAGCATAATAATTGCACAATTAATTGTTACACCCCTACAGTATTGCCACTGTGCATCTGTGATGGCTAAAAGTTTGCCGCACAATGGGTAACACTGGATAGATACAACAGTACATCATCTAATCATAAAAAAAAGTAATGTAGTACCTATTATAACACGGCATAGCCGTGTTTTTCCAAAGGCCTTCTTCACCCCTGAGCCGTCCATGTTCATTGTTGCCATTAATCTGTTGGTTGTCTTTTTTCTTTTGTCAGAGTTCTTACCAAGTAATATCAGTAATCATTAATTGTTAAGATTATTTAACAATACAACTATGGCTACGTTCACACTGCAGGCTGAAACGACCCAATTCCGATTTTTTTGCCCCTATGCGACCTGTATCTGATCTTTTCATGACAGTCTGAACGACACAGATCCGATCTTTTCAAATGCGACCCAGGCCACTTGGGTATGTGGTCCCAAATCCGATACATATCCGATCTTTTCAAATGCGACTTCAGTCTGAACGGCCAGGTCGCATTTATCCGACCCGCACGTCATTGATACGCGAAAAACGTCATAATCCTGCGTTGAAGTAGTCGTCGGTTTGAAAACGGACTGCATATTCGTCGAGCTGAGGTAAATCTGCCGAACGGGTCGACCTCGACGAGCCCGTTAATTTAAAAAAAAAAAAAAAAAAAAAAAAGCCCACGGCCATTATATATACGTTATGGTAACTTATTTGTGCTGAATCTGATATTAGATAGGTCAGCGGCTGCTGTCTGGCTCTTGTGTAACGGTCGCTGCGCGCGCTCGTGTGTGTGTGTGTGTGTGAGAGAGAGAATCACAGTTAAAGTTTAGCTACTTCCGCAAACAATAAGTGACGTCGTTGACCGTTGAGTACTCTTCTGCGCATGCGGGTCACTTCTGGGTCATTTCACGTTCACACAGGTGATCACAAAAGGTCGCATTTAATTGGAAATGTGAACGGCCTTGCAAAAAAATCGAATTTTTTCAAAAAATCGGAATTGAGCGTTAAGCCCTGCAGTGTGAACGTAGCCTAAGTGACCAGAACAGCTGAGCCTTCAAGCAGAAAAGGAATGTCTTACAGTTTTTCACCATCACTTGGTGCATTTCCTGAATCATCATCAACATTTCTACAACAATAGTGCACTGCTCAGATTAGTATTATCTACGGACTTCGTCTGATTTACAAATTATACCCCCACATCTGATTTTTTTGTGTGGTGCATTTGCACAAAATTTTGAATTATAATGGGTTCTAATGAGTTTACATTTATATTTACATTTAGTCATTTAGCAAATGCTTTTATCCAAAACACAAAGAGTTCAGGAAGCAATAAGCGATATGTCATACAGGAGAAATAATACAGTAGGTGCTAATACAAAGTTACTGGTTTTAAGAAAAGCTAGACCACTACATGTTGAGAGAAAGAGAAAGGGTTAGTGTGTTTTGCTGTCAAGTATTCATTTTGAATGTTGTGAGAGATGAGGTTGACCGGACAGAAGAATGTTCCACCATGGAAGGAGTTATCGCTTTGAACTATCAATATGTATCTTGCATTAAACACTTTGATGGAATATAATTGTAAATAGTTTGCAGAAAATAACTGGTGTTACGCCGCCTTCACACTGGCAGTTGAAATCAGCTCCGTAAAACGCAATACACCCCCGGCGGATGTCGTACTACACCGTTGAAAAGCGTCGGAAGCGAGTAGAACAAAAATGTCGGAGAGATTAGAACGCTTTACTGCCAGTGTGAAGGCGGCGTTAGGGATTTAAATACATTTGTAAAGAATGTTTACATAATTATAAATTAATGTTGATAATTTCTATGTCTAAAGACGTTTCCATTTTAAACGCCAAATATAGGCAAATCCATGGACAACTAACAGGCATTAGGACGAACGTAAAGAGGCCGCTTGAGTCAGCACAAGTCAGCAAAATTTCTGATGATTTATTGGCATGAAGTTTCGTGCACAATGACAAACAGGAGTGCAACATTCTCCAAAAACAATAAGCAGAGTGGATTGCCATAACATCAATGAGAAATATCACTGCAGTCTTCAACATGGCTGTGTTTACCATTAGAAATGTCAAACAAATTTCGCCTATGTAGGCGACTGTAGACCGTAGCCCGAATCTGTATCTGTGTGTATGAGACTGAATACTGGCAGAATTCACATTTTTGTAGTAAAAAGAGACACATTATGCAGAAGTATAATTTACTGTTATGTGTGTTTGTCAGAGCATGACGAAAAATTAGGTATAAGATTTAGAATTATAATAAGAAATTGTTACCGTAAAATATATTTTTACCGTAAAATAAAATTACTCATTCCGTGAAATAGATTGTCATTTCCGCCCACCCTGAGGCTGAAAGCGATCTATTGGTGCTCTTCCACTGCATTGTACGGCTCGGTTCACTTTAGCTCGGTTGCTTTTCCACTGCACTAGTCACAGGATTTGAAGAAATAAACAACGTCACCAAAGAAGAGTGTTTTTGGTTGCCAGGGCATGACAACCCTGCACAGATTTCCAAAGAACCCAGCATTAAGGGACCAGTGGATGGAGTTTGTTTTCCCAGAGCTTCAACGGAGTTGTGCAAGTGTTCTTGTTTATTCCCTGAATTTCGACGATGATTATTTTATAAACAGTTTGCAAATCGTCTAGCAGTTAATGCTTAAGGATGGAGCAGTCCCAACGATAAAGGTTCACGGTCGTGCATTTGAAACCGCAGGTGGTGAGTAAAACTGCTTCAAATGACTGTGTGTTGTTAGCTATCGGCGCCTAAGCACCGCCCACACGGCACGCCTCCAGCTGCTCGTTTTTTTTCCGGAAAGACTCGGTACAGCCTATCTTTCTTTTATAAATATAATAAAACTAAAGACTTTTTGGAGATATGAAGGATGCAATACTACTCTATAGGTACTGAAGATTGACATGAGATTGACTGAAACTGAGTGTTTTACCCCCCCTTTAACACACACAGTATTGTCCCCCTTTACTTAACATACACATAAATTGTTATTTAGTGTTTTTATCACATCAAAAGAGATAAACAGACAAATGTTTCATAATAGCAGAGGGCTGCACGATATTGAAGAAAAATGAGATATGCGATAACTCATTAAATAATGCGATATTCAATATGCGATACGATAATGCTTAAAGTGTGTCAAATTAACTTCAATTATCTTTATCTAAATGATCTTAACTTAATTATCAAATTAACTTAAACACTGCTTAGTTTTCACTGCATGAATTAAATATACTGATTCTTATTAAAGCTACAAAAGTTAGCCTATTCAGCCAAAAGCAGTGAGTGATTTTCTTTGTCTTTTTGTTCATGACCCCAGTTATTGCAAGCCGTTGCGATATGCAATTATGCATTTTGTAATATATACATTTGCAATATTTCGATATACTGTATTGTATTGCAGCCCTAATATTTAAGCCAATCACAAGTGTTATTCTTCAAAATGTATCACCAAGTATATGTGATGCAATCTGGTAAATTGTATTGCATAGGGCCATACTAAACCTTACAGTAACAGTATACTACTTATGACACTGACTGATTTCGGTTCAGCAATCAACGACTGTTGTTACTGGGCTAACGTTTGCAGGTTCATTTGCACGTTACAGTTCTGTAATTTTGGCAATGTTCACTGCATATTCCACAAATGAACGTGACATAACGGACATGCAATACTTACATTACATTATCACACCAAGTACTCTCAGTCACTAATGGCCCTTTCAGATAGGACGCGGACCACGCTGCGCTATGAAATGAAACCGATATATTTCAATGACTTGTGCCGCACGACTCGGACCAAAGCGGAGCTCAACGAGCTTGCGCGCACGCCGCGGTCAAAGTTTAAAATAGTTCAACTGTTGCCGCTGCATGGCCAATAAAAACGGTGCATCCAAACAACCGCAGAAATCAAAATGAAAACTCCGCCTACTTTTGCTCTGGCCAGCATAACGCAAATCAATCTGTATCTGATTCTGAAGGGCTACATTTTTTTTCTCCATTTAATAAAGAACTATTTCATCAGAAAGATATTTCTTGTGAAAGAAATACAGTTACAAATTCAAGCATTCAAGCATTTTATCCAAAATTCAAGCACTTTTCAAACCTTGAAAACACATCAAAATTCAAGCACTTTCAAGGATTTCAAGCACCCGTACGAACCCTGTGGTATGAGCCACCACAGGCATTTAATATAAAACACAAAATGAAAATAAAGTAGCATTTTGGGGTTAATATGGAAACGACAGTTACCATGGTGAATACACCAAGAACTGTTAATGAAACATGGAAACTGCTACTGGTGAATAGAATAAAAATCATCCCTGCATGCAAATCTTTCTCATCTCAGCTAACACACGACGTACCAGTAACGTGATTTATTGGTATTTTACTTTTATTCCGTGACTTACTAATTTACAACGTAATGACGTTGCATGCTCGTAGTTTCTTTTGCACTTTATATACAGTGAAGTGATACACAGCACGCACCGCCGCATTTGCCCGTGTAATTGAAGAGTGACATGACATAACGGCTGACATGAAAGTCCGTTTTTCTGAGGTTAAAGACTTATTTCAGCGTACACTTACGTCACTGCCTGGTAGTTCCTATTGTGCAGGGTTTTCTGAAGTAGTTGTGATTCGCCTCTCAGTCGCCTAACATAACATGCTCTAAATGCACGCATAGTGGATTTTCTTTTGTAAATGCGGCTTTGAACGATTATGTAATCGTGACATCCGTAATCGCGATTAGAAATTCGATTAATTATGCAGCCCTAAAAGCGTTTACTCTTAAACACAAAAGGCATGTCCACTTTAATAAAAAATTATATTTATTAAACAAACCAGATGAAGAGCAGAAACGAAATAAAGTGCATAACTGAAAAATAAAGCATAGGCTCAAAGCTAATACAAACAGTGGGCACAGCGCAACTGCGCGTTAGGCTCCAAAAAATATTAAATAAAAATAAAGTGACTCAAAACAGACGGGGCAACCTAACGCAGACAAGTTACCTTACCATTTTTAGTTGATATGACATGTTTGTCGTCGAGCTGTGATGTGCAAAGTGTTGATTGCAAAATTTTCATTCGACTTTTTTTACTTTTTTTATTTAAAAGAAAAATGCTGCCACACTGTCGATGTCTTTGTTGACATGGTAGAAGAGGACTGACTGTGAATGAAACACTCACAATTAAATAAATATTCAGCATTAATCAGCAAACCTTCTAGTAGCCTACTTTCTTCAATCGGTCTCTCTTCTCCAGTGGGTTAGGCTAATCCAAAAGAAGTGAAAACAAGAGGGGTGTCCTAAAGACAGACTGTTAACTGTGAAACAGGGGTGCTCTGAAAACACCCCCATTAGCAATTAGTGCTTTCCTCCTGAAAACGAACGCGGAACTTTTGAAATGAACACAGCAAAACTGATGAAATGAATGCAGCAAAAAATTGACCAATCAGAATTTTGGTCCCAATTTAAAGCGAGCCGAAGCAAGCCGTACCGTACCGTGAAACGTTTTGGCACACTGCTATTTTACTTAGTTTTAGTCTATTTTGCGATTGAAACTTGTTGTCCGGCTGCATTGAGTCCATATAAGCAGATCCGGGCTTGTGGACACCGAATCCTGTTATTTAAACATGCCATCTGGCTCTTCTGCGTGTCTGAGTGAATGAACTCATGAGTCATCTGAGAAATGCACCAAAGCATGGTATCATTTACCTTTTCATCATATTTTTTACACAGTCCTCAAGGTCTGCACCCCCAATCCTGACTAACCGAGACACCTGAAAAGATTTTGGAATTTTTATTTTTTTCACCATCAGAAACACAGAAAAAAAAAAAACAGTATTAGTATTGGCCTGGCATAGTTATACTGACCATCACATTCCTCTTTTCTTCAACGGCCAGTTGCCCTTCCAGATTTTTTAGCTCACGCCTGCTGTTCATTTTCTCAAGGTGGAACTGAGACTCTGGGGGCTCACGGTTTTGGCCCACCTCTGACAGCTTTGCCCGAATATCAGAAAGATAAAGGACCCGCCTTTGGAATTCTGAAAGTCAAATTGGAATGAAAAATGTCCCATTTGCAAAAAATACCACTTTCAGTAAGAATATGAGGTGGTATACTTACTTCCATTATCTAATGGGAATACCTCTCCACCCTCTCTGTGCTGGTTCCCCCTAGCTGGTCTTTGGGAGCACTCATAAGAAGAGCTGGGGCGCTGGGGTGGAGAGCTGTCCCGTGGGCGTGAAGAGCGGTGGCGTGGAGTGCGGGACCACTGGCGTGGGGTGCTGCGAGTCGGAGATTTGGACCAGTGGCGTGGAGTGCTGTGAGTCGGAGATCTGGACCGGTGGCGTGGAGTGCGGGACCGCTGGCGTGGAGTGGTGTGAGTCGGAGATTTGGACCGGTGGCGTGGAGTGCGGGACCGCTGGCGTGGGGTGCTGTGAGTCTGAGATTTGGACCGGTGGCGTGGAGTGCGGGACCGCTGGCATGGGGTGCTGTGAGTCAGAGATTTGGACCGGTGGCATGGAGTGTGGGACCTCTCGCGTGAAGTGCTGTGGTGCGGAGTGTGGGACTGTTGGCGTACAGTGCTGTGGCTGGGAGTGTGGGACCACTGGCGTAGAGAGCGAGAACTTTGGAGCAGAGAGTCATGGAGTGGACTCCTGGACCTTGATTTATAATAATTTTCTTCTGATCCTAATGCCTGGCTAGAAATTTCTCGAATCCTTGGTGGTTTTGGAAAGGACAGACCTGAGGGAGGAAAGACAACCAAATGTAACAATAAGATGAAGGATTGGCAGCAAATATATACACCGTTTTGGATCTGGATATATATATATATATATATATATATATATATATATATATATATATATACAGTGAGGAAAATAAGTATTTGAACACCCTGCTATTTTGCAAGTTCTCCCACTTAGAAATCATGGAGGGGTCTGAAATTGTCATCGTAGGTGCATGTCCACCGAAAAAAAAAAGAAAAAAAATCCAGAATCACAATGTATGATTTTTTAACTATTTATTTGTATGATACAGCTGCAAATAAGTATTTGAACACCTGTCTATCAGCTAGAATTCTGACCCTCAAAGACATGTTAGTCTGCCTTTAAAATGTCCACCTCCACTCCATTTATTATCCTAAATTAGATGCACCTGTTTGAGGTCGTTAGCTGCATAAAGACACCTGTCCACCCGCCAAGACCAAAGAGCTGTCCAAAGACACTAGAGACAAAATTGTACACCTCCACAAGGCTGGAAAGGGCTACAGGGAAATTGCCAAGCAGCTTGGTGAAAAAAGGTCCACTGTTGGAGCAATCATTAGAAAATGGAAGAAGCTAAACATGACTGTCAATCTCCCTCGGACTGGGGCTCCATGCAAGATCTCACCTCGTGGGGTCTCAATGATCCTAAGAAAGGTGAGAAATCAGCCCAGAACTACACGGGAGGAGCTGGTCAATGACCTGAAAAGAGCTGGGACCACCGTTTCCAAGGTTACTGTTGGTAATACACTAAGACGTCATGGTTTGAAATCATGCATGGCACGGAAGGTTCCCCTGCTTAAACCAGCACATGTCAAGGCCCGTCTTAAGTTTGCCAATGACCATTTGGATGATCCAGAGGAGTCATGGGAGAAAGTCATGTGGTCAGATGAGACCAAAATAGAACTTTTTGGTCATAATTCCACTAAACGTGTTTGGAGGAAGAAGAATGATGAGTACCATCCCAAGAACACCATCCCTACTGTGAAGCATGGGGGGGGGGGGGGGGGGGGGGGGGGTAGCATCATGCTTTGGGGGTGTTTTTCTGCACATGGGACAGGGCGACTGCACTGTATTAAGGAGAGGATGACCGGGGCCATGTATTGCGAGATATTGGGGAACAACCTCCTTCCCTCAGTTAGAGCATTGAAGATGGGTCGAGGCTGGGTCTTCCAACATGACAATGACCCGAAGCACACAGCCAGGATAACCAAGGAGTGGCTCTGTAAGAAGCATATCAAGGTTCTGGCGTGGCCTAGCCAGTCTCCAGACCTAAACCCAATAGAGAATCTTTGGAGGGAGCTCAAACTCCGTGTTTCTCAGCGACAGCCCAGAAACCTGACTGATCTAGAGAAGATCTGTGTGGAGGAGTGGGCCAAAATCCCTCCTGCAGTGTGTGCAAATCTGGGGAAAAACTACAGGAAACGTTTGACCTCTGTAATTGCAAACAAAGGCTACTGTACCAAATATTAACATTGATTTTCTCAGGTGTTCAAATACTTATTTGCAGCTGTATCATACAAATAAATAGTTAAAAAAATCATACATTGTGATTTCTGGATTTTTTTTTTTTAGATTATGTCTCTCACAGTAGACATGCACCTACGATGACAATTTCAGATCCCTCCATGATTTCTAAGTGGGAGAACTTGCAAAATAGCAGGGTGTTCAAATACTTATTTTCCTCACTGTATATACACATACAGTATAGGTATTAGGGCTGGGCAATGTGACAATGTTATCGTATATCGCAGAAGTCTTGCAAATATCCTGATGCCGATTAAAACAAACAGATAGCAGACAATAATTAATAATAATGGAAAATATGCCTTATAACATTATCATGCGATGTAGGCTTTAGTGTGAACGTTATGTTGTTCATATGCCCAGGCAGTCAGTAACAGTGGCAGAATTCAGGAAACGCTGTTTTGTTGAATATGTGCTGCTGTTTTCTGCCGGTTGCCACAGAGATAGACCAAGAAAAAGACGAGCTGCATCGGCAAAGCAAAATCTTACGCTCGCGGGGCTGTACCGGTGTTCAAATTGTCCTACCCTGTCAGATTTTCCTACCGCAGGGCAACATTTATTATAATCTGAAATTAAACACTTAAACAATGTTTTGTGTTATGGCAACCATGGTATAAGAGGAATAATTGACTCCTGTCCGTTCAATTATACTTAAAATGCACACTCGATGTGCGTCGTGGCAGCATTACCTCGAGTGTGCATTATATGAGTATAATTGAACGGCTTGTCATCAATTATTCCTTACTTATACCATGGTCTCTCTGAATACTCTATTCTAATTGGCTGGAAGAAGTGCACCAGCTTCCAGCGAGTCTACATTGACTTGCATTGTAGTTTCCTTTTCTACAATGGAGGTCAATGTAGACTCGCTGTTACCGGAAGCTGCTGATTTGAGTTTGTAACTTTTGAAATATGAATATTTTTGTTCCAAAAACCCACCAATCCGCTTCGTCCGGCTTTCATCCTCATCTGTGTAAGAGGAGAAACAACAGTATAATTACCATACATAGCATCACAACATATATTATGCTCCAGCACCAGAAACTAGGGCCCTGTCAAAATGAGCAAGTATTCTGTACCTAAAATAAACCCTGGGTATATTTTTTTCTTTGATACCCTCTTGACAGGACCACATTCTTCCTCACTGAGCTCTGCAGTACTTGTTTGGTCGAATGCTTCACACACTTCCTGATTATCTGAAGTAAATAGAAAACAAACAAGCTTTTAATACCTTCATTGTAGGGATCGACCGATATGGATTTTTTTTTCATCAGCCTTAGCCGATGACCGATACGGGTTGCCGATTTTCTTGGGCCGATATTTGGAGCCGATACTGCTTTTGCTCACTCAGTTTACATCATAAAAATGACACGTATATAATATATAATGATAACAACTGTTACAAGTCTCAATTAAGAAAGGAACATTTATTGAACTTAAAAAAAAACAATATTTGACAAATATTAAAAACATGTGAGTTAGAACAGAAAAAAAAAGTTCAGTGCTGAAAATACATATTTAAGCATAATTCAAATTCTGAAAATAAATTCTGAAAATAAATATTTAAGCATAATAAAATAATTTGACTGGAACATGTTATTCTGTGTAGTTGCCTGATCTATGTAATCGTGATCTCCATTTTAAACAAAACAAAAACGATTTTAAACCAAATAGATTCTAAGTTTATTATGAATTAGGGATCGCGTCTAAAACGTGTGGAAAGCACGGCCGCGCCGCTTCTACAAGCGCTTGCGTCTGTTGTTGCTATGCAAACATGAACTGCTCTCTCCATGATGACGAGGAAGTAAGGATTAATTTATTTCCAGCCCTTTACGACTACATATATTTATGGAGATGAGAAATAAAAACCCGCCCTGTCCAGCCGAGCTTTCGACGTTGTCATGGAAAGGTCAGTTGTTTTTTGTCACATGACCTGCGTGCGCTTGCGGCATTCTGAAAAGTTTAGATGTTTTCATCTCACCACGGCATAGGAGCGCCTGGACAAACCGTTTATACTGTCTATGGGACAAATCGTTTATATACTGTCTATGGAACAAACGAGCGCGCTGCATCGCGTGCGTGTCACAACCGCGTCGCTTCTTTTATGAGCACACGTCCAAACGTCAGCCAGGTGGTCGCTGAATAAAACTCCCACAAATATCACGGAATCACCGAACAACGTCGGCATTATTTAATCCTATGACCAGTGTTTGTAACAGCTGCTGTATGCATATGGATAGCCTCAAACTTAGCTATTTGCAGCTCCCTAAATACAATGACAAGCAGTTTTATAGATGAGGCATTCGCGTTTTCCATTTGGACCTACAAACTTGCTTAGCTATAGTTGCACGCACATATAGAGCAACGTGTTTCCACTTTCAAAGTGTATTTCAGCTAAGTCAAACAGTTAAAAAGATGCTTTGAAAATTTTAAAACTAACCGCTGTCTTGAAGAGGTTTCCAGCACTCTGCTAGTGTGGGAGGGGCAGTGCATGGGCTGCACGTGAACTGCAGCGTCTCCAGCAACACAGAGCTGCCTGCAGACGCCTGTCTGTAATTAATGCCAGGAAAAAAACTATCGGCGAACGCAGCAGCCGCGTATCGGCCGATGCCGATACACGTCAAACCCGCAAATATCGGCCCGATTTATCGGCCGACCGATATATCGGTCGATCACTACTTCATTGATTTGATTAGTAGATAAAACAATTTCGCTTTTAAAAATGGATGTTAACTCACTTGACTTGAATTTGATTTTCAGCAGTGGAAACATTTTCCAGCTATTTGTTGGCATTCGCATCTCTTTAGCTGCTTTAGTTACATTAGCCCCTGGTGGCCAGTGTACCATGTTGTCCTTCACCCAAACCTCTGGGATGACTCCCTCCTCCTCTCCATTTGGCTCTTTCCAAACCGCCCTGACCCACATCATGTACCTATACAAAAATCAAAACAAATCAGTAGTAAATGAGACAGTAGTATATTACATTGCATTATCCTATACATTTATACATAGGTATGTGCAATCCCCTGAGATCGAACCCACAACCTTTCATTGTTAATGCAATGCTCTTACCACTAAGCTACAGGAAAGCTATATTATTGCAGTTGTAACAACTGGTCAGCTTAATCATTCTCTGAAGATGCTGCATGCAATCTATATAAGGGCAGCATTTTCCCCTCCACTTTCAGAACAAGCATCATATACAACCTCCACAACCTCACAAAGATAATGGAAGAGCAGTTAAAAACATTAGTTGATACCAGTGATATACTTACAATTCAGTTACGTTCTATTTCATGCAACATGGGGAACAAAATAAATCCTGTGTCAGCTTCACCAGGGTTGGCTGGCAGACAGACAACTTTACGAATCAACTGCTGTTTGCTGATCAGTCGACGTGTAGTTCTACTGATATCTCTAACACGGACGATGTTGAGCAGTTTAGAATCACAAGGATCAGTGAAGAAACTCTCTGTGTTGCATTGACGTAGCACATCGCAAACCAAGGTGCCGCCTTCATGCATTTCCTTCACAAAGACATAGTCCTTGTTCTGAAGGATGAAACAACAATCCCTTGGCCTTGTGGATATGCGAGTAAAGCTCTCTTTGGTAAAAGGCCTAGATTTTGTAGAATTTTCTAGTTCTGCTAGACGCTTGGCAACTTGGGCTATAGGATTGCGAGATTGTCTGACCATTTTCTTTAGAGTCTGCAGGTAGTTCTCAAATGGAAAGCATGAAATCCCATTCAGTGAACAGTTGAAGTGTTCCACATCATCTGGTAAGTGAATTAGTGAATGAACATTGTATACAGCGAAGGTGTTTCCATATATAGCCTCACACTTTTTCACATAGTACATGAGTAGCTCTCTGGCATAGTCTAAGTGTTCCTTACGGTCTGCATCATCCGAAATCAACAGGACTGACACCGCAACCATCAAGGAAAGAAAGTGTTTGTATACAGCATGTGAAACCACTTTTCTTAGAACCACTGGTCCAGTATAAAGGAGAAACTGTCTAAGTTCCGTAGCCTTCCATCTGTCCAATTCCAGTAAAGTCCTAGGTTGCCGTGCAAACTCACTAGGTAGTTCTCCATTCAATGCCTTTAGTTTATCTGAAATGTCACTCCTTTGCTGAAATGACAGTCTGCATGTGTGGGGTCCTCTCTGCATGTAGTGAAGCATTCTCCTAACTACACCCAAACACACCAAGTGCATGTAGTCCAATGCAAATGGCCGAACACATGGAATTCCAGCTAGTGTCAGTGGGGATTTCTCAATTTGATGGTCTTTGTAGGCAAGTCTACTGAAATCTGCTTCAGACCTTGCAACAACACCAGGCGATGTAGCACCAAGAACAACTCGTCCCACATAGGTGCCTTTAACTGTGCAGCGCTCACATCCGAAGTAGCTATTGTGATTCTTAATGCATTTCAGGAATGATCGAGCTGGTGCATCACAAACAAAGGCTTTTACAGTCACTTGCAGTGCTTTCTCTCCATGGACTATGCCATCTTGCATAAGTTGCTGCAACTCCTGTAGAAAATCAGAGAGGTAATCTTTAACTGGGCTGGGTTTTGCTTTTCCACAAAAGAGTGCCACAATGAAGGGTGCAAAATCATGGAAACTGCACAGGATTGGCCACATTTGCAGACTTGATGATTTAAATAATGGAATGCCATCAATGTTAAAGCACAGATCTATTCGGTCTTCATGGAAAACAGGATTCTGGGATAAAACCTTTAGAACTCCTGATGCAATACCAAAGTAGGCATATTGTCCACCACACAGATCAACTACTTCCACTCTTTTAGGGGTTTTCAGCAGGGTTCTGGCATCCTTGGGGAGGCGATGTCCTTGGCGCCTTAGAATATCTAGTAGTTCATTTAGTCCAGATCGCTTGCATTTGTTGGTAGCTGCCCATGCTGCAATTTCCTCTCCCAGATCAGGAGCAGTTTCCTCTGCAGAATCATCACACAAATAGTCAGCAACCTCAGAGTCAGTGTCAGAAGACAGCACTAATGCATCAGAGTCATAATCTGAAATGTTGCCATCGGCTGAAGGTGGCAAAGAGTCAGTTTCATCCTCACTGAACCGAGCCCTCAGTAACCCATCTGCATCACTGCTATTTGAATCATCATCTGCAAGAGACAGCACTTCAGCATGACGTTTCCTCCAGTTTCTGTGGTATGCCATTATTTAGCATCACAAGTAGCTGCAAAATAAGAGGAGTCCATATGGATCTCTAAAACATTTACATATATTTACAAAGATGTTGTGGAATAATGACAATGCATGGGCCTTTGTTATATTTTTAAGCATTAAAACAAATGATCATGCATTTCAGCAGTAAGGAATACCATCATTAATTAACAGACAAACAAATAATAAATAAAATCTATACTGAACTTTTTGCTTCAACCTTTAACTTCCTTGTTAGTATTTAAATACGTTAGTTGTATTATCCATCTATAGACACTTAAACGATAAATAAAATTTAGCATATAGAGGTGCTAAAAATAAATATTTTTACGATGCATCGCAATGCAGACATGGACACTTCAGCAGTAATAGACCATAATCGATTATAGCCTACTGCTGGTTTTCTGATGGCATTCATCGATATATTGCTGTTGTTTTTTGGTGTTTACAAAAAAATAATTTACATTAAAAAAAATCCGAACGACTGCCTATGTACAGGGTTTTTCCTACATTGAAAATTTTTGGGCGGCCGCCAAAACGATTTTTTGTCCCGCCAAAGCCTTATTTGATCAGTAATTGGGTTTTGTGAGTGAAGCAGGCTACTGACGGAGTGACGGAGAGAACGATCACAGCGCCCCACCCCCGCGCGCGCACTCTCCGTCTTCAGTTCTGTCTTTGCTCTCTCCCTCGCATCAAAATCAACTGATCCTAAAGGTCGGAAGACCGAATCCATGTTTCACGTGGTGCATTCGGAGAATATTTTTGCTGAATTAGCGCTGGGTGTGAATTGCAGTCAAAAAAAGTTGCCTTATCTTCTCTTACAGCTTGTGACAAGCATTCCGCACATGCAGCTGACATAACTTTAAATAAACGAAAAAAAAAAAAAAATCTATCCAGTTTGAAGTGGTTTTTTAGGGGTGTGCGATATGACGATTTTTGATCGTGGACGATTAAAATGTCTCCACGATCTGCTTTTGAAGAAATATCGTAGAATCGTGCATTATATCTGTTCTGGCGCCTCCCAACATACTAAACAACGCGCCATATGTTCACATAAATGTTAACGCAGCGGAACGGGACACTGCAGTTCATAATTTGCATGTGCTTTAATGCCTTGTCGGTTAAACATTTAATTCGTGTGCTGATGCGCTGTTCTGACGTGTGCTGTGAAGCTCACATGGACTAAAAGCCTGTCTACCAGCGCCTGGATACTGGACTAAGTTATCTTTCGAGTCTTATTGTGCTTATACTGTTAAATACACACAAGGTTTATATAAACAAAGTCGGTTATGTCTAAAGTGAAAGCAAACTTGAGAAAATTGAGAGAAAATCTGCTTGTCAAATGCGTGTATATTAGACGCGTCGCGCGCAACTCTTAAAGAGACAGTAGTTATAGTAAACACGCTTGCCGCTTGTCCTTAAACGGATAGTTCACCCAAAAATAAAAATGATCTCATCATTAATGCACTCTAATGTTGTTCCTAGGCCTGTCACGATAACAAATTTTGCTGGACGATAAATTGTCCAAGAAATTATCGCGATAAACGATAATATTGTCGTTCTGAGACCATTTTCATTTAATATAATTATAATGGCATAATAATGCAGGTACACCTTTTCAACGATCTATAAACTTTTATTTCTAAAGAATATTAAACATTGAAAACGGAAAACATTTTAAATATCCAAAAAAAAATGAACAAAACCAAAAACAATAAAAGCAATGGACTCTTAGTGTCTGTTAACAAAATACATGTCTGTTAATAAATAAAATGGATGTAAACAAAATTGCACTTCAAAAAATATTAAACATTAGGCTTTAGACATTAGGCATAAATAGTGATACATTCCATAACAGGCAAAACTGACAGTTAGGACCTTTGTAAACAAATAAAAAAAAAAGCCTCAACAAGCCATATCGCACAATTTTGCACTGTTACTCCTGTTACTTTGTCAAGTGATTGTGTACTGTCGGGAAGACGGAGACGCGCTTTATTGCGTGTATATGCTACGCACTGAAAATACTTGGTTAGGATTAGGGGTGAGGAGTGCGTGCGTATTACACGCCATAAAGAGTGTTTCATATGCACGCAAAAACTATTTTTGCCGTATAAATGGCACGAGAAATAACATTCGTGGTATAGATACGCATTTTCATATGATCCGGCTCGCTGTCGCAACTCACAACTAGCGTCTTCTCTCTCTCCCGGCAGTCGCCGCAAACAGTCCCGCCGGCGCTTTCCCATACAAAGACCATGTGACTGACAAGCGCCGCGGCGCCGCTTCCCCACACAAAGACCATGCAACTGATAAGAGAGTTCACTCCTCCTATACGCTAAAGAACCGAGAGTGGTCATCCAGTCTCTTTGGTAGAGACTGAGAGAGAGAGAGAGACGAGGAAAACAAACAAGCATGCAAATGGAATTATCGCGGCCGGAAAAATTATCGAGCTCAATTTTTTTTATCGTGCGATTAATTGACTTATCGACTATCGCGACAGGCCTAGTTGTTCCAATCCTCTATTAATTTCCTTCTAATATTTTTCTAATATTAATATTTTGAAGAATGTGGCTATCCAAACAGTAGCTGATCCCCATTGACTTTCATAGGAGATACTATGGAAGTCACTGGGGTACATCAACTGTTTGGTTACCCACAATCTTCCAAATAACTTTTATTTTCAACAGAAGAAAAACTTATTCGAGTTTAAAACAACTTGAGAGAGTAAATTATGATAATTAGAATTTTTAGGAGAACTATCCCTAATAAGACAACAAAATGCAAAGAGAAAATCACTCACTGCTCTTCACTGATAACTTTAGCTTTAATGAGTATCAATGTATAATTTATACAGTTAAGTCTATGTTTTGTTTTATTTTCATATTTGTTCATTTAATTACTTTCTTTTCTTTAAGAAAAAAAAATAAAAAAAAATAAAATAAAAAAAAACACAAACTGTTTCTTTGTATTTATTTTAAATTTAACATTTATTGTCAATATTGGGCTTGCGGATCATGTGGGTACTAGAGTACTCTTTGCTGTGTGTGGATGACCATGTCGGTCAGCCACCACCGAAGACCAATTTTGACCCAGGAAAAACCCTGATGTAGCTCTGCCCTGTCTATGTAAGTCAAGAGCGGGACTCATGCATTGCTTTTGTACATGTATCATTATATTATCAAATATCAATATGTAATTAGTCACATAAAATAATATAAGATCTGTGGCAGCGCATTGTGAAATCGAATCGAATACATGAGAATCGTAATCGTATTTATGTATTTGGTGAGGGGAAAGATGTGGAACTCGGTCCATTGTTACACCAAACAGCACATAGGCTATAGGCTGATCACATTGGATCAGTGTTTTATGTGTTTTTATTTTGGTGATAACTGTCTGTGCTGTTTAGCTTGTTGCGTTTTATGGAAAATAACAGTAGACATTACCTAATGAGGCGGAGGTGGTGTCATCCTGATCTTGACTTAGGCCAACCGTACCTTTAAGTGCCTTAACCAAAGTGACTTCAACTTATTATTTCTAATAAAATTAGATGAAAATGACAATTATTAAGTTATAAGTTATATAAAACATTACTTATTCAACCAAACAGGAATTTTTTTTTTTTTTATCAAATAACGCTTTTTATCATCTTCAACTAACTTTTCAGCCCACAATGGCCAACTGAATTAACCAGTCTTACTAAATGATCAAAACTCATTCACATCTTGCATTCTCTGTGGTTCATTTTAAATGATTCAATGATCTCTTATATTCCCTATAGTGACTGAAAAGTTCAATAGCTTAAATGAAGCGGTTCAAATGAGTCATTCGTGTGCAAGTCGTTGTTCTGAACGCAATGTGTACTGGCGAACTCGTTGTGTACAGTATACGACGATTCAACGATCCAACTGCACTGATAAAGACATAACAATGATGTACGTCATGTTAATTTCGCATATAGTGGACACAATTTTGAATTATAATTGGTTATGTTTCGTTTTATCGAATCGCATTGTTAAAGAGATTCAAATGTTAGGGCATTTTTATTAGTACGAACAAAAATTGTAAAACTAACATTACTCGTGACATTTCAAAAAAGACATTTCAAAAAAGACATTTCAAAAAAACAATAGTTACCTGCTTAATGGATCTAACTGTTAAATTACCTCAGAATCCTTCACAGTAACGTACATTAACTGGCGGGAAATTTCAATTCACCAAAAAGAACAAAATACTCATTGCAACGTCACATATTTAATCAAAACACAATCTTCTAAGTTTTCAAAGTTACTCAATTATGTTTTATTTAATGAGATGTTTATTACTCACCTGATAAAAGCGCCAACCTTGTCGAGTTGCTTCGACTTGACTTCACCGCACAGCGCGCACTGCCACTAGCCTCTGTGTTGTACGCAAGACGTGATGACGTGCATTTCAACGGTCATCAAAGTCGTAAATCCTCCAATTTTTTTTTCTTTTTTTTTTTCGTGTATACATGTATAACATTATGTCATACTAGGTTTGCATCAAATTGCACACAAAAATAAATAAATTAATTGTAGTCCATTCTTCAGCTGCAGAAAAACCAAGCGGGAAGGAAGTTGACCGGAAGTTGAAGCCGGCCGCGTGCCACCATCTTGTAGCAGAACTTCACCTGCTGTTAGCATCCCATTGACTCCCATTCATTTTGGCGTCACTTTGACAGCGAATAACTTTACATCTGAGGCGTTTAAAGACTCCATTTGTCCATTATTTATTTCTAAAGAAACACGACAATGTATAAAATGCTCCATTACCTTGTAGCTTACGTTATGGCCCCGTAAAAACAGTTTTTGTAAAAGTAGGCTAACGATTGCGTCATAACCACACGACTCTCTGTCGCACAGTAGAGAGATTACCGTATTGACGGGAGGAGAAGCTCGCGGGCAATCGGGGAGACGTGGAGGCAAAATGACAAAATAATTAATCAGAATACCTAGCAAAAGTTTCTCCTGCTCCTAGCTCGTGGATACCTCCTACTCACGATCTCCGTCTCTGCAAGTTTCGGAAGGGAATGATTCAGATTTCTCATGCCACAGCCACTAGAAGACAGACGGGTTGCTCACGTCACATCTACGTCGTCAAGCTCAGTTTGAGTCTGCGCGTCAGGAACGGAAGTCCTAAAAAAAAATCGCTGAAAATGGGCTTCACTTGCCTCAATTGAGTTCCAATGAGATGACTCTGTCCATTTCTTATACTGTCTATGAGAAAAACCCGAGAATGTGAAAAAGGCGCCATCTACAGGTGGTATTAGGAATAGAGAATATGAATGGGCATTGTATGGACAGGAACAATATGACCTGTTCACTATGAAAAATTTAATGAAAAAAGTCAATTTTCCATAAATTAACATGTAGTTGTAACTTGTAATACTGTATATACTTGGTATTACAATTTCATTATCAATTATGGCAAATGTATTTTAATTTTAAACTATATAAAAAAATAAGGATATACACATACTTTATGTGGGGTTACAGCAAAAATGCTGCATATTTTTTTTTTTTTTTTTAATTAAGCAAATCAGTATATTTTTTGTAAAATATAATACTATTCACCTCTTTCATTATCAGTAATTTACATAGGCCTACATGTTTATTTATAAATAGTTTTTTGTTGTTGTTGTTTATATGTTTTTAACCACAGAAGTTACAGAAGTCCACTTTCATGCAGAAATCAAACATATGATTCAAAACATGTGCCGAATGGATGCATTTTGCAGTATACAGAAAAAAATTTGCTATTTACATTGATATCAATGTGATGTCAATATGACGTCAACTGAACGCCTATAACACGACGTTGATTTGACGTCAACTCAATGTCAAACATGTTGGCCCATATACTTACATAATCAATTTCAGTATGGGATAAACCTAATATTTTCACCAATTAACCACTGGGAGGACTTGATGTATAACCTGACTTTGAAATTATGTTTTGCAGCATCTTGATCAAATTTTGTCTAATATTTGACGTCAAATTGACATCAAGGTGCCCGCTGGGTTAGTTCTGTGCATTTTTAAATGTTCGCTTATTATCTTAGTAAACGTTAGAGGATGTTGAATTGTAACACAATATAGTTGTAAATTCACTTACCTTGCAATAAATGCGTTCTCCCACGAACATGTCTTTTATTCCGACTATTCCTCAAGAAATCCCTCCGCAGCGCATCTCAAATTCAAACGTCTAAACCCCGCCCTTGCTTCAGTTTCATTGGTTGAAGCTGTAAACCAATCATTTTCCTTTCTGCCCTCAGAACATGTTTGAGTAAGTAAAACTCCCATCTGCCCTTTAGCCGGGACGTAAGGGAACCTTGGACAACAGGAAGACACTTCGATCGAGGCACGTGCCGCAGCTATTTCCTTTCCTTCTCAACAGGGGCAGCGGCTTGCAACGTAAGCATGGAAGGCTTCTCTCTTTCTGAACAGGGCGGAGGCCTTCAATGGGGCATGTGGGGACCACCAGGCGGACGAACACTTGGAGCGAGACGCTCCCCTTCGACTGTGTACTGCAACAATACAACAGGGTTCAACGGTTCAACAGTATACAAGCACTCGACAATGATACCTTCTCTCTTTCTGAACAGGGCAGAGGCCTTCAATAGGGCATGTGGAGACCACCAGGCGGGGAGGACACTTTGAGCGAGACACTCCACTTCGGCTGTACGCTGCAACCAGGTAGCAGGGTTTAACTATTCAACAGCATATGAAACATTCAGTTGAAATACCTTCTCTCTTTCTAAACAGGGCGGAAGCTTTCGATGGAGCGTGTGAAGACCACCAAGCGGGGAGGATGCTTTAAGCGAGACACTTCACTTCAGCTGTACACTGTAACAATGCAACAGGATTTAACCATTCAACAGTAGATGAAACATTCAGCTGCAACACCTTCTCTCTTTCTGAACAGGGCAGCGGCTTTCGATAGGAGCGTGTGGAGACCACCAGGCAGAGAGGATGCTTTAAGCGAGACACTCCGCTTCAGCTGTACACTGTAACAATGTAGCAGGGTTTAACAGTTCAACAGCATATAAAACATTCAACATTAACAGAGCCGGGCTGTCTCAAAATGGAGACAGCGGGTGAAAGACTGTAAGGAGAGAGTGCACAGCAGACTACTATTACTTCTCCACACGATGAACTTCACTCCATAACACAAACCGTGTGAATCGTCACTTCAGGCACTGCATTCCACTCGCACACCGTGCATTCGGGCCAGCACTCACCCACCGGTCTTTCTCCCACCAGATCAACTCTCGTCTCTCGCAAGGGCTCAACTTCTCTCCAGAGACAGCAGAAGACGGGTGCAGCGATCGTCACATTCAGCGAGGAGCGGACAAAAGTTGGAGACAGATCAACAATTCACTCGGTGTACTAATTCACTCGTGCCACACACTTTCCAAACTCTCAACACCACTTCAGTGTTAGTGCATATAAACAACGAATCCAATACTCATCACTTTTGCTTTCCCACTGCTGACGATGTTCCTTGGGTTTTCGCTGACAAATACTTCACTCTCTTCTCTCTACTTCTCAACTTCGATCTTCGCCCGCTTCACAGCCCAGCCTCAATAAAAGAACAACCCGTCGACAAAAAAACAGTATCTCACGGGAGGAGAACCACACGACAGTCTGCTTCCTCTCTATTTTTAAAGCCCCATCTCAATACGTGTCCCTCTCACAACACTCTCTGTAATTACTCCACACCTGCTGTCAATCGGGCAATTGGCCTTGCTGCCATGGCAACAGATTCACAGTGCAATAGAGACGGGTGTCCACTGGAGGTCTCCACAACAACACTGCATCACAAGAACTTTAGTCTTTTCTCTAATTTTTGTCACACCGTGACAGGGCACATTGCCTCCATTTTTGTAAGGCTTAAACCCGAGTCTTGGACTATTTTCCACTGTGCTGGAAATAGTTTTTCAGAATTATTGCAGATATATATTGTATATTGGGTGTTTAGGAATTTATAGGCAATATTACAAAAATTTCTCACAAATAACCACATCACAAGCATATGCAATGAGAAGATGGAGGCAATGTCTGGGAGTCATGAACCATGTGGATGAAATTCTCAGCTTGAGTGGAAGACCTGTGGATCATATGCAACTGACGCTGGTGGATCACGTGATAATGACAGCATGGCAAATGTAGAACGTCCAGATTATAGTCATACTACAGGCTGTATTGTCATATATATATGAATGGAATAAAAACTCCTTGAGCAGGGGTCAATGTTAGGGCTGGGACAACGCGTCGAGGTCATCGATGACGTCGACGCAAAAAATAAGTCGACGCAAAATATGCGCATAGATTCGTCGACCTGTTTTTATTTCTCTAAAAAACGTTTGCAAAACGTTTACCTTATGTGCGCTGAATATACGCGATGGCCGGATCAACATTCTGTCCAACGTTATATAACCAATCCAGGGGTTTTTCTGCATTGATTTTTTTTTTGGCGGCTGTCAAAGCCTTATTTGATTGGTGAGTGATGTAGAATAGAATGACTGCTGGGGCGCGTACGAGAGAGAGCCCCGGCCGCGCGCGCGCACTCACAGTCTTCAAACAACACGAGCGCTGCTTGCTCTCTCTCTCCCTCGTGCATATAAATCAAAATCATTAAACACGATAGAAAAAGGGCGAAACACCAAAGTTTTAAGAGCAATAAACATATATTGCAATGTTAAGGAATTCATGTTTTTTCCTTCAGATATGTAAATCAACATGTATAAATTGTTAGTAGTCAATTAATGGGGAGATAATCGATAATCGAATCGAAAAAATTAATCGTTAGATTAATCGATGCATCGAAAAAATTATCGCTAGATTAATCGTTTAAAAAATAATCGTTTATCCCAGCCCTAGTCAATATACATAGCTACTATTCAGGATCAATGGCAAGGGCTCAAAATCCCACTAAGCCAGAACTTCAGGGACAAACACTGGCTTATGGGAAAGGCTGCTGACAAAGGACCCCTACGAGCAGGACTACATAATTTTATTTGAAAAAACAGAACAAAACAAATGTACTATTTGTCATCTTCACTCTTCTCTCTCAGATGATGCTTGTGCCCTATTTCAGCTGCCCAGTGTAAAAGAGGCTTTTCAGCACAAAACCGGATCAAGTTTTCAACAAGACTGGAGTGAACACCTGATGTAGATCAGTTTGGAGGAGCCTATAGAAGAGCAATTTGATCTGCTGTGGATGAGCTCAAAGTGGAAGTAAGAGGACCTGCTTACAAAAGCTGTTGGACTTGGGCTTTACAAAGGCGGAAAGCCTACATCTTCTCTTACACAGTCGTCTCACAGCCAGGATCAAACTCTTCCAATCATCCATTCATGACAGCAAACACTCTCATCCAGGCCCGGCTCCAGATATGAGATGAAAGGTGGGCCAAGTGATATTCCAGGTGGGCCGGTCGGATTGGGGGGATGGGGGGGGAGTGTTATTCAATGCTTTAGGGCCCTATCTTGCACCCAGCGCAATTGACTTTGAACACCGACGCATGTATCATTCCTATTTTGCACCCGCGCACAGCGGACTTTTCCCTCCACAGACGCACGCTCGTAAACTAGGAAATACACTTGCGCTCCCCGGGGCGGTTCAGCACAAAGAGGAGGCGTGTTCCGGCACAAACGTTCCCTATTTTGCAGGTTTAGAAAACAATTCTGCCACTGACCAGAAAAAACCTAGTCTAAAGTCAGTGGCGTGTTGCGCATGTTATTCAAATGCTATTTTAAGGGCGCATGCTTGGCCATAATCAATGTAGCGTGTGCACAACGCACATACACTTTGATTCTCTCATCTACACAGAAGCAGCAGTTTTAATTTTTGCAAATCATACATTATTACAATAGATAGATAGATAGATAGATAGATAGATAGACAGTTTATTATAAAAGCATAAATCTAGCTTACACATTTACTCAAATTATCATACGCCTGTTTAACCAAAGTTAATTTGGGTGTGTTTCTCCATCCCCAATGTCACTTCTCTGTGTTTTACGGCCCTGACGAGAACGTCGGTCTCCTCGGCAGTGAACCGCTCCTGGCGCGCGCCTGGCAAATCCACTGCTATAATAGGAATCCGCTATGGAACAAGCGCGCCTGCTCTTAAAGGGAATGTGAGATGTCACTCTGATTGGTTTATTTCACGTTACGCCCAAACCACACCTATGAATAATGAAGCTACTTCAGACCAACCCATTTTAGATTTGCGTCGGGCGCAAGAGTCATTTATCCCGCCGGTATAATAGCAACAGCGCCCAAGACCCGCCCACAAAGTTACTTGCGTTTCGCGCTTGATACTTGCGTTTCAGATCGTTAAAATAGGGCCCTTAGTCTCACATGTCTATTGATATAGTTTTAATATCATACATTTAAGGCAATTGTTAGGGTTGTTTTATTATTGTTGTGTTTTCTTCATTTTTTATATTTTGGTATATATTTTGGAACTATTTAGTAACTTTATATATAGATAAAAATGGTTAACATGTTTATTTTTACATTTGTAATATTTTTTTGGACCCCTTAACAGATCTTGTATCAATTAAGGCGAGACACGGCAGGCAAAAACATTGTTTGTTTTTTTACTGGTCAATTTTGAGATTTTTGGATATTTGTCTCCAATAGCATGTCTTCTTTCAGACTGTTGTGAAAAAAAGTCCGAAATACACATTTAGGTCTTTATTTTACTACACTTTGTCTGTTTGCGTCAGTAGATTTCGCATAAATTCAACAAAAGTTGTCGTTGTAAATCATCCCGCCGATCCGCGATCTCTGTCTGCTCTCTGTCATCACAGGCACCGCTGGATAGCTCTCTCTTCACTGTACAATGCTGTCGGATCCAGATATGGTAATTTCCTTTTTATCAGCAAACAATCGTGAAAGTAAATGGGCTGAATGCGCAATCTCATTGGCTGATGATAAATCTTTAAAGCCCGTTTTCTCAAAATGACCTTTCTCTCACACTCCAAGTACGAAATCTCCACTTCAGTAGTACCTATATACACCAAACTTTCCAGTCTTGTACCTAGTTATATTATGAAGACATTTACAGAGGGATTTGTAAATATATTATTCCTAGCCTGATATACATAACATTTTATTCCAAAAAACATTTATTCCAAACATTCTGATTTACAGGATAACAAAAGTAGATATCCATAAATCCCTCTGTAATTTTTTCCCATCTAATATGTGAACACAATGAAAAAAATTTTTTTAACCTGGCTTTATCCAATACTCAGATTTCGTTTTTTAAAATATATACAAATTAGCGCATATTTAATTGGATATTGCCTAATTTGCATATTTAAACATTAAATTACAGAAAACTTGTAATAACATTTTCTCTCATCTTAATGTAGGTAATCAACTGGGAAAGTTTTATGGTGATATCTGCTAGTTAAAATTTTTTACCCTATTCACCTGTAGTGTCTCGCCTTAAACATGTTTGATCTCATTGATATTGTTCATTAATGCTAGAGTGGAGTATTGTGAGAGATCGAGAAAGCGAGTGTAGCTGCATTTACAGTAGACATAGCATTTTCCTTCAGGTCAGTCCTATATTCATAATAAAAACTTATTTTTTTCCCGTCTGCTGCTATATCTTGTCCTTTTCACCGTTAATGGGGTTTTCCCGTGCCTATAGTCATGTCAGTTGCGTCTTCCTTCTCCATGATCACAAGTTTGAGTCCTTTCAATATAAAAGGTGTCTTTACTGAATGAATTAGCTTTTTGAACGAATCAAAAATTTGTAATCATTAAGTCTAATAATAACTTTTGTAAGTGAAATACCTTTACCAAACTTAAAATGATAGTATTATATTGATAAAGTGAATTTGAGTACATAAATAAATGGTAGGCTACTTACAATGTAATGATTTCTGTTTTGTTCCAGATGAAATGCAAGTCTGATCTGGGAGAGAAGGACGTAGAGTGTTACATTGCAGAGACACTGAAACATGTGCCAGCCCAAATGAAAAAACATGTTCAGGTATTGATGTTGAATATAGGAAAATAGGGGGAACAAAGTCCAAATATTTCATATTAATCAGACAATGGTTCGATTTGATTGAAACAATGGAGGGCAAAACCTGCAAAAACAATACATATTTAAACACACAAATAAATATATAAATAAATCCACAAAATTCTACATAAATAATTGTGCGAGAAAAAAAAAACTAATGTTGGGGGAAAATGTTAAAGGAAATGCAAAACGGAAAGTTTTCTTGAATTTACAACAGTGGCGGCTGGTGAAAAATATCTTAGGTGGGGCTGTGTCATATTCAGTCGGTTTCAATAGTCTGGTAACCATGGGAATCTTTTAGCGTAGTGGCTCTGAGGTTGTGGAATGCTCTTCCTCGAAACATCAGTCAAACATCCACCCTTCTCTCCTTCAAAAACTAATTTTTATCTGAATATTACTCTTCAGCTCACAGTCTGTAAATTCTACATTGTTATTGATATGCTGTTTGTTTGAATCCCTCTTTGTTTGTATCTTTAACCTTACTTTGTAAGTGACCTCTGTATATTAGGCCTACTTTCTGCCCCTTGGTATGTGTATTGTGCTTTGATGTTGATGTTTAACGTATTTTAATTGATTAAAAGATAAATTAAAATACACAAGATTTCTGAAAAAAAAAACATTTTAAAGGGCCCTTATATTGTAAAAATAAAAAGGATCAATTAAGTTGTTTTTATGAATTCAATTAATTAGACATGCTTTTGTTTATTCAAATTTAATTAAACAATTCAAATGGAATTCGGAAAAATGTAAACACAAAACACTGAATTTGTTAAAAATAGAATAGAACTTGCTATGTGCAACAGTGCTATGTGCAAAAAAAGTTAACGTACAGCCCTGCTTCAAGCACATTGGACAACACAAAGCACAAATCATAGCCAACTGTATCAGTCAAAACATAGTGAGTGTCAAGTGTTTGTTTATCTGTGCGTTTCCCCACACTTGAAAGAGATAGGTTCTCAGCTTATTTATTTATCAGCAATCATGAAGGTGAAAAACCTTTAGAGAGATAAACATACATACATAGTGTCAATCACCACCCAATAAAGTGCATAAATCGGCAGGCTTAACATGACTTAATTTTCTTTTGCACAGATTTACATGAAATACATCTGAACCTTAAGTTAATGAACCATTTAAAAGCATGAATATTTAAATCAAGCCTACAATATATTGCACATAGATCTAAGTTGGTCAAAATTACACATTCAGTTAGAAAGCTGGTAGATATTATACAACCCAATAAAAATAAATTACACACATCATTTCATTTAAAGTACAAAATAAATACCCTTTAATAGCTTTCACACATTTGTATAATTAACTAGATTTTAACCACAAAGGCTATGAAATAATCTATGCATTTAACCATATTTATAAATGAATTGCTATTAGTATAGTATTTTTTTTCCTACTATGGAAGTCAATGGGGTCCATCGACTGTTTGGTTACCGACATTTTTCAAAATATCTTCTTTTGTGTTCAGCAGAAAAAAGAAATTCATACAGGTTTGAAACAACTTGAGGGTGAGTAAATGATGACAGAATTTTCATTTTTGGGTGAACTATCCCTTTAACACTGACTTTTGTCTTTTCTGTTCTCTTACAGATCACTATACGCTGATTTCACGCAGCCGTTATTTTGAAATCGAAAGCGAGGCTCCGGTGGGAAGAAACCCGGAAGTGTCGCCTTTAATCACAGGAGAGTCGTGAATGTGATAGCTATTGTTGTGTTTAATGATGTTGTGTCAATTCTAAAAATGTACAAACATTTCTTTCATACTTTAGACTATATACAGTGAAATTAATTTATAAATAAAATATTTTTTTTATATATAATTCAGAATGTAAGAAACGAAGCAGGAATGAACTATATACATATCCTATATTGGATATTAACATCCAATAGTGTAAATCTCGGCAGCAGCTTCAGGTTGGTAATCCAAGGCATTGTTGTTTATCTTTACTTCCGGGGTTCTTCCCACCGGAGCCTCACTTTCGATTTCAAAATGGCGGCTGCGTGAAATCAGCGTATTGCACACCAAGTAAGCAAATCAAAAAAATGTATTTCATTTTATTTAATTTCTGCAAACAACTTGCACCACTTGCACTTGCACAATGACATCACGCTGGTCAAAGAGGCAGAAAAATAAATTAATGTTTAGGGCCACAGAGTCAGAAATCCTGCAGCAGTTTGAGAAAACCTACACTGATCCCAACATGCAAGACAACTCTGTTGCAGAACTGGAACATGTTGAATGCCCAAGTGTAGCATTGGAGTCAGGTGTTTCAGTCTTGTTGTGGCAAAAACAATAATTAAACAATCATCATCACTGCATAAGTGTGTTACGACACTAGCTCAAATAAAAGGGAATATTAATAATTAATCAGGGATATGATTAACGTATCGCATACAGGTTAAATAACCCAAAAGGGAAATACTTTTGCCAATGTGTCTGTAAAGAGGGATAATTAAATACAACGGATTATAATCAATTATCAATACAGGTAGGCAAAAATAGATCAATTGTATATCAATAATTAATCACAACGAATTATAATTAACCATTAAAGGGGTGGTTCAGGATTTTCGACATCGGACCTAATTTTCAAGTGAGCCTGGTTGTTATTCATCAGTGGAGACAGTTTTCAAAACAATTTATTCAGTCCTTACTTTTGGATAGTTCGCTGGTGCTAGGCTAGCGCGAGTCAACGGTGCACGTTAGCCTGCCATTAAAAACAGTTTTACCCACTCCACAGTACACCAAAAGCAAATAAATTATAACGCCAGACTATCGATGTAAATGTCTGTTGAGAGAATAATGTTAGAAATCAAACTTCCCTTTCATCACATTGCATTAGTTATAATTTGTTCCCTGTATTTATAAGCAGTCTACAGCAGAGGCGGAGTTATATTTGGTTACCTAGGAAACCGAGAGAGCCGGTCCACATAACAATCACGCAAGTGTATTTACCTGCCGCTGACACTCATCACTAAAGTTACAGAGTATCTACACAGGACTATGGCCACGTTTGAAAGCTATGGCAATGTTTCAGACTTTAAAATCTTCTGGTGTAAAATGATCACTACAAATGCACAACTTTTGTATAGTAGTCTCTGCCGGTGTCTCGTTGTCCAAGCCTGCTGCAAGAAGCCACAGTTGGCTTCTTTCTTGATCTCTGATTGGTAATTTGTGGAAACTTTTTGTTGACCATCTATTTTGTTTATTTTTACAATTTCGAAAGGCACACCGAATTACCATTTTACCAATTTATTACAACAACTACATTTTACACAAACATACATATATCCTGTTCACATTCCACAATATAGACATGTGACACATTACTTTGCAATATATGTTGAAGATCAATGGAAATCATTTTTTTCCATTACAGTCTCTAGCTCAGTTGTGGACCAACCAGGTACAGGGGAACATGAGCAGAGGTCAGCAGTCAGTGAGACCCATCTGTCATTGGACAGTGTTTATGATTGTCCATCAGCTAGGCCTGTTGATTCAGAATCAGATGATTCTGATGCAGAAGCTCCAACATCAGAGTTAGTGACGAGTCTAAGATTTTGGGCCTCTTCCTTTTCTGTCTCATTAGCAGCATTGACTGCACTCTAGATCATTTTGCGAGTGTTTCATCCAGAATTGCCAAGAGATGTTCGGACAATTCTCAAGACGCAAGGTGAAATAAAAACGGGGGGCGCTCGTGCGCAGTAATGGAGTAGACGTGTTTTCGGAGTGCTCCGTGACATCTCCTTAATTTTACTTTCATATTATTGCACTTTAACTCTATTTTACGCTGATTTGCCCTTAAAACTGTGCTGTAACCTGTCGGGAGTGGTTTTATGCCGACATGCCTAAGAAAGACGATAGTCAGAGGGATACATCCAAGACGAGCTCGTCAGCCGCTAGCAACGATGCGATACTAGCTGGTATTGCTAGCCATGGGGCTGAGCTCGCGAAAATCACCTCTCTCATGGATGCCCTAAAGAAATCTCTGGAGGGCCGTCTCGACGCAATTGAAGTAACGCTATCATCGCTTCAGAAAAAAACCCAGGAAACCGAGCGCCGCTTTGATGATTTCGACGAAGCCTTGTCAGCCAGTGACAGCCGCATAACAGCTCTGGAAGCTACGTGCAGCGAGCTACAGGTAGCTAATGGTCTCCCCTCAGGGCGAAAGTGAACGACTTGGAGGGCCGCTCCCGCAGACTCAATGTCAGGATTGTGGGCATTAAAGAAGGGGAAGAGAAAGGCAGCCCTACTGACTTTGTTTCTAAGCTGATTCCAGAGTTACTCGGTCAGGATAACTTTAGCAGACCTGTAAAATTAGACCGCGCCCACCGTAGCCTGAGACCGAAGCCTCAACCTAATGAGCGGCCACGGATCATCATCGCCAAGGTCCATAACGATCGGGACGTGCTCGACATACTGCGACTCAGCCGTCAACAAGCACCCCTGTACTATCACGGTGAGAGAGTCTCTATTTACCCTGACTACACAGCGGAGGTCTCGGCACAGTGGCAAGCCTATACAATCGTGAGGAAGCGGCTAACCGAAGCTGGTGCTAAATGTTCCCTGCGTTTTCCAGCCAAGCTCCACGTCGACTACAATAACACAACGAAGATGTTTGTGTCACCTGCTGATGCTGAACGGTTTGCCAACTCTTTAGGCCCAGCGAATGACTCTTAAATCCTATATATCATAGGCTATTATTATTGTGTATCGTTATACATAGATTATATGCACATATATATTTTTTCTCGCTCTGGATATTTTCCTATTCCACGTATTGATAAAGGTTCAGGTTTAACTTTTACTTTCAGTTGGTCGTTGATGCAGCATAGTAACGTCATGTATTTAAATAGCGTTTCACAGTGTCCTTTTTGGGTACACAAATCTATTCTGGGAGTCTGGGACAATTTCATTCATTTTTTATTTATTTTTTATTATGATATATATTTTTTTCAATATTGTTACTATAATTTTCTTACATTTTTTTTACCTTCGATTTTACTGATTGACACTCCCAGCTATGTTTAATAATTTATGCGCTTATCTTTTCATATATACACACACTTCTCAGTGGTATTTTCTTCTTAAGTTTGATGTTCTATGCTGCGCCGTTTATACCCTTCCTCTTGTTATTTTCATCTCACCAAGCGTGTGTTCTGAATATCGCTTACTTGTCACGAATCACACACAAAAGATAAGGATGGCTGAAGCGAAACAGTCGTTCCGAAGCTTTGCGAGATCCCGAAGCGCAGATGTGTCGAAACACTGATCCGAAGCGTGATTCGAAACACCCATGTCACGTGACTATGACCAAACGAAGCCTCGAAGTGTTTCACTAAGTGTTTCATCAGGTGTGGTCTGCCGAATCAGCGTTTGATTGGAACGGTCGGGAACAGACCACACAATCGCACATCTGTATAAAAGTGAAATAAACGCATTTTGACCTCGTGGGTTTTTGTGAGAGGAGTTTGACTTTGAGATAGCGGATTTTTGGTGATATAGTGACATAGTGCGATTTGATTAGTTATAGGCAATTTAGACTTACATTTAAATTTACACAACACATTGACTGATAGGCTAGAGACAGACAGAGTATACATATAGTGACACATTAATAGATACATAGATATAAATATATATAGACAGCTAGATTAATAGATAGATACATATATAGATAGATTACAGATACATATATAAATACATATATTATAGATCGATACATATATAGATAGATTATAGATACATATATAAATACATATATTATAGATCGATACATATATAGATACATAGATTATAGATACATATCTAGATACATAGATCGATTCATATATAGATAGATAGATTTGGATAGATAGATAAAATGGAGGCTCCCCAGAAGAGATGCCGTACATCAGTGGTGTGGGAGCATTTCCATTTAGAAACCCCAAATAAAGTGAGATGTGTGTATTGTGATCGGCAGCTAGCCTACTGCAACAATACATCATCCATGATGCGCCATTTGAGGAGCACTCATCCTGCCATTTTGCAGGGTGCAGAGGATGGCATTCCCCCTGTACCTAGGCCTGCTACTGACTCTGCTGGGCCATCTAAGCAAGGTATGCATTGTTTGAAATATAATTATAATTGAAATATAATTACAACCTTTTGGGACACTGTTTATAAAGTTTATAAGTTATATAAAGCACTGATTATAAACACTGGAAGGTTTCCAAATAATGAACCAGTAGGCTATACTTTTAATAGATGTGCACTAATTGAAGCTGTATTTTTCCAATGTATCTGTCTGAAAGTATGTTTTATCTTCTCTTTTAAAAGTCAGACAGAGGGAATTGGATGAGGCTCTTATAAACATGGTGGTGAAGGATCTGCAGCCCTTCACCATCGTGGACGATGAGGGATTCAGGGAATTTGTGAACAAGCTTGATCCAAGCTATGTCCTCCCATCCCGGAAGGTGCTTAAAATAATGGTCAGCGAAAAGTACAACAAAGCCAAGGAGAAGACAATGGAGGACCTACAAAAGGCCGAATTTGTTAGCCTTACAGCTGACATGTACTAACCTACATGACCTAACCCTTACTGGAAAGAGAGAGCAGTAATCTTTCCTCATTTGTATGTCCTTGCAAAAAAATATCTTTGTATGCCAGCAACAAGTGTCCCTTGTGAGAGGATTTTTTCAAAGGCTGGAGAAATTATCTGTAAAAAAAGAAGTAGGCTAAGTCCTTCCACAGCAGATAAATTAATATTTTTGAATAAAAATCTCTAAAAAAGTGAGACATTGTGGCTTGATTTCTTTTATTAATATTCATTTTTCATGACCAAAATAACATTATGCACAGTGAGGAGCCTATAGGTTACAAGCTTCACATATTAGAACATTATAATAATAAAAAAACAACACATTTTTTTAATGGCTCGTCAAGGTTGTTTCAGATCAACACCTGCAAGTGACCACTAGGTGTCACCGTTGAGACGGGTGTCGGATTGATTCGAAGCCTCGAAACAATATGGCACATTTGGTTCAACTGTTTCATTGGTTCACGAGGCCTCGATTTTGCCATCACTAACAAAAGAGAGAGATCCAAGTGCAGTTAATTTATTGGGGTAATCCGTACTCACAATCAGTTCAGGCAAATGGTCAAAATCCAATAAGTCAATCCAAGAACATAAAACACAAACAAGAACAGGCAGCAAACAGGAACAGAAGTGGGAGGACATTAAACAAGGACTCCGTGACAAACACTGAAACTGACAGGGTACATATACACAAGTGCTAAACGAGGTGACGAGAAACAGCTGAACACAATGAACACTCAGTGACAGACAGGATCATGGGAAATGTAGTAACAGAGTGTAGGACACCATGCGGGAAGAGGACCTCTAGTCTAGTGGACACCCAGGGAACACAAACCAGACACTGTGACATTACTGAGTACTGTTTGTGGGTGCAATTTAACCATTTGTTAATGTGCTGGAGATGCGCACGGGGCCCCGTGGTAAGTGGGCCTTTTTTTGTGTGTAATTTGGCGGGCTCTGTTACCCGGCTGCCTCCTTGTTAGCTAGTGGGATGTACCGCTTAGTTCTTTTAGCGGGTTTGGGTCTTTTGGGGTTTTTATTTATTTTTCTTTATCTGTCTTTTTTTATTATGTTTTGTTTTGCCAGCCCTTTGTATGTCACGTTTCCAACTTCATCCTATGTCCCTCCGCATAGATATATGTCATTTATTCACTTAGATCAGGGATGAGTCACATCACTTTTACCACTTGGAATTGTAGGGGTATGGGCAGGGCTCTTAAACGAGGTAAAGTATTTTCACATTTGAAGTCCCTGTCGTCTGATATTGTATTTTTACAGGAGACCCATATTCAGCCTTCAGAGCAGAGGCGCTTAAGATCTGTGTGGGTGTCACAGGTGTACCAGTCCACCTTTTCCTCCAAGGCGAGGGGGGTTGCCATTCTTGTTCGCAGAACCATCCCATTTGTATTCAAATCCCAGACTACCGATCCAGGTGGGAGGTTCATACTTATTACGGGTACGGATTTTTTCTGTAAAATATTCAACTTTGTCACAGAATACAATGATTTCAACATAATTATCGGCGGCGACTTTAATTGCTATTTTGATCCGCTATTGGATAGGTCCTCCTCATCCGTGGCCCCATTATTGAAATCGGTCTCTGTTCTCAATAACCTTGCCAATTCTTTAGATTTGGTTGACATATGGAGGCACCAGCACCCCCTAGAAAATAAATTTTCTTTTTTCTCCCCCGTGCATGGCAGCTTCACTAGAATTGATTATATGCTGGTTGACTCCAGACTTATTTCAAATGTAATAAGCTCAACTTACCACAGTATCTTAATTTCCGACCATGCGCCCCTTTCATTGGTGATTGACTTTAAACTTTATGCCCCTCAATATAGCTGGAAATTCAACCCTTCTCTATATCTAGATGACACGTTCAGTGCCTATATATCAACCAAAATTGTTGATTTTATGCTCATTAATGACAACTGCGCTGTCTCTGATTCTACTTTGTGGGAGTCGTTTAAAGCTGTGATAAGAGGGCACATTATCTCGTATCAGTCTTCTCGCAAAAGGGCCAGGATCAGGCATCGCACTGATATTGAGGCTGAACTAGCTAAACTGGAGAAGGAATATCAAAACTCAGACTCTGAAGATACTCTTAGCTCTATTTTGAAAGTGAAATACGAATACAACCATATTCTGGGTGAGCAGGTTGGGAACTATATTCGCAAACTAAAGCAGAAGCACTTTGAGTTGGGTGAGAAGGCTGATAAATTGCTCGCTAGGCAACTGAAGGGCGTCATTTCTGATAGGGCAATACATAAAATGTCCTACTCCACCGGTCAGCTATTAACTGACCACAAGCAGATTAACGACAGATTTTTTAGTTTTTATAGCCAGCTATATATTTCCAGATCTATTGCCACGGATACAGATATTGCCAATTTTCTTCATACTTTAGACATTCCAGTTCTTTCTGAGTTTGCAAGACTAGAATTGGAATCTGAATTTACACTGGAGGAGATCAGAAACGCTATTCGTTCTTTTCCCGGTGGCAAAGCATGCGGTCCAGATGGGTTCGGGATAGAATTTTATAAGACGCACATAGACGTTATTGCCCCACTCCTACTGCGGATGGTCAATTGCTCAGTGAAAAAGGGTACTTTCCCCCATACTCTCTACGACGCCCACATCTGTGTCCTATTAAAAAAGGACAGAGAAGAAACAAATGTCTCTTCGTATCGTCCCTTATCCCTTCTTAACTCCGACCAAAAAATTACAGCTAAAGTCCTGTCCAACCGGTTAAAAAAAAAATTGGCACTTTAATTCATCCTAAACAATCAGGTTTCATTCCCGATAGATTTTCCTTCTCAAACACAAGGTGGTTGCTTAATTTAATGTATTCAACTAAACTGCCCCACTCTGCTGTGATCTCTCTTGATGCCCAGCAGGCCTTTGATCAGGTGGAATGGAAATATATGTTCGCTGCACTTGACAAATTTGGATTTGGGTCGAAATTTATGAATTTATTAAAAATGCTTTATGCTGCTCCCCAATCTTCTGTTCTAACCAACCACGAAAGATCTCCACCGTTCCCATTACACCGCGGCACCAGGCAGGGCTGCTGCCTCTCTCCAATGCTCTTTGCTTTAGCTCTTGAGCCGCTGACCATTGCCATTAGAGTCAACCCCCAAATTTCCGGCATAAGGTGCGGCACATCCGAGTGCACCATTGGTCTATACGCAGATGATATAATTCTGACCCTTTCAGATGTAAAAACATCCCTTTCACCCCTTCTTAATCTGATAGATGGCTTTGGACGACTCTCTGGATTTACTATAAACTGGGAGAAATCTGTTTTTATGCCTTTATCTAATGGTCTTGACTCCATTTTTCTTCATAATCTGCCCTTTAGAGTATCCCATGAACATTTTTCTTACCTGGGGATTAACATCCCCAGAAATCCAAAACTTCTCTTTAAACTTAATTATATGGATCTGATTGGCAGGCTTAAGTGTATGATAGATAAGTGGAAACTTCTCCCCCTCTCATTGATTGGCCGTGTCAACATTGTTAAAATGGTTGTGCTCCCAAAATTTACTTATTTATTTCAGAATGTGCCCATCTTCCTCACTTCTTCCTTTTTCAAGACGTTAGACTCTATTATCATGCCCTTCGTCTGGGCCTCCAAGCCTGCCCGTATTTCAAAGGCCCACTTACAGAAGTCCACGGGGGAGGGTGGTTTAGGCCTGCCTGTCTTTTGGCATTACTACTGGGCCTGTAACGCCAGACTATGGGTTTTCTGGAATCAGTCCACGGCTGTGGGGTCAGAGGTGTGCGGTCCCGGCCCTAGATGGCCTGAGATTGAGCTTAGTAATGCTGTGTCACTTACTGGTGCCTCTTTGTCAGCCATTCTATTCTCAAAACCTGATATTAAAATTAAATCGTTACGGAATAATTTCTTACTCTGCAACTCTATAAAAATTTTAAAGCAAATCAAGGTAATTCTGAACCTCCCAGAAAAGTCAATTCATGCCCCCATATGTCAGAACCCCTGTTTCAAGCCTGGTATGATGGATGCTGTTTTTATGCAATGGTCAAATAAAGGTATAACTACTATCAGAGATCTCTACATTGATAATTACTTTGCTTCTTTTGCCCAACTCCAGGCTAAATTTAAACTCTCTACTAATCAATTTTTTCGTTATCTACAAATTAGGAATTTTGTCAAGCATACTTCTTCTCTTCTAAATGCGACCCCCATGCAACATGACTTTTTTTATATAATGACCACCCCTCCCACCTCCAAACATCTGGTCTCTCGGTTTGTTAATCTCTTCGTTGTGGCAACCCCATCTCTCCATATTAAAGAGGCGTGGATCAAGGACACTGGCGAAGTTATATCTGATGAGTTATGGGCGATAGGTTTAAACAGGATAAAATCATGCTCTATTAATGCTCGACTTAAGCTTATCCAGTTAAAAGTAGTTCATAGGTTGCACTATTCCAAGACTAGACTGAATACATTTTTTCCTGCTGTTTCCCCAACTTGTGATAAATGCAAATCAGCTGAGGGAACTCTTGGGCATCTTTTCTGGTCCTGCTCTAAGCTCACAAGATTCTGGGTTGACATTTTCAGTTTGTACAGTGCTGTTTATAATAGACAACTAGCTCCTGACTGTCTCTTAGTGATATTGGGATGCTCCAATGATTCTTTGGCTCTTCCTTCTGCTTTACAACAAGCCCTCATGTTTGGTATGACCATCGCAAAACGAGTTATCCTAAAGGAGTGGAAATCAGCTTCCCCTCCTTGTTTCAAGTGGTGGCATACTGATATGGTTTCCTGTTAATACCTTGAAGAAATATGGTTTTCTATGTCTAACTCTCGAGATAAATTCAAGAAGATCTGGGGCCCTTTCATAGATTACATCAGGAAGAAGAGCCCACAAACTGGGACCTCATTTTTCATTTTTATATTTTTATTTTTTATTCTATTTATTTTTTATCCTTACTGAGACCCTCACTCCCCTCAGGTCCAGGCTTCCTTGACTTAATCTGTGGACGTTTTAGGGCATCTGCTCAGTGAATGGACACGTATATGTATACTTTTTCCTTTTTATATTATGTGCGATTGCTGGCTGTTTGTGTTTGTGTTTGTTTATTTTTGTATTGTTTGTATTATGTATGTAAAAAATCTGCATAAATAAAATAATATAAAAAAAGAAAAAGAAAAAAAAAAATGAGCAAACCGCCACCTGGAGGTAACAGCAAAAAAAATAAAAAATAAAAATAAAATAAAATATAAAAAGCCACAACAGTTATTCAGACTGTGACAAGTGTTTTCAAGTGGGTGAATGGCACAACAAGATGACATATCCGGAAACGAATGTTAGATTGAGGACAGACACAGACTTCAACTCTATGACTGATGATGAACACCACTTAAAACAAACACTGTCCCCGCTAGCTAGTCTGGTCAAAATGGTGACAATGTTCCCATTAGATTACATGCATTTGTGCTGTCTTGGGGTAACCAGGAAGTTGCTATATATTTGGATGAGGGGCAAATCACTGGCAACTAGGTTGTCCAGTAAATCAATCGAAGAGATATCCATTAAATTGAAGGGACTAGGACCTTACATTCCTTCTGAGTTCAACCGGAAACCCAGGCACCTCTCTGAAATAGATCGGTGGAAGGCTACAGAGCTTCGATATTTCATGCTTTATGCATGAAATATACCTGAAAAATACCATTGCCCTTGAAATTTATGAAAACGTTATGTTACTTTCTGTGGCCATGCATCTGCTGTTGTCTCCTGGGACATCAGAGGAAATGATTGATTGCGCTCAGGGATTGCTGACTTCATTCGTAACTTTGGGCAGCTATATGGGAAAGGTGAAATTACCTACAATGTCCGACACACTTGGCGTCAGAATACCGTCTGTTTGGTCCCTTGGAAAACATATCTGCATTTCCTTATGATAATTATTTAGCGCAACTGAAGCGCCTATTGCGCAAGCCTCACTTGCCTTTACAGCAAGTAGTAAAAAGGCTCTCAGAAGCACCTGCACCGACCTCGGACACAGTGAAGAAAGGACAAATGCATGCATCCTCATTATGATGGTCCGTTGATTTCTTCATTAAGTTATGGAGACCAGTACACGTTATCATCTAGGCCTGGGGATAACTGTTTTCAAATTGTAGATTTCATTGTCGTTGTTTAAAACATTGTCAGGGTAGGTTCAGGAGACTTACATCATTTTTCGAAAGTTTACCAAGAAAGAGTCCTACAGCCAGTATCCCTTTCCATCTGCAAACATTGGGGTACTGTATATACAGTTTGGGGGTTGAGCAAGAATGTCAGTGTGACGAGGCTTCAGCACATCGTCAAAAAGTACATACTTTACCCTGACAAAACACAGTTCATCGCCATTCCCATCATTCATACCAATTAAAATTTCCAAAATGTCCAAATCAATTCATATCAGTTTATGCAGTCAGTTTATAAGTAAATTTTGGTGTGCTTTGTTTTCTATACAGTCTTTGAAATCCCCTGCCTTAAAAAAATTAACAAGTGGTGCGTAGTACAGTTCAGCAGTGGTGCAACTGAAATTGTGCCAAACACATGGGTTGAAGGGGATAAAGTCTTCTGGCCCCCATACCCTACTAAGGACTCTTATTAGGATGAATGCAGCCGTCCTGAACCGAGAACAGCCTGGACATGGATGGCACACATACCAACCAATCCGTCTCCTCATAACCAGTAGTGGGTGTTCTCAAACTTGCTTTTGACAATAAGAATCTGAACATACCCCTGTCTTGACAATATTTCTCCTGACTATGACTGTACTTGACTGTTATTCTATGTTTGTAGATAGTCATGATGAGGCAGCGAGGAACCTGGACAGATATGTCAATAAAGATTGTGACACCACTGACATCCAGTCTGAGGAGGAGAGCCACCATGGCCTAAAAAGAAAAAGAAGGTAATAATGAATGTCCAATTCATTTTTTCATCAGTTCATTCATGAATGTTTATTTCCAGTTCCTCACATTTGTATATATTTGGCAGATGCCTTTGTCCAAAGCATTATGCTTGGGACCCGGCCTTATCTTTCCTCAATGCTTTGAATCATTGAAGAATTTTTAACCACTTTACCACTATCAAATGTTAGCTTAAACCAATTGAAGGAGACTTTGCTTAAATATACACAACTGTTCAAAAGTTTGTTATCACCATTAATTTTACCATTTGGCTTCATTATAACCAGCCTCATGAAATAGTTACCTGGAATACACAGTGAATGGTTTTACAGCAGTCCAAGAGTTGTCCCATACATGCTGAGCACCTGTTGGTCGACATATAATCTTGAAGCCTATTCACTATTTCATGAGGCTTACTATAATGAAGCCCAATGGAAAAATTAGTTGTGATCCCAAACCTTTGAACATTAGTGTATGACAATGATAAAAGAATATTAAAAAACATTAAACATTACACTGACTGCTTTAAGTAGTTTTGATGATACATTTCTTTGTTCAACATCTTCTGAATTTGTTAAGTAAAAGGGTGTCAGCTTTTGCATTCAAATGTAAAAATGTTCTTTGTCAATAGATGTGGCTATGCAGAAACTACTCACTGCGGTGACGGAGTTGTCTAAGGAGGTGAAGGACCTGCGGGAGGAGTTCAGACTATTCCGCCAGTCCTGCAGGTGTGGACAGTCTGACTGTGTGGGACTGCCGCTAGCGGAGCCCTTGGAGGTGCCCCTCCACACCATGGAGGCCCTGGACCGTGCGGAAGAGACACTGCAAAATGGAACAAACCGCCAGACAATGGTAGTTGTTTAATAGTTACATCATTCTTCTGTTAAAAAACTTCATTGATATGCACAACTTCCTTAAACTGCCTGACAGTTATGACACTAGACCCATGAGGTAATTTGTATTGAACCTTAGTCTCAGTCGTTCCACGTTTCACACTTCAATATCTCCTAAAAACTGCTGTTTCAGTACGCCTTTATCAATCCCAGTTAAGAAAAAAATAATAATTCTGCACAGACCAAATTGAGGGACAAATACTAAAAAATATAATTATATTATTCACTGCTAAAATATATATGAGATTGGTGAGGAATATGGGGGCGTTCTCCTGAAAGTAACGTCGCTGGAATCTATGAATATGTTGGCATGATCAAATGTGAATCCAGTCTGCGTGTGTTAACCCTGCAAATTTGTTATACTTTGCCAGACTGCCCGTCTCGCCATTATTGGAGGGACTACCCTAGAGATGAGGGTCCGCCGTATGATGGCACACATCCTATCAAATGAACTGGCTTCAGGACTGAACTGGGCCGGAAAGAAGCACAGGGAGCCATCCAAACAAAAACGGCCCTTAAAAAGTTGGCACTCTGCCGATCTATGTTTGGTAAGTCCTGCTACATATTCAATCACCATTATATGATCAATTCTAGGCTGCATGAGTTCTCACAATACCATATACCACCCAGCGCTAGGTCAGCATTATGTTAACAGCTGCCACTATTGGGTTTTTATTATTATTTTTTAGAAACTTTGCGAACTAGACCACAGCTAACTGGTCTATCCTACAGCCCAAGTAACGTTAGAAATATTAACGTATATATTAATGGTAACTTACCTTACCTTTGGTTGGTAGCCAGATGTGTGTCAACCGTGAAGTAATGTCAGCTGTCGACCGGCAGGGTTGCCAGATGCTAGCAAGGATTTCCAGCCCAAAACCTCGCCAAAAAACGCTAGAATGCACAAAAAAACGGCCAAAATAGTTTTGGCTTGTTTCTCGTTTAAACACATTGAAATCATTAACAAGCTTTAAAATTACCCTTTTTTTGACTTAGCCTATCCAATTTCAGAAACAATATTCAATCAAATGAACGCAAAAGTAGGCTACATGACCTCAGTCAGACTATTCTACTATTAAACTATAAGCTTATGTTACGGAAAATAATGCGATCAACTTAGGCTATCAATGAATCTGTTTATTGTCAATAAAAGTCGCTTGGAACAAAAGCATTCAGTAACATAAAAACATTGAGTGGATATATGGAGATACAAAATAACCAGGGTTGCCAACTTTGGGACTTTGGCTGGAGTGAGACTCTGTAAAATTTCAGTGCGCGCGCGGAGAAAACTTTTGGTAACTCTAATTTTAAAAATGTCAGTCCTTGTTTACTTAGTATAAACCCTGATTTATGCAACAAATCAATTGCGTTGATTATAGAACAGGGCAGAGGCTCTGCACAGTGTGGTGGGCCAACTCTAGGCTACACATGATCTAGCGCTGAAATGTGTTTTTTTAAATCAAGTGCTCGTTGCCTCTGCGATCAGTGGCGTGGATACAGTGTTTTCTCCTGTGGCTCGCGCACACGCCGCACTGTCTTCACTCGGACGCGCGCTGCAATCCGTTGCGGGAGACTCTCTATTCATTCAGGTGAAATCACAAAACATAATACACACAAACGTGTCCCTGCTTGATATACAACCACTGATGAATATAATTGGTTTTGATGAGAAAAAAAACTATACGAGTGCGGATTAGAACCCAAAACCTCTGACACGCTTGGCAAAAGTTCTACCACTGGACCATTAAGGTACACGTTGGTAAAATAGGCGGATCTATGTATTTATTCATACGAAACTTCTCGGCACTGACAACATATATTACATCTCATTGAACGACAAATTAAACCCCATGTAGGCCTACTAAATCGATTGCTTGACATCGTAATGTTATTGTACATATATCTGATTTAGCATTAGCAACCCCCACCCACTTTTAAAAACAAAGTTACGCCACTGGTTAGACGGCACACCCGCGTGTGTGTTGTGGTTACGAGTGTCAGTAGTCCAGGCTGCATTGTTAGTCTACATTGACGTCACCGTGACATTATCCCACCAGCCCTCGGCCAAAAAAACGAAAAAAAAACCCAACGAGTTTTCCGAGTCACTTGGCCTCAGAAATTGTCCTTATGAAAGGTGTCACTGCAAGCTGATCCTTTTCACCTCCCTTTAATTCAACTAAACCCATGCACATATTGGGCAATTTTGAAAAGTGCTTTGAATGTAGGGAAAACCTAATAGGCTAGCCTACAACACTGGACAAATTGCCTTATCCGATCATTGAAAATGAAAAAATAAAAAAAAAGGCTAGGCCTAGGCTACTGTATTTGTTTCCAAGTGTAAATATGTGGGTGTTTCTTAACTTAAAGGCTAATTTTTTGCATTGTGCTTGTATTTTCTGTTTTAGATGCTCTTACACAGCAGATGGGGACAGCCGCCATCACCCAATTTATTTTTGCCCAGGCTGTGCAAAAGTGGCTGCGCTATGCGCCAGACCACGCAGGAGGGACTGTACGACAAACCATTCAGACGTCAGAGGACTGTAAATAATCTAAAGAGGAATAAGAGGCTAATAAAATGAATTTGTTCTTAAATAGTGTGGTGTGGTCCGTGTTTTAGGCTAGGCTATAGGCATACAAACTTTCCAATGTTCCATCACTTTCCATCACTTTTTAACATCCTGGTCGTAGATAAAGCAGGATATTCATTATAGGCTATTTCATTTAGGGCATTACATTTTCGTATGCCTATCCCATCATTTTCTATGGCTTAATAACGATTGAAATTCCATTGAAATCACATTGATCCTTAGTTCAGCTGAAAATTCAACATTGTTTCAATATTCCTGATAATTGAAATACCATTGAAATTCCTTTGATCTATGGACAGGATTTCAACGTTGTTTCAAATATTAAAACAGGATGAAAAATGATGTAGAATCAACATCAGAGTTCGATGTTGATTCAATGACTTAATGTTGACAACGTAATGTTGATTTATCATAGTTTCAATGACTGATTGCTATCTGGGGCATGACCACTGTTTTTTTTATTCCTTCCAAGAGAGTAAACTCTTACTCTGTAATTCATGGTCATACAGATAAAAGCAATACATAATTCATAAATTTAAAGATATTCAGATTTTGTACATTAACGGAAAAAAATTATCTGTTCCCTTTATATATCTTTGGAGTGCGCCACAATTAACTAAAACTCAGCATGTTTTCTTTCGTTTTTTAATCTGTAATATTTAAGTTACAGTAAATATATTTCAGCCTTTTAGAAGAATCTGTCTAATATTTATTTTCCCAGCAAAACATAAAATAAATATAAATAAAAAGGTTTTAGTTTAATTCACTGAACACAAATATAATTAAAAAAAAAGGTCGTCAAAGCTTTTATTTTTTGAAAGTGGTCATATATGTACACAACTTTTCTTTTCTTTTTTGTGGCATTAGCCTACACTGCAGTTTTTAGCTTTTAGCTAAATCCTTAGTTAAATCCACCCTGATTTTTAACCACAACTGGAATAACTTCACACACTGAAGCCTGAGTATTCAATCTTTTTAATGATGTACTGTATAGTTTGTCAAGGTAATAACATTAAATCTAACAGTAACTTTGAACTAATTTAAACAGAGACATTCAGTGCGTCGGCGTCCTCATGAGGTTAACAGAAGAAGGGGTTTGTTGTGTATGAACGTTGATCTTTACTCACCTTTCATTAACAAGGCATTCAGTGTATTAAGATTAACCGGTTTTACCAGTTTTCCCAACCCAGAGTTTGGGGGGTTGCTAGGCTACTGTAGCCTAATTTTTGCAACTGTGAGTTTAGGCTGTAACTTTTACGTGTTACCTTGTATATTTAGTATTACCATCATATTATATTATCATACTATTCATAAACATATAGAAATACAACGAATTCCGTGATGAATCTATTCAAAAGAATACACATGAGACGGAATGTCTGTCTTTTGACCACAACTTTGCTCTGAGATTTTTTTATCTGCGCAAACATTCCCAGCACTATGACTACAGAATCTCTACTGTCTCAAAAGTAAAACTTGCAAGCATACAGTACATACAATGAACAAAGTGTTAATGCAGAAGTATTTGCCTACTATCTCAGCCTGATCTCGAGGCAGTTTGTGTCAAAGGCTATAGCTATTTGAAAGGCAAATATCATACTTTTTAGCTCCTTGAGGAGAAAGTAATAACGTCAGTCAGGGAATGATTCTCTAAAACGTGATTGTTTTTTTGCAGGTGACATATAACAGTAATCACTCTTGTACGGTCACGTGTCGTGAAGTTCAGCAATTTTCAATCATTTTCTTTGAACACTAATCAATTGGTGGCAAAATGGACGAAGACAGATCCTCTGTGCAGTGTGCACATCCATGACAAATAGGTCTTTCTGTTTTCCTGTTTGTTAAAGCAGTATTGCTGTTGGCCAGTTATACAGCTATGGTTGTGTAACTGGGTTTTAAACCAGGTTAGATTTTTACAGACCACTTGAATCAAATGTGCATGAATGGATACACATACATGTGTGCTTCTTTTGTTGGGGTGGTAGGGGTGTTAAATAATTTTTAAAAATGAGGATGATTATGGCTGTTTTGTTTTGTTTTTTTTTGTTTTTATCGGTCTTTACAACTTTTACTTGTATAGGAGTAATATTTGACCAGTAGTATCTGTACTTTCACTCAATTAAGGAAGTTGTGTACTTTGTCCACCAAAGAAATAAAAGAAAACAATCCTTTTATTCATCAAGGATGAATTAAATTAATCAAAAGTTACAGTAAAGACATTTATAGTGTTGCAAAAGATTCTATTTCAGATAAATGCTGTTCTTTTGAACTATCTATTCATCAAAGAATTCTGAAATTTACACAACAGTTTTCAACATTGATAATAATAATGAATGTTTTTTGAGCATCAAATCATCATTAGAATGATTTCTGAAGGATCATGTGATGCTGAAAATTCTGCTTCAATCACAGGAATAAATTACATTTTAAAACATATTAAAACGGAAAAGTTATTTTAAATTGTCATAATATTTAATTATCATATTTTGTTGTTGTATTTTAAATAAATAAAAATGCAGCCTTGGTGAGCAGAAGAGACTTCTTTTAAAAACATTAAAAATCTTACCGATCCAAAACTTTTGAACAGCAGTTTATTTTTTGGCTAACTTATGGTCTGGCCTGTAGATACAGTAGCCTATGTTGTTCCATGTGCCATCTGGTAGATATTTTGTGAAGCACAACACATTTATTTAAAATCTAAAAAATGTGCTGTCTTAGTTGCCACATCTGTACAGTAGCATTGTAACACAAATATTTTAATTTCAATTTATATCTCGTTTCAAATTGTTTTCACCTCTTTGTGTTTTAATTGTGGAGAAGCTACACAATTCTAGAGGGTATTCATGGATTATTTCTGTTGACAAAAATAAAATAAAAGCATTTAAAAGAATGTTTGTCTGTACTATACGGTTATCCGGACCACATGTGATGACCTACCCCAACCCCGCCCCTAAACCTACCCGTCACTGGGGTTACGACCAACCAAGAGCGGTTGTGGTCACGTGTGGTCAGGTGTGGTCCGGATAACCGTATAGTACCTGTTTGTCCATTCCTGGATAGTTAATTGTTTATACTACATCATATATTATTATTTTTATCTCGCTTGGCTTTGTTTATTTTATTACAACATTATCATGACCAACAACTATAAGATGAAGTTCTATAGTCTATTGAAATATTCGTACTTATATTTTTGAATATGTACTGCAAACTAACAAAACAATATGATTAGATCATGATTGTATCAAATTTTAAAATAAGGAAGAGGTCAGTGTCGGCGTTACTGAGACTTGTGCTTTTATTGCGTATTAACAATAAAACAAAGTCGCGCTCACTGCGCTCTCAATAAACCCAGTTTTCCAAAACACAAAATCCAGCAACAGACTGTTTCTCCTCAGATCCTGTTAGCAGCACGAGTCCTCAGTTATTCCCTCTCTCCAGTTCCTCTTTTGCCCGTAGCTTTTAAGTGGTCACGCCAATTACTGCAACAAAACACATGTTTGTCATTTGCACTTGACCGGCGAGGGCCTATTCCAGCAAATAGCCAAGAGAGGTCAGCATTTGTGGCTCCAAAAAGCACTTGCGCACACACTTCTGGAAAGGTGAGTCTGGACCACCGAAGCTTATCAGACATGAAGGTACTCCATAATCTAGAAATAGAAAGTAGCGACAGAAAGAAAACACATTCATGTAAGTCGATGAGCTTAAATATTTAAACACATATTTAACATGTGTTAACACTTTACAATAAGGTTTCATTAGTTAACATGAACTAAGAATAAACAGTATGTCTACAGCATTTATTAAGATCATGTTAATTTCAACATTTACTGGTACATATTTAAAAACAGTTTTTACATGATGTGTTACAATGTGTGTTTAGAGTTTTGCAAATTGTCCCTCGGGCCTCCTGTTGCAGACCTCGCTGAACCACGCGATCTCATTTCATACAATAGAGTTCCCTTCTGTGCAGTCAGTCTTGGTCCGTTCTCGTCTGAGTCTAGTCATAATCACGTTGTGTTCGGTGTGGTTAAACCTTCTGCCTGTATGTGCTTACCTGAGTGATTTAGTCAAATTTATGTATTGGAGCCATTGGCTAGTGATGGCAAAATGAGGCTTCCTGAACCACTGAGACCTCGCAGCCCATTGCTTCAGCCAAAGGTTCATTACTCGAAGCTTCATTCAGCATTGCTCACTAGTGACACCTAGCTACTGTGCAAAGAAATAGCAGACAAATTCATTCAACCGCTGTTGATGTCTGTAACCTTTCATTTGCAATAATAAAAAGACATGAGCAGACATTTGTCCATTACTGTGTATAATATAAAATATGTATCTTTCTCTGTCTGAATTTACTTGTGCAGAGTCACACACACAGTTAATTAATTATTCATTAATTGTTTGGATAGTGACAGTATGAACAACAACAGTGACACTGTGTTGAGTGCAGTGCTTATGTTGGAGGGAGTGTAATAAAGTTAACTGCAACAGAATAGTCTGGAAGGAAGGATTACAATCTATTTTGATTGAGAAACAGAATTATTTCAAGTGTGTTGGGGTAACACACTTATTTAAAAAATGGCAGTGCCAGCTGGTATAAATGATACTGATGCTTCTGTTGAGCCCAGACAGGGGAGGATTCCCTCTTTCTTGCTGGCTCCATTACCAGGAAAAAGGAAGAGTCACAAAAAGCAAACAAATCCAAAAGGACAATCCAAATAAAAAAATCCAGAGCAATCCAAATAATCTTATCTAATTAATATAACAAGACTATAATATAGCTAAGCCTACTATAATTAATAATAACAATATACTATAACTATTCTAACCTGATAATGTAATAATATACAGCCCTAACACATATATGACACAATAACGACAATGATAGTTATCTAACTCTCTGACTCTCTGACACTACTACATCTGCTTTTTACTACTGCTGACAACACCCACAAGGTGGCGCGAGTTTCGAACTAAAGCCCTGCATTTCAGCCCGAGCCCGACGGACCCTGACTTTTTTACGCCCCTAGGGCCGGTCTTCGGGCCAATTTTCACGTCATAGTTCACTTGCGGGCCGGGCCTCGGGCCTTTTTTGGGTTATCCTTCTTTTTATATTTTTAGACATTAATTAAAAAAATATGAGAAGTTGACGTCGACGATAGAAAAACAAACAGAAAGACATTTAATAACCTCATAACTTTCATAATCGTAAAATTACACTGACATATGATTGATGACAGTCTCACGCACGCACGCACACACACACACAGAACGTTTCCCGTCAGCGCAACCAACGATTCACCTCATGTGCAAATAATGGAGAATATTAAGAGAAAAATCGCAGAGTGATAGAAGAGAGGACTGGGTTAAAATCTTCCACTCTGGATGCTATTCTTTTTCTCCACGATGCTCTGTAAGAGACTGTTCTAACTTTTCGTTTGATTGGACTTTATTTCCGTTTAACTGTTGGAAACTACTGGAAAAAAGAATGGCCATGTTCTGTGGTGCATTTTTGAGGTAAGATAACCTGCAAGTTTGTTTTTGATTTATTTTATTTTATTTGTTTAGATTGGCTATTGCTCATTTCGTTTGCGAGCGCTGTTGCGAGCAGCCTGAGCCTGCCTCAGTATTTCAAAAAAAAAAATTTACTCACTGTGGTTTAATAAATAAACATTAAACTAACTGTCTGTGTGATATGCTTGAAGTGTTTTATATCTATGGATTTTATTGTAGCCAAGTAAAGTATTAGCGTTGATTTGAGAGGCTAAATTGATCAAACATGTTTTACTCGCTGTTGGCTCGGCTTGCTTGGTCGTCATTTATTTTATTTTTTTTAATGCTCCAAACATTTGTCTAAATTAACTTAATAAAGAAATGAAAAGAAAAGAAACATAACGAACAAAACTGACATATTTTAATGGCTGCAAATAGGGCAGGCTGCCGCTGTAAAAAAAAAAAAAAAAAATACGGCTCGGGTCGGACTCGGGCTGATAATTCTGATGAGCTGTCGGACACGGGTCGGGCTAGGGCCTGAGCGTCTCGGGCCAGGGCCGGGCTCGGGCCTAGATTTAATGCCCGTGCAGGGCTCTATTTCGAACCGCCTTTTATCCGGAAGCGACACTTAGACCAAACCGATGACGTATCCACACAAACCGAGGCCTCGTTTGTCATCAGTCATGTGATTTTCACGTTAACGACACAAGCCTCGAATCGCGGCTTCATCTGGCACGCCCATTTTTTCTCTACACAAGCTCCGACGCCTCGGTTCAAATGTCACATCACTACCATTGGCCTCTTTGTCTTCATCAACCTACACCACACCCTGACACAGGCGTGGCAGAATGAAAGACTTTATAAACCTGCAGAGCAACGTACTGGCTTCACTTTTTCACAAACAGTGACCAACAGCAACACAATTTGCTTAAACCTCACAAAATGGCAGAGACAAGAACGACAGATAGACAAGAAAGAAAAGTAAGTAATTCTTGACAATTCATTTCTAACATCAGTCACAAATAGGTAATACAGAGATAAACGAATACTAAAGCATTTGATAATCATTCAATAAACGAGAACTTTTTTTGTTTTATTAATTAAAATGAACCTAATGCTATGTTAGAAAATGGCAGAGGAGTCTGTGTAAGCAAATTATGTTTATTCACTGTGTCACGAAGCTGGCCTCTGTTTGCTGAAGGAAAGCTGTAACAAACATTTGTCTCTATGGTGCAGCATAAGAGACGAGTAACCAAGGTAGAGTGGGAGGGAGATTGTGTTTTGCTTTTAATCCTGTAAAGCCTGATATATGAAATAATGGTAAGAACAATCCTTTTTCGAAAAAAGAACAGTTTATTGATCCTTTAGACAAAATATAAAATATAACGTCTAACGTTTAAAAAGTTTGCAAATGTGTTTTATGTTTTGTATCATAATTGATAGTCCCGCGGGACCCAAATCCCAATGCAGCCCTCTAGTATTGAGCTTTAAACTTAAGGAGAAAAAAAACTAAGCAAAAATATGCAATATGCAGTAAATCAATTCTATTTTTTATAAAAGCATAACAGTCTACTTGCATAAAAAGTTCCTTAATGTAATTTGTCACTCTCTATTGATATTTACATGCTTAGTTTTATAAACAAAGCTCTGTAGTTTTAATTGTGAGGGTCAAAACACATAATGCAATGCAATACAACAATTTTTTTGAGGAACCTATATCTCTCATTTTTAACATGAGTTTAACTCAAAATGAAAAAAAAAAACCATGATAAAAACGAAGTAAATTTTTTGTTTACTCCATTCATTAAAGGCAGGGCCGCATTAAGAGCTCACTGGGCCCCGGGGCTATGAGTTACTGCAGGGCCCCCCCACCACTTTAGGTCACCAACTACAGAGAGAGAAAGTCTCTTGTAACATGGATGAACAAAGACGGTTTTTGACCGAAGACAGTTTGGAAAAAGAACGCTCTCCACTGGCATTAGTCACAGGCAAAGTCAAGAAAATACGAAGAGCTATGTCCATATTAGGGAACACAGACTGCAGGTTTTTCTTCCTCAGGAGCTGAAGCAAGGCTACGGCACTTTTGTTTTTCTCATTTTTGGTAAAGTCCTTGAATTGAGCAATTTCATCAGGGAAATCGTCTTGCAAATCCGTGTGGTATTTCTTCTGAAGACACATAGCATTAGAATGTAGTTCTTTAGAGGTGATTGTATGCATGTTGCTTAGAAATCCAAAACTTTGCTCAGGATCTTTGTATGATTTGTAGCGCCGATCAAGCTCAGCCACAAGTTTGTCAATTATGACATTAAACACACAAACTTGAAACTTCTGTCTTCCTGACATTGTACTCAGTGAATCTGCCACAGATGACTCATCTGGTTGCTTTTTACGTCGTCTCTCCCTTTGTATGTCACTTTTGTATGTCTGAGATACACATGACGACATGTTTTTGGCTGTTGACTCAAACCTCTCAAACTGATCACAGAGATCTGCAATAAAATCTCTCAATGAACCCACCAGAGCAACAGCATTAGAGGTCAAGGGCAACCATTTGAAGTTGTGTGCTTGTTTTTTGAACACGCTGCAGCACTGTGTTCCACACACTGCACAGAATGGCAACTTCAAGCTTCTCCATCTGCCTAGAGAGAGATGTGGCCTCATTGCGAGTGATCAGGTTTTGATGATCATCTTCTGCTATTGTTTGAAGGGACTGGAAAATGTTGTCATAATTTAGACAAAGGGTGCTGGTTGCTTGTGCATGCACATTCCACCTTGTGTTTGACAAGGATTTCAGAGTTTGAACACGGCCCTTCTCATTTTCTTCAAGGTTGGATGTTACAATCTGCCACCTCCAGATGGATTTTGAGCAGAAGTTAAAAAGAGACTGTACAAATGAGAAAAACTCCTCAGTCTCAAGACAACAATTTACAGCATTTACCCCAACTAAGTTCAGAGTATGTGCCGCACAGGGAACCCATTCAGCTAACGGGTTGACTTCACGTATGCGAGATTGCACACCTTTATAAGCACCAGACATATTACTGGCGTTGTCAAAGGACTGTCCATGGCAATTCTCTGTTTATGTTCATCTCCGTCAGAACTGATATAACTGAATTGAACAGTGACTCACCAGCGTGACTGCTTATGGGTAGAAACTTAAGAAAACGCTCCTGTGTTTCCTTCTTCAGATACATATCGGACAATAAAAGTGAGCTGGTCTGAATGTGAAATGTCTGGGGTGGAGTCAACGATTATCGGAAAATATTTGGCCATCCTGATTTTATCCAGGATTACAGAGAGCAGCTTGTCACCCATCAAATCAATTAACTCCTCACACACAGTAGAAGAAAGATATGAAGGAGTCCCCTTGCCTGCATTGCCAAATCGTGCAATATGCTCTTTAAGAAATGGATCAAATTGACTGATTAGTTCAAGGCAACCCAAGTAGTTTCCATTCTGGGGTGATCCAAATTGTTGGTTGTCTCCTCTGAAAGCAAGTCCTCGCTCAGATATCAATTTAATAACCGCAACTACTCTTTTAAGAACCTCTGACCAGTACTGGCTCCCTGTTTCATACTGCCATTTCAATTTATTGTCAATTTTACCCTGCTCTGCAGTTCTTGAAATCCACACAAGCATGCAATTGCGATGCGACTCAGATCCCTTGTGCTCGACAATCCATTCATTTGCATGCTTCCAATCGTTAAAGCCATCAGCACATCCAAATTTTGAATGGGCGTTATTGTCATTTACACCAAACAGCCGGCACACAAAACAATACACGACTCCCTTAGATGGGGAATAGAGCAGCCAATCTCGTCTGACATTTTCACCATTCACTAGTCTGCGATTAAAAAGACTTTTTGAAAATCTTCTCTTTTGATTTTTATATTGTTGTTCTGATGCAGAGAAATCAGCAGTCATATTTTGACAAAGCTGTGGTCCTCTATCAGCCCAGTACTCCCGAACCTCGTCGTTGATCTCTCCCCAAGTTCCAGGATCAGTGCTTGTGTACGCTGGGATATCAACGGCGTGCAGGGTAGGAGAGGAAGCCGATGCAACGCTGATCTCAGGTTGATCTGCAGAAGGCTGTCTCAGTTCATTAATATTTGCATCAACCTCAACCGAAACATTATCTCCTTGCTCAGTCTCATTATCTCCAGCAGCAGATGAAGTCGATGTTTCATCTTTCTGGTGATCTGTTCAGGATAAGCATGAAACACATTTTTACACACAAGCTGTTAGATTAACACTAACCTGTCAACATTGCTTGCTAATAGCAAATAGGGGTGGGCGATGAACTAAATGTTATATCATTATACGAGTCATTTTATCTATCTATGATATACTTCACAGTCAAGTTATATTACTTTTAATACGATTTTTATCATATCAAAATTTAATGCCACTAAAATAGTGTAATTCTTGTGACCAATTTCAATATCACAAAAAATAATAGTAGCTTAAGAAAAGAATCTCAAGCTTACGGATGACAAGAGTCACAAATAACAATAGAAAAAAAGGCACATAAGAACCTACTTGAAAAACTTAAAGCACTGAATAATATTATATTGTATACAGTGGCGGTTCTACATTGAATTACACCCTGGGCGAGACCCCTTTCGAGCGCCCCCCCGGCGCCCCCCAAATATAATTTTTGTTACCCCATTGGCAGATAATGTTTTGCTTGTTTTAAGCAAAAACTCAATTTTTATTTATTTCCCCAGAAAACAAGACTTAATATCTTATGTAATTTTACTACTTTAGTAAAATAACGTTATGCATCTTTATTTAAGAAATGTTTGATATTTGGACTGGAAACAAGACAAAAATACTAAGTAAGAAAAGCATTTTTGCAGTGTAAAAACTGAACTTGCAACAGTTTTGTTGCAAAGAACAATATTATGGTGAAATTAGATCTCGTGTTTGAGTTAAAAACGAATTAGAGTTTAAAAGTTTAAAGTTTAAAGAGTTATACCAACCAATTAATATTGCCCCTTCATTCATGACATGGATACCGTAATCATATAGAGTAAACATAGTTGCATTGCATACCTTTATCTTTCGCTCGTTTCTAAATTGGGCACCTGATGGCTTTGACCTTTCTTGTCCATCTCTTATTTGGCCCTCGACATCGACAATCAACAGATCCCCTGATCAACTGTCACTCACGCTCACGAGTCACGACCAGAAGTCAAGACTAAACCAATTCACCTTGGTGGTGGTGACCAAGTAATCGTTTTGTATAACCTATTTTTATTAGCCATTCAGACCATTCAGAAAAACAAAAATGTGCAGGAAATATAGAGGCCCATATTTATAATATTATGAATGAAATGTGCGTTATCTGGAAGAAAGTCGAGGTGTGACTGATAACTTCGATAACTATACGCTCGTGCCGGCGGTGCCGCCCCCCCCAAAATGCCGCCCCGGGCGATTGCCCGGTTCGCCCGTGCCTAAAACCGCTACTGATTGTATAAAGTAATCAAATATACAATACATAGTTTTCACTATAAATTCAACATTCATTCTTATTTATTTTACAAAAGTGATTCAGTCAAGGGCAGTAAATTACTTTCTTTCTGATGTTTGATTAACATTATTGACACAAATGGCGACAGCAGCTTTATTAGCAGCTTCTGTCACTTTAATGGTGCGTTCACACTGGACGCGAATAGCGCGCCAGGCGCGAGTGATTTCAATGTTAAGTCAATGCAAAGACGCGTTACGCGCGGTAGACGCGACTACGCCTCGTTCGCGCGAATTGAGCGTCTGGCGCGTTAAGCGCGAATGTTTTATGTAGTGCTTTTTGTGCATTCTCGCGTTTGACGCGAATTCGCGTCTGCCGCCCGAGTTGAAAAATCTGAACTTCTGCGTCAATTCGCGCCGCGTTAACCAATCAGGAGCCTGCTTGCTGCTGTCACGGGGTGAAGTGACAGTTTATAATGTTATTTTATGTTTAAAACATATTAAAATGTCTTGAGGTGACCCTCATCGCCCCCAATGTCTTTCAGGGACCCACGCCAGCCCTAGTGTCTGAGGGTGAAGCTCACCAGCCTCAGTGTCTTACAGTGCCGGGCCCAGTATCTTACATTGAGGTTCACCAGCCCCATTGTCCTCTGGTGATCCTCACTGGCCTCTTTGTCTTCCAGTGACCCTCACCATGCCTAGTATCTTGCAGTCGGGAGTCCCCAGCCCCATTGTCTTCTGGTGATCCTCACCAAGCCCAGTATCTTGCAGTTGGGGTCACCAGCCCCACTGTCTTCTACTCACACATGTCTAGGTCTCCATTTTTGCAGAGGCCTCTTCACTCTCGATTTTGTTACTGTGTGGTGAAGTGATGAAAAAGTAAGAAAACAGATCACGTTTGTTCACTCAACACATTCATTACATGTATAACTAAATCTAACTTTACCTATATCTTAACTTGTTCACGATCTACCACAGTAAAACTTAATTTCAAAATTTCATATGGGCACATGCAGGGCAACAACCAGATCAGTCTTAGGATAAAGATAAAAAGATAAAGATCCTGCTGCATACCTGCGAAAGCATGAGAAAAACGTTCTCCCAAATCCTTTTCTCAGTCGCCCAAGTCGTCCAATTTTAGGTAGTTTTGATCTGGAAAATACACAGAACAAGCATGAAGATGGACTGACAAGCACTCAACAATAAATGGTTCTAAATAAACCCATAATGACCAGAATCCTACTGTATGTGTGCATGTTTGTGGGTGTATGTGATCTGTGCATGCATTTGATCAACAACTGTTTGCCAACAACACAGGTCTGCATGTGCTTGTGAGTGTGTGTTCAGCATATTTACCTCATTTCTGTGAGTGGCAGCTGTTTGACACACTCTTCGTCAGTCCAGTCCCCTGACTCCTCAAACACACAAACACATTTCTAAGCATTTTCAATCTCTCATACATATACAAAACTAAAGAATTAGCCTATCTATTATCATTTTCACTCTTAAACACTAGCAATGACTAATAATTTAATTTAATTATTTTTATAATGGCAGATTCAATTTCATAAACCCAAGTCACATACAGATGCCACCATCATTTGAAACATAAACTTATAACACAGTATAAACTCACTGCTCTGTTGCCGGTGGATGCATGAGGGTACGTGTTCGGCAGCAAATGTTTCAGGTTGTTCAGCAGGTGCTCTGTCAAAGCGTTACACAGCCCCTGTTCCTCAATCATGGTGGGGCCAAGAGGAACGCTGCACACACAGATAACAAACGTGTCACATCACTATATAACAGACACCCATCTTTCTTTTATGATTGACAGCTCCATCAGACTGGTCTCTGTGTCTCATTGGATCCTGAAAACTTGTGCATGTAATTCTTGAAACCTCAGTACTTGAGTTACATTGTAATGTGCTTGGGAGTACAGACTCTATCAGCTGAATACACACACACAAACACTTACTGAAAGATGGTGGGTCCAAAAACTATTGACAAGTTCTTGGATGTCATACGATTTTGAAGACTCTCAGCTGCCACACGGGACAGGAAGTACAACAGGTAGCAGAGGACGTTAAAATGTTCCTCCGGAAGACTGTTCAGGATCATCCTCACAGCCTGATTCAGTTCTTCCTCTTTTGAATCTGCAAGATACAATGAAGAAGATTCAATCAGATTTGATTTTCTTATCCCAAAATGTTCACTCCTCACCACCGCAGCTTCACCTACCCCTGAACACCTTCAGCAGTTGTGTCCCGTGTGACTCTGGAATAAGTCCACCAGGCAACTCCCTGAGGAAAAGTTTCAATAATGAGGCAAGAGTAGGAATATCCCCACTGTCAAACTCCGGAAAGCTTCCTTGATCAAAACCATTCCTTAATCCCTGGCAGAGTTTCACTTTCCCACCAACTCTGAACAGGCCACTCTGACTGAGACCTAAACACACATTTTAGAAATACACATAATCTCAGTATACGTGGAGACTGAGAAACAGTGTCAAACACACTCACCATGCTTCTCCACAAACTCCACTGTGTGCGTGAGCGCTAGAGGAAGACCCTGCCTCATCTGTCCACTCTTCCTCAGGTCAATCAGAGGCACACCAACAAAAAAATTAAAATCAGGACGGTTAACTAGGAAATGTAGGCTACTGTACAGGACAGACTGCATAAGAAAATAACTTTACAGGAAGCTGTCTACCAAGTGTGCATTTTAAAGGATGTATAGTCAGGAAATATTACATTTACAATAGCATTTCTTCATGTGGGCTACACTTACACCAATTTATGGTTTGTCGTTTGTTAGTTTCAATCAGGGACGGACTGGGGCTAAAAAACAGTCCTGGACTTTCTCCCAAATAGGCCCATCATCCGGCCATTCGTCTCCAGCCGTGTGCGACAGACACTAGCCAGGATGTCCTACTATGCCACAATACTGTAGCATCAGACAAGGTATTCACAGCAAGTAACATCTCAAAACAATGATGATAATTGGGGTTGTGTTTATTAATGAAGACTCAGCCTTCAAATAAAAACAAAAAATGTACAATGCCATAAAATACAAATAATGAAATGTCACTGGCTACAGAAGCCCCAAATTACACAAACTTGTAATTATAAAACATACTATATACCAGGGGTCTTCAACCTTTTTGTGTGCCTTTTTATCCCCTACCTCAAGGGATAAAATAATCTAGAAGGGATTTTGTTTGTTATACTCAAATATTTATTATACATATAACATGGTGGTGCTTTTTTACTTTTCACCATCATATGCAAAATAATAAAATATCTTGATATTCTGATTCAGACTTACAAGCCTTTAAAAATAATAATAATTAAAAAAATCAACAAAAATTATGAAAATATTTCTTGATTTTTTTTGTTGATTTTTCTATAAACCTATTGTATGTGTTATCAAAAACAGTAGCCCAAACATTTAGTATAAATATAAATAAACTGCCATAACTTCTAAACAAAAACATTACTGCATTACATTTAATACATTTATACATGACTATATTAATATAACATCATTTTTAATATGAATATATACAGGCACATTTCTGCCAAAAAAGTTTGTTTTACTACAGTTAATGTTGTGGAGTGAAATGTTTTCTAACTGGTTTATTCTTGGAACAATGTTTCGCCTGTTTTTTGCATCAATATGTTGAGAAAATCAGCGCTGTTTCATCTGGCTTTTTACAAGCTTAAATCACAATGTCATCTGTGGGTTTATAATAGAGATAGAGAATTCTGCGCTGAATTGAAATGCTTCTCAGTGGATCGTGCAGCTCTGTGTAATAATGTTCGCGTGATCGAGATCAGCCCGCGCAGATGCTTTGGCCGCGATCGCTGTTTTTTGGGCCGAGCTAATAATGCTCTGCTCTGCTCAGATCAAACAAGTTTTGTTCCGCTTTTAGAGCGTTTTGATGTTTCTCATACGTTGTGTATGCAACAACAAATGAATGTGTATAGCCTAAAAGAGAGTTGGGTAATTTTGTAGAGGCAAAAGTGCAAATTGAAAAGTTTAGTTGAAAAGGTCGCAAAATGATAGCCTACCACGTTTTTTTTACACGTAGTGTATAAGTGATCGTACCCTCGGTTGGACGGCCGTTCTGGACTTTTCCAGAACGCACAGATTGTCAGTCCGTTACTAGACATTAAAAACAAGAATGAAAAAAAATAAGAAAGCTTTTAAAAAAAATTATAATCGGACTTTCGCGTGCGCACGGGAAAGTCTGTATTATTCTTTTTTTTGCAAAGGTAGAAAGCTCCGTAGAAAGCTGATTTTAACACAAATTTATTAAGTTATTTTACTGGAAGTCAATCTTTGTCCAATTGTTAGTATTAGTCTGCTGTGTGCATATCGCATACTCACACACACTGATAAAACTCCCATCTCCATTTCAATGAAAGAAACAAATTTGCAATTGTAAGATGTAAAGTCACAGATATTATGAGGAACAAATACGGGATTATTGTATTTGATACCAAACAGTGTTGATACCAAATGTTTCAAACCAAAATGTTGCTATGGTTATCACATTCTCATGTTGCTATGGTTACTATGTGAATCATCGCAATTTCATATAGTCACAGGACTAAAATGTAGCGGATTCACTCCCACATTTAAATGGCCGCCACATATTGCGTTTCGTTATAAAAAAAAATAATAATGTTTTTACGCTATTTAAAACACGCAGCGTATTCATTAAGCTGCATTTCCTCTCCCTGCTCTCCCTCCGTCTCTCTGTCACTCACGCGTCTCTCTCACAAGCGAATTTTTGTCTCGCCAAAGCCTTATTTGATCGTTGAGTGATGTAGATGACTGCTGCGCTTGAGATAGGCCGCATGTTACTGAAAGAACGAGCAGAGAGAGAGGCCCGGTCACGTCTTCAAACTGTCTTGCTCTCTCTCGCTACCGAGTCGCACATATTAATCAAAATCAATTGAGAATTGACACGATGGTAAAAGATCGGAAGATCGAAGTTTCACGTGGAGCATTCGGATGTTTTTTTCCTGAATTACCACTGGGTGTTAATTGTGCAAAAAAAACACACAAAAAAACAAAAACAAAAAAAACTTTTTTACGTTGCCTTATCTTCTCTGAAAAGCGTTCCGCCCATTCAGCTGACATAAAAAACACTTTCAATAAACAAAACAAAACCTATCCAATGATGAAATGTTTTCTGTGTTGACAAATCTTGTGCGATGTCCTAACTGCCGGGATAACATAACACAGTCCGCTAATGATACGTCCGATCCGCGAACTAATGACTCCTTTGAACCGATTCCATTTAATAAATGGTTAAAACAACTGATCTGTCCAACACTGAATCGGTGTATAACAAATCGGTAACACTTTACAATAAGGTTCCATTTATTAAACTCTAGTTAACTACATTAGTTAACATTAACTATTAATTAAATGCACTTCTACAGCATTTATTCATCTTTATTAATGTTAATTTCACCATTTACTAGTAGCTTACATTATTTAAATCAAAAGTTGTATTTGTTAACATTAGTTAGCCTAATGCACTGTGTGAAGTAACATAATAAAAACAGCTGTTCATTGTTTGTTCAACTAAGATTAACAAAGATTAATAAATACAGTAACAAATGTAGGCTATTGCTCGTGGTTCATGTTAGTTAGCCTAATACATTAACTAATGTAAACAAATCAAACCATATTTAACACCTCTTAAAATGAGAATGTAAGTGCGCTTACCCCATTTTTTTAGTAAGAGTGGTTAGCAAGATTTAACCTTAATAAACTACTGTATTTTCAGGTTATCTATATGGCAATGTGTAAAAATCTTTTAGTTCTGACAATCTGACAGAAATCTGACAATCTTTTAGTTTAGACTGTTTGCGGTAAATGCAGTTTGGTTGTCGAGGTCAAAACTCTAAATAAGCTGTGAATCAAATAAACTTACTGTAAATAATGTTATGTCATTTTTTTACTCTTACACTGAATGTTTGGATTTTGTGAAGGTGTGAATCATTTTTTATTAATATTTAATATAATAAAGTTCTGTGTAACAAATTATTAACGAAGGAATATATTGTGTCCTCCAGTGCCTGGACTCGACTGTACTCTGACATTTTTCAGAGTCTAAAATGTCTGAGTCCGTGTCAAGTCCGAGTACATTTTCATCCGAGTGCGTGACAAGTCCGAGTTCATTCAAAATTGGACTCGAGCCCGAGTTCGAGTACCCCAACTCTAGTGGAATTCATAGACAATTGGAAAAGTTTTTGGGGCAGACCTGACCTGTTGAAAAGAGATGGTATTCATCCCTCCTGGGATGGTGCTGCTCTTCTCTCTAGTAATATGGCACATAGTAGAGCTCAAACATGAATTGGGCTCAGGTCAGGAAGCAGACAGACTGGCTAAACCGACCGTCTGCCAGCTGTCTCACTGAGGTCAGATAAATCCCATCACATAGAGCCTCTTTCACCAAGATATCATCATATAGAGACTGTGTCTGTTCCATGAACAATACAATTTTTAATTTAAATGAGTCCATACCCCAAGATTACTGCTATAAACATGAGCCTCGTCTGAAAGGCAAAGGTTGCTGTAATTTATTGTAATATCTTCAGAATTACTGAGAAATCTTGTTTTAAATATAATTCTTTTGAAGTGTTGGTGCTTAATGTAACACTATCTAGTGTAAATGATAAATCACGTTTGAGATTTGTGCTGGCTACTGTCTACAGGCCGCCAGGGCACCATATAGACTTTATCAAAGAATTTGCTGAGTTAGAGTTAGTTTTTCAGTTATCAGAGTTAGTACTGGCTGCAGATAAAGTCCTTATTGTTGGTCATTTTAATGTACATGTAGATAACGAAAAAGATGCACTGGGATTGGCATTTAACGACATTCTTAACTCTGTTGGAGTTAGACAACACGTGTCAGGACCTACTCATTGTCGTAATCATACTCTAGATCTAATATTATCACATGGAATCAGTGTTGATGCCGTTGAAATTCTACAGCAGAGCGATGACATCTCAGATCATTATCTAGTCTTGTGTAAACTTCACTTAGCCAAGGCTGCAAAGTCGACTCCGTGTTATAAATATGTTAGACCTATCACTTCTGCCACTAAAGATTGCTTTTTTAATAATATTCCTGATCAGTTTCATCTCAGCATCCCAGATAGCTTAGAAGAACTTGATATTGTGACAGAAACATTTGACTCTCTCTTTTCCAGCATCTTAGACACAGATGCTCCTTTGCGCTTAAAGAAGATTTAAGAAAATAGTCCAATATGACTAAAATGCTTGCTGTGCAAAGCAAATCTTTCACATAAAAACTCGATTTCAATATATGAGAGATACTCATTTTGTATTGAATGCTATTTATTCCATATCTATTCTAGATTATATGAAACATTATTATTCTAATGTAAAGACAACAAACACAATTTAGTGTATAAAAACTTTTTAAAAAATCACAGGACAGGTTCACTTTTGGAGGCTGGCTCCATTTATTATCAAAAACAAAAATAAATGACAGATTAGGTGGGTGCGGGCGAGGGTGAACCTCGCGCCGGGCTGTAGAGCGCGGGCTCGACAGGCATAGACCACTCGAGGCCGAGGCCTTATACGGCCTACACTGTCCTCGTCAGCGTCCTCACCGTTAGGTCCACCAAACCTAGCTCCTGGAGCAAATTGTGAAACTCCTGAAATCCTCCGGAGGGTCTGGTGGACCCGAGTACAGCGACGATGTCCCCTACGCAGCTGTTTCTGCTCTCCAGAGCATATACGAGCGGTGACTCTCTCGATTAATGCTAATGCTAATCCTCGATAAACATCTAAAAAAGATGGCCGCCAACGGGTTTCGAAACTTTCGCCTCCGGATTTCGCCTCTGACGCGTGTAAATTTCGCTTCAAACTTTTGTTTTTACGCGCGAATTAACACAAAGTGGTCAAGCGTCAAACTAGACGCGGTAGACGCGAATTTGACACGCTATTCGCGTCCTGTGTGAACGCACAGTAAGACCTCAGGGTCTGAACTCAAGTGCGCTGTGCAAAACCGTCTCAAGTTCACCATGGTCTCAAAACGAGCATTTACAAAATGAATTCTCTCCCGCTGCTTACTGTACCTGAGCAGTTTAAAATAATTTGTATCTAAACCACAATGCTTAAAAACCCGTTTAAATTATAAACTTACATCATGATGGCGCAGCACAATTCACATATATATTATCGCCAGCCCTTTAGGCGAATATAGAGTTTGATCAAACTCAAAAAGCAATATCATACATCCATCAAGTTAATAATCAAACTTACCGAAAATTGGTGGGGTCGATGATGACGCTGTGTCTTTATCTGCTCCAACATGTGCCCGGCCCACATGCTGTTCCACAACTTCTCCATGATCATCAGCTTTATTAGTAAAATAACCCGATAGCTTGGGGATTTTACTGAGTAGCTCATGTTTCCTCTGCTGTTTAGCTTTTAAAAAAAATGACTATTTTAAGAATAGTCTAGAATGAAGTGAAGAGTGGAGGCGATTGATTGGTTGATGCGTATATTCTAATAAGGCGCAGGCAGCCATCATCTGATAGGCCTACTTGCAACAGCAGGTCGGTCGTTCACAAGTTAAATATAGAATAAATGCATTTGATATATCAAATTAAAACGTGATGTGTCAATTCACCATGCCCTGCTGCCCACGGGGGTTTGATTGACAGGCGACCTGACCAATCATAACGCCGAATTCGCAATTTTGTCCGACAACAAAGCAGTCAGTAGATTAACGTCGGTGGACTTGAACTTGAAAAACGGTATTGTTTAAATTACTTAAATGACAATATTTGAGAGTTGAGACTTTGTTTCATATCAACAGTAAGCTGCTCTGAGCTCTCTCTTGTATGTCGGCGCGTAGTCACTCAGTGTAACGTTAGTATTTGCCCTGCGATGTATTTTTCACTGCGTGAGTGAGAACATGATGTGCGTGACTCGTGAGAGCGGCCTGGCTTGTCACACAGTAACTAAACGAGGCGGGTATTTGCGAACGGTCACTATAATATATTAATGATAAATTATTGCATGATAATGCATGGAATATACGGCAAAGCGCCACTAAATAACAGGGATAATTTGTGGGGGGCGTGGGGCTTTGGCAATCAGATGGCTAGTAGTAGTCAATCTGCTCCACAGCCAATCACGGGCCCCCTCCTTGCTCGGGCCCCGGGGCTTTAGCCCCACCTAGCCCTATTGTTAATGCGGCCGTGATTAAAGGTGCAGTCTGTGAGAACACACATTTCAATTGGCTATAGAAGTGTATTTCAGAGAAACGAGTATGTGAACTCAGCATGTTTCCTAAATATCTTCATATATTACATATTATTTTATTTTTATGATTTAGTAGAGTGAAAAAGTTACATAGAGCACCTTTAAAGATTTTACAGCAAAAAAAGAAAACCTTTTTAGAATTATACTAAAAGGCCTTTTAATAAAAAAATAATACTGCTGTGAAATTTGTTATTTTGGCCAAGTATTTAAAACTGATAAAATTAAGATATGACATTTTTTTTCTTTCCAGTATGACTTCCACGGGAGAATAAATAAGCGCAAATGTCCTGAGGTCAGCCATGACGGACACATTAGCATAAACGATCTGAGAAAAGCACTTCAGGATGATACTAATGTACAACAAATACGGCGTGACTTGAGAAATTATGATCTCAAAATTCTCGGTTATCTGACTGGAAACATCCCGGAATACCCAAACCCCATTGAATTTCACATCTCAGAAGTGACTCATGTCACAGACGAGAATAGTTTTGACCAAATCTGTGAGTCAGAGGGATTCAAGGCTTATGGTAATGATGATGAGAAGTTCTCGTGGTGGAGCCTGAAGATTGATGAAAGGAGTATAGAAGCAGCTGAGGAGCGTTATCTGGAGAAGGTGTTCCCAGACAGATCCGAAGAACAAAAGGAAAAACAGGATGAGTTCCTCAACAAATTCACCACATCACCTGCATTCCACATTAATGAATCACGCTATGGAACCTTTCGATTCTCTTTTCCTCTGAAAGAACTGATGAAAACATATAAAGAGCAGGTGTGTGGAGACCAAGGAGACCCAGTTCTCAGGGAATATAAGACAATGTTTTACAAGCAGGAGATCATGTATGTTGTTCTTGTTCACAGCCCCGAGCACAATGAGAGGTTCGAAAAATTCCCATTGATTAAAAATGAAGATGATGAGGGAAATCAAATTGTCTGGAAAGCACAAGAAAATCTAATTGTCTGGAAAGCACAAGCCATTGGTAATGCCATTGAATTTAAATTGATACTGAATGAAGAGGAGAAAATAGCAGAGGTTGAACGTGCGCAAAAAACATATTATTATGTATGGGATCATGTTTGCCTGGCATTTCATTTTGATGGTGTCTTAAAGTTCACTAAAAAAGATCTTAAAAAGAGTCTCACCCGTTGTAAACTGTCTGAAAAAAACCTGCTCAATAAGAAATAATAATTTACAGCAGTCGTAAGAGGACAGTAAGCACAATGATTTCGATGTGTGTGCAGGAAATAGACCTCCACATCAGCATTCATAGAAGGGGTGAAATAAAAAATGGGTTTAAAAGCACATTAACAATTACTGGTAGAGGGAAATTCTGGAATCCCTTGTCTCTTCAGTATATCTGTTAAGTGATGATGAGTGATTTACATATATGGTTTACAATCAAGTTATTAATTAATGATCAATATTTGACCTCCTAAATAATATGAGTGTGATTACCAAAAATTTTCTTTTCATGTATTCTTTTAATGTCTGTATTAAATATCTGAGAGGTGACTGAAGGGTCTGGCCCATGCCAGGAATCCAGTAAAAGTGCTTGCTCATTTAGCCCGGCTTCCAGAAATTAATTTTGGACTCATTTAGACATTTGTCAATACATCCATCTGCTTTCAAAGTGACAATTTCTTAGTTAAAGTCTTAGTTACTTTACTGTTCTATATTAAAGTGTCCTCTCCTTGAGAGAAAGAACATGTTATCTGTTTGTTTTGGGAAGAGTCTCCTGTTTGAAGTTAGAGCATGACCAAATCCAACCCTGAACAAGCTGTGTTTCTGTCTTTGTTAGTATTCTTTATTACAGTTTAAGGAACAAGTGGCATTATTAGAGATTGATTGACTTGTTTCCGGACAAGCTGGCGCCCAGAAACCCAGATCTGCGACCTGTGAAGGTCACAAAGTGGCTAACTTCAGGGTCCGAGTGTCAGCTGCATAATCAATGGAGATCAGTTTATCTGTCTATGTGTGGGAAATGTGTGTTTATCTATTTCTTAGCCAATCAGAAGAATCATTCAACCTGAAGCAAGGACTTAGTTTAGACCTTGGTGAAGGGTATAACTGCTGTGATCCTTGTAGCATCTGGACCAATCAGACACACACAAATTATTTATTATATTTAACCTTCACTCTAATTTCTACTAATGGCTACATGTGTAAAATATCACAATGTTATTTACATTAAAGACTAAGACAGAAATGTGTATGTGGACCCTACAAGACATGTATAATTGTGCATAAATCAATATAAAGATATGACTAATGTGTGATTAACATGTTGTGTGTGTTACTTGCATTGACAGCCAAAGCAGCCTCATAAATGACAAATGACCCTAATAAATGAAAAGAAAAACAACTATTGATAGTGAATCACATTCTCAAAAACAAAAAGAAAACAAACCATGCAAGAGAGACACTGCTTATTTGTATCCGAGTATTAATGAGGGGAATGTGAATAAGTGAATTACCTTGAAATGAAGGTGCTGATGGCAGTTGGCGGTGGGTATGAGGCAGTGGATATTTCGGCAGAGGAGATATGAAACCTAATGGGTAAAGTAAATGAGTTATCTTGATTCCAAAATTGTTATTCAAATCTTAAGAGCTTAATAAAAGAGGGATATTACATGTTGTGAAATATGCTGATGTAGATTGCTATTCCATATCTATTGCAAATGCAAATACTGAGAATGTGACAGTCAGTTAAAAATATTACTTACCGCAATGGATGCAATGAACTGGCAAGATTTTTACAGACATGTGTTTACATAAAAGAAAAAGGGAGGAAAAATAAGAAATCACATATGAATCACTATTATACAAGTCAAATATTGCACAGGCCTGCATGGATGGACATGTACAGAAGAACTGTAAAGTCTTAAAAAATATCATTGACTAATCTGAATCATATGAATATGTAAATTTGAAATTGATGTACAATGGTACAAAGTCCATGCCTTGCACTGCCAACATTGAAGCCACACCTCTCTCGGTCTGAAGTAGCTCTCCAAACAGACAATGCAAAAATCTTCTTTCTCAGAGTCACTGTCCTTCTCGGTATGCTTTTTCTTCTCGGTTTTGGTTTGTTGGCTTGTTTCCAGTGTGTTTATGTCAGTTTTCTCTTCATTTTTGTTGGCTTTCTCTTAACTTATGGCTTTCTCCCTCTCCAAAGCCTCCTTTTCGGGGGTGTCAAGATGGCTGATTTGCATTTTTTTCTACCGTTTGCTTTCGTTATCTTCCGTGGTCCTGCTCTGGGGTGCTGTCTAACAGTCTCAGGTGAGAACTCAGCTTGCACTGGAGGAACTGTAGTAGAGGCAGAAGTCCCAGATTGCACTGGAGGAACTGCAGAAGAAGCAGAAGTCCCAGCGTGCACTGGAGAAACTTCCAAAGGAGCAGATGTCCCAGCTTGCTCTGGAAGAACTGGTGGTGGCGTCCGGTCTGTCACCAAAGATGGTGCAAAGTCACTGTCTTTGAATTGATCACGGTTATAAGGCCAAATTCCAGTGCTGCTAAAGCCATTCTGCACATTGCCTGGTGTTCCAGCCAATGGGAGGGCCAACCTAACAATTCCAGGAATGTCATAGATGGACATCGTCAGGCCTGGGTGACTTCTCATCCAGGTATTGCAAAATGTGTTGACATGACATTTTAGGGGGCCATAAACGGTACGATCCAGTGGCTGTAATTTGTGGGAGCAATGGGGTGGAAACGATAGCATGACAATGCCATTTTCTCTACAGAAATCTAATACTCTTTTAGAAAGATGGGAGGAATGATTATCAAGGATCAAGAGGACTTTGACATCCAATGAGGACCTTGTGTGATGGTGGAAATGTTTAAGGAACTGAAGGAAATGGTCCTCCATCATCCGCCCTGATTTATTGGCGGCTCCAATGCATCCAGGCGGGCCATCGCGGATGAAGTGGTCCTTGAAGTTAACCCGCGGGAATATGAACATGGGTGGAATCATGTTCCCTAATGCACTGCCTGCACATGCAACTGTTACCAGTGTTCCTCTCTCCCTGGAGGTTATTGCCCCCACCTGTCTGACACCGCGCCCGGCAACAACATTTTCTGGTTCTTGGACAGTTGTGACCCCGGTCTCATCCATATTCCAGATGTCCTTTCCTTCAAATTTGTTTTTGTCAAGAACATTGGCAAGATTGTCGTAAAACAAGGATACATTGTGATGGTTGAAGACACCGTATGGACAGACTGGGCTGTCTTTTCATGAACCCCATAAACCAATCCCGGCCAGCCAGGGAGCAGTCATTCCAGGTTTCAGGGTAGGAGCACTTGTAGTAGACAGCCAGTTGGAAGGCCAATCGACGAACCTGCGAAATGGATGTTAAATGAAAATGGAGGTAGAATGGTCCTTTCTCTTATCTTATTATTTCAGTTTCAATATTCTTATATAATTCTCCATACCAGCCCTCCCTTTAACCCTACACTCTGCTTTAATACCTTCCGCATGCTTACCTCTTTAGTGCTGAGACCATAGAAAAGATCAGCTGCTCTTTTTAGGTATTCTGCCAGGCTATCATCCTGTTGGACTGAGAAGATCCTCCTCAGGGTCCAGTAACCTGTCCTCATCTCCTCTCCTGGACATAGCCTCTCTCTCTTTTTAATAAAGCGGTAGAGGGTTGTATGGCAAATTGAATACTGTTTTGCCGCCATTGATTAGCAGTCCATCACCTGCTGTTAGCATTCCATTGATTCCCATTCATTTTGGCGTCACTTTGACAGCGAATAACTTCACATCTGAGGCGTTTAAAGACTCCATTAGTCCATTATTTATTTCTAAAGAAACACGAAAATGTATAAAAGGCTCCATTACCTTGTATCTTACGTTATGGCCCCGTAGAAGCAGTTTTTGTAAAAATAGGCTAACGATTGCGTCATAACCACGCGACTCTCTGTCGCACAGTAGAGAGATTACCGTATAGACAGGAGGAGAAGCTCGCAGGCAATCTTTTACTGTCTATGAGGCAATCGGGGGGACGTGGAGGCATAAAGTCAAGGGAGAAGCCCATAGAGAGTCCATAAAAGCAACGAGACAACATTTTTCAACAACGTTTTGAGGAATTGAAAATAATTCGGTATGTGGCAAGTGAATAACCTACATATGAAGTAACATTTATCCACAAACTTTAAATAATTTATCTGCTTCATTAAATAATGAAGTATGGGTAATGTGGTATCTATATTAGCGGGGGATGGGGAAATTATCATGAAATTATACATGCAATGGAAAAAAAAAAACATCTCAATGTCAATCGCGGTTAACGTTATTCCTTTGTTTATTTACAGATACGCTTGAAGATGAATGTGATCCCTTTCATCCTGGGCGGAAGCCATCTACAACATGTCCTATCCTACATAACCTAATGTGAAATAAAGAAAAACGTTTCTGTTCAAATGTTTTTCTTTTTGACCATGATTTATTAGCCAAAACTACATGATTTAACACCTAGCTCACAATTCTTTATAAATTGGAATATTATATGGTCAAATGTTTTACGTGAAGAGATGAAATCATGCAGAACAATGAGCAATTTTAAGAGACTATTTAAAATTAATACATTGAATGGATACGAAAATGACTCGAGGGGACAGTATATTGTATACTTACAGTATGGTTCCTTGGCTTATATACTAAGTTTGTTTTGGATGGGTTATTATTTAGTTTGATGTAGATAGAAGGAAACGAAGAAGATAGATGGAAAAAAAATTGTAAATGTGCGTTTATGCATGTATGTGTGCATCTGTGCCTATTTGAATCACTTTTAATAATTTTGGAAGATTGTGCTGAGATGTAGCCTACATGTAAGGGTTAATGCTCTTCGAGGTGTCCATTGTCAGGTATTAATGGACGACGGCGAGGCGTGAACCGTTCGACGCGCAGCGGAGGTGTTGCAAACATGGTGTTGCAAAAAGTTACCTTTTGCCTCTGCCGAAGTCCATTAATACATGACAATGGACACCTCGAAGGGCACTAACCCGCTTATACCATGGTCACTTGCCAAATAACACATTTTTAAAACATTAGTTTATATTTTAATTAGTTTTACAATCGAAATCTAAAGTTTTTACAAACAATAACTTGGTTTCCCTGGTTACGCCTGACGGTTTATTTAGCAACCGGAGATATTTATAGTCCACTCAGCTCTTAGAACCCTTCACGTTTACTGCCTGTTGCTATGGTTACTCACAGCTGATGTAGCCAGCGCATTTATTTATTAATTTCGAATGGTAAACAGTCAGTTTCACCAGAACTCCTTTACTAGGTGTCCTCTATCACTTTTTAATGTCGATTTAAGCCACTTCTTTTGTCAGGCCTATAATGTTTATATGTAAGATGTCATATTGTAATTGTATAGCCTAAGATGTTATATTAATATCATTGTAATATTAATATACATTATATTATGTTATTACTATACTATGCAATTTGATTTCCAAAACACACACACACACACACACACACACACACACACACACACACACACACACACACACACACAGGTTCCTAACCGACGACGAGGACTGGACAGAGCAGCCATCAAGTGTTAGACAGTATTCTGGATTATTACTTGAGGAAGTTTTTTGTCCAGTAATTAGAATCTCAGTTTTTTTCAGAATTTAGTAGTAGGAAGTTGCTAGTCATCCAGTTTTTTATATCAGCTGTACATTACAGTAATTTAGTGAATTGGTAAGTTGGTATGTGTGGTTCAGCGCCTGTGGCCGACATACATGATTGTAGTTTGAATAAAGGTTTGTTTCATGTGTTGACTTGTATATGCATTTGTTTGTTGTGTGATGGTGACTTTCATTCATTCTTTTACTAATTTATTAATATTTCTCATTGTTGTCAGTAAATAAAATATAATTATTTAATTAATGCATTACTGGGGTCCTTCGGGTCAAAAATGACCCGAAGCGTTTAAATAAAAAAATATTAAAAATCGTAGCTTCATCAGAATGGTCCGAAACTTGGTGACTTTGTTGGTACTTGGTATATGAACACCCAAAAAAATTGGGGACAGGATTTGAATAGTCTAAGTGGCTGTAAAAAAAATAGTCACACAGGACATTCGGGTCAAAAATGACCCCCATAGGAAATGAATGGGAAATTGGCAAAAATGTGACAATACAGAGTTTTTTTGTGCGTACAATCTACAAATGAGCCACGATCCTGAAAAAAAGCACACAACAGTGAAGGGGTGAATCTGTAAAACATCAAGAGTGCAAAACAGACACACACACACACACACACACACACACACACACACAAACAAACACACTTTTATACATACACACTAATAAATTCAGATTACAAAAATCTGTTTTGAATTTTAAAAAATCACAGCTTCATCAGAATGTTATGAAACTTGGTAACTTTTATGGTATTAGGTATGTGAGCACACACAAACATTTAGGTCACGATCCAAGCATGCTAAGTGGTCATCACACTTCTGCCCTTTGGTCAAAAATGACCCCCCTAGGAAATGAATGGGAAATTGGCAAAAATATGAAAATATTCATATAGAGTTTTTTTGTGCATACAATTTTGTGCAAAACAGACAAACTCACACACACACACACATACACAATTTTGGAAAATGTGTGAAATAAAAGCAATTATTCATCAATGTAAGAAATAAACTGCACAGCAATGAAAGCATGAGACTAAGCCATCAAGGTTGCAAAATAGACACACTCGCACACACATAGGGAAATATGAAACTGAAAGCTGATCCCTCCCCACCTGGTCCCTCCCGAGCTCGTCCCTACCCAACCAAAAGGTGGAGATGCAAAAGGTGCTTGCCACAGGAGTGTAAAACGGGCACCATTTGCTCACGGTGTCACATTCCTATCTGCAAGAGACACTCTGTCAGTTTATGTGAAAACTGTAATCTGTAATTAGTATGTAAATAATATGTAAATATAGTTAGGATACTTTTTTATTTCTCTAATTTACGGTTTGATAATTATTATACTTTTGCTGTTATTTTAGTTTTTTGTTTATAATTTCCGTTGCCAATTTTGAGTTACTGTTCATAGAATAGCCTGTGTAAATAGTATGCAAATAATATAAATATATAGTTATGATATTTAAAACAATCTATTTTTCATTGTTTGATAATAATTATTATACTTTTACTGTTAGTTTTTCGATCATTATTTGATGTTGCCAATTTTGAGTTACTGTTCATTGAATTTGTTCATTGAATTTTGAGTTACTGTTCATTGAATACTGTTCATTGAATTTGTTCATTGAATTCAAAATGTTTATTGTCAAAGATTAATAAAAATATGTTATGATTGAAAGAATTGCATTTTTATTAAGTTAGAATTAAAACATCGGGTAACAAAATCCTTTCAATTAGTTATCTTTCTAATGCAATGTTCAGGTTTGACTGAATTATAAAGTAAAACTGGCGCTTCAAATTACCCTTTAAACCAACCAAACAAACAAAAAAAATGACAAAAATAGTCTTTGAGAATCTGTTATTATATTTTAAAATCAACAACCTGAAAAAAAATTGGCAAATATGTGCAAAAATCACTAGAATTCGCAAGCCTTTCTACAGAAAGCTGTAAATCCATCTAGTGGTAAAAATGTGCTACATCTAGAGTGTATTCATGCATAGCAATGTCATATGACATACGTTACATTTTGTTTGTTTTATTGAATTATATCATTTTCAGTAAAAAGTAATATAATTAAGTATTGGTCAGCATTTATCGTCGTTATTATTGTATGTTTTGGGGTGGGATAGCAATGCAATTCATTCTGGGGTAATATTAATTTGTAATATTAATGATACTTAAATTTTTCGAGTATAAAATCAACAGTTTTCTCCAAAGGTGAATCTTCTCACAGCTGCCCGTCTCCTCTGTGCAGACATTACACACACTGAGGAAACACGTTCCAGAGCTGTCGAGTTACTGATGTTATGATGTGTGTGTATGTATATATATATATATATATATATATATATATATCATGGGTTTGCATACATAATATGAGATTTTTTACACAGGAAAAAAGAACCTACAAGGTTGAAAATCTTAATAATATATATTTTCTTAAATAATTTGTTATAATACATTTAAAAAATGCATTTTTTGTTATTTATGATTATGACAATGAGTCGGTCGTGACACGTGTTGTCTAACTCCAGTAGAGTTCAGAATGTCTTTAAATGCCAATCCCAATGCATCTTTTTCATTATCTATGTGTGTATTAAAATCACCAACAATTAGGGCTTTATCTGCAGCCAGAACTAACTCTGATAGAAAGTCAGCAAAAATGTATTTAAAAAAAAGAAGAAGAAAAAAACATGGAAATGTATTTAAAATACAAATACAAAATACTGTGTGAAAAAAAATATTTAAATACAAATACAGTATTTAGTATTTTGAGAATACACAAAAATACATGTGAAATTGGCCGTCCAGTGCCGGGATAGGCCTAGGTCACAGCGAATGAGGAAACTACACAGGCCTATACTGACTAACCTCATCTCTGCCCTCTCTCTCTCTCTCTCTTTCTGCCCTCTCTCTCTCTCTCTTTCTGCACTCTCTCTCTCTCTCTCTGTCTCCCTCTCTTTCTGCCCTCTCTCTCTCTTTCTGCACTCTCTCTCTGTCTGCACTCTCTCTCTCTCTCTTTCTGCACTCTCTCTCTCTCTCTGTCTCTCTCTCTTTCTGCCCTCTCTCTCTCTCTCTCTTTCTGCCCTCTCTCTCTGTCTCTCTCTCTCTCTGTCTGCACTCTCTCTCTCTCTCTGTCTCTCTCTCTTTCTGCCCTCTCTCTCTCTCTCTCTTTCTGCCCTCTCTCTCTGTCTCTCTCTCTCTCTTTCTGCACTCTCTCTCTCTCTCTCTCTGTCTCCCTCTCTTTCTGCCCTCTCTCTCTCTTTCTGCACTCTCTCTGTCTGCACTCTCTCTCTCTCTCTATCTCTCTTTCTGCACTCTCTCTCTGTCTCTCTTTCTGCACTCTCTCTCTGTCTCTCTTTCTGCACTCTCTCTGTCTGCACTCTCTCTCTCTCTCTCTCTCTTTCTGCACTCTCTCTCTCTCTCTCTTTCTGCTCTCTCTCTCTGTCTGCACTCTCTATCTCTCTCTGTCTCTCTCTCTTTCTGCCCTCTCTCTCTCTCTCTCTCTCTCTCTCTCTCTCTTTCTGCCCTCTCTCTCTGTCTCTCTCTCTCTCTTTCTGCACTCTCTCTCTCTCTCTCTGTCTCCCTCTCTTTCTGCCCTCTCTCTCTCTTTCTGCACTCTCTCTCTGTCTGCACTCTCTCTCTCTCTATCTCTCTTTCTGCACTCTCTCTGTCTGCACTCTCTCTCTCTCTCTCTCTTTCTGCACTCTCTCTGTCTGCACTCTCTCTCTCTCTCTCTCTCTTTCTGCCCTCTCTCTCTCTTTCTGCACTCTCTCTCTCTGTCTGCACTCTCTCTCTCTCTATCTCTCTTTCTGCACTCTCTCTCTGTCTCTCTTTCTGCACTCTCTCTGTCTGCACTCTCTCTCTCTCTCTCTGTCTCCCTCTCTTTCTGCCCTCTCTCTCTCTTTCTGCACTCTCTCTCTGTCTGCACTCTCTCTCTCTCTATCTCTCTTTCTGCACTCTCTCTGTCTGCACTCTCTCTCTCTATCTCTCTTTCTGCACTCTCTCTGTCTGCACTCTCTCTCTCTCTCTCTCTTTCTGCCCTCTCTCTCTCTTTCTGCACTCTCTCTCTGTCTGCACTCTCTCTCTCTCTATCTCTCTTTCTGCACTCTCTCTCTGTCTCTCTTTCTGCACTCTCTCTGTCTGCACTCTCTCTCTCTCTCTCTCTTTCTGCACTCTCTCTCTCTCTTTCTGCTCTCTCTCTCTGTCTGCACTCTCTCTCTCTCTCTGTCTCTCTCTCTTTCTGCCCTCTCTCTCTCTTTCTGCACTCTCTCTCTCTGTCTGCACTCAATTCAATTCAATTCAATTCAAAATTGCTTTATTGGCATGACTGTACATGTTACAATATTGCCAAAGCTTGTAAAAGACATCAAAATAATAAAATATTACAACATAACTTAAATCTAAATGTACTACTTAAATTAATTGTACAAATTAACAGTGTAACAAATTATAATATCTGTAAACATTTTACACCATAGTGTTTTAACATATATACAAATTATAGTATCGGAACATTTTATACCACAGTGTTTTAACATATACACACACACACACATATCACTGAGGGTCACTGTGGTGGACAGTAGGGAAACACACTGAGGTCAGACACACACATTACACACACATTCACCTGCTGTCTCTCAGGCTGTGCCACACACACACGTATCTGGCAGCCAGTGCTGCTGTCTGGCCCTCTCCTAGTAGGATCTTTATCTGATCTACTTCAGTCATGGCTGTAAAGTTCTGTATTACGTTAGTGAGTTTGTTAAAGTAGAGGTCTCTGACTGAACTGTATTTGTGACAGTGAAGGAGGAAGTGCGTCTCTGTCTCGATCTCTCCTGTCCTACAGTGAACACACACCCTCTGCTCTCGGGGTAACCATCTCTTCCTGTGTCTGCCCGTCTCGATGGCGAGACTGTGTTCACTCAGCCTGTACTTACTCAGGATCCGTCTCTGCTTTGTGTCTCTCACACTCTGGAGATATTCTTCCAATTCATAATTTGATTTCAGATTTCGATAGAATTGTAATTTACTTTGTGTTTTAGTTTCCTGATCTCAATGTTCCAGATATGTATTTTTAGACTGTTTGGTAATTTGGTTTATTCTGATGTTAGTGTGAGAAGCAGTGCTGGTCTGAGACTGGTTAGGGTTAGTAGGGTTAGTCCGGTTAGTGAGTCTCAGAACCAGCTGACTGAGGAGACTCTTTTCGGGGTTCAGTTCTTGGGTTTGTAGTGCTTTAAAATGTAGCGATTCTGTGGGACTTGATTTTAAATGCATCCAGAATTTGAGGGATCTTTTTTGCATATTGATAATCAATGGGAATCGACCTAATTCTGCCCTACATGCATTATTGGGGGTTTTCCTTTGTAGTTTTAGAATCATTTTGCAGAATTCAGTATGTAGGGCTTCTGTTGGATGCCTGTCCCATCTAGTGTAGCTCTGATCACTGAGTGGACCCCAAACCTCACTTCCATACAGCGCAATGGGCTGAATTACACTATCAAAGATTTTACACCAGATTGGAATCGGTAATTCAATTCTTTGGAATTTTTTCTTAATTGCATACAGAGCTCTTCGAGCTTTATCTTTGAGAGCATTCACTGCCATACTGAAACTCCCCGATGCAGTGATGACCAGGCCGAGGTAAGTGTGAGTGTGTGTGTGTGTGTGTGTGTGTGTGATGACCAGGCCGAGGTAAGTGTACTGCATCGTGTGCTCTAGGGCGGTGCTGCCTAGACTGAACTGGTATCTGTGTTCCTGACATCTGGGCTTCTTCTGAAAGACCATAATATTGGTCTTGGTGAGGTTGACTGCCAGGGCCCAGTTCTGGCAGTAGTTCTCCAGCAGGTCCAGGTGCTGCTGTAGTCCCTGTGCAGTGGGTGATAGCAGCACCAGGTCGTCTGCGTACAGTAAGAGCTTGATGCTCCTGTCCTGTAGAGTGAGTCCAGGGCCTGTAGACTGCTCCAGCTGCACCGCTAGTTCATTAATGTAGATGTTGAACAGCGTTGGACTCAGGCTACAGCCCTGCCGCACTCCTCTTTTCTGGGTGAAGAATTCTGTGTGTTTGTTGCCAATTCGTATTGCACATTTGTTGTTCGAATACATTGATTTTATAGTGTCATAAACTTTACCCCCTACACCACTTTGTAAAAGTTTATAATATAATCCGTTGTGCCAAATAGAATCAAATGCTTTTTTGAAATCGACAAAGCATGCAAATATTTTTCCGTTTTTGGTCTGTTTTACGTGTTTATTGATTAGGGTGTGTAGGGTGTAAATGTGGTCAGTAGTTCTGTGATTTGGAACGAAGCCAATCTGACTCGAGCTCAGGACATTGTGTTCGTTAAGGAAGCTTACAATTCTATTGTTTAAAATACTGCTAAATAACTTCCCCAGATTACTGCTCACACAAATGCCTCTGAAATTATTAGGGTCCAATTTATCTCCACTCTTATGAATTGGGGTAATAAGTCCTTGGCTCCAGATGTCAGGAAAACAGCCTGAACTAAGTACAATGTTGAACAGTTTGAGCACGGCCGCCTGCAGCTCAGGTGTGCTGTGTTTCAGCATCTCTCCTAGAATGCTGTCAGGACCACAAGATTTCTTTCCTTTCTGGCTTTTGAGTTTGTTTGTCAATTCTTCATGTGTAATTGGGAAGTCAAGTGGATTTTGATTATTTTTAATTGTCTCTTCTAAAATTTGTAGATTTTGTTTGATCAGATTATAATTATCATTAAGTTGGTTTGATGGGATTTCTTTATATAAGTTTTCAAAATGAATTGTCCAAATTTCTCCATCTTGTATTGGCAGGTCTTGTGGTTTCGTTGTGCTCAGATTGTTCCACATATCCCAGAACTGATTCTGATTTATTGAATGCTCTAATTCTTCTATACTTTTGGTCAGATGGTGTTGCTTTTTCACTCTAATTGTGTCTTTATATATTTTTAGTTTAGAAAAGTATTCAGTTCTTATCTCAGTGTTGTTTGGTTCTTTATGTTTCAGATTTGATAATTTTCTAAGTTGTTTTCTTAATGTTTTGCATTCTGAGTCAAACCATTTTTCATCTTTTGGAGTATTTTTTGTGTATTTTTTGCCTTTCTTTTTCAATTCACTTTTATGTGCTGCTTTTTTAAATATGTAATTTATTTCGTTTGTAGCCGAATTAACACCATCTTTAGTTGTTTTGAATTTCTTATTAATAAATGTATTTATTCGATTTTTTAGTTCTTCAGAACTGAGGGCTTGCACAAATTTGTCTGCGCTGTCTGGAGCCCATCTGTATCTCTGCTGGACCGGAGACATTTGGCAGGTTTCCGGTCTGTTTTGTTCTGGTGTGTGGTGTGTTTTTATATAGATGTTAGTTTGGTTATGGTCAGAAAGCGGAGTTTGCTGTTTGACAGTGAATGCATTGAAGGAGGAAGGGTCCATGTCAGTGATGGCATAGTCAACTACACTAGCTCCAAGACCTGAACAACACGTGAACCTCCCTAAAGAGTCCCCTCTGATCCTGCCGTTCAGTATGTACAGGCCTGAGGCTCGGCAGAGCTGCACCAACTCTCTACCGCTTTTATTCACGGTTTGATCAAGGTTGTTTCTCGGTGGGAGTTTTCTTGTGAGACTCGGGGGATTTTGGCCAAACACATATTCATTGCCCTTTGGATCTGTGACATCAGGTTCAGATCCAGTTCTGGCATTAAAGTCTCCACACAGCAGCACGTTTCCCTGGGCCTGGAAATGGCTGATTTCTGTGTGGATGTTGTTGAGGTATTCCTCATCATGGTAAGGGGACTCCGCTGGGGGGATGTAGATGGCACAGAGATATGTGTCTGTAGCTGAAATGCCAATTTGGTTTAATTTTAACCAGCAATGAAATTTCCCAACTGTAATGGTGGAAATGTGTTTGGCCAGATCCTCCCTGTACCACACCAGGATTCCTCCTGAGTCTCGTCCACGATGGACTGTACTTATCTTGACTGAGGGCACAATTACTTCATAATAGCCTGAGGGACAGTAGGTGAGCGCATCATTTCGACACCAGGTTTCAGTGAGGATGATAATATCAACATCTTCTATATTTTTTTTAAATTCAGGGTCTGTGCTTTTAGAACCAAATGTTGAAGAGTGAAGACCCTGAATATTCCAGCAACTTATTTGAAATGAACGCATTTGTATTGTAAAAGAAAAACCTATTTGGTGAGACAGAGAGAAAATAAGGTGAAGCTACATGTGAAAACATACATGTGAAACATTTTACATTAGTGCACTTTTTTTTTTTTTTTTTTTTTTTTCTCTCTCAGAGCACTGTGTGTGTTCTTATCTGTTCAGGAGCTGGTTACACAGTGTGTGCAGCATCTCTCGGATCTGGCTCAGTTCGCTGGCAGGTGTGGAGCTGGAGGTGGTGGGTGGAGCGGGGGGCCGGGCTAAAGCTTCAGCGTAGCTCTGTGCTCTCGGATGGAGGGGTTTATCCGGGTGTGGGGGGTTTCTTGGTTTCTTCTTGCTAATGGGGACTTGATGGCCAGCTGGTGGATGTGGGGTTGGTGACTGCAGGTTTACAGGTGTGTAGTGAGCCATAGGTGGGTGTGGATGTGGTGGATGATGTGAGAAGCTCGTCCAGCTGACGTCTCTCCTCGCCGGGGTCGGGGGGTTGTGTCTGGGCATGTAGGGGTGATTCTTCGCTGGGGTCGGGGGGTTGTGTCTGGGCATGAAGCGGTGAATGGGCCGGTAGTGTTCTGGAGTCGGAAGCAGATGTCTTGGTGATGATGGGGTGCGGCCCAGGGCAGCATCTTTAAGGGTCCTTGCAAAAATGCGCACTGCATCTCTGTGCAGGTGGAGTCCATCGTACAGGTGTTGGAGGCCGATGTGGTGGTGGTGGACCAGGTGCACGTTTGGCAGTGCAGAGCATCTACGGGAGATTTCAGTGTTGATGTTGTGGATGATGTGTGGTGGTGTGTCATGTCGTGGGAGAAGTGTGGAGATAATGATCCGGGATTCTGGGAACTTTTTGCTGGTGATTTCTGCCATTTTTCTGACCGCATCAGCAGTGTTGTTGCGCAGCGAGTGAAGGTCATTGGTCCCAGTGTGGATTATGATACATGAGGGATGTCCTGTGAAGTCTCTGATGATCTGGTGGGCGTGGCCAGTTGTGCTGCATCGTTTTGCAGAGACTTTCTGATGTGGGAAGAGTTTCTGTGGGTCTAAGAACTTCCCATTAGAGTCCATGAGCACTCTCTCTCTCTCTCTGTCTGCACTCTCTCTCTGTCTCTCTCTTTCTGCTCTCTCTCTCTGTCTGCACTCTCTCTCTCGGCCCTCTCTCTGCACTCTCTGTCTCTTTCTTTCTCTCTCTCTCTTTCTTTCTCTCTCTGCCCTCTCTCTCTCTTTCTGTCTTTCTTTCTCTCTCTGCCCCCTCTCTCTCTCTTTCTTTCTCTCTCTCCCTCTCTGTCTCTCTCTTTCTGTCTTTCTGTCTCTCTCTCTTTCTTTAGCAGCCATTTATATACTTATTTCTGGTTATAATGTAGTCAATTAATTCAATTCAATTCAAATTTATTTGTATAGCGCTTTTCACAATACATTGTCTCAAAGCAGCTTTACAGAAAGTGCATTTCAGAAATATACACAGGCGTCGAGTCGTCCCTTCACGGACGTCGAGTCATCTCTTCACGGGCGTCGAGTCGCCTCTTCACGGGCGTCGAGTCGCCTCTTCACGGGCGTCGAGTCGCCTCTTCACGGGCGTCGAGTCGCCTCTTCACGGGCGTCGAGTCGCCTCTTCACGGGCGTCGAGTCGCCTCTTCACGGGCGTCGAGTCGCCTCTTCACGGGCGTCGAGTCGCCTCTTCACGGGCGTCGAGTCTTCTCTTCACGGGCGTCGAGTCGCCTCTTCACGGGCGTCGAGTCGCCTCTTCACGGGCGTCGAGTCGCCTCTTCACGGGCGTCGAGTCTTCTCTTCACGGGCGTCGAGTCTTCTCTTCACGGGCGTCGAGTCTTCTCTTCACGGGCGTCGAGTCTTCTCTTCACGGGCGTCGAGTCTTCTCTTCACGGGCGTCGAGTCGCCTCTTCACGGGCGTCGAGTCGCCTCTTCACGGGCGTCGAGTCGCCTCTTCACGGGCGTCGAGTCGCCTCTTCACGGGCGTCGAGTCGCCTCTTCACGGGCGTCGAGTCATCTCTTCACGGGCGTCGAGTCGTCTCTTCACGGGCGTCAATGAACAAATGGAAATTACTGACTTATTGTCTTAAGGCGGCCGCACACCGGACGCGCAGCTCAGCGCCGCGCCACGTCTAGGACAACTGTCACCTGAAAATCCGATAACATCAGCAATTTTATGATTTCGGTAAATAAATATAAAACTAAATGTATATTGCAGCACAGGCTGAAGTCCGTATATACATTAACTACGATTTGAGACACACACATGTAAATTTAATTTAAAACTATGTAACTGGCGCTCTGTGGCGCGGCTGGATTTTGAACACGGTCCTGAGCCGCCGCGGACAGACGCCGAAAGGCGCCGCCGGTGTGTGTACTCTCATAGAGAATAGTGTGTTCGAATTTAAAAGACGTGGCGCTGCGTGGCGCGCCGCCGAGCTGCGCGTCCGGTGTGCGACCCCCTTTAGTTGTACAGAATATGTTGAATTGAATGACTAAATCAATCTGTGTCTTCAAATTGCTGATATAGCCTATAATTTAGCTGATTCCTGTTGTCGTCATTGGCATTTGTTATGAATAACAAAAGCAGGTTAATATAGTTTGGTCTGTTTTTGTTTAACGTTAGCCTAACTTAACGTTACTACAGGTGTCCTCATTCTCTCGAATACCATTTTAAAGCCATTTACTGGTCAATAAATATTATGTTGTGAATAATCAGCTTTACATTTACATTTATGCATTTGGCAGACGCTTTTATCCAAAGCGACTTACATTGCATTATCCTATACATTTATACATAGGTATGTGCAATCCCCTGGGATCGAACCCACAACCTTGCGTTGTTAACGCAATGCTCTTACCACTGAGCTACAGGAAAGCTTTGTTCTTTTGTTTCCACAGAACTACCAGTACATTTCTAAAATAATCTGAACATTTCAGTGGCAAAATTGAATTACAGTAAGTAATAGGAAACTACCTATATTACCTTATTACTATGAATTTTCTCCGTGTGAAATTGTATTGTTTGACTGTGTACTTGTGTTTTTTAATCAATTATTCTTTGAAAATCTTCCCTCATGCTCTCAAATATCATTAATGTTACTGTATGTCAATGTTATGTTAATCACAGGTTTGGTGCCAATAATGCTATGCATTTTTTCTTATATCTTTATCATTTGCATTTGAATGCAAGACATTTTAACTCTGAATTACAACTTCAAGTTTAGTCTTTTTCGACAAAAAAAAAAAAAAAGGAAAAAGCTATATGGCTTCAGAAGACTTACAACACAACCCATAACACATGAGTTGTGAACTCATTGATTATTTTTAGGATCTTTTCTGGGACATTTTTGGAGCTTAACCATTTTTACATAAATTGTTGCATTGAATTGAACTAGACAAGTGTACATAAGAATGGTTTAATGAATGATTTACACAATTTTGTTCTGCTTGTGTTTCATGCAGTGAAATTGAATGGTGACAGGGGTTGCATTATGCCTGAGATCTGCTTTTGGGTTCCACAGACAGAAAGTCAAACAGGTTTGGAACGTCACAAGGCTGAGGAGATTATTTAAATTTCACAACTATCACTTTAATAACCTTACTAACTGTAAATTTTGTACTTTGCAGGGATCTCAGTAAGCTGAAATACTGGCCACTCGACCAGTCACGGATATATGCGCCGGCCACTCGACCAGTCACGGATATATGCGCCGGCCACTCGACCAGTCACGGATATATGCGCCGGCCACTGCGTTATATGCGCCGGCCACTCGACCAGTCACGGATATATGCGCCGGCCACTCGACCAGTCACGGATATATGCGCCTGCCACTGCGTTATATGCGCCGGCCACTCGACCAGTCACGGATATATGCGCCTGCCACTGCGTTATATGCGCCGGCCACTCGACCAGTCACGGATATATGCGCCGGCCACTCGACCAGTCACGGATATATGCGCCTGCCACTGCGTTATATGCGCCGGCCACTCGACCAGTCACGGATATATGCGCCGGCCACTCGACCAGTCACGGATATATGCACCTGACACTGCGTTATATGCGCCGGCCACTCGACCAGTCACGGATATATGCGCCGGCCACTCGACCAGTCACGGATATATGCGCCGGCCACTGCGTTATATGCGCCGGCCACTCGACCAGTCACGGATATATGCGCCTGCCACTGCGTTATATGCGCCGGCCACTGCGTTATATGCGCCGGCTACTCGACCAGTCACGGATATATGCGCCTGCCACTGCGTTATATGCGCCGGCCACTCGAACTTACACAATATGTAAGGTTTAAAAAACAAAAAAACAAATGCAGCGCGAGTCTCGTGGCCCTATTAGTATCGCGCCGGCCACTACCAGCCACACGATCTCTCACTGTTTACATCTATCAGACACTCCTATTGATACACAAAAGCACACATACAGTGCAATACATATCTTATATACCTATTTCTCATCTAAATCTTATATTCTTTTCGCTCTTTTTACCCGTATGGGAGCGCGCGCTCTTGGCTCTATTAGCATCGCGCCGGCCATACCAGCCACACAATCTCTCACTGTTTACATCCATCAGACACTCCTAATGATACACAAAAGCACACATACAGTGCAATACATATCTTATTTACCTATTTCTCATCTTATCGGTTTTTTTATTTGCTCTTTTTACCTGTATGGGAGCGCGCTCGTGGCCAAGGCGAAGCGTCGCACCAGCCACACGATCTCTCGCTGTTTATGGCCACTACCAGCCACACGATCTCTCACTGTTTACATCTTTCAGACACTCCTAATTATACACGAGAGCACAAAGACAGTGCAATACAGATCTTATTTACCTATTTCTCAACTAAATCTTATTTTTTTATTCGCTCTTTTTACCCGTATATGGGAGTGCGCGCTCGTGGCTCTATTAGCATCACGCCGGCCACTACCAAATTTAAATCACTCGCGCCAGACACTCAAGAGTGAGTGAGTAATCAAAAAACCTTTGCTTTAGCCTCAATTGAGTGAAACACCGTGTGTAACTTCGGCCATTCTCAGTGGTGTGACTCATGACTGGGACACTCTAAATATGCGCCGGCCACTCGACCAGTCACGGATATATGCGCCTGCCACTGCGTTATATGCGCCGGCCACTCGAACTTACACAATATGTAAGGTTTAAAAAACAAAAAAACAAATGCAGCGCGAGTCTCGTGGCCCTATTAGTATCGCGCCGGCCACTACCAGCCACACGATCTCTCACTGTTTACATCTATCAGACACTCCTATTGATACACAAAAGCACACATACAGTGCAATACATATCTTATATACCTATTTCTCATCTAAATCTTATATTCTTTTCGCTCTTTTTACCCGTATGGGAGCGCGCGCTCTTGGCTCTATTAGCATCGCGCCGGCCATACCAGCCACACAATCTCTCACTGTTTACATCCATCAGACACTCCTAATGATACACAAAAGCACACATACAGTGCAATACATATCTTATTTACCTATTTCTCATCTTATCGGTTTTTTTATTTGCTCTTTTTACCTGTATGGGAGCGCGCTCGTGGCCAAGGCGAAGCGTCGCACCAGCCACACGATCTCTCGCTGTTTATGGCCACTACCAGCCACACGATCTCTCACTGTTTACATCTTTCAGACACTCCTAATTATACACGAGAGCACAAAGACAGTGCAATACAGATCTTATTTACCTATTTCTCAACTAAATCTTATTTTTTTATTCGCTCTTTTTACCCGTATATGGGAGTGCGCGCTCGTGGCTCTATTAGCATCACGCCGGCCACTACCAAATTTAAATCACTCGCGCCAGACACTCAAGAGTGAGTGAGTAATCAAAAAACCTTTGCTTTAGCCTCAATTGAGTGAAACACCGTGTGTAACTTCGGCCATTCTCAGTGGTGTGACTCATGACTGGGACACTCTAAATATGCGCCGGCCACTTGACCAGTCACGGATATATGCGCCTGCCACTGCGTTATATGCGCCGGCCACTCGACCAGTCACGGATATATGCGCCTGCCACTGCCGCTCCCATACGGGTAAAAAGAGCAAATAAAAAAAACGATAAGATGAGAAATAGGTAAATAAGATATGTATTGCACTGTATGTGTGCTTTTGTGTATCAATAGGAGTGTCTGATAGATGTAAACAGTGAGATCGTGTGGCTGGTAGTGGCCGGCGCGATGCTATAGAGCCACGAGCGTGCACTCCCATATACGGGTAAAAAGAGCGAATAAAAAATAAGATTTAGTTGAGAAATAGGTAAATAAGATCTGTATTGCACTGTCTTTGTGCTCTCGTGTATAATTAGGAGTGTCTGAAAGATGTAAACAGTGAGAGATCGTGTGGCTGGTAGTGGCCATAAACAGCGAGAGATCGTGTGGCTGGTGCGACGCTTCGCTTAGCCACGAGCGCGCTCCCATACGGGTAAAAAGAGCAAATAAAAAAACCGATAAGATGAGAAATAGGTAAATAAGATATGTATTGCACTGTATGTGTGCTTTTGTGTATCATTAGGAGTGTCTGATGGATGTAAACAGTGAGAGATTGTGTGGCTGGTATGGCCGGCGCGATGCTAATAGAGCCAAGAGCGCGCGCTCATACGGGTAAAAAGAGCGAAAAGAATATAAGATTTAGATGAGAAATAGGTAAATAAGATATGTATTGCACTGTATGTGTGCTTTTGTGTATCAATAGGAGTGTCTGATAGATGTAAACAGTGAGAGATTGTGTGGCTGGTATGGCCGGCGCGATACTAATAGGGCCACGAGACTCGCGCTGCATTTGTTTTTTTGTTTTTTAAACCTTACATATTGTGTAAGTTCGAGTGGCCGGCGCATATAACGCAGTGGCAGGCGCATATATCCGTGACTGGTCGAGTGGCCGGCGCATATATCCGTGACTGGTCGAGTGGCCGGCGCATATATCCGTGACTGGTCGAGTGGCCGGCGCATATATCCGTGACTGGTCGAGTGGCCGGCGCATATATCCGTGACTGGTCGAGTGGCCGGCGCATATAACGCAGTGGCTGGTGCATATATCCGTGACTGGTCGAGTGGCCGGCGCATATATCCGTGACTGGTCGAGTGGCCGGCGCATATAACGCAGTGGCAGGTGCATATATCCGTGACTGGTCGAGTGGCCGGCGCATATATCCGTGACTGGTCGAGTGGCCGGCGCATATATCCGTGACTGGTCGAGTGGCCGGCGCATATATCCGTGACTGGTCGAGTGGCCGGCGCATATATCCGTGACTGGTCGAGTGGCCGGCGCATATAACGCAGTGGCTGGTGCATATATCCGTGACTGGTCGAGTGGCCGGCGCATATATCCGTGACTGGTCGAGTGGCCGGCGCATATAACGCAGTGGCCGGCGCATATATCCGTGACTGGTCGAGTGGCCGGCGCATATATCCGTGACTGGTCGAGTGGCCGGCGCATATATCCGTGACTGGTCGAGTGGCCGGCGCATATATCCGTGACTGGTCGAGTGGCCGGCGCATATAACGCAGTGGCAGGTGCATATATCCGTGACTGGTCGAGTGGCCGGCGCATATATCCGTGACTGGTCGAGTGGCCGGCACATATATCCGTGACTGGTCGAGTGGCCGGCGCATATAACGCAGTGGCAGGCGCATATATCGCCTTTCCTCCGGTGAAAATTCTGCCTGGGTGGGCTGTAAGTGTTCCTCTGTATGCTCTCAATGTTCTCCGAGCTTGATGTGCTGGGAGTCGGCCTGTTTAGAACCTGTATAGACTACAGGTGCTGTCCTCAAACTTCGCTTGCCTCTTTTCTTTCCTGAACATTTGAGTGTTCACCGCTTCAAAGACCTTGGCCTCCATGAAGGCCTGGCAGAGGCGAACCGCTTTGGAACGGGGCACTTCAGCATCCCCACAGACTTTGCTCTGAATGATGTGAGCCAGGACCACGTCCACGGCCTCGGACCCCAGAAAGCAGTCATGGTAGATTTTCAGATTGTGGCGTCTCCTCTTCACCTCCACCTGCGTCTGAAGGTCGTTGATGATGTTAGTCCAGATGTGCGTGGCTCGCCATTCCGTGTCTGTCGAGAGATGGACTGGATGAGAAACGGCAGTGATATTCCAGAATAATGATCTCAAACTATTAAATAAGTCAAGCTTTAGACTGAAAGGACACACATTTTGGAACATTTAATAGATTTAAGCTCCGTTTACACCAAGAACGATAACTATAACAAAAACTATATTAGCCTCAACACCAGTAACATTATGTCTTCTGCCTCTTTAAATCAAGCTCTTTATAAAGAGAATAGATTCTGATTGGCGGGTCAATGTGTTTATCATTCATTAGCAGAAAAAACATAATTCTGAAAGTGATTCCAATTATATTGTTCCTCTGTCATATATTGTGGTGTGGACTTACCTAGGATAATTATTAAACTTTATAGTTATCATTATCATTACAGTTTTCGTCCTTCGACCTTAAAACGGTTCCATGATGCTTTAGATTGATTGGAAGTTTCTTTACTTCTTATAACATCATGTACCACGGTGGACACAAACTAGACATTATATGCCAATATTGGCATATTATGCCAAAGTTCTGCACTTTAATGCGGTTTAAAATCAATTATAACAATAAATTTCGCAAACACTTTGGCACTGTCTGTTAAAGCTGGAATACGTCTACAAAAGGAAGCTTCTTCAGACTTTTGAAACTGGACCAAGAGGTTTCAGTTTACCCATATTTAAATCCGCCACTTTATCATTTTAATCAACGTGACGGTTGCAGAACATTAAGTTTCCCATATTTGTTTTTCTCAAAGCTTTTACAGATCCTTCTTCCAACACAAAGAGCATCTGCTGCCAAGATCAATACCTCACTAGCCTTATAAATGACAGCGCGGGAGGTTGATCGTTTCTCGCTAGGAGTGTTTCCTGCAGAATTTTATGTTCAGCCCTGAGGTAATGATGAAGGTCTAAATTACCCATTAGCGATCAGGATATTTACCTCCAGGATAACTGTCTCCCCGAGTGTTGTTGCTGTTAATAAACTAAAAATAATAGGCCTATAATTTTATTAAACAATAAATGAAATGAAATTGTAATTGTATTAAAAAAAGCAACAAAAAAAATTCCTCTAAGCAATTTTTTTTTTTTAGCGATGCTAATTGCGCATCAGTTCAGGTAGGCTACTGAGTCGCTGTCCTCAGTGCGCAGAAAAGTGCTGAAATGGAAATGAAGGGGAACCCGTTTTTTGGGCTTATTTTAACTGGCCCATCCAGACTCACCTTCTGTCGGGTCGGACTCGATCGCTTCTGGCTCTGGTGTTTCTTTAAACCAGTCATGATCTAGAATGTTCATTAAGTAGATCCTTGACTCTCTGTCACGAAGGTTCTGAAGTAGATCCAGGCATTCTGTAAAAGTTTTCAGAAGAGAGATGATTAGTCCTGCTTGATTTTGAGATATGTAGTTTATGTGAGGTAATGTTGCTGTTACTATGGCATTCTCTTGATGCCCATGAACATTTATTAATGGCTAAACATTCACTGTCAATCCGCTGTGTTTTAAACTTTGCTTATTTGTCATCAAGATAATTTTACTGTCACTTGTTTAAGAGCTTTACATGTTTTCAAGCAATGCGTTTTCCATTTCGTTCTTGTTTTTGGTCTCACCTTTGGACAAGTCTGTATTTTTCCGAAGAACTTTCAGAAGACCTTCTCCTTCGACCATCCCATTCAGCGCTCTGTATAAGACTTCATTTGTTCCCATTAAAGCGTGAACTCTCCTCTCTGCTTTTGATTCACAATCGCCTATTGTAAGGAGTAAGTTTTCAGTAAAAAAACCTTATTTCCATATCCTGTGCATAATAAATCAGTGACTTGTGCTCAAAAAGCAAGCTCACTTGGTTCTCTGATGGCCAGTCCTCTGTGAAAGCCGGCTAACTTGATCTCCCTGGTGAATGGGTCGATGAGTACTTTTCTCAGGCTGATGTGTTCGTAACAAACACCCTGTTCCCTGCAGTGCTGAAACGCAGCGATGAGATTCTGCATGATGTCTTTTGCTTCTGCTTCAGTCAGACGACCTCTGTTTTCTTTGATGAAATCACACAAGGTTACGCTGACACCTGGATGTTCCATGATTAGGATGTCGTGATCTTCCATGCCAAACCAATCATGTAACTTCACAACATGGTCGCTATGTTCCACCATCCGCATTATAGTTGCCTCTCGACAATAAGGTTTGGATTCCCCAACCTGAAAGAAGAGATTGACAAAAGGTTAGTTGACTCCTAACCTCAAACCTCCAGACTAAAGAGTGAGCGAAATGGATGGATTTCAAACTTGACAGGTGTCTCGCTACGGGCACGAGTAAGTGCAGTGCCAAGTTTGACGTTGTTTGGATTAGAAATGCTAAAGACATCCTTAAATATATTGGTCAAAGAAGCCCCAAGAAGGTTGTGGTTTAAAAATAAACATTCTGAAATAAACACCGTCAGCTAAACTGTTTACTTCTGAATATTATATTTTATTCACGGCCATCATTTGTAGTAACCTATTCACAAACTGTTTGCTCAAGCGTAGCAGTTCACTGTGTAGCCCGCTCGCTGAATTGTCGCGCTTATTCATTTGTGGATGTTAACTGAATTTGTAAGTCACCTACGCTGTTCTGTATATTATATCTATCTATCTATACATTATGGGAACGCGTGTGTGTGTGTGTGTGTATTATTTGCATATCTCTCGAACCGTTAGTCCGATGGATTTCAAACTTGACAGGTGTCTTGCTACGGGCACGAGTAAGTGCAGTGCCATGTTTGAAGTTGTTTGGATTAGAAATGCAAAAGATACAAGTAAATATATATATATCGGTAAAAGAAGCACACACTGGCTTTTGCCGCTCTAGCCGCTGGCCACTCCCCCTCTCACACACACACTGAGTGAGCACAGCTGGCCACTCCCCTCTCATCTCATTGATCGGGGCTTCCTCTGGGCCAACGGCCAGGATCTCTGGCCTGTCGAATACCTTGGGCCAGAGCGGGCCAGCTCGGGCTAGAGGAGTGGTTACTAACAGAGGCGGAGTTCACCTGAGTCGGGAGACGGCAGCGCCGGATGATTCTGTCAGCATTAAAGACTTTTAAAATAACTTAACTCGCGTTCATGTTTGAATGCCTTGTGTTTGTGATGCAAAAGACTATGCGCGCTAACCATTACCATAGTAAACATAGTAAACGCTTGAAGATACGCATTGTAAAAAAACATAGTGAAAGCTTGAAGAAATCAAACCAATCATAAAGGCTATCACAGTCATGTTTTTATTTTATCTGTCAGTAGCCTACGTCTCGTCTCTTTATACCGGACTATCATAAAATAAAGCAACTTTTTTTTCGGGAGCTTCCTCTGTTTCTCTGACTGAAAATATCTGTATGGGAGTCGAGAGAGTGCTAAAGCTCCTCAGGTCGTATTTTTGGTGGCATATATTTGTAAAATTATCATTCTTTCTAAATGTGATGTAAATATGTCCTGTAACTACCAGATAAACAGTAACAGACGCGACTGAAGAAGTAAGTGTGTCCTCTTTCTTTTGTGAAATAGACCTAACGGAAATTTATTTCTGAGTGACTAATGTGCAATTTTGACATAAATTAATTCATTATGATCAATGTATCACTTTTTATTGTAAACCTGTGGTAAAACATCGATACTTGGGTTTTAAATATTCAAGTAAACCACAAAAATGCCAGCAAACGGACGCTTTTATCATGTTTGTTTTCAACGCTGTTTCCAATGATTTCTGATTAGTTTTCTGATAAAACTTCCATTTGTTGGTGAATGAGTTAGTGTGACGTTGTTCCAGAGAGGCGTGTTACGGGCGTGTTTTAGTGAAGCGCTGTGGAGCTTCTGGCCCGACAGTGGAAACGCAGCTAATGAGTGAGCACAGCTGGCCACTCCCCCTCTCACACACACACTGAGTGAGCACAGCTGGCCACTCCCCCTCTCACACACACACTGAGGGAGCACAGCCCAGGACCAGAGACAGAGAGGGTCGAAGAAAGCAGTGGAGCTTAAGTAGCTCGGAGTTCACTGTGTATCCTGCTCCCTGAATCGTGTAGTTCAATTTTCCACATTTATTGTATGTCATTATGTCAGTATCAGTATTTGCTTTCTACCATGCACAAATAAATATGTCACTGAACTTTTGCTGTGTAATTGTAACAATGAGCACTCAAACACACCAAACCAACAATTACTAAAAACACACACAAAAACTAATTTTGCACAGGCATTTTGCACTAGTAATAGTAATTTTCATAAAGAATAAAATCGTGTCAACTTACGTCGAAATCAAACTGCCGCTCCTCAACAAGTTTGATGATCACCTAAAAAATAAAGAAAATATTTGTAAACGTAAGTGAACTGACTCATCTTTGTTGTTTACATGATAATCTACAATCTTTTTTAAAACATGTTTTGGTCAAAACTGTAAACACTGATGTTTTTGTCAGGACTCGAGAGACAGAAGGAAACAAGAGGCAAAGAGTTTGCTATATCCAGAAGAGCAACATACTTGAGTGCCATCTGATTTCCGGATTCCTTCATGGACAATGCCATGGGGTTTCGATGCCAGTTTCTTTCCCAGTTCATAAAGAGAGTCAAAGGGTTCTGGAAAACACACAACAGCATGAGAGACTGAACTGCTAATGACTAAACACACCTGTGTAGATCAGGCGAGGAACCAACCAGTGTGAAGAGGGGGGGGCATCCCAAACAATAAGTGTAGGCTATTGTGATTGTCAAAACATGATAGAAACACTGCCCGACAATGTCCTAAGCAACAACGGTCCTAATTTCAGTTAAAATAACAAATCTGCATTCTTATGTTCTCATTCACACTGTTATCAAGTTTGAGTTGAGTGAGAAGTCCCCCAGTAATCGTGTCCCACCGTTATTTCTGCATACATGTGAGTTAGGGTTAGTATTAATGTCCTCAGACAGTTACCTGTCGGCTCGATCTCAGATAACGTATCAGCGCTGGTCGATGGTAGAGTGCTGCTGCTGCTGCTGCTATCTGTTCCTTCAAACTGCATGTAGTCTGAGGTAAAAGTCAAACTAACATCACAAACACCAGGCTGAAACAGGCATGAATCAGAGAGGCAAAAAGCAGTAAAAGGAGTCGGCTCCTGTCCGGCTGTTTGTGGAGACTCCAGTGATAACGCATTAGCGCTGGTCGATGGTTGAGCGTAATCCACCATTGGCTCAAGCGCATCTGTGGCTGGAGTCGGCTCTTCTTCAGGTGTTTGATGACCAGCGGCGCTGCTGTTATCTATTGCTTCAAACTGCATGTCGCCTGAGGAAAAATAAATGAATAAGAGTGGTATTAACTAGACACTCACAAACAATAAGTGTAGGCTACTGTGATTGTCCGAACAATTGGTAGCCAAACTAAACACTATTTTATTGAGTTTGGTGACAGCATGATGCAATAGTTAGTATAGGCTACTGCTTTTACTATTGGTTGATACAAATTTTACAATTTCAATTAAATTCTTGTGGTTTTATTCCGATCTTGATTCCGATTGGATCCGTATTAGGTACAGTAGATACATGTTAATTTCTCTCAAGAAAGAAAAATCACACCTAGAAAATCACGTCTTTCAAAAGTAAGAGTCGACTCTGATTCAGTTAAATGAATCATTTTTAAAAACGAATCCAAAGCGGTTTCGTTGTGATGTCAAGACGAGACATTAGCATATTAGCTGTCCACTTATTGCGCGCGCAGGGAAAACTTGAAGTGGACACTGGACAGCATCATGTGGAGAAGACGGCGCTGTGCTCTACAATGTGAAGGTAAAGCCAGTTTCTTTTCACCGCCCAAGGACGAGCATGTGAAGAATCAGAGGTTAAAGTTCATCTTTACCATGGTATCACAGCAGTATAATCCTAAACTTTTGCTGTGTTCCCTTTATTTCACTGACGACTGCTTCTCAAATCTCGGAGTTCAATGCAGGATTCGCAAAACGCTTGTACTTGAAAGACCCCCAAGGTCATTTTTCTGGTCCTTATGGGAGGTCTGGTATGCTAAACACAAGCATACTTTTAACATATTTCTAACAAGTGCACTAGAAGTACATTGGTAATAAATATACGCTTAGTCACGCTTTTAAGAAATATGCTAAAAACAAGCATACTTTTAGTGAAGTTTTAGTGTATTTAAAGAAAACATACTTCTGTTGCTCTTACTTAAAGTACATTTTATGAGTACTTTGTGTATGAACTATGAACTAGGGATGGGCATTCGATTAAATTTTCTTAGTCGATCGTCGGGAGAATTAACGATCGACTATCGATTAGTCATTAATATTTTTATATTGAAATTCATTATTTCTTTAACTTTTTATAAATTAAAAATGCAATGAAAATACAAAAATACAGTTTGTTTGTCCTCGATGAGATCTTTATTACAAGAAGATCAACTTGTGGCAGTGAAACTAGACGTTCGGTAGACTTGAAGATTCCTGCGGTGCTCTAAACCAGCGGAACCTGCAGCTGCGAGCCGGCGTTCTTAAACAGATACCCATGGCCACTTCATCCGTTTTCTGTGATCGGATAGCTACCCGGTCGTGAAAAGACCAAATCTAAATGCCCTCCGAATTGCATTCGAGACGGATTTAAATCCGATCGCTCACTTCAGGAGGAGATCTGAGACGCATTCCAGACGAAACTGGACAAGAGTAAATGCATCTGGTTGTTGAAACCACATATGTAAATTTGACTTATCCCAAAAATGATAAGAAATAAACGTGTGAGAGCGTGTTATAGGCTATATGTCATGTTATATCCAGATATGACGACGCTACTTCAACACGCATCACCACAGATGAGCATCTATTCATCAAGCCAACGTGCAAACTATCGCAAATCAAAGTCAAAGTCATTCATCAACACACAATCATCTTCATTAAAAGTAAAGAACCGAAATGATCTTACCAGGGCTGTTGCCGCAATATCTTGTTGCGGTCTTTGATTTCATATCAGTTGCTTTCGATGACGTGCAACAATTTAAATATGCATATAGCGCGGGAATTCAAGACCGGATTTATATCCGTTTTGCAAAAACACATTTATGTGACCAGGTGTAAATGGAATCGTTTTGATAAATCAGATAGCTATCCGATCTGAGAAAACGCATGAAGTTCCCATAGAACTTCTGCACCAGTCTACTGATTTCTGTTGAGAAAGATAAGCATGTTGACATGATCTGGGATCAGACGCGACCGCAACCTGGTGACAGCCAGTCCAGCCGCCGAAAACACCTGCTCTGAGGGGACTGACGTTGCCGGGATGCGCAGGTACCTCCGCGCTAAAATTAATTCCATTGCTTCAAGACTCACACTACGCAACGCAACCTGCATTAGTTTAATCGATAACAAATAAACGTGATCGACGAAATTCTTAACGATCAATTATCGATCGTCGATTAATCATGCCCATCCCTACTATGAACGTAGCAAAATGATTAGCTTTTAGTGTGTTTAAAATATATGTACCTTATTTACAAATATATGTACCTTATTGGCCTACTGCAATATATTTAAAATATTTATGTATTCATCATTTATATGTATTTATATTTTAATATATTTTAATCAATTAAACTGTGCTAAAATGGAATCACTTCAAGTACTGCTAGGTGGCCCAAACTTGCTGGCCCAGAAAAGTTATTAAAGAGATCGTTAATATAGTCCAAGTGACTACAGTGGCTCAATCTTAAGTATATCAAGCGACGAGAATACTTTTTGTACGCAAAAACAAACAAAAATAACGACTTTATTCCACTATTCACTTCCTTCTCTCTGGGCCTCGTAAGTGTTTTTGCGCAGCGCGTCTGTGTTACACGTCACCACGTAGGCTCACTATTGGCCGACGCTGGTCATGTGTGTGACGCGCAGCGCAAAAACACTACGCGAACCAACTAGTGGCCCAGAGAGAAGGAAATGAATAGTGGAATAAAGTCGTTATTTTTGTTTGTTTTTGCGCACAAAAAGTATTCTCGTCACTTAATATACTTAAGATTGAGCCACTGTAGTCACTTGGACTATATTAACGATCTCTTTAATAACTTTTCTGGGCCAGCAAGTTTGGGCCACCTAGCAGCCTACGGAGAAGTTATCAGCTCTCAGATTTCATCAAAAATATCTTAATTTGTGTTTCGAAGATGAACGAAGGTCTTACGCGGTTGGAACAACATGAGGGCGAGTAATTACTGACAGAATTTTCATTTTTGGGTGAACTAACCCTTTAACACACCTCACTCACACCAAGGAAAAATCTGATAAGATAATCTGTAGAACCATCAAGATAATCGGGACACAGCTAGGATTGTCGGAAGGGGGGAAATCGGCCCAAAGTCAGCCCGATTATCTTTTGGTGTGTACCCAGTATAATACATACAAATCTTTGCAAATTTAATACACACTAAGTATAGTATAATTTAAAGGGGTATAATGGACTTTTCAAAAGTCTTTAGTGTCCCCAGAGTGTGTCCTATTACCTTAAACTGTATTACCTAAAACTGTGTCTATTAATCCTGTTGTAGGAGACTCCGAACAACATTAGGAGCCTTTAAAGTAGCATTATAGGGGCCCTTTAAGGACAAGCGGCAGTGTGTTTAGTATTGGGCTACTGTCACTTTAAGATCGGTACGCGTCTAATATACATGCATATGACACGCACTCGATTTTCTCTCAGATATTTGCTTTCACTTTAGACATAACCAACTGTGTTTATGTGAAGCTTGTGTGTATTTGACAGTATTAGCACGATAAGACTAGAAAGATATCTTAGTCAAGTATCCAGGCGTTGTTTGACATGATAACTGGCAACTTTTGTGAATGGGAGTGTCCCGTGAGTGTATATACAGCATGTGATGTGAATGTAACAGAACTGCAGCTGATAGAATGTGCGCAGTAACACGATACTACGACATTTCTTCAAAAGCAGATCGTGGAGACATTTTAATCGTCCACGATCGAATATTGTGATATCGCACCCCCCCATGTGTCCCACAGTTATTTACACGGCCCTGCTGCTGCGATCCAATCCTTCGGGAAAGTTGCAGATGTTTACTCTCTGCATGTTGCCTAACATCAGAAACATCAGGCTGAAGCGGACATGAATCAGAGAGGTAATAACTAGAGACTCACCTTCTGTCGGGTCGGAATCGATCGCTTCTGGCTCTGGTGTTTCTTTAAACCAGTCATGATCTAGAATGTTCATTAAGTAGATCCTTGACTCTCTGTCACGAAGGTTCTGAAGTAGATCCAGGCATTCTGTAAAAGTTTTCAGAAGAGAGATGATTAGTCCTGCTTGATTTTGAGATATGTAGTTTATGTGAGGTAATGTTGCTGTTACTATGGCATTCTCTTGATGCCCATGAACATTTATTAATGGCTAAACATTCACTGTCAATCCGCTGTGTTTTACACTTTGCTTATTTGTCATCAAGGTAATTGTACTGTCACTTGTGTAAGAGCTTTACATGTTTTCAAGCAATGCTATTTCCATTTCGTTCTTGTTTTTGGTCTCACCTTTGGACAACTGTGATCTTTCCCTACGAAGCCAAAGTTTCAGAAGACGTTCTCCTTCGACCATTCCCTTCAGCGCTCTGTACAAGACTTCATTTGTTCGCATTAAAGCGTGAACTCTCCTCTCTGCTTTTGACTCAAAATCACCTATTGTAAGGAGTAAATTTTCAGTTTTCAGTAAAAAAAAACCTTATTTCCATATCCTGTGCATAATAAATCAGTGACTTGTGCTCAAAAAGCAAGCTCACTTGGTTCTCTGATGGCCAGTGCTCTGTAAAAGCCGGCTAACTTGATCTCCCTGGTGAATGGGTCGATGAGTACTTTTCTCAGGCTGATGTGTTCGTAACAAACACCCTGTTCCCTGCAGTGCTGAAACGCAGCGATGAGATTCTGCATGATGTCTTTTGCTTCTGCTTCAGTCAGACGACCTCTGTTTTCTTTGATGAAATCACACAAGGTTACGCTGACACCTGGATGTTCCATGATTAAGATGTCGTGATCTTCCATGCCAAACCAATCATGTAACTTCACGACATGGTCGCTATGTTCCACCATCCGCATTATAGTTGCCTCTCGACAATAAGGTTTGGAATCCCCAACCTGAAAGAAGAGATTGACAAAAGGTTAGTTGACTCCTAACCTCAAACCTCCAGACTAAAGAGTGGGTTAGAAAACAATGAACTTTACATGTACTTTACAACTGATGCTTCAAGGCTTTGAAATAATTCTTAATAGTCATTTTCATAAAGAATAAAATCGTGTCAACTTACGTCGAAATCAAACTGCCGCTCCTTCACATATTTGATGATCACCTAAAAAATAAAGAAAATATTTGCAAACGTAAGTGAACTGACTCATCTTTGTTGCTTACATGATTATCTACAATCTTTTTTAAAACATGTTTTGGTCAAAACTGAAAACACTGATGTTTATGTCAGGACTCGAGAGACAGAAGGAAACAAGAGGCAAAGAGTTTGCTGTATCCAGAAGAGCAACATACTTGAGTGCCATCAGATTTCCGGATTCCTTCATGGACAGTGCCATGGGGTTTCGATGCCAGTTTCTTTCCCACTTTATAAAGAGAGTCAAAGGCTCCTGGAAAACACACAACAGCATGAGAGACTGAACTGCTTATGACTAAACACACCTGTGTAGATCAGGCGAGGAACCAACCAGTGTGAGGTTTACACATAAAATCAGGAAACAGGCTGACATTGACACAGCTAATAATTAGTAGGTTTTGCATTTAAGTTCATGTTTGTGATTGTCAGAACATTTGGTAGCCAAACTAAACACTATTTTATTGAGTTTAGTGACAGCATGGTGCAATAGTTGGTATAGGCTACTGCTTTTACTATTGGTTGGTACAAATTTTACAATAACATATCCCAAAAACATTGAAAACATATTTGTATTTGTTTGTGTATGTTTGTGTAAATCACGCTAGAAACATGGTAAATCATGACAAACTGTGGTAAATCATGCTAGAATGTGGTATATCATGGTAAATCATGCTAGAACAGGGTAAATCATGATAAATCATGACAAACTATGGTAAATCATGCTAGAATGTGGTATATCATGGTAAATCACGCTAGAACAGGGTAAATCATGATAAATCATGACAAACTATGGTAAATCATGTTAGAATGTGGTATATCATGGTAAATCACGCTAGAAACATGGTAAATCATGACAAACTATGGTAAATCATGCTAGAATGTGGTATATCATGGTAAATCACGCTAGAACAGGGTAAATCATGATAAATCATGACAAACTATGGTAAATCATGTTAGAATGTGATATAACATGGTAAATCATGACAAACTATGGTAAATCATGCTAGAATGTGGTATATCATGGTAAATCACGCTAGAACAGGGTAAATCATGACAAACTATGGTAAATCATGTTAGAATGTGGTATATCATGGTAAATCACGCTAGAACATGGTAAATCATGGTAAACTATGGTAAATCATGCTAGAATGTGGTAGCCTATATCATGGTAAATCACGCTAGACCATGGTCAATCATGATAAACTATGGTAAATCATGCTAGAATGTGGTATATCATGGTAAATCATGCTAGAACAGGGTCAATTATGGTAAACCATGATAAACTATGGTAAATCATGTTAGAATGTGGTATATCATGGTAAATCACGCTAGAACATGGTCTTTTCCATCTATGATATCAGTGGTTACATGCTTGCTAAATAAAACTTTATAACTTTTGATGTTTTTGTGCTTAAAGGTCTTAACCCCGAAAAATGCTGCTTGTTTTCACAGAAACACTGACCGACAATGTCCTAGCTAATTTCAACGAGTGTCAACACAAACGAAGACCATCAGAGGGATAAGATAAGATTATGTAACGTCTGTAATAAAGCCTGTATCATTAAATGGTAACTTGTCTTTTGATTTGTATTAATGTTACGTTACCTGTCGTGTTCATAGCCATAGCCGCGTCTGTCACGCTGCAGCGGCCGCTTCTCTCAGGTAACATATCGACGATCGATCGTTCAGTGTAATTGAATGTGTGTTCAATGTGTTTCCTATTGTTTGTATCACATTCAAGTGTGTAAATAATGTAAACTGTGTTTCAGTAAGACGATGCTGTCTGTTTGTTGTTGGCTGTCTGTTTGTTGTTGGCTGGCACGTTGCTTAGCAACCTCTGGAACTATTCGGCTTAATCGTGACGTAACCACTCTCCGAGAAGGCCGGGGCGGGGCCTCTCTCTCTCTCTGGAGTTTTGACAGCGCGCAGTGCTGTGTGTGTCCCGTGCTGTTTGAACCATAGACTGTAAAACAATATGGACGTAGTGTATGGCGGGCCGGAAGGTCCAAAAATAGGACTAATGATTTGTCGTGGGAAGTCACTATACTATAGCCCCTAGCTACTCACTTTCCCACTGATATGCCAGCGGTGGATCTGTATAACGTTACGTACTCTCCTCACACAGCGAGCGACTCACTTTCCTCAGCGAGCGACTCTTTCCTCAGCGAGCGACTCACCCTCCTCACACAGCGAGCGACTCACTTTCCTCAGCGAGCGACTCACCCTCCTCACACAGCGAGCGACTCTTTCCTCAGCGAGCGACTCACCCTCCTCACACAGCGAGCGACTCTTTCCTCAGCGAGCGACTCACCCTCCTCACACAGCGAGCGACTCTTTCCTCAGCGAGCGACTCACCCTCCTCACACAGCGAGCGACTCACCCTCCTCAGCGAGCGACTCACCCTCCTCACACAGCGAGCGACTCTTTCCTCAGCGAGCGACTCACCCTCCTCACACAGCGAGCGACTCTTTCCTCAGCGAGCGACTCACCCTCCTCACACAGCGAGCGACTCACCCTCCTCAGCGAGCGACTCACCCTCCTCACACAGCGAGCGACTCACTTTCCTCAGCTGGCGACTCAGTCTCGAGCGACTCACTTTCCACTTTCACATCGCTCAAGTTCGTAGAGAGCTTATTCAGTCCATTTTAAATTCTGATTTTGGCCGCCTCTCAAACGGGTTAAACCATAGATATATTGCCTATGAAGTTCAAGTAAATGCGCTAGAAAATCCGCGCTCATTCATGGATGTGCATTTATTGCATGGACGGAGAAAGCGCCGACACCTGCAGGATTTCATCTGACGGTACTTAAAGGACAATTCCGGTATTTAACACTGAGTCTATTTTGTAGTTCGTTTTGGAAGAACAAGAGTGGTGGATAAAGAAATTTTGACAATGGTTCCTGTCGCGACTTTTTGACTATTTTAGAATTGCCCATGACCGCTTTAGAATGGGAGTCTATGGCCATGCACAAACATGACCTTAAAACAACCCTTAACGTTCGTTTTCAAAACTGTGCAACTCACCGAGTGGTTAGTGGTGTTTCAATCAGCTTTAAAATGTGTAGCAACTTAATGCAAAATACTAATTAAGTATTTTTGCCTGTAATTTATTAATTGTGCATTAAATATATGATAAATAAATAAATAAAATCCCGTTTATATTATGATAAGTACAACGTAATCAGAGGTGTAGTCATTCGTCGCACGTCATTTCCTGTTTGGACTGGACAAACTCTGTACCTGAGAAGACATCTGTGGACCTGATGAAGGCAACTGTTATCCAAAAGGTAAGTTATAATGTTGTTTAATTGCTTCTCTAATAGCATGTGGGTCCGGTTGGCTTGTTTGTGCATGTTCTGTATGCTCTTCGCTGCTTGTTTTACAGTTAGAAAGCAGCTAGCGCGTGATGCTAACGGTGCTAGCGGACCTATAGTGATTCTGTTTACAGACTGACATGAGGGAATCAGCGATGCTTGTCATTTTAAACTCGTTTTCGATTGCACTATATTTGTAACTGCTACCTTTTCTGATCCTATAAAATAGTCTAGCCATCATAATAACGCGTTGTCATGACTACAGTATGTGAAGGGGAGGCTATTTCAACCCAGTACAGTATTCTGATATGCTACTGTTAATATTACTACAGTTATGCTTGCTTTAAACACATTAAGACACAAATATGTGCTCATATTACTCCTGACTATAATAAAATATACTCTGAATATTATTAGAACTGTCAGTCTGATTCAGTCTTATTAATACTGTCACTATTATTGCCTATAATGTATCAATTGTGAATGAAATCTATGAATGAATAGTTATTATCAATTAACATATTCCTTAAATATCATATAATAATAAAGTATTAAAATAACTTGAATGCTGTTTACCATAATTGATCAATTTATTTAAAACAAGCTTTTTGAATAATATGTCAAATGAAATGCAAAGGTCGTGATTAATGAGAGTCTTTTTCTATGCGCGCAGACACATGGGATGATGGTTGAAGTGAGTCAGTGAAGGAGAAGATCAAGATCTGGAAGAGGACATGCCGTCTCGTATCACTCTCATACATACACACACTTGAACTCAGTGCCGTCCAAATGTATCTAGTTACCAGTGTCCCAGTAAAACTAGTGTCCTCATAGACCAGTATTCTGTTAAACTTACACAACACACTCAGTCAAAGTCAAACATCAGGATCATGTTCTTATGATGTCCTCATAAATCTAGTGTCCTCATAGACCAGGATTCTGTTAAACTTACACAACACACTGAGATTCTTCAGTCAAGTCAAACATCAGGAACATGCTCTTATGATGTCCTCATAAAACGGTGTCCTCATAAAACTGGTGTAAAGCTACACACCAGGGTTTCCGTTGTCCGGTAATTGCCGGACATTGGCCGGAAAAAAAATGAAATGTCCGACAAAATGAAATCTCTCCGGTCAAATTGTCCGATTAAAATGACCTAATAATCCCGCCCCCCTAACACAATCTGAATTTGAGAATAAGCCTAAAATGTATAAAACAAAAATACACCAACCTTTGGCTATGTTATAAAGGAACTGGCTCTACCGTTTGAAAGTTATTAAACAACATCGCATGCTGCATTTCAAATAAAGCGCACGCCTAAAACGGCTGTAATATAGACCTAAACAACGAACGAATGAGTGAGACGTTTCAAATATGGCCAGGCCCAGGCAGACTAGCCGTAAAAGCTTTTTTCAGAGGCCAGACGCGACGGACGATGGTGAATCAGGAACGCCTGAAGCCTCAGATGTCCAGACAGCTCCACCACCACCGGAGAAAAAGCAGAATCGGATCAAGACGAAGCAGCGGAGAACAAGGTTATGCAGCTTATGCGCATTGCAAGTTGTGGAGAGACACTAGCCGCGTTTCCATTAGGCTACCCTTCAAATTGCGCAAATTGAAATTGCGAATTAAAAATACGCACAATGGAAGCACGTTAATTTCGCAAAAACTCCCGTTTATCGCAAGAACGTTTTTATGCTCGCATGAGGTGGTTTTTCAGGCAATTCGAAAAAGGAATATTTCGCAAAACTGCAATGGAAACAGTTTTTGCGCATTTGCAGTCACCTGACTTAGAAGACGCGGTGTGTTTGAGGTCCATGTATAGCTACGCAAATAATAATACTTTTAGATTATTTTATTATATTATAACATTTAATAAGCTATATTTAGAAGACGCTTTTATGCAAAAAAGGAACAAAGCTGAGTGTGGAGCGCGCACTGCATGGCACGGAGGCGCGGGCGCGAACACTTGCATTTTCCTATTAACAGTGGAAACAACTTAAAATACTCTATCATTTCTGGTCATACAGAAAATAATAATACATTATTCTCAACTACTTTTATTTGTGTAAACTCACAATAACAAGAAAACGTTGTGCTTTTGTAAAATAAAATAAAACAATCAGACGCACTTTCATGATCTCCATAAACTGGAGCTTGAGAACTGAAACAAAATATAGCCTATGTAGGCTAAAGCTTGAAATGTCCACTTTAAAACGAACAAATTCGAATCGAAAGCTAATACCTTCTGATTATGTACCTAATCCGTATGAAAGGTGCATTTATCTCTAAAAGCGCATCTGCTTAACAGCGGAGATGGAGATGTGATTTTAGCCGACACTTAGAAAACAATAGTTTATTCATAATATTAATGGCTCTTCTCATTCAGCACTGCGGGAAAAACATCAATTCCAGGTTCTAATTTGGCCTTTGAAAACCAGTAAAATCGACATGTTTTCCATATTAATTTGTGAATATTTTAAATGTTGGGGCAAAAAGTCATAAACAAAAATCTGAAAATGCGTCGGTATTTACTGTTTTGCGCAGCAGTTTGTGTAGCCAGTTCAAATTAAACTTTTGGTGTTCAACTTTGCGTTTTAAAAAGACAACAACCGTTCATTTTTCGTTTTTCAATTACGGGTTAAAAAAGGAAAAACGAATGGACAAAAGTAGCCTACATGGATCGTTTGGACAGAATACGAGACAGAGTTCTTTATTAAATTCATAAAAGAAACAATAATTAGCCTATAGGAATACTGGATTCTAAATCTCAAATAAATGCCACAATCAAAACCTCGGAGCAGAAATGAGGGCGAAACACCCAGAAACTCCTTATGTGTCGTTCGCAGTATAAGGGTCTTTCCCTGCCATTAATGCTTGGATAACACGCCACGTCTCCTTCCATTAATCATAATAATAATGTCTAATGCGGTGGCTGTGATATTATATAAACCAACGTCTGTTTGCCGTGATTTTTTAAATGACTTATCGTGAGAGAAAAAAGGACGTTTAGTCGCATATAACATTGGTTAATGGAAACGCCGTCATTTCGCAATAGTTTTTTATCGATATTTAGATAATAGCGCAAAACATTTGCGCAAATCTGTAATGGAAATGCGGCTATTTACACCGCGAGATATTCAGATATTTTATGTGGGGAAGGGGGATTGGTTTGTTAAACTATGAATGTGAAACCATAGTAAAAACAATTGGCGTTGATTGACGCCAATCGGACGTTCATGTTTTTTTTTCCGTCTATTTGAAAGTTAGGCTAATAAACATGTTGCGTTCTATACGGCCTGATTATGTCATTTTTTTAAGTTACATAGCCTGCCTCCAGTTTTCCTCAACTTGACTAATTAAGAGGCAATATTTGACCGGCATATCATCAAAATGTCCGGAAAACGAAATCTCTGCCGGTCACTTTGACCGGCACCATTTTTTTCTAGCGGAAACTCTGCTACACACAACCTGACACACTGGAATGAAAACACTTGTAATGTGATGCATAAAAGCCGTGAACATTACCTTGTGGTAGCATTTAAATATTGAAATATTGATTTGAAAACTTTAACTATTTTGTAATCTTGTATATTATCTCAAATCAGTATTTCATGTGCAAATATGTATTGATAGGTAGCTGTGTATCAGGACCCTTATTATCCTGTCAGTTTATTTTGTATTAATTACTGACTGACTGTACATTATCCTTTATATATTCCATTTATAATGCTTTTTTTAAACTGTTAGGTGAAGTGTTTCTGTATGTAACGCTTAATTTCATATTCTCAGATGAGCCATAAGAGCCAGTGGTCATCAGGCAGTGATTGTGCTGCTCTGACTGTGGGACTAGACAAAGTAAGTGAGAGTTGTGCTGGAAGAGAACGAGCAAACGAAGCAGAGACATCTGTGAGATCTAGTGTTCACATATTTACACCACTGTTTCATGTCTAATGTGATGTTTTGTAGACTCTCTGTGAGGTTGAACCCTCCACTCTCGAAATGAAGAGTCCGTCCCCGTCCCAGTCAGAAGTCAGAGATGTACAGAAGGTATTGTTTTTTTGGAAATCAAATTAGGGATACAGCGATATGAACATTTGGGCCGATAACTGATCATTCTTTATATTCGAAAGCCGATATCTGATATATTAGCCGATGAATCTAAATCCAAAATTTTATATACTTTGAAAGCCTGATTACAAAAACGAAATGCACATCATTTAAAGCCAATGTCCCAAACACTTCAACATAAATCAAACATATACAGTACAGTGGCCTAGTTTGAACCAGTGTAAGGTTTCTTAGCTTCTAAAATGAATTTTACATTCATATTTCCAACTTTCTTTATAAAAAAATGGCAATACTTTATAAAAAGGTTTCATCTTGTTAGTATTAGTTAACATGTACTAACAATGAATGAACAATACTTCTACAGGATTTACTTAATGTTTATCTTACTTAACGTTAATCTCAACATTTTCCAAGACATTTTAGGATCCAGTGTTGAATCTGTTAATTTAATACACTGTGAACGAACATGAATTCGCATATTTTATTAACTCACATTAACAAAAGTTTTTCAATATGAAAAGCAATTTCACTAAATGAATTGAATAGCTCTATTTGGAAATAATTAATCATTCTAGAATGATTGGTGTGATTTTGTAGGGGTTTGCATCTGCATAGAAAATAATAAATTGCAAGCAGAGATAAAAAAAAATTAACAAAGATGTGAAATAAACAATGCCTCATATATTCCAGGTCAGTCTAACAGCATTTAGGTACAGAACTTGAGTAATCAACTGTAAAATAACACGGCAGAGTCTTTATATAGCCTGACTTCACAGAGGCCTATACTGCAATGTCACTACCACAGATGGGTATGAATGATAAAGCAATACATTGTGCAGCCCTACAAGTTAATGTTCATGGCTTTAATGCATCACATTACATGCATGTTCATTACAGTGTCAAGTGTGTGTGTGTGTGTCTTACACCTGTTTTATGAGGACACCGTTTTATGAGGACATCATTATAAGAGCAATGTCCTGATGTTTAACTTGACAGGAGAATCTCAGTGTGTTGTGTAAGTTTGACAGAATCCTGGTCTATGAGGACACTAGTTTTACCGGGACACACATATGGAATATTAGGATCGATACTGATAACCCATAATTCACAGCTCATTGTGGCTAATACCAATAGCGAAAACTATTTGTGCTTGTCAGATTAAATATAATCATTGAAGAAGTTGGTAAAAAAATAGCAACCTCTGTTTGGCTTTCAATAAGTGATACTAAAATTAGTATTTATTTGTCTTTTTTATATATTTTTACTACTTTTTTTTCAGATGATAACTCTGAAGAATCAGATGAAACCTGAACAAGATACAGCAACTCTAAAGGTATCCAATAAGTTAATGTAATAACTCTGTTTCCTCAGAAACAGATTATTTGCCACTGTTATCAGTCCCTGAATTATGATTGTGTGTGTAAGAAGTGAGTCACGATCACTTACTGTACATCTAGCACAGGCGCAATGTCTCGTATCACTCTCATACACACACTTGAACTCAGTGCCGTCCAAATGTATCTAGTTACCAGTGTCCCAGTAAAACTAGTGTCCTCATAGACCAGTATTCTGTTAAACTTACACAACACACTCAGTCAAAGTCAAACATCAGGATCATGTTCTTATGATGTCCTCATAAATCTAGTGTCCTCATAGACCAGGATTCTGTTAAACTTACACAACACACTGAGATTCTTCAGTCAAGTCAAACATCAGGATCATGTTCTTATGATGTCCTCATAAATCTAGTGTCCTCATAGACCAGGATTCTGTTAAACTTACACAACACACAGAGATTCTTCAGTCAAGTCAAACATCAGGAACATGCTCTTATGATGTCCTCATAAAACGGTGTCCTCATAAAACTGGTGTAAAGCTACACACAACCTGACACACTGTAATGAAAACACATGTAATGTGATGCATAAAAGCCGTGAACATTACCTTGTGGTAGCATTTAAATATTGAAATATTGATTTGAAAACTTGTATATTATCTCAAATCAGTATTTCATGTGCAAATATTTATTGATAGGTAGCTGTGTATCAGGACCCTTATTATCCTGTCAGTTTATTTTACTGACTGACTGTACATTATCCTTTATATATTCCATTTATAATGCTTTTTTTAAACTGTTAGGTGAAGTGTTTCTGTATGTAACGCTTAATTTCATATTCTCAGATGAGCCATAAGAGCCAGTGGTCATCAGGCAGTGATTGTGCTGCTCTTACTGTGGGACTAGACAAAGTAAGTGAGAGTTGTGCTGGAAGAGAACGAGCAAACGAAGCAGAGACATCTGTGAGATCTAGTGTTCACATATTTACACCACTGTTTCATGTCTAATGTGATGTTTTGTAGACTCTCTGTGAGGTTGAACCCTCCACTCTCGAAATGAAGAGTCCGTCCCCGTCCCAGTCAGAAGTCAGAGATGTACAGAAGGTATTGTTTTTTTGGAAATCAAATTAGGGATACAGCGATATGAACATTTGGGCCGATAACTGATCATTCTTTATATTCGAAAAGCCGATATCTGATATATTAGCCGATGAATCTAAATCCAAAATTTTATATACTTTGAAAGCCTGATTACAAAAACCAAACGCACATCATTTAAAGCCAATGTCCCAAACACTTCAACATAAATCAAACATATACAGTACAGTGGCCTAGTTTGAACCAGTGTAAGGTTTCTTAGCTTCTAAAATGAATTTTACATTCATATTTCCAACTTTCTTTATAAAAAAATGGCAATACTTTATAAAAAGGTTTCATCTTGTTAGTATTAGTCAGAGATGGGGGGACTCGAGTCATATGACTTGACTCGAGTCAGACTTAAGTCGCAAATTTTAGGACTTGAGACTTGCTTGACAAATATTAATAAAAGACGACTTGACTTTGACTTGATATTCATGACTTGAGACTTGACTCGGACTTGAGGTAAATGACTCGAAATAACTTGTCTTTTTAAAAAAAAATGCAGAGAGAGAGAGAGAGAGAGAGAGAGAGAGAGAGAGAGAGAGAGAGAGAGAGAGAGAGAGGAGAGAGAGAGAGAGAGAGAGAGAGAGAGAGAGGAGAGAGAGAGAGAGAGAGAGAGAGAGAGAGAGAGGAGAGAGAGAGAGAGAGAGAGAGAGAGAGAGAGAGAGAGAGAGAGAGAGAGAGAGAGAGAGATCGCAGCTCATAAGCAAACTTAAGACGCTGCTAAGACATTACATGTCTTTAGAGGTTGTGTGTGAACGCAATCTCTGATTCCGGGAAATCACTGGCAGTGTGAATGAACCTAAATCAAACGAACCCGGGTCAAATCTTGGGTCACTTTATCCGTGTATTTTCCGGAATCTCTGTGTGAAAGGGGCTTTGGTCACACACCCTGACAAAGGCCTCATTAGCCACAACGCATAGTTGTGCAAGTACTTGTCACCTGATTTTAAAATATTAAAGCCATGATGAAATAAAGGCTTTCTATATATTTTTTTATAATATCCGAGTGCCTTGGATTTTTTAATGATCTGAATAAATCCCTTACATACAAAAGCACAGAGAAAATATATTTTCTTGAAAATGAAAATCGGGGTTAAAATATGCCATATTCCAGTTTTTCTTACCTGCATGCATCCCTATGTACTGTCTAGTTATGCTACCAATATAGTCTGCTATCCCAGGGTTGACTTGAATGTTAAAGAAAATATAAAAAAAATGTAACTGTAATTTAATAATAAATAATAATGCATTGGTACAGTCTACCGTTCTCTGGGATTTGTTTTCATGATAATCGAATGTAAAGAGTTTTATCTCTAAAAACTGTTTAGCTTATAACGCTAGTATATAGGGCATAGAGTAAGTAAAAAGAAATCGCTAGTTAATACCACTAAAAGATTGTAAAAAGACACCTACACACAAAGAAAAAAAACATACAGACTTTCGAACCGAACCATGCATACACAAATACACAAAACAAAAATTCAAACTTGCAAGCACAACCATGCACACATGCAAACAAACAATACACTCTTCACTCATACACACGCACACACATTCACTCACAAATATTAATGAATCAATCACACTCAATCAAATCACCTCTCTCTCTCTCTCTCACTCTCACTCTCACTCATCACTCACTCTCACACCACACACACACACACACACACACACACACACACACACACACACACACACACACACACACACACACACACACACACACACACACACACACAGTCAAACACAACCATGGACATGCAAACAATACACTTTTCACACATACACATGCACACACATTCATTCACAAATATTAATAAATCACTCACTCACACAGATTAATAATGTACAATAGTCAATCCACCTGATTGACAGGTGTAAGTTTTGTGTCAATTCAATTATTACTGTTTTTTTCTTGTTATTCTTTTGTTAAAAAGGAAAGATCTAACTTGTTGGGATGTGTTTCCATGTTCCATAAAGGGGATGCCAGTTTGAAGAATGCCATAGGAACCATTATACTTGAATTGTGAATTGTTAAATACCTTTTAATGGTCTTCTGCAATGTTTGAGGCATATTTATTTGTCATGCTTTAATGTTGGCCTAATTTCAGTTACATTTACATTTTAGGCTATGTAGTTTGAAATTAAATTTTTATTTTTATTTTTTATTTTATTTTATTGTAGTAACCACTCAGCTGTATGTGGAAATGCATATTTAAAAAAAAAATTGCAAATAAAACCATAGTCCACAGCTTATGTAGTTTTAACTTATTTTAATATATAAATATAGTGAAATCATCAAACGTTTGTATGACTTGCCAGTGACTTGTGACCCAAGCTACGACTTGACTTGACTTGCTTGACATAAAGCAGTGACTTGACTTGACTTGACTTTCACAAAATTGACTCGGACTTGCTTGAGACTTGAAGGTTAAGACTTGAGACTTGCTTGTGACTTGCACATGTGTGACTTACTCCCACCTCTGGTATTAGTTAACATGTACTAACAATGAATGAACAATACTTCTACAGGATTTACTTAATGTTTATCTTACTTAACGTTAATCTCAACATTTTCCAAGACATTTTAGGATCCAGTGTTGTATCTGTTAATTTAATACACTGTGAACGAACATGAACTCACATATTTTATTAACTCACATTAACAAAAGTTTTTCTCTCTGTTAGTTCATGTTAGTTAATGCAATAACATATGTATTGTGAAGTTTTACCAAAACATCTATTGCCTTAATAATAATAATAATAAATCAAATGAAATTAAAATGCAAACAAGTTATTAGACAACATTAAACTTAAAATGAAATGGCCTAAAGAGCTGAAGGAACACCCCTAAACTGAGGCTTTGTTAGATGGTTTTAGCTCAACGGAACACAACCTATATATGATAAATTAGATATTTATACAAAATAAACACAATATTACAACTTATACTTGCACAAAATCATGCACAGATTAACTTGAGCTATTATTAATAGTAATCAACATATTACATAGTGAAACTCCTGTTGTGGATGCGCTCCTCCCAGGACTACACGCTGAAACACAGCAACTAACCCAAAGAATTCACGACGTTTTTAATGCAATAGTTTGCTCATTATAGTGTTATGTATATATGACAGTCCCAATCATAATTAATGTTTTGCTGACCACCGGTAGGCCTACAGTGAAGTGTTTACTGCAGCACTCATTAACTCAGCCAAATGCATCCTATATGAGATAAATCAGATATATAACAAAAATGAAAAATATTACAACTTACAATTCCACAAGTGAACTCTCCCTGTAACAATGCGCTGATTTCACAGATTTGTGATTCAAACATTTCAAAACCATCATGGTGAACAGCGCACATCTGAAGCTGAAGGAAGTAATCCATTATTTATTAGTGTTAATATAGCGGCCTAATTTTCTTATCGGATTGACAATGATAACATTAATAATGAGCATTATTTTCATGCATCCCTGATTGGTTATGACCATATATTTATAGGGTTTTAATTTTATACTTGATTACAACTTATGTCACAGTGTTTTAAATCTTAAGTCACTGTTTGAAATGTCCCATCATACCTGAATTAGTTTGGCGTCATTAGCCTTCTTTTGCTCAAGTATATCATTGATAATGTGAAATTGTTTTAATTGTATGTTTTATGACAGTGATCAGTCAGTGTTAATGGAGTCAAGTATCTGTGCTGCTTCATTTGGAGAATCTCTGAATCCTTTGTATCTAATAGATGTTTATTTTTTCTTTCTTTGCCTTGCTTTCAGGTGAGCCCTGAGAAGGAACAATCATCATTGGAGGATCAAGACTGTGTTGAGATGGTAATAAAAAGAGCATTGCATCATTTTAGGAAATGCTAGTCTAGTAAGAACTTTTTCACATCATCTTTGGGGCTGTTTTACACCTGGTCATTTCATTGTCAAAACAATTCCATTTACACTTGGCCACATAAATGTGTCTGCACAAAACAGACATAAATCCGATCTTCATTTCCCGCGCTATATCAGATTTAACGGTGTTCACGTCATCGAAAGCTACCGCTATGAGCAGCATTTTTTGTATCAGCTAATTTTAAGATCAATAGGAGAGAGAGTAGCATCAGCACTGGTAAAATCATTTATTCTCACTACTTTTAATGAAGATGACTGTGTGTTGAGCATCTGCGACTTACTTTAATTTATTTTTAGTTTGTATTTTGTGCATCAGCATGCTGAAGAGATCCTCAGCTACTCATCTGCAGTGATGCATGTTGCAGAAGCGCTGTAATATCTCACTATAACGTGTCATATAGCCTAAAATACGCTCTCACCTGTTTATTATTTGGCATTTTTGGGAGGAGTAAAATTCATAGTGTTACCATTAATTACCTTTACTCTAGTGACCCACCACAGTCTAATCTGTCCCTCCACAGTTTGAACCAAAAGAACCGAAAATATTTTTACGCCTCATAATAACATAAATTGTCTTTGTTTTTTGCGCAATTGCTTTGGCAAAGCATCTCTCAAACATATTAAAATCAAAAGCACAACATGGCTTAATGCCCTTATCAAATCGCAAAAGACGATAAGAAAGTAAGTCTGTAGTCTGTTGTGCTGCGTGTTTCAAACTGAAGAGCACACTTTGCTCGCTCGATCAGCTCATGATCTGGCTTTTTCCATGCCTCGTTTCACAGGGAATGAATGCAGTGATTGTTCCTTCTCAGGGCTCACCTGAAAGCAAGGCAAAGAAAGAAAAAATAAACATCTATTAGATACAAAGGATTCAGAGATTCTCCAAATGAAGCAGCACAGATACTTGACTCCATTAACACTGACTGATCACTGTCATAAATGCAGTAAAGCGTCAGCTAAATGAATAAATGTAAATGTAAATGTAAACTCCATCTCTGCATGTGCTATAAGTTTAACATGCATTTGGGAACGCAACCAGCACCAGTTACTCTCTATTTTCACATTCGCATTATATCCACATTTTTTGTGGTAATACAATTTTGCAATAAGATGCGTTTATAAACCTGTTTTCACTTAAACTGCAGGTTTCTGCCAGTATAACAGCTTAAGTGAAGAAATTAAGAAAGTATTATAACCTCTTATTGTAAAATAATATACTCATTATAAAATATAAAGTTTTCATTGACAGTATTAGTATATCACTGTCTAGGCGATAATTCTAATAATAGTGATCTTAGTGAAGTATTATAGTTGTTATTAATATGATTATTATTATTAAACGGTGCCATTTGTCATGTTTCATAAATGACTTCTGAATACAGGTTAAACTGAAGATGTTCTTGTTTTAAATGTCTCTTTTTCTTTAAGATGAGATCAGTATGACGGACTCTGATGCCAGTGATCCTGATGAAAGCGGTTCTGAAGGTGATGTTCCTGCTGGAGCTGCAGGCGTCTCCAGTAATGTTGGTATGTGTCAACTAATGCTGGGTACACACCAAAAGATTTTTTACATCTTATAAGATTTTCAAAATGTGATAGACCACAAACATGAGGACAAAAAATCCTAGATTTAACCGTTTTGCTCCTATAGTGTGTGGTGTGCCATGATGTGAAAAGACCGTGAGGGTTGGGTATCGTTTAAATTTTAACGATTCCGATTCTGCTTATCGAATCCGGTTCTTAACGATTCTTGGTTTCGATTCCAATATTTATTGGAGAGAAAAAAGAGAGCAAATACTTTTTTCTACCTTTTATTCTTGTTACATTTAGGCTATTACCAGTAAAACTGTGACAATGCATCTTAATTTACAATATACTGTATATATATAACACTTTAAGGAATTATAGACTCGACTCGTATTAATTGTCTGATGTATTTATTCATGATCTCTATTTTAAACAAAACTGGTTCTCATTTTATCCAGAATTATGCGGCTCTAGTTTGTACCTGAGTGTGAGAGACTGCTATTGCTGCTGCTAGTAGCTTTATCTGGTGTGTGGAAACCTGTGGTACTGCTGTTGAGAGATCGCACCAAATCAAATGCGCTGCATTCCTTCAAATTGACCCTGTGTTGCAGCAAATGTTTCATCATATTGGAGGTGCTTCCTCCCTTGCATGAAATGTCTTTCTTGCATGTGATACAATTCGCTGTATTTTCATCTTTTTTTGAAAAGCTTAACCAAACTTTTGAACATCTGCTGCGCTCCGCCATCGTAAATATAACGTACAGCGCATGTGCGGCAGGCAGGTCCTGGCAGATCAATACAACTGTCAACATGACATCATGACTTTGCGTAAACATACACGCCACTTTCAAGTCAAAAGTGGCGTGTTATCTATACGCATTTTGAGCTATCCGCGTGTATGTTCACGCCGAAACGAACCGTCATCTTCCGCGTGTATGTCTACGCCGTTAAATGTCCGAGCGAATAATCATGTTGGTCCCCTTTGGAAAACGTGTAGATGTCACAGTTTAACAGCCTCAGACGTGAATCTTACACGTACCATTATCCCCGGACGTTTGCTAATCCTACCCCTAAATCTAATCATAACCATTTCTTAAAACTATAGGCTACAATTATAAAGAAAAACAACAGACAGACAAGTATAATCACAATAATTTATTTAATGAGAAAATGTCAAAATCGGTACCAAAAGTTGTTCACGTGACGATGTGTCGCAGTCCTCCCTGGCAGTGGTTTTGTATGAGGTAACAGACAGAGCAGAATTTAAGTTATTAATTCAAATCCATGAAAACGTTAATCCGTCTTCGGTTCGGTTCGCTCTGAGGGCTGCGCGGCAGTGCGCAGCGCGCTTCATTTCAAATGTGAATGTGCATGACGCAATCTGTGACGAAGCAGGCAAGACGAGAGCCAATGAGCGTTTGATATTACTGCCGTAACCATAGTAACCTGTCGCTTCTTGAGGGCGCAATTTTTGAATTTGAATTCATAACAAGCGCGGGGTCTTGACGTTTACGGTCAAGATGACGATTACTGGATAAAGGGCTGAGTTTGGATCTTTTTCTTGCAAATAATAATGGATTCTGAAGGTTTGGATTACATCAAGCTAATAAAATTGGTGTATTTTGTGAATCGATGTTGTGTTGTAAGGTTAGTATAATTATGGTTCTATAGGAACCATAAATAAATTATTGTGATTATACTCGTCTGTCTGTTGTTTTTCTTTATAATTGTTGCCTAGGTAGTTTTAAGAAATGGTTATGGTTAGGTTTAGGGGTAGGATTCGTGGCTCAAACTATCTTTTAATGCCATATTGTTCATAAAAATGCCATTTTCCTACATATCTGTCCATTACGTTTTATCATTTTAATATTGTCCATAAAATAGGTATGTTTAGGTGTGGGAAGATTAACCACAGTGACGGGTAGGTTTAGGGACTTTTAGGGAGTTGGGGTAGGTCATATCTATATATACAGACTAAGTAATGTTAAGTCAACGGCGTTGATAAACACGCTGAAAAGCGATTATGCGTGTTGATAGCACGCCAAAAATGGAAATCGAATTGGCGTGTCATACATACGCCATTTCATGAGATCAGTCTGCAACTGTAAACAAATGCTCACTGCCATTCACCTCGCGCATGTGAGCATCACCAAAGTAAGGAATCGATAAGCGGAATTGAAGTGCGCACGTCTTATCGAATCCCCGGTTTTTGGCATTTTGGAACCGGTTCTAGATACCCAACCCTAAAGACCATGCAATCAGAGTCTCGACTGTTAACACTCTAGAGACCTCAAAATAAGCATGGCGGACGATATGCAGGAAGAAATTGCAATGATAGTGTTTGGAAAAGTTTTACACAACACGTTGTGTAAACATTTGTGCCACAAATCAACAAGCTGATCCTCCATCTCTGCTGTCCACATCAATTTCACTTTGTGCTGCGCCATGACTGCGTTTGTTATGCTTCCGTCTTCCTTCATCTCGCTTTCTGATTGGATATTGTTTCCTTTCACGTGATAATCTCCAGAGCATGCGCGCGTTTGTCCTTGGGCTTCCCCCCACATTTCAGGATTTCTGATCGTAAATATTCAACATGTTGAATATTTGCGATTCGCGATCAGGGCGGCTCCGACGTTCTTCCGATCAGGTTCGGACACTCTTAACACACCTCACACCAAGGGAAAATCTGATAAGATAATCTATAACCATCAAGATAATCGGGACACAGCTAGGATTGTCAGAAGGGGGAAATCGGCCCAAAATCAGCCTGATTATCTTTTGGTGTGTACCCAGCATAACAAGTTTGTGTTTATGAACATGTTTATTATTATTTTAAACCAATATATATTGTGGTGCAATTTTACGTTAGTATTTTCACCAAAGAAAAATGGTTTTAAGCCAGTTATATACACTGAACAAAATTATAGATCTAACTCAAAGTTCTAAGACTTCTTCTATGTACCCAAAATGCCTATTTCTCTCAAATATTGTTCAAAAATCTGTCTAAATCTGTGTTAGTGAGCACTTCTCCTTTGCCGAGTTAATCCATCCACCTCACAGGTGTGGCATATCAAGATACTGATTAGACAGCATGATTATTGCACAGGTGTGCCTTAGGCTGGCCACAATAAAAGGCCACTCTAAAATGTGCAGTTTTATCACACAGCACAATGCCACAGATGTCGCAAGTTTTGAGGGAGCGTGCAATTGGCATGCTGACAGCAGGAATGTCCACCTGCTGTTGCCCGTGAATTGAATGTTCATTTCTCTTCCATAAGCCGTCTCCAAAGGCTTTTCAGAGAATTTGGCAGTACATCCAACCGGCCTCACAACTGCAGACCACGTGTAACCACACCAGCCCAGGACTTCCACATCCAGCATCTTCACCTCCAACACCGTCTGAGGCCAGCCACCCGGACAGCTGCTGCAACAATCGGTTTGCATAACCAAAGAATTTCTGCACAAACTGTCAAAAACCGTCTCAGGGAAGCTCATCTGCATGCTCATCGTCCTCATCGGGGTCTCGACCTGCAGTTGGTCGTTGTAAACGACCTGCGTGGTCAAATGCTCACATTCGATGGCGTCTGGCACTTTGGAGAGGTGTTCTCTTCACGGATGAATCCCGGTTTTCACTGTACAGGGCAGATGGCAGACAGGTTTGCTGATGTCAACATTGTGGATCGTGTGGCCCATGGTGGGGTTATGGTATGTGCAGGCGTATGTTATGGACAACGAACGCAGGTGCATTTTATTGATGGCACTTTGAATGCACAGAGATACCTTGATGAGATCCTAAGGCCCATTGTTGTGCCATTCATCCACGACCATCACCTCATGTTGCAGCATGATAATGCACGGCCCCATTCTGCAAAGATCTGTACACAATTCCTGGAAGCTGAAAACATCCCAGTTCTTGCATGGCCACCATACTCACCGGACATGTCACCCATTGAGCATGTTTGGGATGCTCTGAATCGGCGTATACGACAGCGTGTTCCAGGTCCTGCCAATATCCAGCAACTTCACACAGCCATTGAAGAGGAGTGGACCAACATTCCACAGGCCACAATCAACAACCTGATCAACTCTATGCGAAGGAGATGTGTTGTACTGCGTGAGGCAAATGATGGTCACACCAGATAATGACTTGTTTCCAGACCCCCGACACCCAGATTTAGACAGATTTGTGAACAATATTTGAGAGAAATAGGCCTTTTGTGTACATAGAAAAAGTCTTAACTTTTAGTTCAGCTCATGAAAAATGGGGTCAAAAACAAAAGCGTTTAGAATTTTGTTCATAGTGTATGTATATATATATCATACTATAGTGCAGGGTTCACCAATCTCAGTCCTGGAGGGCCGCTGTCCTGCAGTGTTTAGCTCCAACCCCAATTAAACACACCTGAACCAGATAATCAAGGTCTCACTAGGCATACTAGAAACTTTCAACCAGGTGTGTTGGAGCTGGTTGGAGCTAAACTCTGCAGGACAGCGGCCCTCCAGGACCGAGATTGGTGAACCCTGCTATAGTGTGTCAGTAGATAATATCAGATTACATTTCTAAACATTCCTTTTGCCATTAATTGTAAAAATCTGTTATCAATAATCAGATATTATTATAAATAAAAAAATTTCTAGAACAAAATTAATGGAATCAGTACCAAACCAATAAGTTTATCATGTTCATGTTGGTCAAAAACTTTAAAAAGGAGATGTTTAACACAACATTCCATCTCCAGAATAATGTTTTGAATGTCATTTGAAATGTAATTTTTAGATATCAGATGTATAACCAGTTTTAAGTTCTAGATGCAGGTTTGAGTTACATCTGAGTTTCTGATCTGTCTATAACTGATTTCCTACAGGTGTTCAGAAGATGCCCATCGAGAAACCACTGAAGTTCCTCAAGGTACCTGAGGTTTAAATCAGAATATGACCACCATTGTAAGTACATGAGCTCTCATATAGTTAGAGTTTACTAAAGCATGTATTCTTCTGTACAGAGAATGAACGTGAGGCAGGAATAGAAAACCTTGTGGAAAGGACAAAAAGTGTGCTGGTCAAATGCTGAAGTTACAGCTGCAATTTAACATTTTAAGGCACATACACTCACCTAAAGGATTATTAGGAACACCATAGTAATACTGTGTTTGACCCCCTTTTGCCTTCAGAACTGCCTTAATTCTACGTGGCATTGATTCAACAAGGTGCTGAAAGCGTTCTTTAGAAATGTTGTCCCATATTGATAGGATAGCATCTTGCAGTTGATGGAGATTTGTGGGATGCACATCCAGGGCACGAAGCTCCCGTTCCACCACATCCCAAAGATGCTCTATTGGGTTGAGATCTGGTGACTGTGGGGGCCATTTTAGTACAGTGAACTCATTGTCATGTTCAAGAAACCAATTTGAAATGATTCGAGCTTTGTGACATGGTGCATTATCCTGCTGGAAGTAGCCATCAGAGGATGGGTACATGGTGGTCATAAAGGGATGGACATGGTCAGAAACAATGCTCAGGTAGGCCGTGGCATTTAAACGATGCCCAATTGGCACTAAGGGGCCTAAAGTGTGCCAAGAAAACATCCCCCACACCATTATACCACCACCACCAGCCTGCACAGTGGTAACAAGGCATGATGGATCCATGTTCTCATTCTGTTTATGCCAAATTCTGACTCTACCATCTGAATTTCTCAACAGAAATCGAGACTCATCAGACCAGGCAACATTTTTCCAGCCTTCAACTGTCCAATTTTGGTGAGCTTGTGCAAATTGTAGCCTCTTTTCCTATTTGTAGTGGAGATGAGTGGTACCCGGTGGGGTCTTCTGCTGTTGTAGCCCATCCGCCTCAAGGTTGTGCGTGTTGTGGCTTCACAAATGCTTTGCTGCATACCTCGGTTGTAACGAGTGGTTATTTCAGTCAAAGTTGCTCTTCTATCAGCTTGAATCAGTCGGCCCATTCTCCTCTGACCTCTAGCATCAACAAGGCATTTTCGCCCACAGGACTGCCGCATACTGGATGTTTTTCCCTTTTCACACCATTCTTTGTAAACCCCTAGAAATGGTTGTGCGTGAAAATCCCAGTAACTGAGCAGATTGTGAAATACTCAGACCGGCCCGTCTGGCACCAACAACCATGCCATGCTCAAAATTGCTTAAATCACCTTTCTTTCCCATTCTGACATTCAGTTTGGAGTTCAGGAGATTGTCTTGACCAGGACCACACCCCTAAATGCATTGAAGCAACTGCCATGTGATTGGTTGATTAGATAATTGCATTAATGAGAAATTGAACAGGTGTTCCTAAAAATCCTTTCGGTGAGTGTATAACCAAAGGAAAACTGGCCACACTGACTGAATGCCAGCAGTGTAAGACCGCTGAGGATCCTTTCCGTGGGTTTTCAATTTCTGCCTCTCTCTCATTCTCTGTACTGAAGAATACATGCTTTAGTATTCTCTAAACACATGAGAGCTTTTGTACTTACAATGATGGTTGTATTCTAATGACACTATACTCTTCTAGAGCTGATGTACAGCCCAAACTAACTTTGTTGAATACTTTTCCTGTTATCTCTGTAATTCTGCTTTGAAACTTGACAATTCTGTTTACATTTTCTGGAAATAACAGAATTGTCTTTTTAGGTAAACCGTCCCTTGTAAGTCGGTTTCTTTACATGTTGCAGCATATATTGCATATTGAATGAGTTCATTTTATACATTTCAAAGCCTGTTTAATGACATCTTTAAATTGTGCCTGTTTCCAAGGGCTGTTTTGTCAATCTTTTCGAAGTTTTGAATGGTTCATCTGTTTGTCATTTTAATATGTCAAAACAGTAATGATACTGTATGCTTTCTGAAAGATCACACAGTTGGGCAAGTTTTATTGACCATGTTTTTAAGTTTGTGGATGTCACTTTCCCCTTAAAATGGCATGACATGATTGTATTACATGGTAAAACTGAAAAAAACTCAATGTTTATGATGATATTATTGAATTCATAATTAAAGCACTTATAAAACACTTCTGTCCCTGCAATGTTACAAGTTGTTTTGTGTATTGTATTGGAGATCCAGTACTCTTTAATCACCTTAGTCTTGGTAATACACCGTGTTGTCAGGTTTGTGTACGTGTGTGGGCATGTACCATTAAACACACTCGTCCTTATAATGTTGGATTATGCAGTTGTGTATTGTGTTTAAGATCCAGTCCTCTTAAATCACCTTAGTCTTGGTAATGCACTGTGTTGTCAGGTTTGTGTGTGTGTGTGGTCATGTACCAGTAAAACACATTGGTCCCTGTAATCCACTGAAATGACATATTTAGTGTATTGTAAAAAGAGTGTCCTCATAATCAAGTCGGGCCCCAAAAATCACAATTATGTCATAGTCGGGAACATTTTAGGATGGGCGGGAATGTCCTTGTGTACCACCAAAATATCATATGGTCATATTTTCTGTTCTGTTGTGTGTATAGAACATTTGAAGTCAGATTTGTGATCTGCAGATTAAAACAAAATTTTTGATATTTGTATCATCACTGTAGGGCATTGGGAAAGGGGTGTCCCCATATACCACCACCAAACTTGTTTGGGCATCAGTGTCCTTCTATACCACAAAAACAAGTGTGTGTGAGTGTGTCCAGGCGCAGGTCCTTCATCAGATCTGGATCCGGCAGGCTGCGGGAAAACCTCGGGATGAACAAAAACAGTAAAATTAGCGTAGATGCCATTCTTCTTATGATGTAACGAGTACATCAGGATTTATGGGAAGTGTTCCCGGTTCCGGATGACCTGATCTATGCAGCCTAACATTGAATTATAGAAGTCTATAATGTGTTATGTGAATGCTAGGTCAAAGAGATGTGTCTTTAGTCTAGCTTTGAACTGACAGAGTGTGTCTGCTTCCCGGACAATGGTAGGAAGACTGTTCCAGAGTTTTGGTGCTAAATAGGAGAAGGATCTACCGCCAGCAGTCGATTTTGATATTCTAGGTATTATCAACTGGCCGGAATTTTGAGAACGCAATAGACGTGAAGGACTATAATGCGTTAAGAGCTCGCTCAAGCACTGTTGGAGCTAAAGCATTTAGTGCTTTGTAAGTAATCAGCAATATTTTAAAATGGATACGATGTTTAATAGGGAGCCAGTGCAGTGTTGACAGAACCGGGCTAATATGGTCATACTTCCTGGTTCTGGTAAGAACTCGAGCTGCTGTGTTTTGAACTAGCTGTAGTTTGTTTATTAAGCCTGCAGGGCAACCACCCAGTAGAGCATTACAATAATCTAGCCTTGAGGTCATGAACGCATGAACTAACTGTTCCGCATTTTTCATTGGTAACTCAGTGGCAAGTAGGGTTGGGTACCGAAACCCGGTTCCAATAGGGAACCGGTTCCGACGTAAACGGTAGTAACCAGACCGAATAAGAACGAAACTTTCAGTGCCTGATTTCGGTGCCTGACTTTTTTCACCGCCCCCTATAAAACATCTCGCGGCACGAATGATCCAATAACAAAACATCTCCAGTTAACCAGCAGAGCATTCATTTCGTTCGTTTGTTAAATAAGAGACGATCTAGCGCTGAAAATTCTTTTCTCTTGTGGCTCACGCACACCGCACTCGTCTCGGACGCGCGCTTCAATACGTTGCAGAGATCGATCTATTTATGAGGCGCCGTCTATAGGAGTAACGTTATGTGCTTGGAGAGTTTGTGTGTGCGTGCTCGCGTCTCAGATGAGTATGTGCGCGAGTTTGTGTGTGTGTGTGTGTGTGTGTGTGCTCGCGTCTCAGATGAGCATGTGCGCGAGTTTGTGTGTGTGTGTGTGCTCGCGTCTCAGATGAGTATGTGCGCGAGTTTATGTGTGTGTGTGTGTGTGCTCGCGTCTCAGATGAGTATGTGCGCGGTTTGTGTGTGTGTGTGTGCGTGAGCGACTTTAGATGTGACGTTGTGCATTTCATATAGTTGGAGCATTCAGCAGTATACATGTATGTGTGACTAGTATATGTGTATGCAAGCGTTTTATGTGTGCGTGAATGAAGTTCGATTTAAGCCCTAGACCGGCGCCTCATATCTATTCGTTCTGGTGAAATCACAACATATAATGCACACAAAGTGTCCCTGCTTGATATACAACCACTGATGAGCATTATCGGTTTAAAAAAACTACGCATGCGGATTAGAACCCAAAACCTCTGACATTCTTGACTAAAGTTCAAGTTCAGCTGCAGTGTTCCTCTTCGGGTAAGTCTAGTATTTTAATGCCATCTGCAAATCTTGCATATCAAGTATGAAGTAGCCTATATCAAGTATATTTATATGAGGCTATACTTTGTGTGTTAAATATTTCTGCTCAGTGTCAGATATTTCTCTGTTTTGTAAAAGTCTATAATATATAATATGTAGGGATCGACCGATATGGATTTTTTAGTGCCGATACCGATTTTTTTTCATCAGCCTTAGCCGATGACCGATACGGGCTGCCGATTTTCTTGGGCCGATATTTGGAGCCGATACTGCTTTTGCTCACTCAATTTACAGTAGGCTGCGTAAAATGCTGCCACACTGGATTTGTTGCCATTTCTTTAAAAAGAATAAACAAAAACACAGATCAGTGTCACTTCTGCAATTATCTTACATTCATATCACCCAAATTGTGGGCAAAGAAAAGGGCAAATACTTGAAGAATAAATAAATGTCTTCCTTTTATTCTTGCCAATTTTAAGCAATAACCAATAAAATGGCGAAAAGTGAAAGGAGACTCTCTCTTCACATAAACATTGTGTTGATTACATTACTCTAGTAGGTGGCAAAAATCGACTGTTAATTTTTTTTCCATTTAATCATTTATTCAAGAAGACTCAAGAGATTCATTAAAAAACGGTGAATCATCCATTAATTAAACAGGTATTTATGAATGAGACTGAATTAATTCGTTTTAAACGTGTTTGAATTAATGATGAATTAGGGACTGTTCACATATCGCGTCTAAAAACGTGTGGTAAGCACAGCCGCGACGCTTTCTCCTTTCTACAAGCGCTTGCACTCCCGTGGCGTCTGTCGTTGCTATGCAACTATGAACTGCACTCTACTCATGATGACGAGGAAGTAAGGATTAATTTATTTCAAGCCCTTTACGACTAACGTCACATATATTTATGGAGATGAAAAATAAAAACCTGCCCTGTCCAGCTTTGATCAGCTGTTCGGCCGAGCTTTCGATGTTGTCATGGAAAGGTCAGTTGTTTTTTTGTCACATAACCTGCGTGCGCTTGCGGCATTCTGAAAAGTTTAAATGTTTTCAACTTTTCATCTCACCACGGCATATGAGCGCCGGGACAAACGAGCGCGCTGCATCGCATGCGTGTCGCAACCGCGTCGATTCTTTTACCTCAGGGAGTGTTCTGACTGAGTTCGACCACCTCGCTGAATAAAACTCCCACAAATATCACGGAATCACGAACCAACGTCGGCATTATTTAATCCTATGACCAGTGTTTGTAACAGCTGCCGTATGCATATGGATAGCCTCAAACTTAGCAATTTGCAGCTCCCTAAATACAATGACAAGCATATATTCGGCATTCGCGTTTTCCATTTGGACCCTCAAACTTGCTTAGCTATAGTTGCACACACATATAGAGCAACGTGTTTCCACTTTCAAAGTGTATGGCAATATTTCAGCTAAGTCAAACAGTTAAAAGATGCTTTGAAAGTTGTTTTGAAGAGGCTTCCAGCACTCAGCTAGTGTGGGAGGGGCAGTGCATGGGCTGCACGTGCAGCGTCTCCAGCAACGCAAAGCTGCCTGCGGACGCCTGTCTGTAAATAATGCCGGGAAAAAACTATCGGCGAACGCAGCAGCCGCGTATCGGCCGATGCCGATACACGTCAAACCCGCAAAATATCGGCCCGATATATCGGCTGACCGATATATCGGTCGATCACTAATAATATGTAATATAATTGATATATAATATATATATAATATATATAAATAATATTAGAAGACAAAATTTTTATCTTAACTTAAGTGTTTTCGGCTACATCAGCACAATTTTTTATTTAATCAGAAATCAGAAAAAAAAATTCAGAAAACACACAGATATTATTTTTTTGATAAAGTGTGTGCAGTTTCGTTTTCTTAAGTACCGGTTTAAGAACCGTTTAAGCACCGGAACCGTTTGAAAAATACAGAGTAGGTACTGGTATCGGATAAAACCCAACCAATAGCCAACCCTAGTGGCAAGGTTCCAGCTTGGACCTGCAAGGTCTGAGCCCAGCACTCCAAGGCTGGAGGTGGAGCCACAGGCTCAGACCTTGCAGGTCCAAGCTGGGACCTTGTCACTGAGTTACCAATGGAAGACGATGAAGACTGGGTTGTATCAGTGGAGAGCAGTTCACTTACCTCTATGTCAGTTATCTTCTTCAGTCATGCTAACCCCACCTAGTCTCCCTCTCCCACCACCTCTCCTGACTGCTGTTGGTAGCACTTTGTTTTTTTTATTGTATTCTATTGATCTCTCTATGCCCATCCTCAGTCATCAGCCACTGAAGTGCTCAGATTACCACCCAGTCGTCATTGTCTTCCATTGGTAACTCAGTGGCAAGGTCCAGCTTGGACCTGCAAGGTCTGAGCCCGTGGCTCCACCTCCAGCCTTGGAGTGCTGGGCTCAGACCTTGCAGGTCCAAGCTGGAACCTTGCCACTGAGTTACCAATGGAAGACAATGAAGACTGGGTGGTATCAGTGGAGAGCAGTTCACTTACCTCTATGTCAGTTATCTTCTTCAGTCATGCTAACCCCACCTAGTCTCCCTGTCCCACCACCTCTCCTGACTGCTGTTGGTAGCACTTTGTTTTTTTATTGAATTCTATTGATCTCTCTATGCCCATCATCAGTCATCAGCCACTGAAGTGCTCATCACCCAGTCTTCATCGTCTTCCATTGGTAACTCAGTGGCAAGGTTCCAGCTTGGACCTGCAAGATCTGAGCCTGTGGTCTGAGCCCGTGGCTCCACCTCCAGCCTTGGAGTGCTCAGATTCACCTCGACCCGTCACCCTGGCTCCCCTGCACTCCTTCCTCCCTCGACTCTAGCGTTGACCTTTGGCCATTCAACCTCGCCTGGGTCCCTTGGACCTTGGCACGCCTCTGCTGCGGATTAGCAAGCTGTCCACTGCCCTCCGACCCTCCACCCCTTCGGCTCTGGCTAGCTCCGCCTTCACTCAGTTGTCACCTCCGCCCTCAGTCAAAATGGCTCGTCTTCAGCCCTCAGGATCCCAGCTTCCTTCTTGGGGGTCGTCACTGGGGCTCCGTCGATCGGTCAGTCATCGGCACTTCATTGCTTCCTCGGCTTTACGTCTGCACGAGAGTTTCTTCCAGCGTCTGCCTGTTCGCCGATCGTCACAAGGATGATGCCCCTTAAATCACCATCATGGCTGTTCCCTCCATTCAGTCCGCTGTGGGCTATCGTCCTGGTTGCGCTCTGGGTCAGCAACATCTGGAAACATCCATCTGTGCCTCCACATTCCCATCTGCCTGCATCCACCATCCTTTCCCCTTCTCCACAGCCCTTTGTCACATCCAACTTATTTTGATTTTGACAGCACTATTATATTCAGAACATTGTCACTCAGTGACGGGAATTAAAAAAACTATTACTTCTAAAAACAATAACTTTACATTCAGAACATTTTCACTTAGTGACAGGAATTACAAAACGTTACTTCTAAAAACAACAACATTGCTTTCAGAAGATTGTGACTCATTGTCACTCAGTGTCAATTTTGTCATTAATTAAACTCCATCCGCTTAAAGGTAAGCCCTCGGTTTCTAACAAAGTCTCTGATGTTTTGAACTGTCCTGTTTTGTAGCACTGGATGCTCGCACCTTTTGCAGACCTAACATTCCCTCATTGACGCCAAGTGACCTTTACTGATGTGAGATCTGAAGTGTCTTATTACTGCATTCACTTCAGCATTGGTCCATGGTCTTTTGGGTGTTCGCTTTTTTCTTCTGCTTAAGACTAAAAACAAACAAGATGATACATTCTTAGCATTACTAACAACCATTTTTAAGTCATGTGCCTTTTAAACAGAACTTGTTCCCTGGCTTAACTGATATAAATATATGTTTAAAGGATTAGTTCACCTCAAAATGAAAATTTCCTGATAATTTACTTACCCCAATGTCATCCAAGATATCCATGTCTTTCTTTCTTCAGTGGAAAATAAATTAAGTTTGAGGAAAACATTTCAGTATTTTTGTACACAGAATGGACTTTAATGGCAACCAACTATCCCAATGTTCAAAGAAGGTTCAAATGTCCATCTCAATGCAGCTCCAGAGTCTCAACACAATCCCAGTCGAGAAATAAGGGTCCTATCTAGCGAAACGATCTGTCATAAAAAAAAATAAAAAAAAGAACATATATATAATTTTTAAGCACAATTATTTGTGTTGCGCTGGTCTGCAATGCTGGAAATCACATCATCACCTTGGAAACGTCACCTGTCACATCATCCAAGTTATTTATCTGTGTACTCCGGTTCAAAAAAGCAGGGAATGGCGAAAAATTCCATATCATTTTCTCCTCCAACTTCAAAATCATCCGACATCTTTGTTTTAATTTCTGGTGCGTTGCAGACCAGCGCAACACGAACAATTGTGCTTAAAGTATATAGTTTTTTTTCTTTTCTTAGAAAATGCCCAATCGTTTCGCTAGATAAGACCCTTATTTCTCGAATGGGATTGTGTAGAGACTCTGAAGCTGCATTGAGATGGACATTTGAACCTTCTTTGAACATTGGGATAGTTGGTTGCCATTAAAGTCCATTCTGTGTAGAAAAATACTGAAATGTTTTCCTTAAAAAAATAATTTAATTTCTTTTTCACTAAAGAAAGAAAGATATGGATATCTTGGATGACATCGGGGTGAGAAAAATTATCAGGCAACTAATCCTTTAAGTAATGTTTTCTCAAATTGAGCATGACTGTGTTTGTATTTAAGAACAGGTAAGCCAACACAAATTTAAATGGGATTGTATGCCCATATTGCTACTTCAAATGTGAAATTAAACCTATTAAACAGTGTTGAGAACTAGGAAATAAGTGTTATATTTTTGTTCTTTCTTTAATCTATATGCATTACATGAATTCAATTAAAATTAAAACCCAAATTGACCATACCATTGTTTTCAGAGACTTTTCTGTCAGTGTTTAGTCCTTCAGATGTGTCCTTTGGGCACGGTTTCCTCCTTACCAAAGGCTCTGTAAAAGATAGGCAAATTATTGTTTTATAATGCTTTGTCTACATAGAAATAGTATGCATACATGCAATAAACCACTGGGCAATACTACAGTTGTAAGATGAATGGCTTAACAATACTTTAAGTTTTTGTTCTTTCTTTAATCTCTGCATTACATGAATTCAATTAAAATTAAAACCCACATTTACCATACCATTGTTTTCAGAGACACTTCTGTCAGTGTTTAGTCCTTCAGATGTGTCCTTCGGGCACGGTTTCCTCCTTCCCAAAGGCTCTGTAATAGATAGACATGCTTTGTCTACATAGAAATATTATGCATACATACATAAACCACTGGGCAATACTACAGTTGTAATATTAATATCTGAATGGCTACTCCACAACAATAGTCTCCTAATGGTTTCCAAACCATTGACAAGCTAACTCGTATTGTATGAGAAAACACTTCCCATCAAAGATTAGAGCTTGGTGCAACGCCAATAGCACCCGTGACTCCTACCGGAGGAACTAGACCTCTCAAAGTCCAATGAAGTAGCAAAGCCAGATTAATTAAAAAACAGGATGTATAAGGTTGCAGAAACCAGGGTTCATTGGTGACTATCAAATGGGAAATGGTGGAAGAAGAGAACACAAGCGGGATGCCCTAAAGGGACAATGTAGAGCCGAAGGGTAACAAATCCTCTGTGATTAGATGTGGACCCTGCTAAACTGCTACAGTAGTTAGGTGGTCTGGTCTTCTGTTACTGGACTTAGAGGAGCATAGAAGATGGGCTGGATGGCCAGTTTTATTGACAGGTTTGTGGCAGTACACAGAATGCAGGTGAGTAGATCCTTCAAGTAGTACACAAAGAATAACAATAAGTAATGAATTGCAGGTGTGATGAGGACATGATGATTCCAGACAAGTGGGAAAAATACACTGCAGAGAGCAAAGGAGCAGACAATGGGACAATATAGATCAGTATCAACAGGTATAGCCAACCCTGCTAAATTGTTAAGCTGTCTGGTCTTGTCACAGGACTCAACGGTGGGCAGAAGATGTCTGGGTTTATTGACAGGTCTGTTGCAATATACAGAACGCAGCTAAGTACATAAGTGAAGCAGTACAAATTTAATTGACTGTACGAGTTAGCTGGAATAGCTGGATTCCAGCTAAAACGAGGGAAAAAGACAAAAGTGGAAAATACATTAAAGGGGTCAAAAAATAGCCTATTACTTCGAATTTATGATGATTTTTATGTAATAATATTGCTATTGACATTATAGGCAGACTTCTGAACAGCACAAAAGAAAAAAGGCAGTTCATGACCCCTTTTTAAAGAGAACAATGAAGCAGAGGATGAATCTGAGAATGGGGTAATAAACAGTTCAGTTAGGGGAGTCTAAAAGAGCATCACTGAAACACTCTAACTCCTCCAGTGCAGTAAGTTGGTGATCCAAGGAGGTCTGAAACAGTCATTTACCAGACCAAGTGTGTGTGAGTGCAGCAAACATATGGTGCAGGTGATTAGAACTGTGGTTATTCCAATCAAGTGGGAGGAGCTGATAGATATGGAGTAGATAATGTGACTGATTCTGACAGAATATCCCTGGTAGAGAGACAGACCTTCTGACTCTGATGGTACTGGGGAGTTGCAGCTCTTCTTGCATTGGCTCTTTTGTCTTCATACTGCCCTCTGTAGATGGATGTGAGATGAGTCCCAGATAGGGATAGGAACCAAGAACCGGTTCTTCCTTAGAACCGGTGACCAATGAATCAATTCCTTAGAACCATTAGCATGCCTGCTTAACGATTCCGCTTATCGGTTCTGCTTGTTGCAAATGTGTCATGACGTCACACACACGCTGCATTGTTTTGGTTCAGATAGCAGCAAACACTATGAGCAAACATGGCATTGAGGCAGACTACACGTGACACTGCAACATGCGATAAAAGGTATATTTTCCATGTTAATCAGAGTTTTTGCCCTAACCAGCTGCGATGATTCTATTTTAGAAACGGTTTCTATTTTTCTGCGATGTCGCGCTGGAACAACAAACACAGTGTGGCAATGATAATCTCAGATACTGTTTATGTACTTTATTTAATGTTAAAAGCGTGTAATGTGACTTTGAATATAATTTAGTGCTCCCAGCTTTGTAGCTGTAAAAGCAACAATGGATAATTCACCTCAGATCTTAAAATGAAACAAATGGAAACAAGAATGTTCAAACTGTGAAGAAACAAGTGTATTATTTGACAAAGATTGTTTTAGTAACTCAGTAGCCTAATCCAAATGAGCACTGTTAATATTCCAAAAGGCACAAGCTCTTCCTTGACTGTTTTCAGTCTGTGTTTTTAGTTTTTATGGCACATAAATGGCAGTTTTATTTATTTATTATTTTTATTTTATTGTCTGGACCAATGAATGTGAAAATTAACAATTTCCTAATCCTAAAGGCACTCTTCTTGATAATCTTTCCAGGCATACTTGTTGAGAAACACTGCCCTAGGCTATAGGTCCCTGGACTTTACTTTGAGAAGTAGCTCACATACTTTTAGGTTTGTTCGGAGGTTGCTACACATAATTTGTGTATACTCTGTCCTGTGTCTTCTGATCAGATATTAAAGCGAGTTAATACAAACAAACAAATTTGTACTTATTCCCTCACCCAATGAGAATCGATAAGGAATCGAATCGATAAGCATTATCGATAATGGAATCGGAATCGGAAAATTCTTATCAATTCCCATCCCTAGTCCCAGACCCTCTTGCTCTCTTGGAACCAATGGTTCACAACTGGAACCTCAGATGGCACACCTGATCAGGTTAACAGGGAGGCTGGTAGCAGAGTATGCATTAGAACGTGGTTAGTTCAGTAGTGGCTTGATTCAGGGAGTTCTGAGCACACTCTGCCCAGGGAATGTGGTGGCTCCAGCGGTGTTGGAAATCGACAATATGACCATGTGTCTCTCTCAATATCCTAGATCTTGAGCTCAGTCTGGAAATTGGGGTCTATGGTCCAAGAGAAAATCCTCTGAGATTGCAAAACACCAGAATATGTTTTTGAAGAGGGTCTCGGCCATGTCAAGAGCACTAGGTGGTTAGGGAACCTACCATGGCGTTTTAGTCATTTTTGTCGGTCTCTGACCCATCACAATTTGCTGTGCCATTGCTGTGGCCAGGCCACAGGCCCGGCTCCTCAGCAAAAAACAAAAGGGAGTGCATCCACTTCCGTATTTATACCCACACTGCGGAGTGTGTAATGCAAAACACTCGTTGCCAACTTCATTGGCTCGTTAAAATATACTCATAGAGGATTGTCTCCATAGCGCAATCCCAATTCATTGTCTCCGTTTCCTCCTTCAGGGAACGGGGGTTACCATACGTAACCGAGACGTTTTTCCACTGTGGCCTTATATACTCAATGTTTCCGGTGGAGCCAAGCATGCACATTTTGCACGCCAATTCCCACTGGCCTTTTCAAGAAAGACTGAAGGTGATTTGTGCTCTGAAAGCAAACTCATAGTGGGAAGTAACATTTCAGTTTTCTCCCTCTGGGAACAAGGGTTACCATAAATAATTAACACATTTCTCTTGTTACAAGGATAGTTCACCTAAAAATTATAATTGTCATCATTTCCTCACCCAAAAGTTGTTCCAAACTTGCATGTATCTGTTTTTTTTCCTACTGAACAAAAAAATATATGTTTTGAAGAATGCCAAGCAGTTTGTAACCAAGCAGTTCCCAGGCCACATATATATTTGCATAGTATGTTTCCTACTATGGAAGTCAATGGTGCCCAAACATGCTTGGTTCATCAAAATATATTTTGTGTTCAGCAGAACAAAGAAATTTATAAAAGATTGAGGGTGAGGAAATTACAGAATTAATTTTTTTCTGTGAAATATCCCTTTAAGCAAATCACCTACACCTTCTCATCCAAGTATACAAATACAAGGAGAATCCTAACTGTTATGTAGATACTTTTTTACATTTAAAATACATACCATTCATTTCAGCAGGAGCATCTTCCTGCTGTACATTTTTAGCAGGAATGGTTTCCTCATCTTCGCTGTCCTCCTCCTCCTCCTCCTCATCCTCTGAGAAATCTGAACAATGGAACCCATTTTATTTTCAGATTCAACAATTAATAAACTTCACAGCTAAAAACATGAAATATGGCTTCCTAATAATTATGAAAAGGTTAGTTCACCCAGAAAGGAAATTTCAGTAATTAATTACCTTCATTCATCTTCAGAACACACATTAAGTTATTTTTGATTAAATCTGAGAGCTCTCTGACCCTCTGTAGACAGCAGTATCAAGGTACAAAAACATAGCAAGGACATTGTTAAAACATTATATATACAGTATATATATATATATATATATATATATATATAATGTATATATCAGGGGTTCAACCGTAATTTTATGACACTACAAAGATATATTTTGTGTGAAAAATTAACACTTTATTCAACAATTCTTCTCTCGCAAGTTGCCATCTTCCACCATTATTGATATTACCATGGGGAATGCATGTCCTTTACTCTGCATGCAAACAAGGGGCAGCGCATTCGTGTTCAATGTCAGTAGCAGCCTGTGCATGCATTGTAATAATGTCCATAGCAGCAGAAGATGGTAACCAGAGGTGGACAGTAACAAAGTACCCTAAAAAGCAAAAAGGCAGCAACTACGCAGAGTGCAGAACTGAGAAAAATGACTTTAAAGTTATCCTGTCATCCAGTCTAAGTAGTTGTAGGTAGATTATTAGACATGTGGCTGTTTTGTTACTTTATATAAGCTTATTCTTTGTACATATCAATCCTCATATTTGATATTTTACCCCTATTTTGCAGTTACTGTATTCTTGCTTTGTATTACTTACCAGAAACGTAGCACCATACCAAGGAAAAAGGCAGTAACTGCAATAACTACAGATCCTACTACAATCTTTCTCCAAAACGACACACATTTGAGATAAGATGTTTTGTCACATAACAAAGGATGCCTTGAATGTCATGAAAATGATAATAACTCATTTTTGACCAAAAATGCAGTTCTGACGTCAACCCAATTCTCATTTTCAACCAAAATACAACTTCTGTCCAACGTTGGAGAATAACGTCAATGTGACGTTGGATTCTGACATCAACCTGATTTTCATTTTCAACATTGTGTTTGGTCTTCTAAATGTTAATTTTGTCATTGATTTGGCAAACACTAACTTATTATAGATACCAGTTTGGACAAAATGTATTCTCATAACATCATAAAATTACAGTTGAACCACTGATTTTACATGAACCATTTTAACAATGTCTTTATTATGTTTCTGTGTCTTAATAGTGGTAGTACTGACTCTACTAATAGACCCTGTCTAAGGAGGGGTCAGGGAGCTTTTGGATTTCATCATAAATATCTTAATTTTTGTTCCAAAGATGATTTAAGGTCTTTTGGGTCTGGAACATGAGGGTGAGTAATTAATGACAAAATGTTCATTTTTGGGTTAACTATCCCTTTAAAGGTCTTTCTACAATATAGACCTATGAAGATTGTAGGGATGGTAATCTTGAGGCACCTCATAATTAAATAATTAATTTGATTAACAATTGGATGGAAACTTAGCTACTGAACTGAATTAAAGGGTCATGAAACCCCAGACTACTTTGCACATCACAGTAGACAAAGTTAGCATCCATTCATTTTAATTGTTTGCTTTTTTGCGCTATTTTCAGCTTCGGGTTTAAAAATCGATATTGTGTTGACACCAATTTGTTATGTGGCAAAGGACTATGGTACATTGATGACGTTTAACGATCTGAAACAAAAGTATCAAAAGCAAAGCGCAAGTCACTTTACGCAAGTTACGTCCTACGTCATACTTCAGGATGTATCTCCCTTGATCGCGCATCTCCCGCTACCGGAAGCCAGCTTTTTCCTTTATAAAGTTTTAAATATGTATATTTTTCCGACAAAACCGCACGGATTACCCTCGGAAGGCCTTCGTTTATCCCCCTGCAGCCCGATGGATTACTTTTGTGAAGGATGCGTGCATATTTTTGGGACTTGAAGGAGGAATACAGAGGTGGACCCCATAACTTCTCATTATAATCACTGAAAGATCTAAGACATTTTCTAAAATAACTGAAAATGTGTTTGTCTGAAAAATTATTGACATATGCATCTCGAACGGCATGAGGGTGAGTAAATCATGGGTTTAATATCATTTTTGGCCGAACTATCCCTTTAAGGCATAGGACACATGTAGGCCTTCCTCTTCATCAACAACATTAACACGACACTGTGTACACCAGATGCAACACCAAAATACAGTAAAACCCTTTATAATCAGTGATTCCGTCTACAGATAAGCTGTGCGACGTGACAAATCTATGTCTATTAGATATTTATGACGTCCTGACACATTTTTGCAATGGTCACTTGGTTGCGTCCAGTGTAGACAGCCTCTAACTGATGTGACGCGATGAGACAACTGTCGTGTCCTGTGTGACTGGTAAATAAACGTGCAACAAATTGTCTTTGGAAACAACTGAGATGAACCAGAATTCTCTTTTTTGACACTCATTTCTCTAGCTCCCAAGCAGTATATCATTTACATGATTTCAGGCACTGAGGGCAATTATGAGGACATGATTTGGTTAATGAGGACTCATATGACTATTGTATGTGACTCAGCAGTAACTACTGTTTTACAATACTTGTGTGTGTTTACTCATGGTTTATGAGGACATTATTTGGTTAATGAGGACTCATATGACTATTGTATGTGACTCACACAAGTGTTGTAAAACAATAGTGTACTGCTATATCACATTTAGTAGCAATAAGAAAATTTTACTTTAGATCATGTTATAGTGTGTGTGAAACTTCATTGACAAAAGTATTAACGAACCTCTTCAGGAGACGTGACTTTACTTCCTGTCATGGCTGGAGCGACATGGACAAACTATAAGACAGAAACAAAGAGAAAGGAGCAATAACGTGACTCAGCAGTAACTATTGTGTTAAAACACTTGTGTGTGTTTACTCATGGTTTATGAGGACATTATTTGGTTAATGTGGACTCATATGACTATTGTATGTGACTCAGGAGTAACTATTGTTTTACAACACTTGTGTGTGTTTACTCATGGTTTATGAGGACATTATTTGGTTAATGAGGACTTGTATGACTATTGTATGTCATTAATGAGGACCAGCGACAAGCATACTAGAGGCACAGCAAGAACGCGCAAGTGTTTTTGCCAGAATACTCTGTTCTCCTGTTATTTCAGTGTTGTATTTTAGTCAAGGTAAGCCTATCTTCGATTGTCTTGTTATTTTGTATTTTTAACTTCACATAATTCTGTATTTTAGTTAGACGCGTTGGCACAATTAACAACAGCCGCGAGTGAAAATTAAAATTATTGTTACATTTGCACTTAAGCCTTTGCTCCTAGCAGTTTGGAATTGGCACATTTTCGCGTTATTCACTTAATTGCCCGACCGAAACAGCTGTACTCACTCAAGCGGTGAAAGCATTATCGGTATATCTGTGTAATTTGCGCGCTGTCGCGGAAGCGTCAGCGGAAGCGTTCAGCTCTCGTGTTCAGCCTCCTCGTGTGAAGACCGACTCGGGAAAAGACCAGCAACTCTACCTGCGCGACTCCACCGAGCAAGGACACCAGAAAGGCACTTAAGTATCTCCTCTTCCCTTTCTCTTCCCTCTACTTACCTTATTGTTCACCTTAATCAACATGTGCTTTCAATACATTCCTGTTATCTCTCGGCAACGTCCTTTCATCACGCACAATAGGCAGCGCAATACTGCCAATCTGTGTCCCATCCTCACATCCGCACATACTCCTCTCTCTCTTTCGGTGGGTCTATGGAATTGTCAGTCAGCACTCAATAAAGCTGACTTCATTCCAGCCTTTGCATCTCATTCTACTCTTAGTATCTTGGGGCTGACTGAGACCTGGATTCGTCCAGAAGACTCAGCAACCCCTGCTGCTCTCTCTAGCAATTTCTCCTTCTCCCACTCCCCTCGCCAGTCTGGGAGAGGTGGGGGTACAGGGCTTCTCGTTTCTAACAATTGCAAATACTCCGCGCTCTCTTCACTATGCAACAACAACTCATTTGAATATCATGCTATTACACTTACAACTCCCATTAAAATCCATATTGTAGTCATTTATCGCCCCCCAGGTCAGCTGGGTAACTTTGTAGATGAGCTGGATGTGCTGCTGTCCACTTACCCTGAGGACGGCACCCCACTTCTAGTCTTCGGTGACTTCAACATTCATCTCGAAAAGCCACATGCAACAGACTTCACCTCTCTCCTAGCCTCTTTCGATCTCAAACGACTCATCACCACAGGTACTCACAAATCAGGCAACCAACTGGACCTGGTTTACACACGCAACTGCACCACAGAAAACATCCTGGTGACACCTCTCCATGTCTCAGATCATTTCCTCATTACTTTCAGTCTACTACTCTCTACCCCTGCACCACCACCCCCACCACCAGTCACTTTCAGACGAAACCTGCGCTCACTTTCCCCCTCCCATCTTTCCTCTGCCGTGTCATCCTCTCTTCCCCCACCCTCACAATTCGCATCTCTGGATTTGAATACCGCAACGGACACCTTATGCTCCACTCTAACCTCTTCTCTAGACATTATCTGCCCTCTCTCCTCCAGGCCAGCACGCGCTACTCCCTCTAATCCCTGGTTATCTGAGGTTCTTCGGGAACACCGGACCGATCTCAGGGCAGCGGAGAGGAAATGGCACAAATCAAAAGACGCATCTGACCTGAGTATGTATCAATCTCTCCTCTCTTCCTTTTCTGTTGATGTTCATGCAGCAAAATCTTCATACTTCCACAACAAGATCAACAGCTCCTCCAACACACGATTCCTCTTCAAGACATTCAACACTCTCCTCTGTCCACCTCCACCACCACCCACACCCTCCTTAACTGCTGACGATTTTGCGAACTTCTTCACCAACAAAACAACAGCTATCAACGGTCAGTTCTCAGCTCCACACACACAGGAACCCAGACCGACCCCCTCCACAGCCAATATCCCTCTGTCCTCCTTTTCTTCGCTAACCGAGGAAGAAGTATCTACACTTCTCCTCTCCAGTCACCCTACCACCTGCCCACTTGACCCCATCCCCTCACACCTTCTACAAGCCATCTCTCCCACAATTCTACCATCACTCACACACATCATCAACTCTTCCCTCCATACTGGCACTTTCACTACAACATTCAAGCAGGCTCGGGTTACCCCACTGCTCAAAAAACCAACACTAAACACATCATTTGTAGAGAATTACAGACCTATCTCTCTCCTACCATTCATTGCGAAGACACTTGAAAGAGCTGTTTTCAACCAAGTAACATCCTTCTTGTCTCAAAACAACCAGCTGGATGTCAACCAATCCGGCTTCAAGAAAGGGCATTCAACTGAGACTGCATTACTGTCAGTCACAGAAGCCCTACGGATCGCAAAAGCTGCTTCCAAATCTTCAGTCCTCATTCTCCTGGATCTGTCTGCTGCCTTCGACACTGTGAATCATCAGATCCTTCTGTCCACCCTCTCATCACTGGGCATCACAGGAACTTCACTCCACTGGTTTGAGTCCTATCTCACAGGTAGGTCCTTCAAGGTCGCATGGAGAGGCGAGGTATCCAGGGCACATCAGCTGACCACAGGGGTTCCCCAGGGTTCAGTTCTTGGTCCCCTCCTCTTCTCCATCTACACCACATCACTGGGACACATCATACAGGCACACGGTTTTTCCTACCACTGCTATGCTGATGACACGCAGCTCTTCCTCTCATTTCAACCAGATGATCCCACAGTAGCTGCACGGGTCTCAAGCTGTCTGGCGGACATCTCCACATGGATGAAGGAACATCACCTGCAGCTCAACCTGGCAAAGACTGAGCTTCTCGTCCTCCCTGCCAATCCGTCTCTACAGCACGACTTCACCATCCAGCTAGAATCATCATTAATCACCCCATCAAGGTCGGTCAGAAATCTTGGAGTAACGTTTGATGACCAGCTGACCTTCACAGACCACATTTCAAAGACAGCTCGATCTTGCAGGTTTGCACTGCACAACATCAGGAAGATCCGGCCTTTCCTAACTGAGCATGCAACACAACTTCTCGTCCAGGCCCTGGTCATCTCTAGGCTTGACTACTGCAATGCCCTTCTGGCTGGACTTCCAGCATGTGCAATCAAACCCCTACAGATGATCCAGAATCCTGCAGCTCGTCTTGTCTTCAACGAGCCCAAAAGGGCCCACGTCACTCCTCTGTTCATCTCTCTACACTGGCTACCTCTCGCTGCTCGCATCAAGTTCAAGGCATTGACGCTTGCTTACAGATCCATCACAGGCTCAGCTCCCTCCTACTTTCACTCACTCCTACGAGTCTACATCCCTACCAGACACCTACGATCGGTCAACGAGCAACGTCTCGTGGTTCCATCGCAGAAAGCTACAAAATCACTTTCCAGAACATTCTCATTCACAGTTCCATGCTGGTGGAACGCTCTCCCCACCCTCATCCGGAATGCAGAATCCCTGACAACATTCAAAAAACAGCTAAAAACCCATCTCTTCCGTGAGCACTTAACCTCATAAAAAAAAAAAAAAAAAAAAAAAAAAAGATGTTTTTCCCTTTGAAACATCACTTAACAGGCTTATGCTACTCTGAATAATACCTGAACTTCGTATTTTGAGCACTTCTTGTGTTGTTGTTGTTTTTTGCCTCTTTATGATGACTCGCTTATATTAGTCCTAATTTGTAAGTCGCTTTGGATAAAAGCGTCTGCTAAATGACTAAATGTAAATGTATGTGACTCAGCAGTAACTATTGTTTTACAACACTTGTGTGTGTTTACTCATGGTTTATGAGGACATTATTTGGTTAATGAGGACTTGTATGACTATTGTATGTGACTCAGCAGTAACTATTGTTTTACACTTGTGTGGGTTTACTCATGGTTTATGAGGACATTATTTGGTTAATGAGGACTCATATGACTATTGTATGTGACTCAGCAGTAACTATTGGTTTACAACACTTGTGTGTGTTTACTCACAGTGTACAAATGGTACGATTAACACACACAAGTGTTTTTAACAATAGTGTACTGCTATATCACATTTAGTAGCAATAAGAAAACTTTACTTTAGATCATGTTATAGCGTGTGTGAAACTTCATTGACAAAAGTCATTGACGAACCTCTTCAGGAGACGTGACTTTACTTCCTGTCATGGCTGGAGCGACATGGACAAACTGGAAGACAGAAACAAAGAGAAAGGAGCAATAATGTGACTCAGCAGTAACTATTGTTTTACAACACTTGTGTGTGTTTACTCATGGTTTATGAGGACATTATTTGGTTAATGAGGACTCATATGACTATTGTATGTGACTCAGCAGTAACTATTGGTTTACAACACTTGTGTGTGTTTACTCTCAGTGTACTCATGGTACGATTAACACACACAAGTGTTTTTAACAATAGTGTACTGCTATATCACATTTAGTAGCAATAAGACAATTTTACTTTAGATCATGTTATAGCGTGTGTGAAACTTCATTGACAAAAGTATTAACGAACCTCTTCAGGAGACGTGACTTTACTTCCTGTCATGGCTGGAGCGACATGGACAAACTGGAAGACAGAAACAAAAAGAAAGGAGCAATAATGTGACTCAGCAGTAACTATTGTGTTAAAACACTTGTGTGTGTTTACTCATGGTTTATGAGGACATTATTTGGTTAATGAGGACTCATATAACTATTGTATGTGACTCAGCAGTAACTATTGTTTTACACTTGTGTGTGTTTACAGATGGTTTATGAGGACATTATTTGGTTAATGAGGACTCGTATGACTATTGTATGTGACTCAGCAGTAACTATTGTTTTACAACACTTGTGTGTGTTTACTCATGGTTTATGAGGACATTATTTGGTTAATGAGGACTTGTATGACTATTGTATGTGACTCAGCAGTAACTATTGTTTTACACTTGTGTGTGTTTACTCATGGTTTATGAGGACATTATTTGGTTAATGAGGACTCGTATGACTATTGTATGTGACTCAGCAGTAACTATTGTTTTACACTTGTGTGTGTTTACTCATGGTTTATGAGGACATTACTTGGTTAATGAGGACTCATATGACTATTGTATGTGACTCAGCAGTAACTATTGTTTTACACTTGTGTGTGTTTACTCATGGTTTATGAGGACATTATTTGGTTAATGAGGACTTGTATGATTATTGTATGTGACTCAGCAGTAACTATTGTTTTACAACACTTGTGTGTGTTTACTCATGGTTTATGAGGACATTATTTGGTTAATGAGGACTCATATGACTATTGTATGTGACTCAGAAGTAGACTATTGTTTTACAACACTTGTGTGTGTTTACTCACAGTGTACAAATGGTACGATTAACACACACAAGTGTTTTTAACAATAGTGTACTGCTATATCACATTTAGTAGCAATAAGAAAATTTTACTTTAGATCATGTTATAGCGTGTGTGAAACTTCATTGACAAAAGTATTAACGAACCTCTTCAGGAGACGTGACTTTACTTCCTGTCATGGCTGGAGCAACATGGACAAACTATAAGACAGAAACAAAGAGAAAGGAGCAATAACGTGACTCAGCAGTAACTATTGTGTTAAAACACTTGTGTGTGTTTACTCATGGTTTATGAGGACATTATTTGGTTAATGTGGACTCATATGACTATTGTATGTGACTCAGGAGTAACTATTGTTTTACAACACTTGTGTGTGTTTACTCATGGTTTATGAGGACATTATTTGGTTAATGAGGACTTGTATGACTATTGTATGTGACTCAGCAGTAACTATTGTTTTACACTTGTGTGTGTTTACTCATGGTTTATGAGGACATTGTTTGGTTAATGAGGACTCATATGACTATTGTATGTGACTCAGCAGTAACTATTGGTTTACAACACTTGTGTGTGTTTACTCATGGTTTATGAGGACATTATTTGGTTAATGAGGACTCATATGACTATTGTATGTGACTCAGAAGTAGACTATTGTTTTACAACACTTGTGTGTGTTTACTCACAGTGTACAAATGGTACGATTAACACACACAAGTGTTTTTAACAATAGTGTACTGCTATATCACATTTAGTAGCAATAAGAAAATTTTACTTTAGATCATGTTATAGCGTGTGTGAAACTTCATTGACAAAAGTATTAACGAACCTCTTCAGGAGACGTGACTTTACTTCCTGTCATGGCTGGAGCAACATGGACAAACTATAAGACAGAAACAAAGAGAAAGGAGCAATAACGTGACTCAGCAGTAACTATTGTGTTAAAACACTTGTGTGTGTTTACTCATGGTTTATGAGGACATTATTTGGTTAATGAGGACTTGTATGACTATTGTATGTGACTCAGCAGTAACTATTGTTTTACACTTGTGTGGGTTTACTCATGGTTTATGAGGACATTATTTGGTTAATGAGGACTCATATGACTATTGTATGTGACTCAGCAGTAACTATTGGTTTACAACACTTGTGTGTGTTTACTCACAGTGTACAAATGGTACGATTAACACACACAAGTGTTTTTAACAATAGTGTACTGCTATATCACATTTAGTAGCAATAAGAAAACTTTACTTTAGATCATGTTATAGCATGTGTGAAACTTCATTGACAAAAGTATTAATGAACCTCTTCAGGAGACGTGACTTTACTTCCTGTCATGGCTGGAGCGACATGGACAAACTGGAAGACAGAAACAAAGCTGAAGCAACTAAATTATATTAGTATAAGAGAGAGATAGCGTCTCATTGAGAATGTGCGTGGAGAGTTTGTTTTTGCGCGCGCGTCTTATGAGTTCTGCGCGTCTCGTGTGTGTGTGCTCGCGTCTCATTGAGAATGTGCGTGGAGAGTTTGTTTTTGCGCGCGCGTCTTATGAGTTCTGCGCGTCTCGTGTGTGTGTGGAGCATTTGTATGGCAAGCCAAGAGGCTCAGAAATACGCCATAGATTAATCGCGTTTAAAGCCAAACGGCGTCAAATACGGCGTTTTAAACCGTATTGGACGCCGCAAAATACGCCGTTGTAATTACAAACGCCGTAAAAGACGCGCGAAATACGTCAATGACGCCGTATTTGACGGCGTTTTAGTGTGCATGGAAAGCGCCGCTTTTTACGCCGTTCATCTCGCCATTTGACGCCGTAAAAAACGCCGTTTTGGTTGCACAGAGTGCGTGCTATTTTACGGCGTTTTGCTTATAATATAATGAGACACGCCCACTGATTTCCACAGCCAGTAAGTTTGAACTGTTCTCTCCCAATCAATGATGAACTGAGTCAGACCAGACGAATTCAGCACGGATCATTTGTGGTAATCCAATTCGTATGCTCCCAAGGAATTATTCATTTTATATATTAAAATAATCCAAGCTAAATAATAAACTGAAATTAAAGAAAATATTAAAGAACATTCAAATCAATAAAGCAAAATTAATAGGATTTTCACATTTTAAAAGGGTGTCACACAGGGCTTAATTTGAGCCGGAACACGCCGGAACATGTGAACATGGGTGACACATGACTTGCGCGCTTGTTGTGCTTGTTGAGATTGCTGTTAGCCTCGATCGTTTCACTCAGGGAAAAAATGTCAAAAAAGACAACAAAGTTTGCTTAACTTTTTCAAATAGCCTACGCTGGCCAGTCAGATCCCAAACAAGCAAAAATCGTTTCCGCTGATCAAGAATGTGGAGACCATGGTGGACACAGCAGTAGTATCGACATAATATCTTGTTATTTCGACATAATATGGGGACATTCTAATTTGCAATAAGCCACATTAAGCGTTCTTATAATGGTTTTCAATGGGGGGAAAATACTTAACGTGTAATTGCGTTCTGGGCTCATCTGATTTGTTTTGTACATAGCATAGCCCACTTTGTTATGATTTTAGTATCATAATGATTAATAAATGCACGCACAATTATCCGTGAACTTGATTTGAACAAATGCCTTTCAACTTGTGTGTGCAAAATTCAGAATTAAATGAATGTGCAGCAATTTGTACAAATAGAGAGTCTGTAGGCCTGTACTGTTGTAGCCATTAAATAAGCGCATTTAGTTTCATATTTGTTAAAATATTATAATGTTATTTTTTTCCATTTATGTTGATTTATGAAAAGTGAACAGCACTAGTAAGATAGGATGTGCAATATGAGACATGCAGTGGGCCAGACATGATTTTGACCACTTCATTAAGTTTTGTTTTGTAGAAATCCTTTCTTTAAAGTGAATTTCGTTTTGTATAAATTGTATCTTAATTTTAATCAATTTTTCATCAACCAATTGTCTGGATTTAATGAATAAGCAAATATAATGGACAATATAATCATGGAGGCGCCCGCGCTGTCACTTGCATTGCACGTGAACTGGAGCGCATCTCATCCTAACTTAACGAAACTCAGTGTATGCCTCACACAGACATGAGAAATACATCAAATACACAAAGCTTGAAATGTCTTTAAACGAAATAATTCAAAATTCAAAAAAAAAAAATTCAGGCTACTCTCTGATTATGTAATCTATTATGTGCATTTCTCGCGCGTTCACTACGAATATGGCGATCGTCAACTTCATCTTTGCAGCAGACAGTCAGAAACACTAGTTTATTAATAAAAATCAATGCACGCGTCACCGGATTTACAAATGCACATTTTGCTTGTTGCACGCACACATATTATGTCGAAATAACGAGATATTATGTTGATATAACATTATTATTAATAATAGCCTACATCTTTTAGAATATTTGATTGTGCTGAATGCTGAATGTTGCGCTTGTTCAATTTAATAAAACTTGAATTGTGATCATTAAAATAACTGAATATTAAATATTTAGTGGCCAAATTTTGCGCATCTCCCCCTGTCAATGATCTAGCACCCCCTCAGCACATGAGTTAAAAATTCTCTGGCGCCGCCCCTGCAGAGAAGCTACGTAGGCAGTGTAATTATTATTTTTTTTGTTCCGTTACCTCCAACCCCCGTTTTGAGTCGCCGGATTGTTCAGACATTGTATCAGAATTATGGATAGAGTATAGAGTTATGGATGTTATCCTGTTTTTTCTCCGTTCACAGAAGCACTACAGGTGAATACGATGATGAATCCCCCTATTCTGTTGCTGCTATTTTACATGCAGGCTAAAACTAAAAAATATTTTTGGTATTTTTAATGGGTCACAGTCACTTGTTCATTCTAATTTAATTTAATTTAAATTTAACATAATCGTGTCGGTTAATGAATGGAAGATCGCGTCGGTTGAAGGTGGCAGAAAAAAAACCCCGAAATGAATCCAGTTTGTTGATCAAAATAAAATAAAATAAAAACATTTCTCATTTCCGTTTAGTTTAAGTTTTTCAACTAATAGTTATATTTTCCTTTATTTCAGGTTTATTTCGATTAGCATTTAAATGTTTTTAATAGTTTTAGTTTTACTTTACTAACCCTGCCTGGGCAAAACATCGACAGAACTGTCAATTTTCCAACTCTTTCAAGCCACGAATTTTTACAAATATTCACGAATTATTTAATGCCGGTCTGGGACACAATATTAGGCCAATCACACTCATCCAGGCCAATTAACCTACAGCTATTGTTGCAAGCATAATTTACATTTCTTTTAAGAATAATGACTCAAATGTGGGAAAGAAATAACTAGGCTATGTTATTTTTTATTAATGAATATAATATGAATAAAACACGAATTTAATTAGCCTACAAAAATCGGAACACTATTTAATTCTGGAAGGAGAAGCTTCTAGACCTACCAACAAACCTGCCACATTTTTTAGTAATAGCAAAAAATACATTCGTCTTATTTTTTTTTTTCAAATAGGCTAGGCCTATTTAAAACACACAAATTCATAGGGCATTCTATGGGTTATATCAATATTTTGTGTTATTCAGCACTTAGATGGAAATGTGCCGAGTTAAGCCAATACGACCTGGATTATTTTCCTTGTTTAATAACTCCTCATATATGAGCATAAGAATTGGATTACCACAAATGATCCGTGCTGAATTCGTCTGGTCTGACTCAGTTCATCATTGATTGGGAGAGAACAGTTCAAACTTACTGGCTGTGGAAATCAGTGGGCGTGTCTCATTATATTATAAGCAAAATGCCGTAAAATAGCGCGCGCTCTGTGCGACCAAAACGGCGTTTTTTACGGCGTCAAATGGCGAGATGAACGGCGTAAAAAGCGGCGCTTTCCATGCACACTAAAACGCCGTCAAATACGGCGTCATTGACGTATTTCGCGCGTCTTTTACGGCGTTTGTAATTACAACGGCGTATTTTGCGGCGTCCAATACGGTTTAAAACGCCGTATTTGACGGCGTTTGGCTTTAAACGCGATTAATCTATGGCGTATTTCTGAGCCTCTTGGCTTGCCATACGTTTGTGTGTGTGTGCTCGCATCTCATTGAGAATGTGTGTGGAGAGTTTGTTTGTGCGCACGCGTCTTATGAGTTCCGCGCGTCTCGTGTGTTTGGAGTTTGCATGTATGTGCGTGAGCGACTTTAGGTGTGTCGTTGTGCATTTCATATCTATTTGTTTGAGAACGGACGTTGATGAGTTAACCCCTATCGAAATCTGGTATCGAACAAGAAGTCATTTTTCGATACTCGATAGCATCGAGGCAATTCGATCGATACCTAAAAAGTATCGAACCTCGGTACCCAGCCCTAGCTGATGCGCTGTTCTAAAATGCTCGTTTCTCAGCGCATAATTACATCTTAAAAACTTAAAAAGTGCTAATACTGTCAAATATACACAAGGTTTACATAAAGTCAGTTATGTCTAAAGTGAAAGCAAACTTGAGAAAATGTTGAAAAAATCTGCTTGTCAAATGCGTGTATATTAGACGAGTCGCGTGCAGCTCTTAAAGAGACAGTAGCCAATAGTAAATATGCCCTTAAAGGGATAGTTCACCTAAAAAAAAAAAATTCTCATTATTAAAAGCACTCTAATGTTGTTCCAAATCTGTATTTCCTAATAAAAAAAATTCTAATATTTTTCTAATATTCATTTTTGGAAGAATGTGGCTATCGAAACAGTAGCTGGTCCCCAATGACTTCCATAGGAGAATAATATACTATGGATGTACTGGGGTACATCAACTGTTGGTTAACCACATTCTTCCAAATAACTTTTATTTTCAACAGAAGAAAGAAACTTGTTCGAGTTTAAAACAACTTGAGAGAGTAAATTATGACAATTTAAATTTTTTTGGAGAACTATCCATTTAATGTTAATAAAACAACAAAATGCAAAAAGGAAATCACTCACTGCCCTTGACTGATAACTATAGTAGCTTCAATAAGCATTAATGTATAATTTATACAGTGAAGTCTATGTTTTGTATTATTTTCATATTTGTTTGTTTAATAACTATCTTCAATGCTACTGTATACACCTACTGTAGCTGAAAACATAAAGCACTGTTTATTTCATTTGTATATTAAGTTGTGTATGTTATGTGTATCTTTAATCTTAATATCTGAGATTAAATCTGGAATTCGGAATCTGAGCTTCCTGCTCAGCTCAGCTACCGTTCGGACGCTCTTGCTTACTGCTCCGCGCTTTGCTCTATCGCTTTTATATTTTATCTTCTATATTTTTATATTTTAGCTCCTTTTATCACCTAATTTTAACTTCAGCAAATCAGCACAGTGCTCAAACGACAAAGTTTGGATTATCACAAAAACGCAGAATTCTTCTACCCGACCAGCTTACATTCCGGGGAAAGGAAAACACAACTGCCTACAAGGATAAGAGAGAAAATGCCTCTTCTGGAATCTACTTGCTGCACTAACTGCCACAGACTTTTACAAAGGATTGCAGTTCTTGAAACAAAGTTATTTACGGGACCACCAAACCAGACGGAACACACAACAGAGCTTCGTCATGGACACCCTCAGCATATAGCCGGTGAGTCCCATGAAACTAGTGCTCCTCGACAGGTAGAGAAACAAGCCGATCGACTTACAAATCGATGGCACAAACAGGGAGCGAGACCCAAAGGCACTCGAGACATCAGATTGTCACGAGCCCCACATATTACCGCAGTAGCATCCTCTACCCCAGATACAGCTCTGACAAGGATGGCAAACACTGGTCTTCCACCAACACCTATACATCTTGAGAACAGATTTGAAGTACTAATGAATGTAAATGAGGAATCCCCAAACGTGATGAATGTGATCGAACACAGACTGAATAGGCCAGTAGCTAACACTGATGCTAACTGGCGCTCAAGGTCGAGCAGACAGCGGCACTCAGCTCAGAGCACAGCCGAGCCCAGGACTCTGATAGTGGGGGACTCCATAATCAGAAACATTAGCAGCAGGGATACAACTACATGCTGCCTTCCACAAGCAACAATTTCTGATATAAACAGGGAACTTCAGAACATTCTAATGAAACATAAGACTGCAAATCGACTCATAATTCATGTGGGGAAGAATGATATTCATAAAGAGCAGTCAGAACTCCTTAAGAAGGATTTCAATGAACTTTTTGAAACACTTAAAAGACTGAAAGTTCAAACATTCATCAGTGGACCACTCCCAGCAAGAGGAACAAACAGGTTTTCACGGCTGCTTGGGATTAATACATGGCTGCAAAAAACCTGCAATATAAAAGGAGTAAACTTCATTGACAACTTCAATCTTTTCTGGAGTCAGAGACAACTATTTCATCGGGATGGCCATCACCCAAACAAACTTGGTTCAAGAGTGTTAAAGGACAATATCGACTTCTCCTTCAATCATCCTTCTGCAGTGTGTGTCAATCTGAACGACACACACACACCTGGAAACAGTATGAATGAACACGGGACTTCACTTCAGCAACAAGATGGACATGCGGTTGACATATCACACAAGGACAATGATAACACCACTGAGCCACAACAACCTCTGCTCACGGACACAATCTCAGCTGAGCCATGCCCACAGAGCTCACCACAGACAGACATATTAGAACTGCTCCAAGATTCAGCACCCAAGGACGACTTCCTGGAAAACAGCCAGGGAAGCCAGGACAGCATATCACAGCCTCCTATAACACCTGAGCAACAGCCCCTTTCACCAGATACTTTCTCACTCTCGCCAGCGACTCCACTCCTGTGCTTCTCACAGAAAATGGAACAACTAGTGCATGCTGGAACCAGACTATCCCACTCTTTTGCTGCAAGCCCCCAGATACCAACCAAAAATCGTCAGGCACCTCAAACACCGAAGCCTGCGCGCCGAGCTCGCCCGCCCCCTCCTCCTGTGAGAGCTCTTCGGCCTCTTCGGCCAAAACGCCAGGGCCCACACCCTCCTCCATCTGCTCGAGGTGAACCAAAAACAACTGATACCAGCTCTCAGTGATGTGTTTTGGGTTCCTGTTATGATAACAGTAACTTTCTCAAATGTTTACAGAACAAGCGGGAACCCAGTGTGCCTGTATCTTTCTCTATTGCTGTTCTATTACAAGATAGAAAGTCTAAGGCCTTCAATAGCCGTACAGCAAACCCAACTAATCTGGTGCCTACTACATGTCAAACTAAGATTGCTGTGGGGACAAAAAGTAAGACTGTTAAGTTAGCACTTTTAAACATTCGCTCACTTAAAAATAAATCACTTCTAGTCAACGACTTAATAACCACAAACAACCTGGACTTTATGTTTCTAACTGAAACCTGGCTAGAAGACAACTGCAGTGCAACAATCCTCAATGAAACATGCCCTCCTAACTTTACTTTTATGAGTGTCTGCAGAGCTGTTAAGAGAGGTGGGGGTCTAGCTGCTCTTTTTAAAGATATCTATCAATGTAAGCAAATATCATTTGGGAATTACCCGTCTTTCGAATATCTGGGTACTGTGTTAAAAGGTGCTCCTCGCATTTTACTTATCATTATTTACAGGCCTCCAAAATATTCTCCAGCCTTTGCTGAGGACTTTACAGAACTGTTATCAACAATTACCTCAGAGTTTGACTGTTTTGGCATTGCTGGAGATTTTAACATTCACATAGATAATGCAGAAAACAATATGGCCAAAGAAATCAAAACTGTTTTAAAAACTTTTGATCTGACTCAGCATGTACATGGACCCACACACAATCATGGACACACTCTAAATTTACTTATCAGTAAGGGTCTAAACATTTCATCGATTTTTATTAAGGATGTAGCACTGTCTGATCATTTCTGTATTTTCTTTGATATATTGATCTCTCCTGCCACTGAAGCTAGATCTGTGTCTGTCAAGAAGAGATGCTTAAATGAGAACACTAGTGTACTATTTATGAAGGCTATATCCTTAACACCAAGCATATCTGCTGACTCTGTTGATTTTCTCCTTGATTCTTTTAACTCAAAAGTAAAAAATATAATTGATGATATTGCTCCTGTTAAAGTCAGGAAGAAGAGTGGCAGACAAAAAGCACCTTGGAGAAACTCAACAGCAGTGCAACATATGAAAAGACAATGCAGAAAAGCAGAGCGCATGTGGCGGAAGACAAAACTTGTAGTCCATTATAACATCTACAAAGACAGCCTGCATGCTTTCAATATGGAACTAGGCAAAGCTAGACAGACTTTCTTCTCAAATATTATAAACAGCAATTTAAACAACACACGCACTCTTTTTGCTACTGTAGAGAGACTGACAAACCCCCCAAGCCAGATTCCCAGTGAAATGCTCTCAAACAGCAAGTGCAGTGAGTTTGCTTCTTTCTTCTCTGAGAAAATCAATAATATCAGAAAGGTGATCAGCACATCCTTGAGTTGCACTGGGGTCAGACAGATCAGACCACCTGAGAAAGTAGCTACTATGTCTGACTTCAAAGAAATTGATGGCAAAATTTTGGAAGAAACCGTACAGCACCTTAAAACATCAACATGCGCCCTTGACACACTTCCCACATCTTTCTTCAAAATTGTGCTAAACAGTTTAGAAGCAGATCTTCTAGAAGTGGTAAATGCCTCACTTCTCTCTGGGAGTTTTCCAAACTCCCTGAAAACTGCAGTTGTCAAGCCCCTCCTGAAAAAGAGCAATCTGGATAAGACCATATTAAGCAACTATAGACCGATCTCAAATCTTCCTTTCATAGGCAAGATCATTGAAAAAGTTGTCTTCAATCAGCTGAACAAATTCTTAAGCTCGAATGGATACTTTGACAACTTTCAATCTGGTTTCCGACCGCACCACAGCACAGAGACAGCGCTCATAAAGATAATAAACGATATTCGCTTAAATACTGATTCAGGCAAATTATCAGTGCTGGTACTACTCGACCTCAGTGCTGCATTTGACACTGTCGATCACAACATACTTCTTGACAGGCTGGAAAACTGGGTGGGGCTTTCTGGGATAGTCCTAAAATGGTTCAGGTCATACTTAGATGGGAGAGGTTATTATGTGAGTATAGGAGACCATAAGTCTGAGTGGACATCCATGACATGCGGAGTCCCTCAAGGCTCAATTCTTGCGCCACTCCTGTTCAACCTGTATATGCTCCCAATGAGCCAAATAATGAGAAATAACCAAATTGCTTACCACAGCTATGCAGACGACACACAGCTGTACTTAGCCCTATCGCCTAACGATTACAGCCCCATTGACTCCCTGTGCCGATGCATTGACGAAGTCAACAGTTGGATGTGTCAAAACTTTCTTCAATTAAACAAAGACAAAACTGAAGTTATTGCGTTTGGAAACAAAGATGAAGTTCTCAAAGTGAACGCATACCTTCACTCTAGGGGTCAAACAACTAAACATCAAGTCAGGAATCTTGGTGTGACACTAGAGTCAGACCTTAGTTTCAGTAGTCATGTCAAAGCAATAACTAAATCAGCATACTATCATCTGAAAAATATTGCAAGAATTAGATGCTTTGTTTCCAGACAAGACTTAGAGAAACTTGTGCATGCTTTCATCACCAGCAGGGTGGATTATTGTAATGGACTCCTCACTGGCCTTCCCAAAAAGACCATAAGACAGTTGCAGCTCATACAGAACGCTGCCGCCAGGATTCTGAGCAGAACCAGAAAATATGAACATATCACACCAGTCCTCAGGTCTTTACACTGGCTCCCAGTTAGATTTAGGATTGATTTTAAAGTATTATTACTGGTATATAAATCATTCAATGGCCTAGGACCTCAATACATTGCAGATATGCTCACTGAATATAAACCCAACAGATCACTCAGATCATTAGGATCATATCAGCTAGAAATACCAAGGGTTCACTCTAAACATGGCGAGTCTGCTTTTAGCTACTATGCCAGCCGCAGCTGGAACCAGCTTCCAGAAGAGATCAGAGGTGCTCCTACAGTGGTCACATTCAAATCCAGACTCAAAACACGTCTGTTTACCTGTGCATTTACTGAATGAGCACTGTGCCGCTGTTCGTCCGACTGTTTGTACTGTACTGTATTTTACACTATTTTTCTAAACTGTTTTAATTATTCTTATTTCTTTTAATTATTTTAATTTCTCCTATGTCAGCAGGGCATTTAGCCCGAAACTGTAAATGCCCACTCAGAAGGTGATAATGTGAAAGTGATTAATGTGGGTTTGAAAGTAGAACAGTATTTAAATGACGATATTAAAGTTTTCGTCTGAGAAAGAATGTGAACGCAGTGCTAAAGTGCTAAAGAAAGTGGAAAGAACGTGTGAGTAAATGAGGGAGAAAAGAAAGTTAAAGGAAAGTTGATAGATGGAAGTCGTAAGAAGATTGAAGGTTAAAAGAAGGTTGAAAGATTTAAGTCTTAAGGGAATCCTTTGAAAGAAAGATCTATAATAAATATTCTTTTTTATTTTTTAAAAGTACTGTATTTTATTTTATTTTTCTAAACTGTTTTAATTATTCTTATTTCCTTTCATTATTTTAATTTCTTCTATGTAAAGCACTTTGAATTGCCATTGTGTATGAAATGTGCTATATAAATAAACTTGCCTTGCCTTGCCTAATATTTAATAACAAAGAAAACAATGACAAATATTTTTATCTTTGCCACGGTCTGCCATTCTTTTTATTTTATATTTTGTTACCTAAGCTAAGGCTTAGTTTGGCTGTAATGCTCAGTAGGGCTGCACAATTCTTGCTAAAATGTGAATCACAATTTTTCTCCATGGGAATTGAGATCACGATTCTCTTACACGATTCTCATTTTTTCAACCAAAATGTATTGCACTCAAGTACGAAAAAAAACTTGCAGTATAATAAGTCTATTGTGATTGTCAGAACACTTTAGTAACTAAGCAGAATTGTATTAGGTTTAGTGACAACATGTTATGTTTACATGGTACAATTTCTGGTAAGCCACGGGTTTTTTTGGACACATTTTACGATATCAATTTAGTTCAGTCCTTGTGATTTGATTCAATATTGACTCATTTGGATAAATATTAAGTAGGTCTACACAAGAGAGGTGTTACTTTTTCTCAAGAAAAAAAGAATCTCACATAATGCTGTAAATATAGGCTACAGAGAATAGTAATAAATATACATAGTATTTAAGGTTAAAAATAAAAAAATAAAAAATATAGCCTAATGTTTTTTATTATAACAATTTGAATTTATTTATTAAAGGATAGCCTCTTGAGATGCAACATCTCATTTTCAAGAGGGTCCTATTATATAAGTAAATGTATGATATAAGTAAAAATAATGCTTATGGCTTTCCTGAGGTAGCCTAAATGTTATGTGACAATTGTTCTTCAGCGGATTTATTTAACTCTTCACTGATTTATCGATATTATATATGAGGAATATACATTTCGGTAAGTTGTACTGTATCGTTCAACATTGTACATTTGTGTTTATTTACTAATAGAGATGATCGGTTCATGTGCCTTTAGGGATCTGTCACATTTACAAACGCCAAAACTGTATTTATTGTTTGAATTTCGTAATAAATTTGACAGAATCTGAAAGCTGAGATTTTTATATCATAAGATACCTGCTCTTTCTTGTCTGTCGGTCTTCGTGTCCTCTTTGCTTCGTGTTTTTTTTCTCTGCATGAGAAAATGTTTGTGTGGCGTGACGCGTGAGAGCGTGTGGAAAGTGTCAATAGCGAGTCTCACTGTCAATGCGTGAGAGTTGGCAGCGCTGGGTTTAAACCGTTGACAGGTTTAAACCAAGCCCCAAATACATCAACCGGAAGTTGAAGCCGGCCGAGTGCCGCCATCTTGTAGCACAACTTCACCTGCGTTAGCATTCCCATTGATTCCCATTCATTTTGGCGTCACTTTGACAGCGAATAACTTTACATCTGAGGCGTTTAAAGACTCCAATTGTCCATTATTTATTTCTAAAGAAACACGACAATGTATAAAAGGCGCAATTACCTTCTATGTTACATTATGACCCCATAGAAACCGTTTTTGCAAAGATAGGCTAACTATTGCGTCATAACCACGTGACTCTCAGTTGCACAGTAGAGAAATTACCGTAGAGACAGGAGGAGAAGCTCACAGGCAATCGGGGGACATTAAAAAATAGTTAATCAGAATACTTACTCCTGCTCACTCATGCCAAAGAACGTACTTATATTGACTGTCTTATATACGCTTTGCTAACGCTCGCCGTATCTGCAAGATTTAGGTTAGTCCTGGCAGTTGGCACGCACAGCGACTAGAATATTTACATCTGTCAGTCAGGAGGCTCACGTCATCAAGCTTAGTTTGAGTCTGCGCGTCAGGAACGGAAGTGAAAAAAAAATAAAAATTTCGCTAAAAGTGGCCTTCACTTGTCTCAATTGAGATCCAATGAGAAGACTCTGTCCACTTCTATATACTGTCAATGGTTTAAACCCTAAAAAGTTCCACACAGTGGAATGTGCTCCTTTTTTCTGTACCAAAGTAACGTTACTCTGTTTAGATCTGCCGCCTTCCTTGTTATGGCCTTTCACACAGGACACGGAATGCGCCGCGCAAGGACGTTTTGTTGCTGCGTCGTTTAGGTCTGCCGCCTTGTTGTTACACGTCAGTAACAGCGGAACGTGGCCAATGAGGGAGAGGAGGGAAGTGAGATTTATGATTGATTGGTGAATAGTGTTTTGTTATTGTGTGAGTGTGACCAATAACGCGTGAATGCAGCAGGATCTGAATGCAGGGAAATATACGGAAGTGAATCGCCATCATTAAGAAATGAGATCGCATTTATGTTTGAATCGAGATCGCGATTTTTTTATTCGATTAATCATGCAGCCCTAATGCTCAGACACAAAATAGTAAAACAAGATGAAAAAGAATCGTGATAAAATCGTGATTTTCCTGAAAAAAATGTTGATATGATATTTTTGCAATATATTGCGTCACCAAAAATTACTAAAGTCATGCATATTGTGCGATAAGTCGATATTGATTATTGCAACAGGCCTATTTATCAGGATGTGAAGAGTATTTCAACCAGCATAACAAATAAGGTTTTCAAAATAAGGATTTTGAACCAAATCGCCTACACTGCCTTTGACCAAAACACACTTGAACAGTACAACTTATACAAACATACACAAATAAATTCACACCATTTTTTTTATATTACGAAACAAAAACAGAAAGAAGACCTACCTAATTATAAGTAATAAATACATTTATTTAGGACTAACATTTGAGGACAGTAGCACCTGTGCACCTCGAGCCCTGCATTTAGGTGAATAGGTGTGTAAGCAATCACACTAGTCAAACAAACGAGCACAGTTCAGATTGTCTAGTGTGAGTACAACACTAGGTTCCATCTTCTTTGTTGTAAGATCTAACAATTTGGTCTATTTTGAAATGTATTATACTGTTATTAGATTATCCAAGGCATGCATGTTACACACGTCACAGACTGTATTTCTGGTTGACCATTGTGTATCTATTATAATAGAAGTTAACTAACTAATTAAGAGAAAGGCTAAGGTTTATGGGAAACAAAAAAATAACTTACCTTTGACAGGATTTATATATCTCCAGGTTATTATGTCTTTGTCCTTGTCCATTTTAACAAAAATCTCTGCATCTTTTAGAGGATTTGGTCCTCTGATCCGATGACTCCGAACCACTACAAAATAACATGTTGAGTCAATCTTTACAGATAAACAGTTGTGTTATTTTTTTGTTTTGTATTTATAGTGTTTATATATAATATTTATTCATACTATATTATGAGGATATTTATATAACATGTTATTATAACATGTTAATTATAAAAATTAACATGATATAAAAAACATAAATAACATATTTAATGTTAAATATTAACTATTATGATGTTAAAACAAAAATAATCATTAGGTAATTCTAACTAAAAGCGACACAGAGAGGCAAAGATGAGTGTGCGATGCTCCACACATGTTAATGATAAGTTTGTGTGGAGCAGCATTAACAGAGCAGAGGGTTCCTTTTAATAGTTATTTGTAATTTTATCTATTTACTTATTTAATATTTAAATAATATTACTTGAATAACTTGTTCTCTGATCTTCTGATAACCATAAAATGTACTACAGCTGCCAAACAAAACCAGAGAGAAATGTATTCATAAATCTTTAAAACAATCTAATTAAATCTTAGACACAAAACATTCAGCCAGTAAAAAAAAGATATATCCTCTCAGATATATATATATATATATATATATATATATATATATATATATATATATATATATATATATATATATATATATATGTTGTCTCATTTATCATTGTAGCCTTAGTTAAGCTGATTTTCTGTATACTGTGTATTTATTTTTGGACTAATAGTGGTTAATAAATTCCAATAATGGTATGAGAGAGTGTCAGTGGTAATATCATTGTGTTCCTATTGGTTAATGTTAGAGGATCTGTGTAACAGCTAGCCTTAGCCTGACAGTTAGCCTGCCCTGGACCAGGCTAGTTTTCCAGCATAAGTTGCCAGGTTAACTGAGTTTGAACTATTTTAAGTTTGCTTTATGAAACAGAATCCACCGACAATAAGTCTGACTAACCAAAATAAGCCTGGCGTGTTTATGGAACAACCCTCTGCTCTGACATGCACACACATAACCTTAACCTACACTCATGTAAATAATTAAATTGCATACTGTATATTAAACCTGCAATGCACGTATTTATTTGAATCATAGCGTTTATTAATTCACAATAGCATTAACGTTATGCTTTATTATACGTTTTAAATGAGTTTAACGTAAGTTACCTTATAACTCAGCCTTGTAAACCGTCTAATAATGCTTTTAATGTTTTCTCGTCCGTGAAATTCGCTACTTCCGGTATTTTTTATCGGTTACTACACGGGCAAAATGTAATCGAGGATCGCAGCAGGCAGTGGTTTGGGTGAGAACATTGCTCCGGGTTTCAAGGCCGTGGCTCCCCGTGTTAAGAGTGCACCTCAGCCGGCTAAACCTGCCAGATCCCCCGCTCAAACCGCCGCGACCGCACAGACAGCGACATTAGAGGCGATTGTGCTTATTATTAATGTCGATCTAACGTTACTGTATTATTTGAACTTTGATCAATAATCAATGAAAAAATATATCGCAGAAGTGTTTTCTTATTAGAGGCAAATTCACAAAATGACCTTTTTAGCAGTGTGCTCTGCCCAAGGCCATGCACTTTATTTCACAACGATATATTTAATGATTAAGTTACCACATTAGTTGCGATTTACGTTAACGTAACGTACATCATCTTTGCCTCAGAGCTGATTCTACACTCCTCTCACGCACCATTACTTCAGTTTTCAGTGATTAAATTAAAATTTGACAACTAAAACTAATCTAATTTCATCTATATTGTTAAAAAACGAGATATTATTAAGTACTTACTATTTGACCATAGATCCAGCTGCTGCGTTGTTCACTGAAGCACTGCAAATCTTCTATGACGTAGTTAATCTGGCGCCAATGTATGTATAATTTGGCGCCATTGTGTATACCTCGCAATACCAATTCCCACCTACAGGGGCACTGTTCCGAGTTTTCACATACACATCATGGTTTAAGAGGACCATGTTTGTAAAGATTATAAAAAAGGTAGGGAGTGTCATAACAATGAAATATAAACATTAATTAACTAAATTACTAATGTAGAAAACATACAATCATTCATATATTTTTTTATTATTATTGGTCATTAATTATAACAAGTTAAACTTTCCAAATTACGAGACCACTAAAAGTGGTCTCATAACCCGAGTGGTCTTGTAATGCTGGTGTGTAAACCTGAAAATTGGTCTCATAAACCACATATGCCTACACACACACACACATACATTAATGTTCAATGTGAGTTTACTCTGATGCGTCATTGACCGTTCGAGGTCAGCTTGCTTGCGCTTTGCCTGGCAATAGTCAAAGCCCTTATTTCTGGAGAGCCGTGATACTTCGATCTTGGAAACTTCTGATCATCATTCAAGACAACTATTGTGTTATAGGTGGTGTTTTATTAATTCAGTGTGTTTGTTTGTTGTTTTTCATTATTTCATCTTCCTTTTATTTACTTCAACTGACTATTGTTGCTAGCATATTGTCCCTCGTGCGAACATGTCTTGCTGTGTAGCATACGTGTTCTAAGAGACAAGTCTCTTCTTCCGAGTTAAGCTTTTTCAGGTAAGTCCACTGTCTCCATCAATATAATGAAAGATTATGATTATTTGAATCATCATTATATAGGCCTAAGCAGAGGTGTAAAGAGTAACGTTACTTTAAATCCATACTTGAGTAAAAATACAGATACCTTACAGTAAAAAAGAATCCATTAGAAATTACAAGTCACCATTTCCAACTTGAGTAAAAGTCTTAGAGTTTCTGATTTCAACAGTATTTAAGTATTTTACTCGTACTGAATGTGCCTAAAAAAGATGCAGGTCGTCCTCAACAGCTGAGAGACATGCAGGTGAAAGAAACAATTGATTTGTAAGATGAGAAATCATGTTTATTTTCTAAAATCAAAATAAAGCTGAACACCTCAATATTGCAATAAATCAAGGTCGACACAGCCAAACGTCTACAAACTCTCAGTTAAGCTCAAGTGCACAAAAAGGCTATAAGTAAACCATCATCCTTCAAAAAGGCCTTGTCAATATAGAGGATATATAAAATAATGTTCATTAAAATTAACTAGTCAAAGTCTACTTGCACTGAATGTGCTGGTTTCGGCCTCATCAGCTGCAGTCATGACTTCATCTCCAAAATCAAACCTGGGATTCAGAAACCAAGCACAAAAACTAAGGGTACTCCATGTGATATGCCACAACAACAGTTTTATTTTTAAATGAATGGCTGCAACAAAATATTTGTGGATATAGGGAGTGTATGTGCATAATGTGTGTGTTTGTGCATGCACACATGTGCGTTTGTGTGTACATGTCTGTACATGCACATTCATATGGGTGTGTGTGTGTCATACAATAGCCTATAGTGCCCAGTTGAATGCTTTCTACCAATTTTAATATACCACCACAGCCACATTTGATTGTTTTGGTTGGATGTGAGTGACAGATCAGCTTATGCATTGTCACTGCAATTGATTCTCAACTGGGGTGGGGGGAAGTGAGATCATTTTAGGGTAGCATGGCATGCAGATTCTTTGAGAGAAAACAATCCATCACTTTTGGTTTCATTTCCATTAAAGGAGACATATCATGCTTTTAAATCGTTCCTTTTTACATATAAATCATACATTTGTGGTCTATATAAAGCGGAACTGCAATGCTTGGGTCTGAATTCCTCATTATTATAGCTCCACAGGCCCCTTTTCTACCCCTTTTCTGATGTGCGTCTGAGAGCAACTCGTTTTGGTGCGGTCTCTTTAAATGCAAATGAGACACTTCATACCCCGCCCCCTCTCCGGGTTGCAGAGGTGACACTCGGTTCAACTCCACCCCGTTCGGCCATACGATTTTCCTGCATTGAACTTGTTTTAGCGCCCGCCTAAGCGATTTTTTTGTCCCGCCAAAGTCTTATTTGATCGGTGAGTAATGTAGATGAACTGCCGTGCTTGTGACAGGGCGCATGTTTAACTGAAAGAACGAGCAGAGAGAGAGAGAGACCCGGTCGCGCGCGCGTGCTCTCTCTCTCTTCCGGGCCAGGCGAAAGTGTAAACAAGACTTCACCGTCTCCAAACTAGCAGGCTTGTGCAAAATTCAGAATTTCAGAATTGGCCTCCATTCAATTCATGAATTGGAATTTGAATTGAATTTACTCCGCCCCACAGGACGTTGAATTGAATTGGAATTGGAATTGGAATGACAGGAAGTGGAATTAAATTCATGGCAATTCAAAGAAATTCCACAAAGTCACACAACAGAAAGAATGTGTTGAGTCTCGCATGCATTCAGTGTTAGGAAGGTTATTTTGGAAGTATTATTGCTTACTGTTATTAGTTACCCAGTTATAAATGTGGTTTGGATTACTTTATTTGGATAACTTTATCAATGCAAAGCAATTTCGTTTTAACCTCTTAACCCGTGCTAGCCTGGTTAAAACCAGACCCTTCTCAGTTGAAACTGAGTGTAGGGTCTGGCGAAGCTATGTAGACAAATCATTTCCAAAGGGGCGTCACCAACCGACGTAGCTCAAATTCCTCTGGCCGCAATTGGATAGTCATAAAACCAATTAGATCGATGAAGGAGATGACGTATGCTTCGAGTGTTGTTCTTTGCTCCGGTTTTAACGAAAACGGTAAGTTTAAATCGCTCAAAAGAGACGCGATAACGGATTCGTTTATATACTGTCTATGATTCGAACGAGTGATGTTCCACGGCGGCAGCCATCTTTGTAATGAAATCTCCTTCAGCGTCGCTGCGCTGTCGTCATCATGTAAATCCCTCCCCAAACGTTTCTGATTGGTGCCGCGATTTCGACGGCACAGAAATGAGTTTGAATGGGCTCTTCTCCAGACTATCCTGGAGAGAGAATTAAAATTCGCCGGAAGTAGTCTGGGTTTTCCCAGGCTAAACCAGCGCCCCTATTTTTGAGAATTTTCAGAAAATGGCATACCCAAATACAAATGTCTGTAGCTCTTAAACCCTATGGTCCACATTCATAACTCTGATCTTTTTTTAATCTAGACACTTGAAACTTAGTTACACAAGAGTCATTATAACTCAAAGTAGCATAGGAACAGAATAAAACAAGGTCAAATTTACATGAAAGTGACTCACGATTTCTTTGAATTAACTTCACTTAGTTGATTAGTAACTAATTGAATTAAACATTTTACCTCAGTAATACAACTAAATACAATTACATTAATTTTGTAATTTAATAACAGAAATTTCATTTCACGTAACTATTTACTCCTCAACCCTGCATATATTTTGTTCTAAAATAGATATTGATCAAATTCTTGAAATAAATGACCCCCTCAGTGTTGTTTAATTAGTTTTGTTCCAATGTAATTTTCATTTCAAAGTAATCACACAAACACAAAGTTGTTGTAAATGCAGTTATCATTTATTCCAATGCAAAAAATTACTGAGCAACACTGTTGCATCTAATTCTCAATAGCTCCTCAAATGTTTTTTCATTGAGTCTGCACCGTTCTGGTCTGAATATCTTTCCTGCAACACTAAAGATTCTCTCAACAGGTGCAGAGTGAAGTTGTAAGGGACTTCTGAAACTTAAAAAGTCCAGTGTTGCCCATCAAATTGTGCTTTCAAACAAATGTCCACCTCAAATTGTTTAGCAACCATTTTAAATACTTGGTTAAAGTAAAGCATTCTGGGAAATGGAGTCATGTTCCATCATGTTCCACAAAATTACAATTACAATAAATCAAACTTAATTATTTGTTCTGTGACTAGAGCTTTTAACATTCATTGCTGGGGGAAAACATCCTTTTAATGTAATCTGTACAAGTAGTTCAAACTAATATCATTTATAAAGCAATCATATCTGACATTTACTGTAAAGCTTCATTGTTAAACACTTCACTTAAAATATGTATATGAATTTCTTTGAATTTTTATTGAATTGCAATTCTGCTTCCTTCAATTCAAATTTGAATTGTAATTCTAGATCCTGTTTTTGACTTCAATTCAAATTCAAGAATTGAATTGGAATTAAGGAGTCATTCTCAGTTCAATTCTGAATTGTGCACAAGCCTGCAAACTAGGCGCTGTCTTGCTCTCTCTCCCTCGCACATATTAATCAAAATAAATCGACACGGTGGTAAAAGGTCGGAAGACCAAACTTTCATGTGGAGCATTCAGAGATATTTTTTTCCTGAATTACCGTGTGAATTGTGCTAAATAAGTTGCCTTATCTTTTCTGAAAAGTGTTCCGGGCATTAAGCTGACATAAAACAACACTTTAATAAAACGAAAAAACTATCCAATGATGAAATGTTTTCTGTGTTGACACAAATCTTGGATGTCCAAAAGTTTCTGTGCCGCTAGATAAACCCTGTTGTTGCTGAAGTAGTTATCCTTGAAGTGCTTCGCGTTCGCGCACACAAAAATGACTTTATGGGTACATTTCCGTTAAAAATAAAACTAAACCAGGCACTTTGAAGAGGTTCTGATGCTGGGAGACGGTGTAATGAAGCGTGTGGGTTACTACATCCAACAACCGAACATTTTGACTTACCCTCTCGTAACTTCTGCATCCTTGAGCTTAGACTACAAAATCACAGCGAGAAATAAAAATGGAGGATTGCTCGAAGTGTTGGGCCGGGAGTCGATGTCCTTATTTGGCAGTTCCGCCGCAAATACTGTGACGTAATTGTTCAAAAAACTTAATAGAGAATAGAAAAATCGGAACAGAATATGACCAAAACAGAATATAAAGATATCAACGAAGCACCTGAAGAGACTAATTTCAACTTTTCTGTACTTCTAAACACTCCAAATATACAACAAAATGCATTTAAGGGGTAAAAAAGTGGATTTAGCATGATATGTCCCCTTTAAGTTCATTTGATGAAATGAATGACATGACATTCATTAAATGGAAATGACATTAATTTCCATTTAATTCATTTTCTTGAACAATGTGATATGCTTTTTTTTTCTTGTCAGGTTCCCCTTCAATGATAAAGACAGGTTGCAGCAGTGGATACACAATGTCAAGAGAAAGAGCTGGACACCAAACAAGCATTCTCACCTCTGCTCCCTTCACTTCACACAGCACTGTTTCATCCCTGTCCAGGGACGAAACACCCTTAAACCAGACGCGGTGCCAACCATCTTCTACCCCCATTGCCAGGTGAAGGTCAAGGCGAGGCACAGTAAGTAAGAACACAACGGTTAGTAAGGCTGACTCTGACACACAAGCTGGGAAACGCAGGAACGTCAGTCATGACCATGATGACATCAGTTGCACTCACAGTGAACCACAGACAGTTGAGATGAGTGTAGCCAGCTGCAGCCATAGCCATTCTGCAGATCATGGTGCATACACACTGAAAAACTCCCCCAGTCCTCTAAAGAGGAAGGTGGCATTTGTTCAAAGTAGCTTGCGTTCTTGCAAGAAAAAGATTGAAGCTTCAAGACCAGAGAGTCAGAAGACTGAAACAGAAAGTGAAGTCTCTCTCTTCAGTTGTCACTGATCTGAAAGAGAAGCTGCTCGTTTTCTAAGGGCCAAGTGCAAGACTAAATCTTCTAGAATCTCTGATAATTTGAGATATTTTGCTATGACTCTCAATTTCTACTGTGCAAAAGCTTATCAGTTTGTTCGTGATAGCTTTGATTGTGTTCTGCCTCATCCTCAAACAATCAGGTCTTGTAGGGCTGTTGGAACGAATTCCGAAATTCAAATATAATTTGAATATTAAAAAGATCAATACTATTCGAATGCTGAAGTTACTATTTGAAAATTGCTTTTTTATGTACATAAAAAAAATGATATGCAATCTTGCCTTTCTTGCTGCCTTGGCTTACACACATGTGAAAAATTCATGCTTTTATGTTTTGTCTGATGAACAATAAAGTTTTTGAATCATAACACAATTGTGCACGTTATCCACGCTGTATCATCATAACAATACTGGCGAAATGGCGAAATGGTGAAGAGCAATGTCTCCACGGAAATGGAGATCACCACTCCTGACAATTTGAGAAGCGATGTGTTTGGATTTCAAGCCATAAATGGAAAAATTACAAATAAAGAAGTGGCAAACTTAGTGTTTCCCCTACAATGTATTCAGAGCCGCTGCAAAATCTTCACATGATCAGTAATATCACTACATTCACTTCATTCACTTACACACCTAAAAACACTTGTTGACAAGAAAGTAGGAAAGATCCACATATGGAAATATTTTCGATTAGGCTAATGTCACGTTGCCATAAGGGGCTGTTCACATTTTTTAGGTGTGCAAATTCGTTATTTCAAATGTACCAGTAGGCGCACGGCAAGCGCGCTCATAATAGAAGCGGCGCGCGCCTCTCTTCATGGTTGCATAGCAACAACAGACGCCACGGGAGAGCAAGCGCTTGTGGAAAGGAAAAAGCGATACGAATTGGGCTAATCACAAACAGACATTTTGTACGATAAGGCATTAAACATACCCTTGTGAAAAAAAAAAGCACTTTAGTGTACTTTTATAAAGTGTACTTATTATACAAATAATATACTTTAAATGTATACACTTAAGTGTAACTCAAATGCAATGTTTTCACCGGTCTGAATGCACATTAAGTATAATTGATTTGAAATATATCACATATTAAGTTGAAATAAAATGCAATAAGTTGTCATTAAGAGTGATTTTTTTGGTACAACTTAAGTGGCACTTTAATACAACTTTATATTTACTTTCATAATTGCTTCTAGTGTCTTACAAGCAATTAATGTGAACTAAAATATGCTTTAATGTCAAATAAAAATACACTTAAGTGTGAATTATATGTAGTGATTTTGACACACTTAATGCATATTAATTGTATTTTATTTCAAATGTATAATAGATTAAGTTCATATTAAATGCAATTAGTGGAAATTAAGAGTGATTTATTTCAATAACTTAAGTGGAACTTTAATACAACTTTATATGTACTTTCTTAATTGCTTCTAATATATTCAAAATATAGTTAAAGTTCACTACTCAATACACTGACAAGAAATTAATGTTAACTAAAATATAATTTAATGTCACTTAAAAATACACTTAAGTGTGAATTATATGTAATTTTTTTGACGCACTTAATATTAATTGTATTTTATTTCAAATTTTTAATAGATTAAGTTCATATTAAATGCAATTAGTGGAAATTAAGAGTGATTTTTCTGTACAACTTAAGTGGAACTTCAATACAACTTTATATGAACTTTCAAAATTGCTTCTAATATCTTCAAAATATAATTAAATTGCACTGCACAATGTGACTAGCAATTAATGTGAACTAACATTTACTTTAATGTAAATTAACAGTACACTTAATTCTTAATTAAATGTAGTTTCAAACACATGCATATTTGCAAAAAAATTCAAATATATCAATTTAAAATGACATTAAATGCAATCAGTTGAACTTAAGAGTTATTTTAACACATCTTTCTACAGTACTTAAACTGCTTCTATTGTGTGTGAAACATGGTTATGATGTACTTCTAAAAATACTGAAAAGTAATTGTAGTTAATTAAATATGCATTAATTTCAGTTTAATGCATTGCAAACAAACAAAAACCACAATGCGTACACTTATAATAAAACAGTTTGGTAGATAAAAAAAATTATTAATAAAATGTTTTGTTTTGCAAAAGTAAATTTAATGAAAGAATAATGAATAAAGTTTTGTATGTTCAAACAAACAAATACATTAGAAAAAAACATGAGCAGAATCTTAGTTTAATATTGTAAAATTCGAATCAAACAAGTATCAATATTGCATAATTAAAAAAAAAAAAATGAAAAGAGTTAACTTACAGTATGAATTTTTCACATTTTAACAACAGACAGAAACACTAACACTACAGAGAACAAATAAAGAACTGCATGAACTTTTAATTGACTACCCCCCTTTAGTACTGTAGGTCACTTCAGCCTATTACATAATGCTCAATTAATTATTATCGCCTTTAAACACACCACTTTCCTGAATTTTTTTAGCATAACCCTCATTGTTACACTTCTGTCAAAGTAAAGCCCTGATTTGGGAAGGAGTGGTCCCTTCAAAACGAGCAATCACAGCATCTGTGAACACAAAAAAAAAAAACATTTAATTTTATGATAATCACTGTTATCCGATTTAGCTGCAATGGTTTATCTAGGTCGGATATACATTTGTAAAGTAAAGATACATGAAAACAATATATGCAATCTAAACATTTTTATTTTTAAATCATAACACTTAAACTGTCCAAATAAACCTGTAATATTCTGTGTGTAGCACAACAGCAATAGATGGGTTACCATCCACACAATTTGTATGCAGATTATTGATATAGCATTATTAAATGCTGGATGAAAAAACCAAGGCACAAAATCAAATCTATAAATGTTAAGAAAAATTTGTACTTGTCCTTCACATAAAATGTGATGGAAAGGCATTTCCCTGAAAACTAAAAATTAAATGTATAGTTAAGTACTATGAATAGTCTTAATGATTATTTTTTAACAGTGCATATATACATTCATAAACAAAGGTTTGGACATCACTAGTAAAAAACAACAACAAATGGAAGTGATGTAGAGAGCTAATGTGGATAGAGACAGCTCTCTGTGACAATGACTCAAGATTAATTTATCTTCCAGGTACTTACAGAACAACTTATAGAACAAAGATTAATCTATAATGCGCATTTAAATACTATACTGTAAAAAGTGGTAACCTGCAATTATGTAGAGAGCTATTTCTACCAGTCCTTCTTAGTATAGCGTAATATATTTAGTTTGAATCAGCAATATTGATTGTTTCCCCACCAGTGACAGATTGTTATGTTGTTTCATGGTTCTGATGAAACCATTGAATTTCTGAGAACAATCGATTTAGCTTTTGATGTTTTCAACAGCAGGAACCCTCTGGCAAAGGGTTTCAAAACTCCTTTGAGAAGTTGTAATAAACTTCACATGCTGAGTCTGTTGGAGAGAGCTGAACCTTCTGCAGCTCAGAGATAGCTCTGGGAGACATCTTTATGCAGGTCCTTGGAAAACGGGTCCCATTGGATTTATTGCCAGTTCCAGAAGCATTTCCAACATTTTTAAAGATAGATAGATAGATGCCTTTATTCATCCCCACAGGGGAAATTCAGATGTCCAGCAACCTACAGTGTGTGCTGTTACCAACAAACATTCTCACTACAAGACACTCATAAAAACACATAAAGAGTCACAAAACAATTAGTAGAAAATAATTGATGCACTTCAATCAGATCCATTATGCAATCTAATGGCAGCCGGAACAAATGACCTCCTGAACCTCTCAGTCCTGCAGCTCATGGAAAGGAATCGGTTACTGCGGCTACTTTGCTGAACAGCCACAGTGTCATGCAGTGGGTGGCTTCTGTTTCTGAGGATGGATTTCATCATGCTCCTCATTCTTCCCTCCAACAAATCTCCTACAGAGTCCACCCTCCTCCCCAACACTGACACACACTTCCTGACCAGTTTGTCAAGTCGGTTCCGATCCCTGGCTGTCATACAGCTGCCCCAGCACCCCACAGCAAAGAACACTGCACTGGCCACAACCGACTGATAAAAAAGGTACAGCATCTCATTACAGACTTGGAAGGATTTTAGCTTCCTGAGAAAAAAGAGTCTGCTCTGACCTTTCCTGTATGCTGCATTTACATGTACTGACCAGTCCAATTTATGGTCCAAGTGGACTCCCAGATATTTATACGTCTGGACCACCTCAATGCCCTCCCCCTCAATTACCACAGGTAGATGGTGTGACTTACGCCTCCCAAAGTCCACTATCATCTCCTTGGTTTTCGATGTGTTAAGGATGAGACCATTGCACCTGCTCCAGGTCACAAACTCTGAGATGACCCTCCTGTACTCCTCCTCGTCTCCTCCTCTCACACAAGCCGCCACCACAGTATCATCAGAATATTTTTGTATGTGGCATGCTGACGTTCTGTATGAGAAGTCTTTAAAAAGACTTTAAAAAGACATAAAGAGCTGGTTGAAGCACAGGATGCACCTTGTAAGTATCTCCTCACTTACAAACTCAGTCAGGATCATCTTGAACTGTTCTTTTCTGCAGTTAGGGCACGCAGAGGCTACAACAACAACCCAACTGCCCGACAGTTCAAAGCTGCGTACAAACGCCTCCTAGTGAGACATCAAGTGAAAAATGGAACAGGGAACTCTCTCATTAGAGATGGAACCAACATGTTGGCAGTGACAGTTGGTCCAGCTTCTCGTCAATTTGATGTCACACCAGGGGCCGGTTGCATAAACTGCTTAGACTAGTCTTAAAAGTTAGTCATCTAATTTTTTTTCTTCAAGACTGTTGCTAACTTTTTAAAGTCAGTTACATAAAAGGGTAGATCGGTATAATTTAAATCAGAAAAGTAAGACTATTTACCTCTTGACTAATTTCTAGTTGGCCAAATTAGTTCTTAAGATACAGTCTTAACATAGTGGCTAAGTTTATGCAACTGGCGCCAGCACTCCCTCTGGATTCTGACCACGACTACAGCATCTTACCTTATGTCGATTCAATATCCGAGTTCAAGAATGCCGCTATCCATTACATTGCTGGATTTGTGGTGAAAAAGATGAAGGAAAAAATCTTGTGCATGCCCTGTTCTCTTGAGTTCTGATTCCAGCATGCATGCTTTCATTGCCCTGAAGAACAGGGGAGGCTTACAGAATCCATCAACAAGCATTGTGGAGGTGTGTAAAGCCTCTGAAAGGTGCTTTCAAAGACTTCTAAACATCAGTGGAGGAAAGCTTCCTCAAGGAAAAGGAGTGACAGCTGCCATTATAATTCAGGTTCTGAGTGATTGTGATGACAAGAATATTTTTTCAGAGTTGCACAACCACATGTTTGAGACCAGTGTTGAGGACAATCATGTTCACACCTTGGTTAAGATGGCAGCCTCCATGTACCGCAAGATATGCCTTCATCATTTGGCAAGGCGAGAAACTGAGAAAGTAACAGGGGCTCTTGTGAGGAGGATGAACAAATTAATACTTTTCCATCACCAATAGTATGGTGTTTTTAGTGCACATCTTCCTGTTTGAATAATGTTTACAGCACTTTGTGTATCGTTCACACTTGCTTTGCTTAGAGCCCGCATCAACGGGGCATAAGCATTTGCTGTGAGAACCTGACTTTACACATGTTCATACATCGCTCACACTTGCTTTGCTTAGAGCCCGCATCAACGGGGCATAAGGATTTGCTGAATAAACCTGACTTTACACATGTTCAGCTGTCACGCTTCTCACTTGCTTTGAGAAACCTTTCTTTACACGCACATGAGAAAAACCTGTCAGTAACATATTTCTGTTCGCTGTTACTCAAATGCTATCAACAAGTTACATGAAGTTTTAAGGTTAAAGGACAAGTTCGGTATTTTACACTTAAAGCCCTGTTTACAGATCGTTTCTGATGAAATAGAACGGTTAAGATTAAAATTTGGACGCATGCTGCTGCTTTCTTTCGCCGCCACATTTAATTGCTGACTTAATTTAACAATAAATGAAACATAAATGTATTTATTAATTGAAAGTATTTATTTAAAGTCATTGATAACATTTATTGTGAAGTAAAGATTTACCTTAAAAATGAACTGTCCTGTCAGGCACTGAGAAAAAGTCCTCTTGTCTTTACTTCAAAAATAGAATTACTCGTTTGCTTTTACTCAAGGCCGGATTTACCACCGGGCCGATTGGGCCGGTGCCCGGGGGCCTCCGACCTCTAGGGGGCCTCCAAGACCCCACTAACTGTGTGACCTCATCCTTTTTTTATATTCTTTTTTTAAATTAAATTAAAATTAAATTAATGAATGAGTTTGTGTGTATGTGTGTTAATTTATTTGCACACAAAAAAGTATCGTGATCAGTTTTTTGGCTGTGCCTGATGATGACGAGCCAGCTTACCGCAAAAACTGTTGATAGCGGCAAGACAGGCGGTAGAAGATAGTGTGAAAAACAGAGAGTTGAGGACATCAAAAAAACACAACATGGATAAAAAACGGTGGAGCTGCGGAGCCACAAAACGCAAAGCTAAAAGGGAAAAGGATAGCAGAGAGGATTTAATTAGGAGTAATATTCCAACCATCCCCACTTTTTTCAAAAGTCGGCTCAACGAAAATAAAGAGCCTGGTGGCACCGGCGCCTGCAGTGATGCTAGCAAAGAGGGGTTTAGCACAACATCCAGCCTTGCTATGTCCACCACAGTCTCCGACACCGCTTGAGACCAAAACCGAAGCAGGTGCTTCGGAAGTCGCTGAAGGCGGCAGAGACCCGGCGGTGACATACATTACCAGTTTGACAGTCTCAAAATGTAGGCCTATCTATTACTTTTTCCCCTTATTAAAAACCCTGATTATTAGATGCCCAGATCGGCGAAGAAGCCTTCCAAATGTGCGTCCACCGACCCACCTAAATAAATAATTTTTCTGATTTAGCTAGAGCCCAGCACCCGCACCACCCCTCTTGTCCCTGTATGATATGTTGCTTTTTAAATCATGTAACGTTGTTGTATTAATGTTGACGGTTCATTTTTATGACCAGATACGCGTTCTAGGCTTATCAATGCATAATATGTGGGACTCAATCTCTCTAGTTGAGGGTACTTTCATGTAATAATTCACATATTTTAAAAGTAAACTATTGCCTATATCTTTTGTCTTTTTCCGTCAGTTCACTGCAGAGAAGTGCGGAAGCCCTGAACCACAACGTTAAAAAAAATGTTTTATAGCATTTCGATAAAAAAGTCAAAGCATTTCCTAGCAACACCATAGCAACCACCCAGAACACCCTAGCAACCATCCAAAATGCCCTAGCAACCACCTAGCAACACCATAGCAACCACCCAAAATACCCTAGCAACCACCTAGCAACATCATAGCAACCCCCCAGAACACTCTAGCAACTGCCTAGCAACCACTGAGAACACCCTAGCAACTGCCTAGGAGTCACCAATAATATCCTAGCAATGCCCTAGCAACCACCCAGAATACCTTAACAACCCTATTCATTTTAATGTAATCATAATGGTCGCCTGAGGGCGCTCAACGACCATGTCATCTGTGAGTGTGAGAGTTTCTAATAATGCATTCGGAATACAGGGATATCTCCAAAGAGAAACTGCTATGTTTGAAATTCCCCTAGATGAGGAAGCTGATGTCTCTGAAAGTCACTTAGACGAGGAAGCTGAAGTCTCTGAGATGCAACAAGAAGTCGATGTTGCTGAGCAACGCGTTAGCATTGAGGAAAAGGATGAGCTTCGACCCGGGCTCACATTAGACACGTGCATGCAGCCGCCCGACATCGGACAGGAGATCTTGTCGTACGGTGAGGGAATATTTAGTATCGCACCTGCACAAGGAAAGAAGCCTGTTGGATTTTTCAAAATCCCAAAGCTGGAAGCCATGGCTTTCCTTGTTCAATTCCCCACTGGACAGAATTCCATTGACGAGGAAAGACAAATTTCAATATCTCCCAGTATGTATTTCAACGCGAGATTGTTCAGCGTGGACACGCGTTTTGCAAAAGATCAGAGTTATCTTTTCTTTGCACAGTTTGTAACAGAAACACAACTGGCTAGAAACAGCATGTCTATTCAGTTGCGAAAAGGCAAACCTGTCACAAGAGACGGCCAAAGAATTTCTAACAGACTGCTTCAAGACAACCGGGAGATTGAAAGATTGGTGCACAACAGAGACGCCACACGGTTCATGCAACCACTGAGAGGCTCTCCATCGTATTGGGAGAAAACTTTGAGGGATCTACAGGTTATGATAAGACAGTTAGGAACCCCTACGTTTTTTTGCACATTAAGTGCAGCCAAAATGAGATGGATTGAAGTAATAAATACAGAGCAAGGCCTCAAACGCATGACTTTGAAAAGATGTGTCTAGCAGATTTTGCTTCGGAGTGCCGCATCGTGTATGGTCAACAAACGAAAGGCAAGAATGTTCACCAGCTGCTCAACGGCATGGGTTTTTTTTCAGAAGAGAACGTCTGGGAAGGCTGCAGTTATTAGGTATGCACGTTATTTGGAGGAAAAACAACCCGAAAAGTTTTACAGTAGATTACTTAAGCTTTATATGCAACATCGGAGCAACGAACAGCTAAAACCGCCTAGATTTCCAACATATGAGACATTTTACAAGAGTGCAAAGGTGGAACTACCCTGGACAACCCCTGGTTTGCTTTTCCCTGTCTGTGCCGTAGTGCAAGCACGCAAGGAAAAGTTTGAAAAACAGCGACGAGGTGGATAAGTCATTCGATCAGCTGCAACAGCAAGGGCCATCCGAGAACCCGTGGGCCACTTTTGCACCTGAAATTGAAGTAGATCGTTTAGAGTGCGTTGCAGAACGACAAGACATCAATCCAGATGATGAGGATGTACAAGATGATGTCCCATAATTTCAGATTCTTGAACATGGAGATGGAGTCGTGCCACAAATAGAGACACCGCAGATGAGCATCGAATTTGTTAGGAAGATGTTCAGAAGTCTAAACGAGACGCAGGCAGCCATATTCTACACGGTCTGCCAGTGGTGTCAGAAGCGTGTGTGGGGTCATAATCCAGAACAGTTTTTCTACTTCGTGTCAGGTGGTGCTGGATGTGGCAAATCACACGTCATGAAGTGCATATACAGTACACGTAGGCGACCAAAATTCTGCGACAACTGCCTCGACTACAGGAGGAAGGAGATCTGTCCGTGCCTACGGTGCTCTTGAGTGCGTTTACTGGGACGGCATCATTCAACATATCCGGTAAAACTCTGCATTCCATCTTAAAACTTCCAAGGAATCTGAAGCTACCGTATCAAGGACTTGGAAATGCCTTGGATGAACTACGAGCAAGATTGTGGAGATTCTCATCATCGATGAAGTGTCCATGATTTCGAAGGATCTTTTTGCCTACATAAACTGGAGATTTCAGCAAATCAAAGGCAGCAAGAAACCTTTTGGGGGAATCTCTGTCCTCGCCGTGGGTGACTTTTTCCAACTGCCACCTCTGGGTAAATCCAAACCACTTTGCGTGTACGAAGAGGATGTTTTGGACTTCTGGAAAGAACATTTCCAAATGATTACCCTCATGGAGATCATGCGTCAGAAAGAAGACCTGGCTTTTGCCCAACTTTTAAACTGTCTACGGGTGAAGAAGAAGACCGAAGATCTCGCCGAAGAAGATACAGCTTTGCTACTCCAGGCAGTGAAGGACCACAAAGACTGCCCGTGTGATGCACTGCACATATTTGTCACCAACAAGGAAGTTCACGAACACAATACTAAAACAATCCATGCTCTTCACACTGACATCATTACCATCGATGCAGAAGACTACAGGAAAGACCCAAGAACAGGAGGGATGAAGAGAGAAATGAAGCCCATCACAGGAAAAAAGGACGACTTGCCTGACACCATACAAATTGCGTTGGGAGTACGCATAATGGTGACTAGGAATCTGGATGTGGAGGACGGAATTTGCAATGGGTGTTTTGGAAAGATTGCAAATGTTGACAATAAGACAAGAGATGGCATCGACACCGTGCAAAGGCTTGGACTTCAGCTTGACAATCCAAACGCAGGCAGGAAAAATTGCAGAAGGATGCAAGGTGAAGAAGACGACTTTGTTTACATCGAGAGAGCCGAAGAAAATCTAAGGAAAGGAGCAGTTCGTCAACAATTCCCCATCAAGTTAGCTTACGCCTGCACAGCACACAAAGTCCAAGGCATGACAATGGAGAATGCAGTGGTGCCACTGAAGAAGATTTTTTAAGCCGGGAATGGCCTACGTTGCCCTCAGCAGAACGACCTCACTTCATGGATTGCACTTCACAGACTTCAGTGAGAAGGAGATTTATGCTGATCCTGAAGTAACAGCCTCGTTGGAAAATATGACAAGAGCGACATTCCAAGGAATTATGCCACTTTTGCAGCATGTCAGGGAAACCAACATGGATCAAACACTTAAAATCATCCATCACAACACAGAAGGACTGTCATCCCACATTGAAGATATCAGATCCCATCATGAACTGCTTCTTTCGGACATTCTTTGCATGACGGAAACTCACCTGACCGGATCGCTCATTACACCCCAAGTCCAATTGCAAGGATACAACATGTTTCTGCGTAACAGACATGTCTCCTACTCGACACAACAAGAAATTGCGAAGAAAGCAGGTGGTGGAGTCGCAATATATTCTAAAGAGCATATATCATCTCAGGCTAGGCAGTTTATTCAAAATGTGACCGATCTGGAGTGTGTCGTCATCAAAGTAGATAGCCCGATCAAAGCGACAATCGCTGCTGTGTACAGGCCACCACACTACGGATTTGAAGGATTCCTGAAAAACTTGAAGAGTCTGCTGGATTATTTGGACATCGTGGACGAACATCCTGTAATAATCTGTGGAGATTTTAATGAGGATCTCCTCTGCGCAGGGGAAAAAAACTGTTCTGGAATTGTTTCAATCTAAAGGATACACGCAACTGATCACCACAGTAACAACCAAAAGGAACACTCTATTGGATCATATTTACATCTCTCATCTGGATTTGTGCCTTCAGTCAGGTGTCTTGCATAGTTATCATAGTTATCACAATCACGTGTACTGTATTTTGCGTTAAAGCTGCAGTTGGTAACTTCTGTAAAAATGTATTTTTTACATATTTGTTAAAACTGTCATTATGTCCTGACAGTAGAATATGAGACAGATAATCTGTGAAAAAAATCAAGCTCCCCAGGCTCCTCCCAGTGGTCCTATTGCCATTTGCAGAAACACACCGCTCCCGGTAAGAAACAACCAATCAGAGCCAGGAGGAGTGTCTTAGCAGTGTCAATCATGCTTGTGTACGCGCTGATCACCCCCCTCTCTCGCACAGTGCCTACAGTCGTTCAAAATTAAGATAGCCGGTGTGCCGCGCAGCTGTGCTAATGGCGGACAAACAACTAAAACTGCCAATTTCTCGAGTGGCACCAGCTCATGCAACAAAGACAGGTAAACGGAAAAAGACCGATGACGATAAACAAGCCCGTCGGAGCCCATTTACTCAGTGTCAAAGCTCTAGCCGCATAGCATACAGATAAAATGTCACGCACTGTGCAAAGCCACAATAGAAACCTGCTAATTCACTGGCTTGTCATGTTGCTGAAATAATGTACTAGCAAACCTTATTTAGCATTACACATCGCTAGAATAATTACTTAGATACTGTAACGTTACCATTATTATCTTGCTAGCTATTTATAACTTATAGAAAGAGTGCAACGTTATGAAGTTACATTACATGTATTGCAAAATACGTAATGATTTGAGGACCAAGTTTGTAGTCAAAGTATGGGCAGGCCATAGTCAATGTAAAGCATATTGTTGATGTTTCGTCCCTACCAGTGAATGTGCGATAACTGTTAATCCGCCGTCATCAGTGTCCCTGCATGTTTACTAGCCTGCGCGTTCATGGCAGGCTCCGCTGTGGAGGGAGGGCTGTAGCGCAGCAGAGAGCGAGGGGGAGTGACCTGTAAGCTGTGCTTGTTCAAATTTTCAGGCTAAGTCAACGTTTTCTAAAAGCTCCCTACTGCAGCTTTAAACTTTACCAATGCTAGCTTGATAGTGAGTACTAAAATACATCTTATTTGTTTATATTCATAATGATAAAGTTAGATTTTTTTATTACATGTGATTCTGACATGATGTCATTGCATGCACTGCGCTCCTCTCGTCTCAGGTAAATAATGCGTCTTCCAGCTCAGCGGTCGGAGTCGCGCGTTCATGTGTTTTGGGGGCGTGGCTTTGGAAGGAGCTCAGAAAGGAGGGGGTGGAGTGAATGGAAATAATGAGCTGTCTTTAAAACAGTCGTGAGAGGTCTACAGACACTCGATTTTTATATTTTCTTTTTCAGAGTACTTACATTTTAATTATGTATTGATATATAAATAAAGTTTAAACAAATTTGGAAAAGAAGTTTTTTAGACAATTCCTACCTACCCAACCTTTAATCTGATTGGTTATTGCTTGATGAGCTCAACATAAAAATATGTTAACGCTGAAAAGTAATCTTGCATGTGGATATTGTGGACTGGAGAAAAGTTTGGTTATTGCCACATAAATACCTTATTGTAAATAAAGTCAGAGAAGTCTCATTTAAACTAGTTCATAGATTCTATCCAGTGAAAAGTTACCTAAAAAAGTTTAAACCTGACATTGACATAAAATGTGATTTCTGTAATGCACAAGATGAAACTACTGTACACTTGTTTTGGGACTGTAACTATACCAAAATATTTTGGAAGTGCTTTTGCAGGTATATTATTGATTTTGTGTACCCTCATTTTTCTTTATATTGGAAATATGTTATATTTGGTTTTATTAACACGGAAAAAAAAATTGAGAAAGAATTTTACTTTATAAACCTACTTCTCCTAGCAAAATTTTATATTCATAAATGTAAATTTTCCAATCATAAGCCATTATTCAAAGTTTTTATCATTGATTTTCCTCAATACCTTCAAACGCTTTCTGCTTCAGAGAAAACCAAAGCAAGGAAAACATTGTCTTGCTGTGCTCTCTTCAAAATCCCCCTCTAAATTTTGTCGCATTTTCCTTAAGGGAATCCTTTTGAAGGAAAGATCTATAATAATATTCTTTTTCTTTTTTTTCTTTTTAAGTACTGTATTTTATTTTATTTTTCTAAACTGTTTTAATTATTCTTAATTCTTTTTATTATTTTAATTTCTTCTATGTAAAGCACTTTGAATTGCCATTGTGTATGAAATGTGCTATATAAATAAACTTGCCTTGCCTATCCTAACATGCTCTATCTAATTGATTGTATCTCCTTTATTAATTTGATTACCTTTCTTGTATTATTATTATTGTATATTTTGTCTGTTTTTCTTTTCTTTCTTTTTTTTCCTCTTCTCTCCTCTGGTGTATGTTACGATTCTTGTTTTACATGCTGATATTATTTGTTGGCTATTGAATGCTTATATCTAATAAAAAAATATCTATATTTAAAAAAAAGTAATCTTGCATGCCACGTGAGCATCTTTAATTGTAATGCGCAACACTTTTCCTTTATTTTCACATTTCACTTTGATTTACCAACTGTAAAGGGCGTTTCTTCAACTAGGGGCACTTTTAGGCTTGTGAAGTTGAATAAAAAAAACTTGTTCAAAGTCACGTAACACAGTCTCATAAGTTTAAACAATTTGTCTAGTTTTAAGGTCTGTAAGAGGACAAACTTAGATTACAAGAGAAATTGTTAATATTTTACATTTTTTCCAACCTTCAATGAACAAATGTCATTTCCACCACATCTCAATATACAGCTGTTATTTAAAAATAGAATAACTTATGCCACTCAAGAATTGTCTAAGATCATTTTTTGTAACTAGTTTTATCAGTTTTTCCACAATAATTATACATTTGTCAATGAGATAAATGAACTGCCCTAAGGACCAAATGGTGAACTGTACACCTGTCACACTCTGAAATGTAATATTGGTTTGGGCAAGAGCTTATTTGAAAATAAATAACTTGAATTTTTATATTAAGTAGAGCATGATCTCGTAAATTGTGGATACATTTTTAATGTGTGATGAGAACTTTTTAAATATTTTTTAAAAATGTGTGTGGAAATGACAATGAATTAACGTGAATGTAGAGAAACAGTAGAGATATTTATTAGAAAAACTCTTAAACTCGTCACACTCAGTAAACTCAATTCACAAAGTCATTAAACATAACCATAACTGTTTTTAGTGTAGTGCTGAGTTTGATGTTTACAACTGATTTGTCTCACAGATGAACGGTTACAGTGCATACTGTAAATAACTGACACAACTGATGGCAAGGCAAAAATATAAGCAATAAATGATGCAACAAAATTACATTTTCATTCATCTAAATGAAATCAATTAATATAAAAGTATAATTTAGAAATAAAAATAATATAAATATAAAAAGTATTGTAATTTATTATAATATTATAATGTAAAAAGTATTACACAAATCTTCTCTTGCAATCCATATCAGTTGTACTTTGTAACCATAAATGTCATTTCCACCACATGCTGTCATTTCCACTACAGAGGCCAGTGTGGTGGAAATGACATTTCTGTAGTTTTTTGTGAAAAAAATGGAAGATAGCTTCACTGATTAGCTTTAAAATTAATACTTAGCATTTCATGTATGCAAAATACTCGTAATTGTTTTTTTTTAAACCCATGAAGGTACAACATGTTTGGAAATGACGTAGAATAAATATATTACAGTTTTTCTCAGTCGCTTTGGTGCATTTCTCACATCACTATTTACATTTGCATAACAGTTAATGCAGTTCTCAAAACAATTAGTACAAACTGCAAAACCTAGTTGATAACCTGCAAAAGCGTGTCACTTGCTCAAAATGGATAGCTCATTCCTCAAAAGCAAGTATTCATGTCAATGAAAGTGTCAATGTCATCAATATGAAAAGTCCTGACACCATTGTTTATGAACAAGATAGTCAAATGGCTTTGTCATGTTTTCATAGTGACAGTTTACTCTATAAATGTTTTCCAATGCAAAAAAGTCAGATCTTGGTGACACTACCTGAGAATGCTCAAGACAGCACTATATACTATTTGCACAGCCATTTGAAAAATACAGTAAAGTTACACATTACTGTATTTAGTGAGGTAACTGAGTACAAGACTGAATATGTATGTTTCACATTTTTACTGCATATGCTCTTTGCAATTATAATTTGTTCACAGCATTGTGCAAAAGAACAAATACACCCTTATTTACAACAAACATAAACTCCCTTTGGGTAGAGCTGTGCACAACTGGAAACAATATTGCAGTACATATTGGAACTGAACATACAACATACATAGTACTGTAATCATTCATGCACATCCAGACATTCCTCTCTGTCTGGCCACATAATTTCATCTACATCACAGCGAATATCATCTCTTGCAATGCAGCGAGGAAAGTATCTCCTCGAGTGGCGATTAAAAAAGATTTTTTAAAATTTGTAAAATTTGCTTGCCAGATTTTGACAACTAGTTCAACATTTTTGTATGTAATGACTCAAGCAATGAAATGAGGACTATAAGTTTTATATGGAATGACTATTCAGCATTGACAAGTATAGTTAATTTTGACTGACATGACATAAGCTAATGATAATGTTATAAAACAGCAGAGAGTTGTATGAAAGCAATTGATGCGTGTCCAAAAGCATTTGCAATTTGTTAGAAGGAATGAGAAACTGCTACTATGATGTGCACAAATGACTAAATGTTGTGGAGGTTGAACTAACTGTTGTGCAAATGTAAATAGTGATGTGAGAAATGCACCAAAGCGACTGAGAAAAACTGTAACTGATCAAGCAATATTTACCTTGATTTTTCTTATTTTGTTCTTGATGAAAATTTAAAATTGCCTCCATGTCCAACATGTGCTCTGATGTCTCTGAACATTTCCATAGAAACCACCTAAACAATCTTTCACACAAACTTTTTAAAGGGACATTACAGTGTTGTGGTGGAAATGACACCAATACTGTGCGACAGCTATATTTTGGATAAAAAGTAATATTGATGGTGGTCTCACATTAAATACTATAATGTATTTTAATTATTTTACTAGTGCTTAATTTAGGTATATTAATATTTACCAGATAAGTCATATTTTTAAACTGTATTTTCATTGTTGAAGTTAAAAAGCCTGGGTGTGCGACAAGGAGAAAACAGTGATTTTGACACCTATTAGGGAAAAAAATGAAAAAATCATAATAGAAAGGTAGTAAAAGGTTTTTAAGGAGGTTTTATTGTTAGTTTGAAAAAGAAAGAGGAATTTGTGTATTTTAAAAAATTTGACCAAAGTACATAAAAGTGCCCATAGTCTAAGAATCACCCTGTCAGTATAACTCCCCAAATTAAATTTGATAAACATTAAAGGGATAAATAACTTACCAAAAAATATTTTATATCTGTCGTCATCTACTCACACGTTTTTTCAGACCTTTATGACTCTTTGGAACACAAAACGTGAACTTTGGAAGAATGTTCTGATTTGTTCTTTCCATGTAGTGAAATTTAACAGAGCTAATTTTTTTTTTTAACTGTAAAAGGAATGAAAAAATCACCATAAAATAGGTCCACATGACTCATGCACTGTTTTCCAGGTTGAAACAATACAATTGTTTTGTGTGAGAAAAACCCTTTCTTGATTATCTGTCTGGGTATTTCTCAATTCTTTTTTATTTATGCATTTAAGATTGAATTGAGTGTCTAGAGCTCTATCCCTTTTTTGGTTACAGATGTCTCTACTCAAACCAATACTTTCTCCATCTCTTTTGTCCTTTATTCCAACTCATTTTCTCTTCCGTGAAATGATGTATATATACTGTGTGTATATATATATATATATATAGAGAGAGAGAGAGAGAGAGAGAGAGAGACTAGTACTTTTTATTTTGTTTAACCTTTCTAGAGTATAAGTAAAGGAGAATACACTCAGCTGATCATATAATGTACATTCTTTCTGCTTGGCTTTTGGAGCCCTAATAATTTATGGGTTATTTATGAAAACACTGGCTGAATGGACATTATTGCAATTAAACATTATTACATGGCAACTCAATTGTACAGTTGAGTATTCCAGCAAGCCGTGTGTTAATGTGGTGTGTATTCTTCTCATTTTAGCTCCTGTGTCTGTAGCACCCTCACCGCCGCCTAATGAGGGGAGATATATGTATTAATACAGGACACGGAGTTGCTGCTGCTTCACTTATCAGAGTCTGTATTGTTTTTTATACAATGTAAAACAGTTCAATCACTCTTATGTCAATCAATGACAGTGCATCACTTCAAGAGTAGGCTAATCACAATATATAACAGAATTATATATACATATACAGTATTTCTCCTTTACTACTGTGTCCACAGATTAAGCATAGGTACTATGAAATATTCACTGATAACATATACATTTTACACGTGAATAAATCCTAAAAATGTGTTCATGTTTGCCAGAATTATTCTTTGTGATACATTTTTAGTACAGACACTCATTTTCAAAGTCATTTGGCACTTACAACTTACTCATTGCATTATTTCACCAAAACACATGTTATTTGTGGACTTGCTCTACTATTGCGCCTTCTCTCTGAGACCGCATGGTCTCCATCACTAGCATGAAATGTATAACTAGCACGCGTGACGTGACTTGAAGCGAACTTTTACATGAACTTTTATATGTCCGTCATAACAGTAAACTTAAACACTTTAAACAATGTAGTTAACATTTCTTAAACTCTTACATGTCAAAAAACATACTCTCATTGCTTTTATGTAATTCATACCTGATGAGGGGAGATATATGTATTTATTAATAAAGGACACGGAGCTGCTGCTGCTTCACTTATCAGAGTCTGTATTGTTTGAGCAGCGCGCGTGCGCGTGCGCGCCCTCCTCAAGCAGGCGAACACCTCCCAAAAGGTAAAAGCAATCAAATAATCGAACGATTGAGCAGGGAACATTAATCGTCAAGGGTCAAAATCACCATAAAGTGCCTTTGAGACTTCACAATTTCCCCCAAAAAATCTGAGGTTTTCCATTTAACTTTATATGTGTTGTATTAAGGAGACATTAGGCTGTTAGAAATGCATATTGGTCAAGCTCCAGCACTTTTTATAAATTAACTGCAAGCTGACAATATATGAGCAAACGATAAAATATGTCCACCCTGTCATGGACAAATTCATAGTAGAATAAATACATTTTCATTGCATAGTGATTATAAAATGTAGATCTGAGGAAAGATAATGTGTCCCTTTCCCAACAAAACATTTTAGTTAATGGTAAAAGTATTTTTATAATAATGAAGTTACTGCTTAAATATGTATTGCCCAATAAAATATGCGATAGTTGCACATTCTATTCTAAATTAAATCTAACAACAAAGATATTTAGTCAAAATTTAAAACAATACTAACTGGCCCTCATTTGTTTATTAAGAAATCACACACAAGGTTTTGTTAACTTGTTAAAATAATTTGTTTATTTTCATCCTAAAAGTTGAAAATGACAGGGTGGACAACAAAATGACAGGGTGGACAAATGCTTTAATGGGTGAACTAGAACGGGGGAACATTTTAAAAACAACAGGACCTTCAAGAAACCCTTAACCAATATAGAAGGCGGGGCCTGGCTCAGGCTGATTTTCAGGAGTTGCAAATGTCCTCCCTGTCATGAACCATGTCCACCCTGTCATGTGACAGGGTGGAAGTTTTTTGGCTAAAGTTAGTATTTAATGAGCACATGGTGTACAGCAGTTAGCAAAGTGATTCACTGTTGAAGCTGACTGTGCACTGTTTGAAATATATATTTAGAATTTCTGAAAAGTTTTTATATTAATTAATATTTCACAATGACAGGGTGGACATGTTAAGCTTGACAACAGGCAACTACAAACACAATATGATGAAAATTAGGAAATATCAGTGTAGATACTTATTGTGTGTGTTGCAAATGTTTTAACCTCCACTGAAGAAAGACCAAATGGGGGAGGGGATGGCACTGAGTACATCAGTTGGTTTCTTAAATGGGCGTTTACCCCATAATGACAGGGTGGACAGCAATTTCAGGGACATATGCAAACTGCTTAATATTATTATGAAAATAAAATATAAATATACTTTGTTTTATTAAATAACTTGCTGAGGACAATAAGTACATTAAAAAAGTATTTTAATTTTATGTCATTTAACCACTTTTTACACTCCCTGAAGTTAGCTGAGCAGCGTGTGGGACATGCCAAAATCACATACATCCAATCAAAGAAAATGGTATAAAAACAGAAAAACACATTTCAAGAGGCGTATCATTGTACTTGTATGTGTGTAAGTGTTTGGCCATTTATAATAAAACCTCAGAATTTCATTATTTTGCATTATGTTCATGATGACTGAGCGATTCTGATGAGGACACCAAAGGCACTTTATAGTGATATTGACTAAGAAATACATTCTCTTGTCGTCACATCTTACATATCATATATTTATTTACTACTATTTATCTACTTATTTATTTACAATTACTTATCTACTTTTGTAACCACCACATGTCCATTTGGGCTGAAGGTCGAGACAGAACCAAACCAAAGCTGGACTGTAACCTACTGGCCTATATGACTGACGACGACACACATGCATTATATTGCATTGCATATAATGTGTGCTGGTGAACTAGTATCAAATTAAGAAACCCCAAGAAAACAGCAAGTAAAAAATAAAAATAAACCCATAGGAACATTGTGTACAATTAAGATAGGCTACTTAATATATTATTCCAATATCTAAATATGATACTAAATCCCACAGGGAAAAGGGCTTCTATTTGTGACGTGCTGTCTTTGCATTTCAACATTGCACATTTTAAACAGGACACGCATTAGCTGAATAAATGTTAGCCAATACTAACATATTTATAGAAAACAGTTGACAATGAATAGACAGGAGTCCAATAATAGCATTAACGAATCACTTATTCTTAAAACATTATCAAGTATAAGTTAGATGAATCCGACATATAATGAGAGGTGTGTTAACAGTAAACCGTCCGTCATTTAACACATTTTAAAAACACGGATAGATAATACAAAATGCTTTCTGACATATTGACAGAAAAAACAAAACAAGCAAGAACAAAATTTTAACTCAGCCCGTCAATTTTCTTTTTACAATTATCTTCTCTCTCTGTGTGCGCGCGTCTTTGTTTGTGAGAGAGTACTCGCGCAGCACTGAGACAATGGTACTTTTTAATCCATAAGTAACTAACGTGCTAGTTTTCATACAAAATAAATATGTAACATAATTAGGTACTTTAGTTATTATTATGACCGCCGCTAGCGTAGCTAGCCGGTCATATAGGGATTGTCAAAGTTTTTTTTTTTTTTTTTTTTGTCACCTTACTGAATTTTTCGTCAACGATACCAGGGACACCGGGGAACATGAAATTTGGTGGGCATGTAGCCCCACTAGACTTCTAAGGAAAAATTTCGTTTGGTCCCCGGGGGCCACTCCCCCCCCGCGCTGGGCCCCCCCAAACCCCCAAAAATGCAGTTTTTCCTAAATAACTACCTGAACCGTGGCACCGAGGATGAAGAAATTTTTATGGTATGTTGGTCTACTAGACTTTTACGGAAAAATTTCGTTTGGTTCCTGGGGGCCACTTCCCCCCCCGCGCTGGGGCCCCCTTAAATTTTTCGTCAACGATACCAGGGACACCGAAACACCGGGGAACATGAAATTTGGTGGGCATGTAGCCCCACTAGACTTCTAAGGAAAAATTTCGTTTGGTCCCCGGGGGCCACTCCCCCCCCGCGCTGGGCCCCCCCAAACCCCAAAAAATGCCGTTTTTCCTAAATAACTACCTGAACCGTGGCACCGAGGATGAAGAAATTTTTATGGTATGTTGGTCTACTAGACTTTTACGGAAAAATTTCGTTTGGTCCCTGGGGGCCACTTCCCCCCCCCCCGCGCTGGGGCCCCCTTAAATTTTTCGTCAACGATACCAGGGACACCGAAACACCGGGGAACATGAAATTTGGTGGGCATGTAGCCCCACTAGACTTCTAAGGAAAAATTTCGTTTGGTCCCCGGGGGCCACTCCCCCCCCGCGCTGGGCCCCCCCCAAACCCCCAAAAATGCCGTTTTTCCTAAATAACTACCTGAACCGTGGCACCGAGGATGAAGAAATTTTTATGGTATGTTGGTCTACTAGACTTTTACGGAAAAATTTCGTTTGGTCCGCGGGGGCCACTTCCCCCCCCGCGCTGGGGCCCCCGTAAATTTTTCGTCAACGATACCAGGGACACCGAAACACCGGGGAACATGAAATTTGGTGGGCATGTAGCCCCACTAGACTTCTAAGGAAAAATTTCGTTTGGTCCTCGGGGGCCACTCCCCCCCCGCGCTGGGCCCCCCCAAACCCCAAAAAATGCAGTTTTTCCTAAATAACTACCTGAACCGTGGCACCGAGGATGAAGACATTTTTGTGGTATGTTGGTCTACTAGACTTTTACGGAAAAATTTCGTTTGGTCCCCGGGGGCCACTCCCCCCTCCCCGCGCTGGGGCCCCCGTAAATTTTTCGTCAACGATACCAGGGACACCGAAGCACCGGGGAACATGAAATTTGGTGGGCATGTAGCCCCACTACACTTCTACGGAAAAATTCCGTTTGGTCCCCGGGGGCCAATTTTGTAGAATTTCATCCATGGGGGGGTATAAAATAAATTCATTTATGTGCACATTTAGTGACTGTACACTGTAGATGTAGATGGTGCTGTTGAGCGAAGGGTTGCTGGTTTAGGATGATACTGTCACACACACACATGCAGGAATACAAACAAACGCAAGCATGCACACACACTGACATCCACACGCACAGACACACACCCATACACACACATACAAATCCACATGCACAGACACACACACACAAACACACACGCGCACACATGTACGCACACATACATACACGCACAGACACACACACACACACACAGACACACACATACACAAACACACACACATACACACACACACACACACACACACAGACAGACATGCACATACTATTTTTTTTGTTAGGTATATACATAAACACGCAATACAGCCAAATTACTCCACGTCATTTATTTTTGTGGAAAGCCAGTGCAGGCCTGAGCGGCGGTCATATTTTGTACCGCGATGCGGTACATCTAGTTAACACAGTAATGTAACACATGCAGGCTACGTTTCTCAACACTGAGAATGAATAAATAAACATCTGTTTCTCCACCCAGACAGCACGTTCAGTCTTACCAACGTTGCAATTGGAGGGCACCAGCGGCAAAGTATCGGAAGAGGTTTTTCCCCCTGCACACCAAAAAAACTTAGTGCACACTCCGGAGATCGGCGGAGGAACCGTGAAGAACCATTTTGCCAATCCCACTTATTTTTTTTCACAAATGCTGCTGCCAACTAGATCTACGCAACCGTTGGTCCACATCAAGCTGGCGGTGTAAGCGCGAAGTAGAGTTTGTGTAAAATCCGTATGCCACAATTTATATGATGATAATACCCAACAAACATGAGACGTCCAAAACAGGTTCAGAAAAAAAAGATATAAAAACGTATGCAATTAAAACGACAAAATGAGTTCTGATTCAAAAAACTTAAACATCACGTATTTTTTGTGAGAAATTTATGAATTTTCAAGCGCGGGCCAAAATCTACTGCCATCTCTTTTGAGTAGAATTTGCAAATGAAACAGTGACTACGTTTACATGGAGCCAATAACCCATTCAAAACCGGGATATTAGCAATAACCCGGTCGCGCACGGCCATGTAAACACCGGCAAAAACCCGGATATGCTCATATCCCGGTTTTTAAAAACCCGGATATGATCCCTGGGGTACCCCTTTTCTAACCCGAATATTTGGTCATGTAAACGCGTATCGGCATATCCCCATCAAAAGGAACATTGATTTGTGTTCTGCGCATGTTCTATTCGCAAGGAATCTTGGTCTTTTGAGTAGAGACGGCGCATACAAAAACCCGCGTGCAGTATACCGGAAGTAAACAAGAAGTAGAGGTAAACATGGCGAGACGCAGCACAGCACCACACTTTTGGAGCGAGGAGGAAAGCGCAAACAAAGGCGATCGCTATCTGCCCCGAACTATTCATTATCCGCGTGCTGCTGCTGTTGTTGTTGTCTTTGGATACAGGAAGAAGAATCGGAAAGAAGAATCTTAAGGTTGTCCGTACGTCCAGACGCTAACCGTGGGTCGCCGTTTACATCGGGATATTGCCAATTGATTACAAATTCCATGTATACAGGAGTAACTCTCTCTGCTCACGCAAGTAAACGGGTTATTCCGAATGTTTCAGAAACCCAAATAGTGACCTTAACCCGACCATAAGCCGAATTTTAACAGCTTGTAAACGTAGTCATTGACCAAATTCAAGTGTGATTTACAAAAGTAAATATTGGCATTTTTTTTAGATGGTGCTCGATGCAGAGCCAAAAGGGAGGAGCTAGAGCTCGAGCTCCCCCTTTTCTGGAGCTCCAGCTCCACCTCGCTAGATTTAGTGTCCCCTCTATAGTAAAATGCATCAGGTCCCTAAACTCAAGCAGACACAGTGTACTGCACAGGTCCACAGCGCATACCATAGTTTAATGTTCCAGATACGATTTTTGAGTTTATATTAGTAGTGTGATCAGTAAGCCAAGGTTTTCTGTCTTTCCAAGAGACCGCAGTTAATATTCAAGAAGAGGCGCCGGGACTGGAGGACTGGAGGCTTTCCTGACTGTAAGCTATTTAAGACGCAGACCAAGAACACACTGACACACACACTCGCAAACTCACACACAAAGACACAGAGAGCACAGCACAGTTCTATGCAAAGTGGGGAATGACAGAAAAAGTTTGAGAACCACTGATGTGGAGTGACACTGGGTTAGCTCTGTTATTTTGACCTGGGTTAAAATGAGTTGCTGCTGATAGAAATGTGTGGCAATTACTCAGCCCACTGACATTAGTTTATCTAATTGTGATAAACTTGACTTACTGTTCACTCCAATAATTTAGTTTTTCTGTATTTTCTAGTGACACCGGATAATAACGAAGGCCTGTGTGCTTTGCAGCAGAGCCTCCACGCCACCCTCTTCCAGCGCTCCTTCAGAGGACTAACGATAGTAAGATATTTTACATGTAATGTATGATACTGCACTTCTTACTCAGAACATCAGACTGAGGTAGTAAAAGTATGAATTTCAGAGTAATTCAATAGCAAATGAATTAGGGCCAGATTTTAAAATCAAGCTGGATCTTGGCCATTTGAGGCCAGTCAGCAGGAGGAAACCTACACCAATATGCAAGGAAAGCAGAAACCGAACTGTGTGTAACCAGCATTAATGTGTTTTTCCATTTAAGTGATTACATCAGTGAATGAGGACCTTCTTCTTACTGAATGTAAGTTTCTGTTAAATATGTGATGCATTGGGTCTTTAAACTTATGGCTGTAAATGGTAAATGGTAAATGGACTGCATTTATATAGCGCTTTCACAGACCCAATGGCCACCAAAGCGCTTTACAATATTGCCTCACATTCACCCATTCACTCACTCATTCATACACCGACGGCGGTGTCAGCCATGCAAGGCGATCCAGCTCGTCGGGAGCAGCTGGGGTTAGGTGTCTTGCTCAAGGACACCTCGACACTTGGTCAGGTGGAACCGGGGATTGAACCACCAACCTTCCGGTTTGTAGACAATCTACATGAACCACTGAGCCACTGCCGCCCCGCTGTAAGCGCACTTGAAAAGCTTGAGAGCAAAAAGCTTAGTTCCTGTTTGGCAGTTTCACCATCCAATTTTATCATTTCATAGTGACAACCATTAATTGGCAGCAGGAAGCCGAATATGAAGGGCTGGGCTCTCCTGAACGTAAGCTATTTAGCATGCAGATGGAGAACACACTGAGACACGCACACACACACACACACACACACACCTATACAAAATGGGGAATGACAAAAATGACAGAAAAAGTTTGGGAACCACTGCTGTGGGGTCACTCGTTTAGCTCTGTTAGTTGGACCTGGGAGATGATGTTCTTTGTGTAACGGGCCTTTTTCTGTAGTGCCACAAGATGATTGGCAGCAAGACACACCCCGTGATGAAGGGATGTGCTCTCCTGAATGTAAGTTAATTAACACGCAGACACAGAACAGAGTCTGTAAAACCACTTTGTAAGCAATTAAAGCTGTGTCACACACAGACACTCAATGTGGTTACATGACCAGTCCAGTCTAGTCTAGTCATCTAGTCTGTTCTCCTGCAATCACACTAGCTGTCTTAGTCTAAAACTACATACAGTCAAGTTAGTTTGACCCGAGAGCATGGTGGCTAGCTAGCAGGTATCTTTAGATTAAAGACAATGTTTCTACTACTAGGCTGAGACAGAGATTGCACTTGGTCGTCACTAGAGTAGCTGGTTTTAAGGGTAGGAAGAAAAGTCTCTCTCTCTCTCTCTCAGTGGCGGTTCTACATTGAATTACACCCAGGGCGAGACCCCCCCCCCCCCCCATAAGAAATTGTTCTTACCCCATTGGCAGATCATGTTTTGCTTGTTTTAAGCAAAAACTAAATTTTTATTTATTTCCCCAGAAAACAAGACTTAATACCTTATGTCATTTTACTACTTTAGTAAAATAACGTTATGCATCTTTATTTAAGAAATGTTTGATATTGGACTGGAAACAAGACAAAAATACTAAGTAAGAAAAGCATTTTTTGCAGTGTAATAACTGAACTTGTAACAGTTTTGTTGCAAAGCACAATATTATGGTGAAATTAGATCTCGTGTTTGAGTTAAAACCGAATTATTGTTAAGCATAGCAAGAATCATAGTAAAAAGGCTAACAAATAAGAGTTATACCCACCAATTAATATTGCCCCTTCATTCATGACATGGATCATACAGAGAAAACATAGTTGCATACCTTTATCTTTCGCTCGTTTCTAAATTGGGCACCTGATGGCTTTGACCTTTCTTGTCCATGATCCATCTCTTATTTGGCACGTACTCGACATCGACAATCAACAGATTTCCCCTGATCCCCCCCATACCAACTGTCACTGACGAGTCACGACCAGAAGTCAAGACTAAACCAATTCACCTTGGTGGTGGTGACCAAGTAATCGTTTTGTATTACCTATTTTTATTAGCCATGCAGACAATTCAGAAAAACAAAAATGTGCAGGAAATATAGAGGCCTGTATTTATAATATTATGAATGAAATGTGCGTTATTTGGAAGAAAGTCGAGGTGTGACTGACTTAGATAACTATATGGACTATATGAGACAGAGTAGTCACTAGAGTAGCTGGCTGCCTGTTTCGGTTTTAATTTGGGTAGGAAGTCTCTCTCTCTCTCGCTCTCTCTCTCTGTCTGTCTGTCTCTCTCTCACAGTTTTATTAAAAAACAAGTATTTTTGTTAACACCTATATTTTTTTCTGTTTCTCACAGGTCAAAGATTTGCCAGATCAGCTCCTGCTGGATGCACAGGTATTTTGGGCAGGTTCTCTCTGCTGTTGTCAGTAAACTGTATTAAGAGCATTGCTTGTTAATTGTTTTTTGTATAATTTTGTATATTTTCTTCCTGTACTTTCCCCAGCTGTTGAAAGGCTCCTTTTGGAGCAGGTCGGAGAACTGCAGCTTAAAATGGATTACGTAATCAAACTACTTCAAAAAAATAATTCTGTTCCTCATGAAGATTTCAATTTGAACCTGCTACCACTGCTTACACTGCAAGACCTGGAGAATTTTGATGACCAACTTCGGACCGATAGCACCTTTACGAAGAAAGTGGTATGTCCCGTCTGTGTCTATCTCTAAAGCACAAATGCCCTGATTTATCGTCAGATAAGACACCTATATATAGAGTATAGATACTCTTCTGATCCCGTGAGGGAAATTTGGTCTCTGCATTTATCCCATCCATGATCAGTGAAACACACAGAGCACACAGTGAACACACAGTGAGGTGAAGCACACACTAACCCAGAGCAGTGAGCTGCCTGCTACAGCGGCGCTCGGGAAGCAGTGAGGGGTTACTGTAGGTGCCTTGCTCAAGGGCACTTCAGCCGTGGATGTGGGCATGGGAGAGCAGTGCTTCAAAGACAATGTAATTCAGCAGGCTGTGAAATGGGATTAGTCAAATTTATCTTTTACTTTACAGATAACTAAACTGTCATTGTCTGGTGGCAAGAACTTAAAGGAAACAGTTTGGAGAGTCTGCACAAAAATATTTGATCAGAATCTTTCATCCCAGCTGAACTTGTGCAGTTAGGGGTCAGAAGACAGGCCTTAAATCACGGCCTGTTCATCAGGTACTCCTGAGTAAGTCCTACAATGTGTTGAAGCAACATTCTGTCACTATTCAACCCATATGTGGTGTCTGTATTTATATCAGTTGTTCTCGATATTTATATACTGTCCTCACACTATTCTCAACCAAATGTTAATTTTTTTTTTGTAAAATGCTCTGACTTTTCTGAATTGTCTTTATAGAAACAATCAAACGAAGATATAGACTTTTGTGCTACTGTCTTATTTTTTCCCCCTGTTGCTTTATTTTTGTTTTATTTTTTTTGTTTAGATGCTGTGTTAAGAAATCCTGCCAAACAAAATTCCACTGAGGCTGACGTAGAGATGACCGTGAGAAACTGGCTGCGGCTGAGCAGGGGCGAGGAAGCATCTTAAGTGAAATAATTGATTGGACTGATTTTTATTTTAAACTGACTAACTATTTTGGAGGGAATTTCTTATTTTTGTTGTAGTTTTCAATGTGTGATTTGTGGAGTGTTAAAATAAATGATACTGCTTTTGCAAAAATAAAGTAAAAAACAATTTTTCAAGGTCATCTCCCGGTGCCCTCTTGTTTCTCCCGGAAAACTCCTCTAGCCTAATTTGCATGACCATCAAACTTAATTTTAAAATCACTGATCCATTCTTTTTTTCTATTAGACTGACATTTCCCAGGTTGTCAGATTGTGTATCAAATACACCCTACACATAAACAATCACTTACTTTCAATTTAAACTTTTTTTGTCATAAAACCTGGCAACTCAAAAGTAAGGAAGCGGCTGCAGACTGCGCTGGAGTCTTGCATGCAAGTGGGCTAGTTGCCTACTTCTCAACTAGCTCGTGTCAAATTGTTAGGGAAGAAATTTTATGATTAACACATCACATAAACTGTTATTGAGTGTTGTTGATACACAATAGGAAACTTGTGTCCTTGGAACACAATCTGACAGCAGTTAGCCTAAACAAATCAATAAGACCTAATATAACGGTGGGATCCTACTAGAGCGGCGAAAAGCATTCAGACGCCTCGCTCCCTTTGACTTAACACTGGAACAGCTGATTTTCAAGCATGCTGTGGCGTTTCCAGCGATGCAACCGAAAATCAGCTGTTCCAGTGTTAAGTCAATGGGAGAGCGAGGTGACCGAATGCTTTCCTCACTCTAGTGGGATCGTGCCGCATAGGTCATAATAATTATTTCGGGTTTACGTTGGATCACGGTCGGCGATCATTTTGGGTTTACGTTCACTCATAACGGCACATTTCATCGTCAGTTGAAACGAAAGTGGCTAACTTCTGTCAACCTCATCTATAAGCAAGGGCAAAAATAAAGCAATTTCATTTGAATTAATATCATCATCAACTTTATTTCCAGACTCATGGTCAATATCGATTCTGTAATACAAAAATCGATTTTAAAATAGTTTAAAACAAATCGCAATACCTATCCAGATAGCAAGCACATTTGGGCCGATTCCGGCTGAAATGCGCTACTGTCGGCTCAGTGTCGGCATCGGTGAAAAGATAATGGGCCAGAGTCGTGCCGACTGTGTACACAACACTTCTGGCTGACATACGGCTTTTTATGAAGGGCCAGTGTCTGCTAAAAGCAGTTGTACTCGGGCTGGCTCATATACAGCGTTTTATGAATGGGCCAGTGTCGGCTAAAAGCAGTTGTACAAGTGTCAGGTCCGTACTCGGTGTAGCTGTGTGTATTTACCGTCGGCCCGAGTTCGTTTTGTCACAGTCGGTCCACAACAAGAATTATGGAACTCAGCCGCCTGAAAAAAAAGTTTTGCCGGTTAAATCCTAGGACTCGGCCGGAGATCTAGGCTTCAGTCTGCAGAAGATTTCATTTTCGGGAGGAACATTTTCAGTGGCAAAAAAGGCAAGTATTTTAATTAATTTAATGTTAATTATAGTGTTGTATTATGTTTTAAATATCAAGAAGAATTGTTTTTTAATATCTTTTTATACCATGGTCTGGGTGAATACTCGATTCTGATTGGCTGCAGGGTGTCCATTAAAAAGTGATAGAGGACACCTAGTAAATAAACCGTCAGGCGTAACCAAGGAAACCAAGTTATTGTTTGTAAAAACTTTAGATTTCGATTGTAAAACTAATTAAAATATAAACTAATGTTTTAAAAATATGTTATTTGGAAAGTGACCATGGTATAAGCGGGTTAATGCCCTTCAAGGTGTCCATTGTCAGGTATTAATGGACGACGGCGAGGCGTGAACCGTCCGACGCCCAGCGGAGGACACCTCGACAATGGACACCTCGTCGGGCATTAACCCTTACATAACAGTTATCGTTTGTGATGATAACATATCAGAAAACCAACTGAGATAGGCTAGGTGAGCGCGATCTCATAGCCTATAACATTGTGTAAATTTAATTAACATTATCTTGTTTTATTATTATAACTGCTGATTTGTATCCAGTGCACTATGGCTAATCCAATGATTTGAAGTTATTTTGAGTGTTTGCTCATTCAGCGCCAGCGTCGATTCATCTGTTGAATGAATGGGCTAGGCTACTGTCGGACTGCCATAGGCCTATTGTAGGCTAACTTATGCGTATCGCTGTCTGAATTGATTCACTTAACCATTCAAAGTATTTCAAAATAGGAATATGTGCAAAAAAAAAAAAAAAAAATCTGATTATTTTGTTGTAACACGTCCTTGTGGAGCTCCGAAATGGAAAAACGTTAGGCAAGCCATCAGAAAATGGCTTAAAGGTGCAGTAGCCTATGTAAATTGTAGCGGCAAAGAATATGTTGAATGCACAGGGAATATCAGAAAGCCTTAACACTGTTTCTATCATGCCATAATTAAATTATTTTAAGCCTTAATTTTAACAGTGCTAAAATAATGTTTGGTTACAGTAGGTTTTTGTTGTTATTGTTGTTTTTGTTACGGTAAATGTATGAAAACCAAGTAAATAAATAAAAATGTTTGCTATAGCTGCGAGGGAAAGGAAACAAAAGCTTATTTAATTTAAAAATAAAATCAAAAGTGCTTGTTTTAAAATTACAAGCAGCTAAATGTTTATAATCTCACTTACAACATTAGTTAATTGTAAAACAATTGGAAGTAATTGGAAAAAAATACTGTTTCATATTGAATTAAAAGTAATATGTAAGAAGAAAAATCACAGAGATTAAATTAGAGTTTTCTTAGTGTTTATATTTTGAAAAGTACCATTTGATTGCTCATCACATTTAATACAAGAATATTTGCAAAATATAAATAAAGAAATAAATGTACTTTGCACATTTATTATTGTTTAAATCAAATGTAATTTATTTTGATCAATTTAATGCACCCTTGCTAAATAAAAGTAGCTACGATTAATTTCTTTATACACTACCGTTCAAAAGTTTGGGTCAGTAATATTTTAATGTTACAAAAGCTTCTCTTTCAGATAAATTCTGTTCTTTTGAACTTTCTATTCATCAAATGATCCTGAAAAAAAATTTCAACATTGATAATAATCAGAAATGTTTCTGATTCTGAAATATGCAAATCCTCATATTAGAATAAGGTGACACTGAAGACTGGAGTAATGATGCTGAAAATTCAGCTTTGCATCACAGGAATAAATTACACTTTACTATATATTCACATAGAAAACAGCTGTAGGCCTAATAATATTTCCAGGGATGCACATAAGTGGTGCGCAGGTGCGCATGCGCTACCCAATTAAACAATGCGTACCAGATGAATTGCCGCAACCCTCATTTGCGTACCTAAGATTTGGGGATAGATAGGTGCGCAATCTGTGGTGTTGGATAGGCCTCAGAACTAGAGATGCGCGGATGAGCTATTTCATCCGCAACCGCATCGCAAAACTCATCATCCGTCCGCCATCCATCCGCACCAACGTTTTTGACCAATTTTCAAAACCGCACCCGCCCGCCATCCGCTGATTGGGCAATGCAAGGCGCTGCTGACGACAGCCGCGAGACTAGAAAGCTCTTACCTCAGAATATCAGCAGTGAACTCCGTCTCCGATCGGCGCACATGGACAAAAATAAATAAATAATTTAAATAAATAAATAGCCTAAATTAAACGAACTTCGGCAAACCTGACCGTACAATATTTTCATTGTAGCCTAATAGAAAACGCATGTTGGCACATCATTTAGGATTTTTCGTTGGTGCGCCATCAGCTAGCCTATGCCTACAAAAGACAGGTGAAATTTAATATTAATAATTGATCCATGTCGATGTCGGTATACACAGCCTAATATTTTACACTTAGGCTATAATTAAAAAATAGGCTATTTACTTTTTTTATTTATTAAAACCACGAAATTAGTTAATGAAACATGGATTAAAATTAAGATACAATTAATACAAAACGAAATTCGCTTTAAAGAAAGGCTTTGTGCTTTCTGTTTGAGGTCTCTGTGAAAGTTTGAAAGTCTTTTAGTGCCGCGGCGCTTTCAGAGTGGTCGCGTCCGTAATGGAGAACTGTCACTCACGTAAGATTGTTTTTTCCTCATAAATGACAAAATACTTTTTAAAAAAAGACAAACCATCAATTAAAAAAAATATATATATATATAAAAAAGGATGGATTTATAGCGTTTTGGGGGGAAAAATGGATGGATGACCTTCTATTGCCTTTGTTTTTAATTCTCCTTTTTTGAGTTTGTCACGTAAAGTTACCTACTTCGCCGGCGTTGCCATCTCTGATAATAACAAGCAGTCTGCATAGACTCGACTAGGCCATATTAGCCTACTGCCTGATAAAAATTTGACTATTTCAAAGTGTGCTCGATTTTTTTTTTTTTTTTTTTTTTGGATGTAGGTATAGTCAGATAACAATATATTATGCATCCCTCTAATTTGTTCCTCCCGTGAGGTGGGTTAAGGAAAAAATGCATTTGAAAATGTGAGGACCATGCAACAACCCCAGGTTCTCCCCTGAGAACAAGACCAAAAATGTTATGTGCACCCCTGAATATTTCACAATGTTACTGTTTGTGCTGACTTTCTGGATCAAATAGGCCATCAAAATATGCAGCTTTGGTGAGCAGAAGAGACTTATAGTATTATAGTGTATTGCTCTATATAACACACTTGTTAGTAGACACAAAGGGTTGACAAGCCAATATCAAGAATATTTGCAATGTAAAACACATTTTCCTCAACTGGAACTTCTCTCAACTTGTTCAGTGGTGTGATATCTAGAAGTTAGAATTAAAAATGTTTTAGCCTGGTTTCATTCATCAAAACATGAGCATATTTTCATGACTGTTGTGCTCTCAGTGTGAAGAGAGCACAACAGTGTGAAGAGTTTAAAAAAAGAGAGAATAATTGGTCCTAGCAACTGTAAAAAAAACTGTAATGCTTAACAATATTTATTCCTTTATTTCAAAGCTGCAGTTCGGAAAAACCCCTCACGGCCAGTGCTGCTGAAACGGAGGTCGAGGGGACCATGAAAAGGTGGCTCCAGCTGGCACCAGATAGAGATGGTGGACGAAAGAGAAGGCTTCTGCAAAAAAAAGTTGTTCACAGAGTGTGTGCATGTGACTATGAGAATGATTTGTGTGTGTGTGCATGTAACTGAGAATTATTTGTGTGTGTGTGTGTGTGTGTGTGTGTGTGCATGCATGTGACTGTAAGAATTATTTGTGTGTGTGTGCATAATCACTGCGCCCAAGTAGCAGTGCTTCGCCTTCTGAGAAAATAGTCCCCAGTATTTAAACGTTTAAAAAATGGCTGTCTCATATGACCTTGTTATTTGTACACACTGTGACTAAACAAATCACAACATGTAAATAGGAAAATGTTGGCGTTATTTTGTCACTTATTGGGATTAGTATGCTAGCTGTAGCCATTTACATCCAGTCTTTGTGCTAAGCTAGGCTAGCGGTGGGTGCGTCAGACAGAGTTACAGCACGCACGGAGATGAAAAAGGTATGTATGGACTTATCTAACTCTGGGGGATACGGTGAATAAGCTAAAGTCCCAAAAAGTCGAAGTGTTCCTTTAAGAACTGGGGTTGTGGCAGCTATTTTAAAAGATGATGGAACAATGCCGGAGCTAAGAGAAGTGTGAATAATACGAGTTATAAAAGAAGAAAGAGAAGGAAAACAGTAGTGATGTGACGTTCAGCACCGAGGCTTCGAAGCTTGTATCAAAAAAACAAAAAACATCACACACTGAAGCAGTGTATCAGAGCTTGATTCGTTTTGCCATAATCACGTGATCTGTGACGTCCGAAGCTTTGTTTCCACACACAGTCACGTGACTGCTTCGTATTCAGATTCAAAAATAGCGCAAACCCCTTGAGCAGGTTTCGAGTGTCATGCCCTTCGGTAGTAGAAAATACAAAAGAAATAGACTTAGGGCCAATCCCAATTCTACCCCTTACCCCTTCACTTACCCCTTGTCACGGCTGTATACTGTGTATTGTCGTCTTTGCCGCGTTTGGGTGTGTTTTGCTCCTCCTACAGGTGTGCTGCGGAGCTGAGGCAATCAGGTGGATTGGGTGCACCGGTGCACAGGTGTGCCTGTCATTAAAAGCGTCCTGTTTGGCGTCCTCATGGAGCGTTCCATTCTGTCAGATCGATCCCTGGCCAGGACCGAGATGTTGATCGGCGTTGCGGCGTACTGCGAGAACTTGAGAGACAGTCGTTGTAATTAAGAAAGTGAAAATAAAAGAGTATTGTAACCGCCGTCAACCGTTTCCTCCTCCTTCATTGTTGCTCCCTAATAAGGGCGTAACAATTGGGGGCTCGTCGAACTAAATTTGTGTTTGGATTCGTGCGAATGATTTTGAAAAAAACGTTGTCTTTGAAGGAGGGTAAGAGGTAGGATATTTGAATTTAATATATTTGTATATTATCCACCTATTTGTAAATTGAAAAGTTGGAACGCTCCATTAATTAGTTAGGCTCTATAACATAATTTGTTGGGAGTATTTGAAGAACAAACCTTCCGGGTAGGTTTGGTGCGTGTCTTTGGGCACGTAGTTTTTTTTATTTTAGTTTGTTATTTTTGGTTGGCTCGGGGCTTAGAGCAGTTGTCTCGGGGGCACATCCGAGGTTTGGGGGGCGACTCGGCAATTGGTCGTCTTCCCAAACTTGCGGGATTTAGTGCGTAAGTACCCGGTCTTGGGCCAACTGAAGACTAGGGTTTATTTAGTTTAAATGGATGGTTTGGTTTCTTTAAATAAACCCTGATTTGTCACTTAAAAAAAAAAAAAAAAAAAAAAAATCCTTCTGTCGTTTTGTGCGTAATATTTGCTGAGCGTGTGTTTTGTAAGCGTGATTATTGGTAATTATGGCAACCGATGTTATTGAAGCATTTTCTCAGACTCCGTCCGAGGAATTGTTAGAGGAAATGACCAAAGAGCAATTGTTAGAGTTAGCTGCGTATTATAAAATCGAGCTAACGTATAATCAAAAAAGGTCAAAAGACGGAATTAAGCTAATCCTTGAAACTGCGCTGGGTGATCTTAAAATCTTGAGAGGAAAATCTAAATTGCCGGATTCAGCTGCGTTGCCTGCCGTGAGTACGCCTGTTCCAACCCTTCCGTTGTCTGCTTTAGGCACTCTTTCATTTGAGCAACAGAAAGAGTTGTTGATGATACAACGTGATACTGAGTGTGAGAAACGTCGTTTGGAATGTGAGAAGGTTCGTTTGGAGTTAGAGTTGGAGGAGAGTCGGCAACAGTTAGAGCAACAGCGGTTACAGATTGAAAGGCGTCGACTAGAGTTACACGAGGAAGGTAAGCCGGTGGGTGCAGGTTTTGATACTGATTTGACGAAACTGAGCGTGGCTCATAATTTACGTTTAGTACCGCCGTTTAATGAGGCTGAGGTGGAGATTTTTTTTCTCCTATTTGAGCGAGTCGCAGTAGCATATAAATGGAGTAATGTTGAACGCGCTATGCTGCTTCAGTGCGTTTTAACAGGTAAAGCCCAACAAGCCTATTCTACGCTATCTGATGCTGACAGCCAGAATTATGAAGACATTAAAGCGGCGGTGTTAAAAATTAATGAGCGTGTCCCAGAGAGTTATCGGCAAAAGTTCTGTACGTTACAGCGAAAGGGGAGTGAAACAAATGTTGAGTTCGTAAGAGAATTGACTGTGCAGTTTGATCGTTGGTGTACAGCGGCAGATAGTACAACAATGGATAAGCTGAGAGAGTTAATTTTATTTGAACAATACAGAAATACACTTCCCGAGACGATAGCTACTTATGTTGCGGAGCGTCAGGTGAAAACTGCTTCAGAAGCTGCACTGCTGGTGGATGACTGGGAGCTTATTCATAAGCCCCGTGCTGATAAATTCAGTGAACGTCAGGTTCATACACGGGGGAATTCTTCCGTTGTCCCTATCGGTCCAGCCAGGCGTTTTGTGAGAAAAACAGCGAGTGACTATGATAACTGTAACTACTGTCTGGGTAAAGGACATTGGAAGTCAAATTGTCCAGTGCTTAAGTCAAAATTTGTTAGACACGCCCATTCCGCGAAGCCTGCTGTCCTGGCTACTTCTGTTCCTGTATTAAATCAGGCGGGTACTTTGAAAGGAATGCCGGTGGTAGCGCCCAAGAATGTAGAGAATCACCAGCACTTATTTGAACCATTCATTTTTAATGGTTTTGTGTCGCTTCCAGGTGGTGTTGAGAGAGTGGCAGTGAAAATTCTCCGAGACACGGGGTCATCCGAGTCGTTTATTTTGGAGTCGGTGTTGCCCTTCTCAACTGAATCGCACACTGGTAGCTCGCTTTTGATTCGTGGCATTGGGCTTAATACATTATCCGTACCCCTGCATAAAGTTGATTTGACCTGTGAATTAGTGCATGGGGTGGTGGATCTTGGTATACGTCCTATTCTACCTGTTGATGGCGTTTCACTGATCCTCGGAAATAACTTGGCCGGCGGACGCGTTTGGGTTAATCAATCGCCCTCTTTGGTTGTGACTAATGCACCGTCCTGTACTGATGGTCCGGATGAGAGTGCGCAACAGTATCCGAAAGTGTTCGTCGCGTGTGCAGTGACTCGTTCTGGTGCTCAACCTAGGGCTGAAGAGAAAATCAGTGACGCTGAAAAGTGTTTCGTTTTGAGTGATTATCCCATTGTGGTTTCTCGGGAAGAGTTGTCTACTGAACAGCAGAATGATGAAACATTAAAACCACAATTTGAACAGGTTGTTGACAGCACTGAAATTCGTGACAGATCGCAAGGTTATTTTATTGAACAGAATGTTTTACTGAGAAAGTGGTCTCCACATGCTGTTGATGGTATGGGAGATTCTGTCATTCAGGTCGTGATACCAGTAAAGTTTCGCTCGCTAGTGTTGAAAATGGCTCACGATCAGCTCGCCGGTCATGCTGGTGTTCAGAAAACTTATGACAGAATTCTTCGATACTTTTACTGGCCTCGTATTAAAAAGGACGTTGCCAGTTTTATTAAGGCCTGTCATACGGGCCAGCTTACCGGCAAACCGAACCAGTCGTTAAAACCGGCTCCTCTGCGTCCAATTCCGGCTGTATGTCAACCGTTCGAACATCTTATAATTGATTGCGTCGGTCCTCTTCCTCGTTCGAAGGCTGGAAGTGAGTACCTGTTGACAGTCATGTGTCAAGTTACGCGTTATCCAGCTGCGTTCCCATTGCGCTCGATTAACACAAAATCTATTGTGAAAGCGGTCACTCAGTTCGTGTCTATTTTTGGGTTACCAAAAATTATCCAATCAGACCAAGGAAGTAATTTTACTTCGAAATTGTTTGCGGAGGTGCTTTTCGAGCTGGGTATTAAACACAATTTGTCAACAGCGTATCACGCCCAGAGTCAAGGGGCACTCGAACGTTTTCATTCTACGTTAAAATCACTATTGAGAGCCTACTGTCTGGAAATGCAGCGGGATTGGGAAGAGGGTCTTCCGTGGTTGATGTTAGCAGCCAGGGAGGTTACGCAGCAGAGCATTGGGTTTAGCCCAAACGAGCTGGTTTTTGCACACAAAGTCCGGGGGTTATTAGCTGTTTTGCGTGATCAATGGATTGATTCAGAACCACCGGAAAAAATTTCAGAGTACGTGCTGGGTTTTCGTCGTCGGCTTTCATTAGCTGGGGAGTTAGCTGGGAAATGTTTAAATAAAACTCAGGGGAAAATGAAAAAATTGTTTGACCGATACACTGAACATCGGAAGTTTAGTGTAGGAGATCAGGTCATTGCGCTTTTGCCTGTTGTAGATTCCCCGTTTCAAGCCAAATATACTGGGCCGTATGAGATAATACATTGCGGGGCCGTGGATAATTACACGATTCTGACGCCAGACCGAAGAAAGAGATCCCAAGTCTGTCATGTAAATCTCCTTAAGCCTTATTATCAGCGAAACCGACCGGTCTCAGTGGCGCCTGTGGTGCTAGTGGACAGCTCCCCTCAGTCAGGTGTTTCACAGGACATGAGTATGCCTGTGGACGAATTAGAATCTCCTGATGACTGTGTGTTACTGGGTCGTTTAAAGAATTCTGAAACGTTGAAAAATCTGTCTTTCAATCTTAAACATTTAGACGCGAAGCAAAGTCAAGAATTGATGAGTTTGCTCTCTGAGTTTCCGGAGCTGTTTTCGGATGTTCCAACCCAAACGACACAGGTAGAGCATGATATCGAGGTGGGCGAGGCTGCTCCTATCCGTCAGCGTTTTTACAGGGTTCCACTGAACAAACGAGAGGTGTTAGAAAAGGAAGTCCAGTATTTGCTGGATAACGGATTAGCCGAGCCTTCATTTTCCAGCTGGTCCTCGCCGTGTCTGTTAGTTAAAAAATCGGATGGTACGTTCCGTTTTTGTACAGATTATAGGAAACTAAATTCTGTTACAAGACCAGACTCTTTCCCTCTGCCGAGGATGGAGGACTGTGTCGATCAGGTCGGTGCCGCAAAATTTGTGACAAAATTAGATTTACTGAAAGGCTATTGGCAGATTCCGCTGACAGAGCGCGCGCGCGAGGTTTCATCATTTATAACACCTAACGTATTATTTTCTTACCGGGTTATGAGCTTCGGTCTTCGAAACGCACCGGCGACGTTTCAAAGAATGATGAATAGAGTTATTGCGGGACTAAAGGGCGTGACGGTTTATCTGGATGATACGATCGTGGTAAGTGATACATGGCCAGAACATCTTAAACGTTTACGTTTACTTTTGGTCCGTCTCTCTCAAGCAAATCTTACATTGAATCTTGCCAAGTGCGAGTTTGCAGGAGCGACAGTTTCGTATCTCGGTAAGGTAGTGGGGCAAGGACAGGTGCGTCCAGTGAAGGAGAAGGTGAGAGCAATAGATGAATATCCTGTTCCGGTCACTAAAAAGGAGTTAATGAGTTTTCTAGGTCTAGTGGGTTTCTACCGCTGTTTCTGTAGGAACTTTTCGACGGTCGTTGCCCCTTTAACGGATCTATTGAAAGCTAAAGCCTTGTTTGTTTGGTCTGAGTCTTGTCAGAATGCCTTTGAGGCAGTGAAATCGTTGCTTACTACGACACCTGTCCTTATGGCACCTCAGCTGGAGAAAACTTTTAAGATTCAGGTAGATGCCAGTAAAGAGGGAGCAGGGGCAGTGTTAATTCAAGAGGATGATGCAGGTATTGAGCGGCCGGTTTGTTTTTTCTCGCGTAAGTTCAATAGTCATCAGAGGAACTACTCCACAATTGAAAAGGAGGCACTTGCGTTAATTTTAGCACTCCAACATTTCGAAGTGTATGTAGGTGGGAACAGCTCAGCGGTAATAGTTTATAGCGACCATAATCCGCTTACATTTTTACGTTCTCTTAAGAATCCAAATCAACGGCTGATGCGTTGGTGCCTGTTTCTTCAGCCCTTTCATTTGGATGTTAGGCATTTGAAGGGCTCAGAAAATATAGTGGCCGATGCACTGTCTAGGGCACCATTGTAAAACACTTTGTAAGCTGTTGCCTTGGATGAAGAGTTAACAGGTTTGTTTTTTTCTATTTATTATTCTATCCACGTGGGGGAATGTTTTGATATTGTGTATGTATAGGCCTATACTAAAATGATGTGTTGATGCGGTTATGAATGCTTATTGTTGGCGGAAACTTATTGGTTTCCTTTTCTTAAGGGGGGGAGTGTCACGGCTGTATACTGTGTATTGTCGTCTTTGGGTGTGTTTTGCTCCTCCTACAGGTGTGCTGCGGAGCTGAGGCAATCAGGTGGATTGGGTGCACCGGTGCACAGGTGTGCCTGTCATTAAAAGCGTCCTGTTTGGCGTCCTCATGGAGCGTTCCATTCTGTCAGATCGATCGCTGGCCAGGACCGAGATGTTGATCGGCGTTGCGGCGTACTGCGAGAACTTGAGAGACAGTCGTTGTAATTAAGAAAGTGAAAATAAAAGAGTATTGTAACCGCCGTCAACCGTTTCCTCCTCCTTCATTGTTGCTCCCTAATAAGGGCGTAACACCCCTTCCCCTCTGTTTTGCGTGTGCACGTGAAGGGGTAGGGCTGTCTCAATTCTCTTTTGGTTGGAGGGGTAGGGGGAAGGGGAAGGGGAAGGGCCAGATAGCCCTTGAAACGAAGATTTTTCGGGACCACACTTCAAACGAAGGGGTATGAGAAATGTACCTGCATACACCGGCTACAGAGGCAACATGACTGCCAATAATCATTTTCTTTGTCACATTCAATCTTGTGTTCATATTTACGGTCATGTTCTTCAAAGAAACAGTTGCAAAAAAATCGTTAAAGTTCGTTAACAATATATGACGCGTGTAAAAAGCAAAAGTTTGAAGTGAAGTGGACGCGCGATTGAGGCGAATTCACGTCCACCGTGCCGATCTATACGCCTCATTCGCGCCGCAAGACTTCCAGACGCGCGTAAACGCGTCTTAACATTGAAATCACTCGCGCCAGACGCTCTATTCGCGTTTGGTGTTAACGCAGTATTAGGCGTCGAAGATATCGTCATCTCCGTTGTTTTCTGCGAACTTCAGAAGAAAAATGCAAAAAAATTGCTGTAACTCACGCAAGACTACAGCTGACGACGGCATCTTGGAAGTTTGTAATAAACATTGGCGCATCTCCTGTGACGTAGGCGCTAGCAACGACGTATAATGACGTGTAACGGTGTAGTAGTGGTGTCCCATTTCTTAGGGGAATATTTTCACCCCTACGCCTTGCCACTCTGTTTCAAGGGGCAAGGGGTAAGGGTTAGGGGTAGGCGAAGGGGTATAAAATAGAATTGGGATTGGGCCTTAGCCTCACACTGCTGAAGTCCTGTTCCTTAATAAAAAACTTCAATTTATTAAATTACCCACAAAATAAAATGTCAGCTCCCCAGTTCACATGCACTTTCACTACCCAGTTCACAAGCACTTCACCATTCCACACAATTTTCTTTTATTTTGATTATATATGCCTACATGAGCCTTGCCTATGAACTTGTAGGATTAGGACTGAGGCTAAAGTTTATGTGAATAAGGCTGCATTTGTAGATCAAAGCAGATTCATAAGAATTGTTTGTCTCATTTATTATTATTTTTTTCATAAATTAATTCATACAGTTGTTTGTTCATACATTGTATAAGAACTACATCAACACTAACATGAATTATGAGGATTAATTGTATTGCTTTGTGGTTTACAGGGCATAAAGTGATTTATAAAAAAAAAAAAAACAGTCTTCTGGGACAGAAAGTCAGCTTTTCCACCTTTTGACCACAAGATGTCGTTAGTGTGCAATGTGTTGACAAGTTTTGAGTAATGAACCATTTTATGCTACAGTCGAGGGGGAAAGCTAGCCTGGGAAAACCCAGACAACTTCCGGCAATTTAGATTTGCTCTGCAAGTAGTCTGGCAAAGAGCTCATTCAAGCCCATTTCTAATCCGTCGAAATCGCGGCACCAATCAGAAACGTTGGGGCGGGCTTTACACAATGACGATCGCTCTGATTGGTTTTAGGTCTATCCAATTGCGCCCAGAGGCATTTGAGCGACGTCCGTTGGTGAAGCGCACATTATTATATTCAAATTGCAAACACATGATGACAGTCTCCATGAAAGACCCACTGGCAGATGAACGTGCTACTACATTTCTCTCCGAAACGGTAGGAAATTAAATTAGATTTAATAGAGGATTTTAACTGTGACAAGATGATTGACAGGGCAGTTTACGTGACGGGATGCACGCGACAGATCCGTCCGATAAAGATGACGAAGTAGTATGTCCCAAAGCTTGCCTACTTTTTTGCTACACATTCAAAAGTAGGGGTGGTGGTGACAGGGGCGTCGGACTGGGGGGGTAAAGGGTACCGAGTACCCAGGGCCCGAGGCAGGGGGAGGGCCCTTAGAAGTCAGTTTTCTATACATACATATACATGCACTAACATTTGTATAGCATTTATATACAAATAAAAAAGTTCTTGTGCAAAACTAAACTTGTAGTTAGGCACTGGTTTGGTATAAAAAAAAAGTCATTTTCATGCTGTGCAGGGCCCCACCACCCCTCTCGAATCAATGTAAATGGTACGACCCGCAGGTCAGGTGCTTCTGCTGTGGACCTGCGGTGAATCAGTTGATGAGACAGGAGCTGGAGTGAGCCGTGATAGGAACTAGGAAGACAGGGGAAGAGTCAAGTCTTTCCTTAAGAAAGGAAAATCAGGGGTTCAAAAACGAAAAGAAAAGAATATTAAATGGAGAAAGGCAAATGAGGGCAAGCAGTTGCTCACTCAGTTTTTTTAAAAGAAAGGTGAGCTCCAAATGCATCATCGAGCATTGACATTGTTTTAACATAAATATCTACTCCAGGTAGAATTGCATACATTTATGTTCGTACTCTATTTGAATAATATACCAATACTTTATAGTATCACACCCTACATAGCGAGCAAACAATGTTTCTGGGTAAATAACAGGGAGTGAGAAGCAGACGGAGGCGGAGCTGGGAGCTCAACACACTGCCACTCCAGGCAGCTGCGCAGCTTGTCTCCTCTTCTGCTGCAGTTCTCCCCAGAGTCAGAAGTTTACATGAAAACACTGTATATTTCCCTCCATTGTCAAAATCTAACACCCGCGAAAACACAGATCGTTAGCGCCGATTTTACCGCATTGTTATGCAAATTAGCTCGCGCACGCTCTTACATTAAGTACAGGATTGTTCTCAGTTTAATGCACATCTTAATGATTGAAAATGACTTATTTTAAAAACGTAATTCAAAGACTGAATGTCTAGTTTGGCGGTTAGTGTACCCTGTGATTCTATAGTCTGCATTTATTTTAAATAATCATCAATTAACTTGTACTTTTGACAATAAAACAAAAATACATTAATCAGAGTGTGGCTTATTTTGTTTACATTTTAAGTGTTTTTATGATAAAAATGCAATACCCCACCCATTGGTATCACTATGGTATTTGGTACGGGGGCCCAGGAAGATGGTTTGTACCCAGGGCCCAAAATTTGGTGCTACGCCCCTGGGTGGTGGCGCAATGGATAAGACACATGCCTTTGGTGTGAGAGACCCAGGTTCGAATCCACTGTGAGACACCATTGTGTCCCTGAGCAAGACACTTAACCCCTAGTTGCTCCAGAGGCGTGCGACCTCTGACATATCAATTGTAAGTCGCTTTGGATAAAAGCGTCAGCTAAATGAATAAATGTAAATGTAAAAGTAAATACCTTTTCTTCACAAAAAGAGTACATACTTTTATGGCGTAGTGTAACTTAGGCGAATTGGGACGCAGCATATGGCTTTACACATGACGATCGCTCTGATTGGTTTTAGGTCTATCCAATTGCGCCCAGAGGCATTTGAGCGACGTCCGTTGGTGACGCCCCCTTTGGAAATGAGTTATTAATGAAGCTTTGCCAGACCATAGTGATGTTACGTATGACACTGAAGCTTCGATGCACGTATCACACAAGCAACACAATTTCTAGTGAAGCCCCGTATCGGGGTGTGTATTGGTTTACTAGAGTCACGTGATCGATGACAAACGAAGCCTCACTTTCTGTCCAATCACGTGCGCGTTTCGCTTTGGGTCTCAGAAGGCTCGAACTCCAAATCGTATTTAACGAGTCATTGTTGCCTCAGTCTGGTTGATGGGTTTGTGAGGAGAGTGCTGTACTTTGAAAGTTAATCAATATATTACATTTAAATAAGCAAAATGTATTTTTCACTACTTAGACTATTATTTTTTATTGTTGTGTTTTTGCTTTTGTAAAATCTTTGCACTTTTTGGTGATTTTAGGTAATTTGGTGTTGGTATTTGGGTTTAGGGTGGGATTAGGGGAGAGGGTGTTGGTGTTTGGTGAAGGGGTTTGTATTTAGAGCAATGGCAACAGCCAAAAAAAGGAAGACTTCCCCTATCTGGGAATATTTTGAGCTTATAGCTTCCAATGTATGCATATATTATTTAAATATAAATTTAAATGAATTTTTTTAACTTATTTTATTGTTGTATGTTATTTCTTACTTTCATAACTTTTTTTAGAAGGTGAGATGCTTGCTGTGTGACAAAGAGCTTGTCTATGGAAACAACACATCATCCATGCTAAGGCATTTCAGAGCTTAACATGAGACTGCACAGCCCCAGCACAATCCTACAAGCACACAAAGTAGGACTGTTGCTTCATGATTTTTATTCATAATTGTGAATGCATTATCATGATTTCAATTAATATATGTATAATATTTATTACTTCTTTCATTATAGCATCTCGCAAGCAAATGGTTGATGAGGCACTGGTCAACATGGTCATAAAAGACTCGCAGCCATTTACAGTGGTTGAGGATGAGGGTTTCAAGGGGTTCCTCATCCATGCCCTTGATCCTTCCTATATAATCCCAACCAGACAGGTGAGTAGCAGAGGTTGATTTTGATGTATACTCTATATAATAAATCTGTATAATAATACAATTGTACTATAAATGTTTTGTGAACTCAAAAAGGCTTTAAAGAAAATGGTGGCTTCAAAATATGAAGAAGCAAAGAGGAAGGCCAAGGCAAACATGGAAAAAGCAACTGCTGTGTCTATAACATTGGACATGTGGACTTCTATCAACATGGATGCATATCTTGCAATAACCTGCCACTACATTGATGACAGTTATAAGCTGAATACAGTGTTGTTGGATGTTGAGAAGTTCCCAAACAGGCACACAGTGGAAAATATGGCCCTGGTGAAAACGAATGTCATGATGGAGTGGGCAATCAAGGACAAAGTGAAGTGTCTTGTCACAGATGCAGCAGCAAACGTGATTGCTTGTGCAAGAATTCAGTTTGCATTGCACATGCACTTAACACCATGGTTAAGAAGTCTTTTGATCAGGTACCAGCTCTGTGTGACATTCGGAACAAAGCAAAGAAAGTGGTCACCTATTTTCGAAGCAGCACCTCTGCCAAAGAAATGTTGACCCAGGTGCAGCAAGACATGAACAGGCCAGTTCTTAAACTCATTTATGAATGAAGTGGAAACACGCTGGAACAGCACTTTTCACATGCTTCAATGGCTGCATGGGGATAGGCAAACTGTGGGAGCATCCCTTGCCTCACTTAAAACTGATATAGCTCCACTTCATGCACAGGACTATGAAGCCATACAGCAAATTCTGTGTGTTCTCGCCCCATTCCGCCAGGCCACAGTAGAGCTGTCCGAGGAAAAACGAGTGTCTGGCTCCAAAGTAATTCCTTTGCTAAAAATTATTCACCATTCATTACTGGTTGAACAACTAAGGTATTTATTTTTATTTATGTAGAATACTAGTTAGCAAATTTTGATGTCTTTTTTATAATTTTTTTATTATTGCATGGAGTAAATCATTTTGTATTTCATAGGTTAACCATGCCAATCACAAAATAATTAACTGAAAACCTCATCAGGCGTCTGAGGGAACATATCTGGAATATGGAGTCGCTCAGCATAATGACCATGGCAACTCTGCTGGACCCAAGGTTTAAAAAGTTGGGTTTCCTTCACCAAACTAAAATGACAGAGGCTTTCAAACGGCTAAAAGCAGAATGTGGTGATGTCATCAGGGCCGAAGATGAAAGACCATCCACATCATCAAGCACTCAGTCGACAGAAGCGCCATCATCAACCCAACAGCCCACACCAAGCTCAAGTATTTATTATTATTTTATTTTGTATTATTGTATTTTATAATTGTTGACCGTTGATGTGTGTTATATATAAAGATTTCTCCTCACACTTCTAAGGTGGAAACCTTTGGCTTCTGTTGGACAGTGCTGTGGACCAACACAAGCAAAGCTCAAACGCCACTTCTGATGCGATCGTAGAAGTGTATAAATACCTTTCAGAGACAAACATTCAAAGAGCTGAAGATCCACTTGAATACTGGAGAATGCAGAAACATGTCTACCCCCATCTATATACATTACAGTTTCTTTGTACCCCGGCCTCCTCTGTACCATGTGAAAGAGTGTTCTCTAAGGCTGGGGAAGTACCGTCTAAGAGGAGAAATAGACTCAGCCCCAACACTGTGAAACAACTTTTATTTCTTAATAAAAATAATTAAAAAGTTGATCACCTTTCTGTCATTCCTACAGTTACATAAGCACTATCAGTAACAAGTGTCATAAGCACAATTAATAACAGATGATCCTATCAGACAATGTCCTTATTCATTGTGTGTGTGTTTGTGTGTGTGTGTCTGTGTGTGGAGAGAGAGAGAGAGAGAAAGAGAGTAGGCCATTAAATCTTATTGAATCATATAAGCTTATATTATATTTTGTCACACTTTAATGGGAAAATGAATTTATTTAATGAACAAATCAAACACAAACATGTAAGGCTTTTATTTGTACACATAACATTGAAACTATGGAGTGTGTTGTGGTTGCTTCATCTGCCAGAGCTTCTTACACAGGCTTCTGGCTGCTTTATTTTAAATAAGCACTAGATGGCGCTGTTCTCGACACTCTCGAAGCTTTGAATCTTTTCCCGGAACAGTCAGGGGAAAGCCTCAGTGATTCATGAGGCTTCATTTGCCCATCCCTACCAGACCATAACTCAGTTACTACTGAGAATGGTCTGGTTTTAACCAGGCTAGGGGAAAGCCCCAGTGCTTCATTTCACCATCACTAGAAAACAGGCCTTTAACAAATGAGTTGGTATAGGATCTAGTAAACATGTGGAAGAATTAGATTTATAAATTAACTGAGGAATTTCTTCTTTGGAGACTGTGTGATGCTTAAATGGTGAAGATAACGAGGGTGATTGCTGACAGGTGCCGGTGATTGTGAAGGAGGTGCAGGTGTGGGCCAAGGAGGATGCTGGGAAATGTAGTGAAGAGCTGGATGATTTAACTGGTGACCGTGACAGATGAGCTGATTAATATATTTAGAGAGGACATGAAGTTTAAGAGAGAGACAGAGCAGGGAGAGAATGAACAGATGAACAGAGAACTCTTCTAAATAAACTTTTGGCTATTTGAATTAAAATTTGTAAATGAAACAATTGTATACATTACTTTTATGTAAATTATAATTTGTAAATGAAACAAAAAATAATGTCTGTGCATTGTTTATTTTTGTAATTCAAGTTTTAACTTTTAAATGTAATGAAGTTTTTCTGTTCATTTATTTATGTAAATTAATTAGTAAATTATACAAATAAATTGTTCTTCACATTTTTACTTACAGTACTTTTTACAACTATTTACAAGATAAGTTACGGTTAAGATCAGAATTTTTTTTATACATAAAACAGATTAGAAAAAAACATTTTTCAGTAGACTTTTATTGAGCTGAGCAGGAGGTGCTGGTGGGTCCGGGTCCAGGTCCATGAGACCCTGGTAAGGCCTCTGCCGGTGGGACATCATCTGGGATCAGTGCATATTTCCACTGTCTACTAACAGCTTTGCAGAGCTGACTCAGGCGTGGGCTGTCAGTCACTGAGATGTTCTCAGAAAGAGGGAAGAATAAATAAAATGAACTCACATCCTCAAAAATCAAACCATAAAATATTTTAACATGGAAAACCGTTCTATGAGCTAAACTCTGCAGCCCTCCAGGACCGACATTGCCTATCCCTGATCTAGAAGACATATTTTTAGTGTTTCTATAATATGCTGTTCATATTTTTTTAAACAATATCTAATATCAAAATCTAATATCCATGTGTAAAAAGTCCGTTTTAATAAAAAGTACAATTTTGCCTCTGAGATGAAGTGAACAATCTAAAGTACTTCAAATTTATACTTTAATCCATGTATGTTGTTACATTCACCCACTGGTTATTTGGAAAATTAAACTAACAAAATGTATTGTCACATTAACAAATTGTTGCTAGCTGTGTCCCGGGAGTTCTTCAATGGGAAGGTCTGTTTTTGTCGCCTAGCAACTATGACAGCGGCAGTAACATTTGTACTGGACTTTAAATATAAATAATTGTTATTTTGTTTCCATTTTTATCATTAGATACTTTAGATTACTCGATTAAATTGAAACCCAATACTTACATTTAAAATTTTAATCTGGCAAATTCGTCTCTGGCTCGCAGTGGATTCTGGGGTAGGCAAGGCTGCGAAGGATCCTTCTGATGTATCCTGCATTCATGGGAAAAGAATGACACATTTGCAGGCCGCATTTTGAAGGACCTTCGAAACGGGACAGCCTTCGTCGTGCTGTGGTCACGCAATCGGCTATACTTTCCCCTTTAAACACGACTCGGTGCGTCATTTAACGCGGCCTTCAAAGGATGCAGCCCCAGAATTGGGACACAGTTAGAGACATGAAACATGAACCAAAACAAGATGTGACAATTTATCAGAACAGAAAACTTCTTTATGCCTTATGGGGCTTTCATTCATCTCTAGGACATTCTTGTGATTTTACAGCTTTTGCTATATCAATTTTATTTGGAGGACGTGTTGTCAAATACAACAATGTGAAACATCTAAAGACACACAATCAAGAAAACCTTTCTTAGCCAACTATAATACAAAAATAAGACATCATATTTATTATTAATTATTTCAGTGGCTTAAAAAAATATTATTTCACAAACCACGCATTTTCTACTAAAACGTTTAAAACTTAGTTTAAAACTTTCTTAAACTACAAACTTTTACATACATGCTGCTGAAATATATTTTTAGCAGAGTTTGTGCTGAATACAGTGTAATCAGACTTTAGCCATGAAAATGTCACAAGTAACAGAAATAAGCACAAATGTCAGAGCATGTCAGAACACCTCCAGGACCCAGAAAACACCTCAGACCCCAGAGGGTTAAACTGCACATAATAGAGGGAGCATGCCCCCCAACCTCCTAACTACCTCACATTTGGGACCTCTGTGATTATAAAACCCTGTCTTTATAAGTACTAATAAACAGCCAATGTCTCTGTAACATGCATGTTAATAAGCAACTAGTTAACACTGAGAATTGGACCTTTAACTAAAGTGTTACCTTTTTTAAATCACACTCTCAATGGGGGCTGAGCCCCCCTAAAATGAAAATCCTTGAATCGCCCCTGCCAAAGAGTACGTGTAAATGGTGCGTTGTCCAATGCATTGATGTCTTCTACTGGTACCCCACAGGGCTGTGTTTTGTCCCCTCTTTTGTTTGCTTTAGATACTGATGACGGTCGGAGCATCTTTGGAGACACATTATTATATTTGCTGATTACTCTGTGATTGTGTCTCTCCTCACCGAGTAAGATGGGAGTCATGGTCCAGGAGTAGATCATTTTATTCAATGGTGTGATGCTTCATTTTTAGACATTAATGCTTCTAAAACAAAAGAGATCCATTGATTTTCATAAGAAGAACTCGGTACCTGTGCTGCCTGGTTGAGGCAGTATAAATATTTAGGGAGTTATTCAATTATAATCAAAAATTTGAGGCAAACACTGACATTATTAGAGGGAAAGATCTTCAGTGTATTTTATTTTCTGAGGAAACTTTATACTTTTAATATGGATGTTTCTTTTATGAATTTTTTTTTTAATTTGTCTTAAGTTTTTCCATTATTTGTTGGTATGGCAATCTTAATGTAAAGAATAGGAGTAAGCTGAGTAGTATAGTTACAATGTGCAGCAAGATACTGGAAACCGACTTAAAGGGGATGTATAATGCGATTTCTTGCATTCTGACTTATTTACACTAGCCATATTTAGCATGAGAATCCAACTCTTTTACAAAGTTTCAAAAAATGAGTTGGGATTATAAAGGAGTACATTTGTGCCAAATTAACTCCCTCAGGATTCGTATAAGTTTGGGAACGTTTTTTTCCCCCCGAGTATGGCCCAGTATGACGTCATAAGGGCGGCATTCCTTGTTTGGCCACTTCCCCAGGCCTGGAAGATATGTAGCACACATCAACCAGAGCAAGAGCAACACCCATCATTGTGCTTTGTTCATGTTATGGTCCGGTGTGGTGAAGTGATGAGTCCAGTTTAGGACCCCAGTAGTATGCCTGATCTGAAGCTGTTCTCACGATTCTTAATGTAATCAATCAAACTTTAATTAATGTAATAATCTTTTATTTTTATCTTGATTATTTATATAGTTAAAGTGAAAGAAATTGCATTTTTAGGTATGTTTTGCTGTTAATTGTTATTAAGCAACAAGGCATAATATATATATTTTTAAATTACAACAAGCATGTTATGTCATAATTCTTAAACAGATTTATGCTTGTATCATATTTGTTATCGAAATTTTTCTTGAAAAATATCATAGATGGTGTAAAAAAGTTATCTCTAATCATTTCGGATAGCTATATGCTATATGCTACTATCTAAGCTAACACAAAAAAACCCCAATAAGAATGAGAAATGTTTAATTTCGCAATCTATAGCTTTGATTATATACTAGTACATGAAACATAGAAGTTAAAAGACAATAATGGTCGTTATAACATAGTTCAAACGACTTATATAATAAAGTGATATCTGATTTGTAAGGGGGCACTTAAGCGATTACTCATAAAACGTGCTTTGGACCAATCGGATTGCTTGGGTCCTAAGCTGGGACTCATCTCTTCATCACACCGGAAGCCGTCAGCAGTGCTGTCATTTTGTTTTTAGACCACGAAATTATTGTCATCAAAGAAGTGTGTTTTTGGTCATGAGGGAAAGATAACCAGTGGATGCAGTTAGTTTTTCCTGAGTAACGGAGTTTTGCAAGTGTGTTTGTTTGTTCCCGGCATTTCGGTGAGGAATGTTTTATAATCAAGGCCCAGTTCAATGCTGGATTTGCAGATCGATTGAAACTGAAAGATGGAGCAGTACCAGCAATAAAATATCCCGGCCATGCAAGCGGTAAGTAACATCAAATGTCTGTGTTTTGTTGGCAGTTGGCGGGCAAGTGTATATAATGTAAACAACAGAAAGGTATTGTGAATCAAAGGTTATCCAGGGATAATGCGATGTTGTGTGTGACTCTTTAGCTCCGCCCACGGCACGGCTCCAGGAGCTCAGCTGTTTTGGGAAAGAATCGGTACAGCATATCTGTCTTTTATAAATCTGATAAAGCCAAAGACTCTTTGTAGATATGAAGGATGCAATACTACACAGGTAAGATTAACGTGAGTGTTTATAGGTATACTGTATATAATAGAAATAATTATAAATATTAAAATATGCATATACAAATATTTATGACTAAAAAGTGTTTATATAAATTTTATTAGGTTTTTTGTTTTATTATGTATGAAACATATACATGATTATAGTTTATGTACGAGACATATACATGATTATAGTTTATGTATGAGACATATACATGAATACATTTTATTAGGTTTTTTGTTTAATTATGTATGAAACATATACATGATTATAGTTTATGTATGAGACATATACATGATTATAGTTTATATATAGTTTATGTATGAGACATATATGTTTGATTGAAAAAAATCCTGATTTCATTAATTAAATTCAACAACTAAAAAGATAAAATCAACAACTAAAAAGATAAAATCAACAACAATAGATTTAGAAATAATTAAAGTGGTAATTTGTTCCTTTATACTGTTTACATGCATATTAGCATCTATCCTATTCAGACAGTTGTAATCTCAATTCAACATAAATGATTTAGTTCATGACAAAGGCAGAAAATGCATACATGCTCTATAAGAAATAAACTAAATGAACACATACACGTGTTCAGGCCAGCTAGGAGTTATTAGATTGTGTCCAGCCCAGCTACTTTTCTGATCTCTCGAGCAGTATTTGCCAGTTCTTTTAATCCTGCTCTCAAGAGGTACTGAGTAGAAGCAAAGGACAATCCTGCAGCACAAGCACTGCCCACACCTGGAAGGAGACTCAACAACTCTGCAGCGGTAGAAAGTGTTACAACCGCAGCACAGACATGTAATGTGGTCACTGCTTTTTTTTTTATGGCATTCGAAAACTTTGATTTGTCCCGATATTCCAGCAAGGGCATGTTCACTTTTTCTGAAAGCCTTTTCAGTGATCTGTCATCCAAACCAAATGCATAATAGCACCTTGAAAGGAAAAGCAATGCAATGGCTGCATTACCTGCAACTGATGTGCCAGGCACAGGGATCACTGCTATACCAGCAGAAGCAAGAGATGCAGCCCAGATCAGCCCTTTAAATATCTTGATCTTCTTCTCAAGACATGCAGCAGAGCACACTGGCCAAGCTTGAAGAAGAGCAGCTTGTTTATGGACCGGAAGATCATCTAAGAGTGTGTTTTGAAGCATTTCAAAATCATATTTCTCGAAATGAACAGATGATATCAAGAAAACATTGGGGCATCCAAATTCATTCAAGTTGTCCTGACAGTACTTTCTTATTGTGTAAAGAACGTCCTGTTCATTAAATGTAGCTTTCCTTTGCTCTGAAGAGATGTCGTTGTCAATCTTGGAACGAACAAAGTAAAACAATTTCTTCTGTTTTCTTATTTCTTTAGCCAGCATGATGTCATTCTCTGTGAACCTCTCTGAGTTAAGGATAATGAAAAAATCATAAGTTTTAAATTTTACATCTTTAAGGTATTTATTTGCTTTGAAATTTGGACTTCCTATTCCAGGCAGGTCCCAGATTTTCACATTTGGCATTGTAGGATGCACATACATGTTGGGCTCTGTTGTAGTTTCTGTGACACCAGTAGGTGCTGCTCCATTATCATTTTCACTTAGGCCTAGAATTACATTTACAAAGGAGGATTTCCCAGATCCTGTCCTTCCAGTCACAGCGATGTTAAGTGAGACATTTAACAAATGGTCAATTTTTTCTTGCGCTCTTGCTGTAGCCTTATTCAGGGTGGACTCGCCTGATGCCTTTACTGCTTCCAAAACAGCTGGGTCTTGATTTGCCATGTTTTAAACTGCAAAAATGATATAAGTACCTTAAGCATTATTTTATTCTTGAAGGTTGAAGAAATCTATGCTCGTTTTTAACAACTGAATTCAACAGAAAGGCCTAGAAGCATTGTTACATAAAAGGCAGGTAATGTTTTAACTAAAGGGCCAAATAACTTTATTAGGATGTGTTGGAAACTTTATTCCTTCATCGAAGCAAAGACCAGGAGACGATGGGATCGCGTTCAAACAGAAGTTATTCTGGCTTAACAGAAGCATAATCTGAAATAGATTCTTAAATTCGTAATCCTTCAGATGTATATTACAATTAAAATGATCAAACAGACATAGCATTTGATGGTTATAGTGTTTTATACTGACCTTTTGTGTGGAGACCTTTTTAAAACCTTTTCTTTACTTTTGCCCTCTGCCCTGTCAGTGGACATAAAACCACATTTCATAAATTAGACAACATTGATAACTGGGGTCAATTTACTTAAACAGCTTAAAACTACTGAGTAACAAAGCTAAGGAGAGACAGATAAACCCACAATACTTTGCAAAACCAGCTCGGGGTCCTGATCCCCCTGTCAGGATTTAATTTAGCTATTTTTTTATTTTCATTTATGTGTATTCAGAAACCGTATCCATTCTGCTGTGCTTTAAATTATATATGAGATAACTGTAATGAGGTGTCAAATATTGGTAAAGAAATGTTAAAAGTGACAAATCATAAAGAAATATTTATTAATTTGTGCTATTACATTTAATTAACTAAAATAGTGTATATTTAAAGATACTTGGTTGATATTCTTGATAAGAGACATAATACTTATTAAAATAAATGTCATTCAATAATGTAATTTATTTTTTAAAAAATGTAAAGAAAGAATTATAATTACCTTAAATTCTTTGTTCCAGCAGGACTAGTGAGACACCTGTATGATGACAATGTTTTGTGTTCCTCTCTGGTTGCAGTTGAGGTTTTAGAAAAACGATAGTTAACAAGGGGATAAAGAGTTCTTACTGCCTTCTTAAGTTCCTGCTGAAGAGTTTTATCATGTAGGTACAGCTCAGTTGCAGGTACTTTAAAAAAGGGGCAGGACACCACTGACGTTTAGGGCTTGTCAATTCCGCTCCAAGCCTTTAACTCTTGTGGGGCTTTCCGCTCAATGAACAGGCCTACTTCCTTGTCTTATAACAACAGTTACCAGCAGATGTTTGTGTCTTCACCTTTATGTCAGGTGCATTATCACAGTGAGAATGAGACATTTCATATGTCATTTCATATATGACAATGACTTGCCTGTGATTAATGTAAGGCTGGAAGCTTACACTGCTATTTTCAACCAATAATCGGAACAAAATGCAGTTGAAGGATTAATTGACTCCATTTATGTTGTTGTTATTCTTTAATGGTAAATGTCTTTCTTAGAACTGATTGGAAAATGTAGGATTTAACCTTAACGCTCAGATAACGAAAGTTACAATCACTTTAGCTTTCAACATAATTAGTGATAAAAGGAAAAGACAAAGTTATTTATTAAGTCACATGTTTAAATTTACAGACAGTAGAATGAAACAACATACTCTGTAACGGTTTAGATTACAGCCTGCAAATTACTGCATAATTTAATTTAATTTACAGTGTAACTTTTGGTAATTTTAGTCAACTACATGCAAGTCTAAGGGAACAATATGTAAATATTTGGGAATAAAGGGGTGAAAACAAGGAAAATTAACAAGTATTTATGCTGTAAGTATTTTAGAACTAAAGGGTACTTATTCTACTATTATGATACAACAATCTTAAGTTTGGGAGCAATTTAGCAAGAACATACACTACGTAACTTTTTGTAACAGTGTACCTATATATACAGGTATGTATGTATATATATATATATATATATATATATATATATATATATATATATATATATATATATATATATATATATATATATATATATATGTGTCACGTTTGGAGTTTGTTTTTGGATCTGTTTCTTTGTTCTGGGGTGTATTCCAGAAAGTAGGAAGTGTAACATACCCTTGGTATGTTTAAGGGTAAGCGGATAACCTCAACTTTCAGGGTATGTTTTCTATCCTATAATGTATTTCTATAATAAAAGACATATATGATATATCTTACCTTTCAAGCAATGTTGAAGCAAAATGACTAAACAAAAAGTAAACTAATATAGCCATGTTATCTTTGCAAGCACAGACTGTATTTAGTTTAATCAGTCATAATCAGTGTATTATATAATAATTAGCATCAAACAAACAATATTGTTCATATTCACAGTGATTAAAGATTATTAAATGGAAAGATTGAAAAATGATTGCACAACCACCAAATAGGTGGCGATATGCACTTAGTATGTAAATCAGCATTTAACAAAATGTGTCGAAACACGGAGGGATTAAGGATTGACAACTTGCGATTATGCCACCCTGGAATCTCGCCAGGGACAATACTACATTTTTTCTTTTTTTTTTAAACACTGTCTTTATTGATTTTAGAAACATTTACATTAAAACATAAAATAAGTAACAACATATATACTATACACAAGTCAAAACAATGGTACATTAATATCATGACATGGTGCATGCTATGCCTGATTACACAGAAAATTAACTATTTGGTTCAGCTTCTTTCAAAAAATTCTATAAAGGGGTTCCATGCTTTGAAAAACTTTTCAGGTTTTCCCTTAACACAATATATGTGAGTTTCTCCAAAGCCAAACAACAAGACAATTCCTGTAACCATTGTTTAAAATTAGGGTTTTCTGTGTTTTTCCAATGCCGAGTGATTACAAGTTTTGCTTGTAATAAACATTTTCTTACCATAGTTAGTTAAAGTGCAGAAATATTAAATATTAAATATACAAAGTTTAGGACATTTGGGGACATTCTGTTTCACCACCAGTGACAAAAAGTCCAAAACCTTTACCCCAAAAAGTTGAACTTGAGGACACTTCCATAAGCAATGGTATAAAGTTCCTATCAAACCAGTGCTTTCTCTGTTCAACACTGACATCCATGCAGCTCAAGAGGAAGATACAGACCTCACCAAATCAATCAAAAGCTCAATTTAGGAGTATCTCAATGACAAATATTCTGATCCTGAGACCAGCAGGCGTAATACTCCTGCAAAGGATGATATTAATTAATACACATCCAAGCGATGCTTCATCACAGTTGCTTTATCGTGAATAAATTACAAATTATGTACATTAACACATAGTCTCATACTTTTACACACAGCTTTAAATTGCATGCTGGTAATGTAAACACTCAAATTTCATTCATAACATATATGTTCATCCAAGTTCACTCGACTACATACTCATGACGTCATATACATACTCACACTATCAGTGCAACAGCATAAAATAAACCCATAATACAAAATGAATGCATAAAGGAAAACATGAAACACATACAATAACACTACATACTCTGTACTTCATCTCCACATCACTTGCGCGCTCAATAATGTGCGCAGCACCGATCGTTATAACACTAAACAGAGTTTACTGACATAAGGGTCATTCCTGGTATGCGGTGACATTTTGGCTTTATAATTGCTGGGAAAAAGGTACATAATTTTCATGTTTTTAGCATTCTACCAAGATAGTGACATATTTAACTATAAGGAATACATATTGGTCAAGCTCAGGGACTCAAAAAAATAATAATTATGGTTAGATTGTTCAGACACTGTCCATGAAAATATTCCATATATAGGGACATATACGTAGTTATCACAACATGTTAATAATGTACTGTCACGGTTCGTAAATTCATTGTTTCCTTCTCGTCTCATGTTACTGTTGTTATGTGTGTGTGGGTGTGTGTTAGTGGGCGTTACCGCTCATCCGGACTGATCAGCGATCCAGCTGATCTCATTCATCACTCCAGCTGCAGCTCATTCACGCACCTTTAAAGCCTCACCGCACTCTCCTTTCATTGTCAGATCGTTGTTTTGTCATATGTAGTTTTGACCGTGGTGGACCGATTCTCGAAGGCGGCACATTTCATTCCCTTGCCCAAATTACCCTCAGCCAAGGAGACAGCATTGACCGTCGTTAATCACGTCTTTCGCTTACATGGCCTCCCGACAGACGTGGTTTCTGACAGAGGACCCCAATTTGTGTCCAAATTTTGGCAAGAGTTTTGTAAACTATTGGGGGCGACTGTCAGTCTGTCCTCAGGGTTTCATCCCCAGAGCAATGGTCAAACTGAGAGAGCCAACCAAGATTTGGAGAGAACATTGCGATGTCTGGTCTCCAAGAATCCTTCCTCATGGAGCCAGCAATTGTCTATGGTGGAATACGCACACAATACATTGCCAGTGTCATCCACGGGCCTATCTCCGTTTGAGTGTAGTCTAGGTTACCAGCCACCAATTTTTCCTAGTCTGGAGTCCGAAGTCGCGGTCCCCTCCGCTCACGCCTTCGTCCAGAGGTGTCGTCGCACTTGGACTAGAGCCCGTGAGACTCTACTCCAGGTGGGAGCGCGCACCAAGGCCAAAGCCGATCGCCACCGGTCTAGGCCTCCCATTTACGTCGTCGGTTCCAAAGTGTGGCTTTCTACCAAGAACATTCCTCTCCGCTCCGTTTCTAATAAACTTGCTCCTAAATTTATCGGCCCGTTCACTGTCACCAAGATCATTAGTCCGGTGGCAGTCCGCCTCAACCTCCCTCCAGTGTACAGGAGAATTCATCCCGTGTTCCATGTATCCAAAGTCAAGCCCGTGTTTTATTCTCGTATTAATCCGCCAGTCCCGGTTCCCCCACCGCCGCGAATCGTAGAAGGGGAACCCACATATTCGGTCAATCGTATTCTGGACTCAAGGCGGAGGGGACGCAGAATCCAGTACTTGGTGGACTGGGAAGGTTACGGCCCGGAGGAGAGAAATTGGGTACCGGCCAGAGACATCCTGGATCACTCCCTTATTGATGATTACAATCGACAGGTAAGGGAGTCTGGGGACGCCAGGAGGCGTCCCTAGGAAGGGGGGTACTGTCACGGTTCGTAAATTCATTGTTTCCTTCTCGTCTCGTGTTACTGTTGTTATGTGGGTGTGTGTTAGTGGGCGTTACCGCTCATCCGGACTGATCAGCGATTCACGCACCTTTAAAGCCTCACCGCACTCTCCTTTCATTGTCAGATCGTTGTTTGATGTCTTCCGTGTTTGATCCTGTTCCTGTCGGCGTTCCTGTTCGTGTTCCCGTTCCTGTTTCTTGTTCACCTGGATTTCGTCTTCACTTGGATCGTCACGTCTGCATCACTTCACTTCACGGACACCTTTGCTGATCATCTAGTCCCTGTGTCACCAGTCTGCCTACCTCATCACCGGACAATACTTCTTCTTATCAATAAACAGAGTTTTACTTGCACTATTGCTTCCGTCTTTTGTAAACATGACATGTACATCCTAAACAATAATAATAATAAAAAAATCTTCTTGAAACAAACTAATTTTTTTTTGATGAATAGTATATGTCTTGATTATTAAAAAAAGGTACTTAACCCTCTGGGGTCTGATGTATTTTTGGGGCCCTTGGGATGTTTTGACATGCCCTGACATTTGTGCTTTTTTCAGTTATTTATAAACATGATAAAGGCAAAGGTGTAAATTCACTCTATATAGCACAAACAGGGCTACCATAATATGTGAGGAACATGTATGTAGATGTTTGTATTTTTAAGAGAATAATGTTTATGCGTGGTTATTGAAAAAAATAAAAATGAAAGTTGCTGAAATAAGACCACAAAACTCATACTAAACATGCGTCAATAAGACTTTTGACTAATGGATGTTGTCGCTTCGAGTTCTGGCTTCAAAATTATGTGAAAATAGTCTTGCTTTATCGTTCACAATAAAACAATACATTGATTTAAATTGTGTAAAACAGGTTTTGCTTGGAAAGTCAATATGCGAGGGGGGCGTGAAGGAGGAGTGGTTTACACCTGAGAATACAATGTCCCACCCATTATGCGTAATGACTTGCATAATGAGCCATTCATTCAGGTGTGACACTGAATGAATGGCTCATTATACTGGGGATATTTTGGGGATATTTAATTTAATTTTATCAATCAATAAATTCCTCTTGAAACAAACTTTGTTGTATTATTTTAATTTAATACTGTGAAGCTGCTTTGATACAATCTGTATTGTGAAAAGCGCTATACAAATAAACTTGACTTGACTTGACTTGACACTGAGCCAAGAATGAATGCAAGGACAAAAGATATATTTAGAAGAAGACTTATATTGACCATTTAAGATTTTGCTTACATCTATCTTGTAAATATGTTTAGCTATTTTATTAAAAAGGTTACAATTACAACAATAATTACAATTTCAACAATATTTCAAGTGTACTCTTTCTTTGTAAAAAAAATGATTATAGCCCTACATTTTATCATATGTATTCATTAGTTTGAATATAGCCAACATTGGAACAGCTAACATCTTAGTTGATGACAAAAATAGTATTATATATATATATATATATATATATATATATATATATATATATATATATATACACTACTGGTCAAAAGTTTTAGATCGGTAAGATTTTTTATGTTTTTAAAAGAAGTCTCTTCTGCTCACCAAGAATGCATTTATTTGATAAAAAACAATAAAACAAAACAGTATTATTGTGAAATATTATGACAATTTAAAATGACTGTTTTCTATTTTAATATATTTTAACCCCCTGAAGTCGGCGGTATTTTTTTATCAGTTCAAAAGAGATTAATTTTGCTCTGTTGACTTTGATATTACAAACACGTTTCATACATCAATCGATTCTGTTAAATGTGTATTATTTTTGTGTATACTCACAATAAAAACAAAGTGTTTTGCTTTTTGACAAATAAAGAAATATAAACACAAAGCGAGTTCTGCCTTCTCTCTGTCAGTGTAGTCCATTCTGAAACGCGTCCGAAAATGAACAATAACTCAGGGAATACTTCTCACACAGACACGTGAGATATGTCTTTATGAAGCTTGAAATCTCTTCTTTTAAACGAAGTAATTTATATAAAAAACAAATATTCTCAGCTTATGTAATCCATTTGAAAGCAAGGAGAGGTACCGTTTGTACGTTCTCCCTTCATTAAATTTAATGAGCTGAGGCCGCCCCGCCCCCGGCGCTATTCACATGGTAAATAGTTTAGGTAATCTATTTGCATCGCACACGCCCCCCGATCAATGCCATAAAAACACAAAGTCTCTTCATCAGATTCACTGATAGTTCATCGCGCTCCGAGGATGGCACGTTTCTCCGGTAAAGACGCCCTTCAGATGATTCTGGACAGCGAGGAAGAATTCACCTTTTCCTCAGAGGAAGATTGCAATTCGGACGACGAACGGGTGCATTTTCAAGAGCGAATTGATCCCGCCGAGGATACATGTTCTGAGTAAGTTGTTTACGGTTATATAATTATTTTTCTGATAATATAGAACTCATATGAATTTTCAGACTATATTTTGCCTAGTTTTGGCTAGCTTTTGACATCTTACAGGAACGATTGCCTTACAATATCCCTAACATTCGTGTATACGCTCAAGTGTAAACTTTTTTAAATGTAATATTGCTCTTTAAACATATTTGTTTATGAAATATATTTCACTCAGTTTTGATTAGCTTATGACACTGGTTAAAATGCTAAAATACTGCCTTATGCGTAATGTAGCATGTTTGTGAATATCTGCTTAGTTTATATAATGTGATTTAGTGCAAATATATTTCAGCCTCTGGTAAAATATGTGATACTGTCTAAATACATTATATTTTTATATAAATGTTCGGTTTTGGTTAGCCTATGACAGTGTTTATCATGCTTCAATACTGCCTTATGCACAGATGTTTGTGAATACAGGTGTACATTTTTTTAAATGTAGCGATGTGTCGTTCGCGAACGATCCGTTCATTGCGTGCGTCACTAAATGCATGCGGTGTATATAGCCCATCAACAGATACTCGCGGTGACGCGGTCTACGGCCCATAAATAGATATTTCTCCATCCTATGGCCTATCAACAAAACATTGTGTGTCCATAACCATCAATTGCTCATCAGTTTACTTTGAATAATGTATGCTAACAGTTTTACTTTGTTGTTGTTTTTTTAGGAATGTGTCAAGCTCTCCTTCTCCAGCACCCCGCAGAGGGGCACGCAGGTGTCGTTCAGTTCTCAGTGCCATCGAGAATCATACTGAGTAAGTGCATAGACGTAATATTTTACAGATGAAATGTAGCCTGATTGTGTTTACAGCGTCATAATATAAAAGTAGCCTACCTATTCTTGTGTGAAATGACAAAAAAACGTTGTCTTTTTTTATCCATGGCCATTAGTGATCGATAATGATAATACAATTTCTTTGATTGTGTTATCAGCATGCTCACGTGTTTTTTTTTACAGATGTGACAATGAACATGTTCAAGCACCTGTCCCGAAGAGAGCCAAGGCAAACAAGCAGGCAAGCAACAGGCAGTCCACTCTGGCATGGAAAACAGAGACTGATGTTGACATGGTTCCACAGACTGTGCGCTTCCGTCCTGCATGGGACACTGGACCGCAACTGAGCCCTGTTGACTCACATTCACCCATGAGTCTATTCAAACAATTTTTTTCAGAAAGTGCTGTCTCAACTCTGTGCCACAACACCAATGCTCAGGCTGCCAAGGCAACTGCAAAGGGCAGCAAATATAAATGGACAGATGTCAGCATCAGTGAGATGTATAGATACATTGGGTTGCTATTTTACATGGCCATGGTGAAGGTAAGCTCCATCAGCGACTACTGGCGGCAAAGCAGTGTTTTCTCCGTACCCTTTCCAGCTACAGTTATGTCCCGGGACAGATACCGCATCATTTCATGGAATGTGCACATGAGTCACCCAGATGCAGATATGGATAATGACAGAAAGAGGGGCACACCTGAACATGACCGTCTTTGCAGGGTCAAACCTCTCATGGACACGATCCGTCAGGCTTGTAAATCCATCTATCATCCTAAAAGAAACTTAGCTGTGGATGAAAGAATGGTGGCATGCAAAGCACACACAGGTATGACGCAGTACATGAAAGCCAAGCCAACCAGATGGGGTTTCAAGTTGTTTGTTCTTGCAGACTCATCGAATGGATACACTGTGAACTTTTCTGTGTACACAGGAAAGAACAACTTTCCCACAGGCCATGGACTGTCATATGATGCTGTAACATCTCTTTTAGACCACACATTTTTAGGTTCTGGGTACCATGTGTACATGGACAATTTTTATACAAGTCCAAAGCTCCTCAAAGACTTGTTTGCAATGAAGTTTGGTGCATGTGGGACTTACAGGGACAACAGGAAGGACTGCCCTCGGAATGCAGCTAATTCACTCTCTAAAAAATCTGCCAGGGGATCCATCAGGTGGATTCGCGATGGTCCTCTTGTATTTGTGAAGTGGATGAAAGTGGATGGACACACGAGAGGTATCTGTCTGTTCTACCATCCATCCTGCTTATACAGGAGACACTGCGCAGAGGAGGGTGAAAACGCAAGATACATGGAGGACAAAGACATTTCCATGTCCTGCACCTGTGACTGAATACAACAAACACATGGGGGGTGTTGACCTGTCTGATCAGCTGATACAGTATTACACAACACAGCAGAAAACCATGAAGTGGTACAGAAAGATTTTTCTACACTTCTTGGACATTGCTTCCACCAACTCTTTCATTGTGCACAAAGAGCTACATGGTAATTTGTCCCATAAAGAGTTTATGGAGCAACTTATAACAGAGCTCTGTGGTGTGTCACAGAAAACGGCACCAAAACGGACCGATAGTGACCATGTACCGGTTCCAGGAGCTGAGCTGACATCAGATGACAGGGATGTTGCCACAGTTGGTCGCCGCTCATGTGTGCATTGCAAAGCAGTGCGTGGTAAAAAGCAATTAACACCATGGAAATGCCAGGCATGCAATGTTCACTTATGTCTTCAACTGAACAGGAACTGTTTTCAAGAGTGGCATAAAGATGTGTGACTGTGTTCAGATGTGTGTGCTCTGCTGACCACCTTCCACTAACCATCAGAGTTCAGAAATCAATCTGATATGATTTTTCTTTTTTTTTTTTTGCTCACATTTGATTTGCTTAGAGCCCGCATCAACGGGGCATAAGCATTTACTGTGAGATACCTGCCTTTACTTTTGTTTATTTATCGCTCACAATTGCTTTGTTTATAGCCGACTGATTATTTTTTTATTTACTGTAGAATATACTGCCACATCAAATAAGCTTTTGTTTAGCAATTTCTGCTCATATGTTCTATATATATATATATTTGTCAAAAATAACGTCATCAACTAAGATGTTAGCTGTTCCAATGTTGGCTATATTCAAACTAATGAATACATATGATAAAATGTAGGCCTATAATCATTTTTTTACAAAGAAAGAGTACACTTGAAATATTGTTGAAATTGTAATTATTGTTGTAATTGTAACCTTTTTAATAAAATAGCAAAACATATTTACAAGATAGATGTAAGCAAAATCTTAAATGGTCAATAAAAGCCTTCTTCTAAATATATCTTTTGTCCTTGCATTGTGGCTCAGTCAGTGTCACACCTGAATGAATGGCTAATTATGCAAAGTGGGTGGGACATTGTATTCTCAGGTGTAAACCACTCCTCCTTCACGCCCCCCTCTTATATTGGCTTTCCAAGCAAAACCTGTCTTACACAATTTAAATCAATGTACTGTTTTATGTGAACGATAAAGCAAGACTATTTTCACATAATTTTGAAGCCAGAACTCGAAGCGATAACATCCATTTGTCAAAAGTCTTTGACGCATATTTAGTATGAGTTTTGTGATCTTATTTCAGCAACTTTCATTTTTATTTTTTTCAATAACCACGCATAAACATTATTCTCTTAAAAATACAAACATCTACATACTTGTTGCTCACATATTATGCTAGCCCTGTTTGTGCTATATAGAGTGAATTTACACCTTTGCCATTAACATGTTTATAAATAACTGAAAAAAGCACAAATGTCAGGGCATGTCAGAACATCTCAAGGGCCCCAAAAACCCCTCAGACCTCAGAGGGTTAATACTCTCTGTGACATTAAAAGGTATGTATACTTTTACTAATTAAAATTGCTACTCCTCTACTACTTTTCGTAAAGGATGAGAAGTGAATTTGACCAACCCATTTATAATGTGTTAGATTCAAATGTTCGCTATCACTCAAATGGGTTTCTTGTAATAAAGCTACATCTATATTTTCCTTATGAAGTCGTGTGAGCACTTTACGAATTTTAATTCGCCCGTGTAGACCCCTTTACGTTCCATGTACAAAGTCTTAAGTTACCAGCCATTACTTAAAGAATAGAACAGGTGGTGCTCTCCCCCTTTCAAACATTTCCATATTGTCATTCGGTCCAGTAAACAGATACGCGTGTGTCAAGGCATAACAGTAAACAATAACATTAATCAAGACAAGCCAAACTGGCAACATGAAAGGAAAAAAGAAAAGCAAAAAATTGCACGGTACGGACATAAAAAAATAGGAAAAAAGGGGCCGTTTCCCCACGTCAAGGGGAGCATTCTTCATCCCAAAAACAGCCAGTTACTTCTCCAGTAGCAACTATACAAAAAAGTAGGCTACACCCAAAATACAAAAGAAAGTTATCGAGATAGCCCCCGTCACTCAAAAAAAATAGAAAAATAGAAAATAAAGTACGCAAACTAAAACTCACGTCGCTATTAGAACTCAAGAAGCTGGATCCGCCAGGCACTCGCCTGGTAGAAAACCCGACACGGATCAGGTGCTCGTGCTGGAATTTGAATCGCTCTTATCCAGGTACTGCGAGAGAGCAGTCGCCGTCTCGAATACTTTAAGGGTACTTCCTATGTTGACTCGTAGCTTGGCTGGATACAGCATCGCATAGCGAGCGCCCATATCTCGGAGTCGCTGCTTGACCGCGTTGAAATCCTTGCGCTTCCGTATCACTGAAGCCGAAAAATCCTGGTAGCATGATATTTTGCTGTCCTCATACCGCAAATCCCCATCCGCTGAACGTTTCCTGCAGGCATCGAGAACCCTCTGCTTGTCACCATAGTTGTGGAACCGAACAATCAATGGCCGTGGTCTGTCCTTAGCACCCGGTTTTGGAGCCAGCGTACGATGCGCCCTTTCAATCTTGATGCGACCGCTCTTGGTATGCAGGCCAAGAAATTCGGGGATCCACGATTCAAGAAAGGTAACTGCATTGGTACCCTCTACCTCTTCGCGAAGGCCCAGGATTCGGATATTTTTGCGCCGGCCTCTATTTTCCAGGTCGTCGATATGTTCGGTAAGCATGGCAACTTGTTTTTCAAGAGTGAAAACGCGAGATTGCGCGTCCTCCGAAAATGCCTCAACCGCCATAATTCTCCGCTCCGCCTCATCCAATCGACCATTAACACTTTCCAGCTGCTGGGTATGATTATGCACTGTTTCTGCCAGCGGGCCAAGTTTTTCATCTATTGCATTAGAGATCTTCTCAGTCATAATTATGACCGCCGCTAGCGTAGCTAGCGAAAGCGGTCATATAGGGATTGTCAAAGGTTTTTTTTTTTTTTTTTTTTTGTCATCTACTGAATTTTTCGTCAACAATAACAGGGACACCGAAACACCGGGGAACATGAAATTTGGTGGGCATGTAGCCCCACTAGACTTTTACGGAAAAATTTCGTTTGGTCCCCGGGGGCCACTCCCCCCCCGCGCTGGGCCCCCCCAAACCCAAAAAATGCAGTTTTTCCTAAATAACTACCTGAACCTTGGCACCGAGGATGAAGAAATTTTTATGGTATGTTGGTCTTAAGGGCCCACATCAACCTAGCCCATAATCACTCATTTGTGATTTGCGCCCCTCCCATAAAAAATGAAAATGCAATATTATTCTGCTTTAATCGCCCCTATCTTCAGTTGAGATGTTCAGAACTGCACCATATTTCATGTGTTTGATTAACTTGACATCCTCTGGGGGTATGCTAAGTTTCGTAGAATTTCATCCATGGGGGGGTATAAAATAAATTCATTTATGTGCACATTTAGTGACTGCACACTCATCGGCCTGTAGATGGTGGTGTTGAGCGAAGGGTTGCTGGTTTAGGATGATACTGTCACACACACACATGCAGGAATACAAACAAACGCAAGCATGCACACACACTGACATCCACACGCACAGACACACACCCATACACACACATACAAATCCACATGCACAGACACACACACACAAACACAAACACACACGCGCACACACATGTACGCACGCATACATACACGCACAGACACACACACACACACACACACAGACACACACACATACACACACACACACAGACAGACATGCACATACTACTACTTTTTTTAGGTATATACATAAACACGCAATACAGCCAAATTGCTCCACGTCATTTATTTTTGTGGAAAGCCAGTGCAGGCCTGAGCGGCGGTCATATTTTGTACCGCCATGCGGTACATCTAGTTTGAAGTGCTTTTGCGAGCGCCGGGCTAAGGTCAGCCTCGCTGCCAGCATCTGCCTGACTCTGTTCGGACTCGTCGGCCGATCCCTCAGCGGCCGAATCTTTTTTCGCCGTTTTCTAGCAGGTCTTGGCATTTTCGGCAAAGATTGCGGCCAGAAAGTCTCTAGCGACATACTACAGAAGATTTATAGTTGAAATCCAGAGTTTGCGTACCTTATTAATAGAAAATAAATAAGCGTTACAGGAGCAACCTTAAACTGCTGCTACTTCCAAGCCGCCATCTTGTGCCCCCCCTTAAGCATTATTTTATTCTTGAAGGTTGAAGGAATCTATGCTAGTTTTTAACAACTGAATTCAACAGAAAGGCCTAGAAGCATTGTTACATAAAAGGCAGGTAATGTTTTAACTAAAGGGCCAAATAACTTTATTAGGATGTATATTACAATTAAAATGATCAAACAGACATAGCATTTGATGGTTATAGTGTTTTATACTGACCTTTTGTGTGGAGACCTTTTTAAAACCTTTTCTTTACTTTTGCCCTCTGCCCTGTCAGTGGACATAAAACCACATTTCATAAATTAGACAACATTGATAACTGGGGTCAATTTACTTAAACAGCTTAAAACTACTGAGTAACAAAGCTAAGGAGAGACAGATAAACCCACAATACTTTGCAAAACCAGCTCGGGGTCCTGATCAGGGTCAGGGTTTAATTTTGCTATTTTTTAATTTTCATTTATGTGTATTCAGAAACCGTATCCATTTCTGCTGTGCTTTAAATTATATATGAGATAACTGTAATGAGGTGTCAAATATTGGTAAAGAAATGTTAAAAGTGACAAATCATAAAGAAATATTTATTAATTTGTGCTATTACATTTAAACTTCATTGTCTTCTACCAACTATTATAATAGTACAATACAATACAAATACAAATACAATACAAATTTAAAAATAAAAAAGTTTGAAGGTTGCCTAAAGTTTCCAACTTTTTTCCTCCAGCTCTCAATGTGTATTATTCCTTGAATTAACCTGTTAGGCTGCAACCCCACTTTTGAAAAATCCCCAGAAATGGCATACCCAAACTGAAACAGATACAGTTCATGAACCTTTTGTACTAAAAGCACAAGTATGATCTCATTTGAAAGCTGACACCTGGCAGCTTATTGCACCTGAGACTCGTTTCAATAGCGCACCCTCTCTGTAGGAGCAGATGAGTTGCCATGAGAACGACTGACATCTCTATCTTTTGTGTAAGTTTAGAGAACTACTCCAGAAAAAAAGCTCCCGTGGGGCGACGAAGGGATCAAGGAAACCCAGGATCTGCGAGTATTTCCACCTCTTCCCAGACCCTGGTGCTGACCCACTCCTCTTCTCCATCTCCTTCCTCTTCTCCTTCAGGTACGTGTCCCTGAGGCTTTCCACTTTTTTTTCTGCAGACATGCTCTGAATGAACACATTGACTACGTTTACATGCAGCCAATAACCCGTTCAAAACCGGGATATTAGCAATAACCCGGTCGCGCACGGCCATGTAAACACCGGCAAAAACCCGGATATGCTCATATCCCGGTTTTTAAAAACCCGGATATTATACCTGGGGTACCCCCTTTCTAACCCGAATATTTGGTCATGTAAACGCGTATCGGCATATCCCCATCAAAAGGGACATTGATTTGTGTTCTGCGCATGTTCTATTCGCAAGGAATCTTGGTCTTTTGAGTAGGGACAGCGCATACAGAAACCCGCGTGCAGTATACCGGAAGTAAACAAGAAGTAGAGGTAAACATGGCGAGACGCAGCACAGCACCACACTTTTGGAGCGAGGAGGAAAGCGCAAACAAAGGCGATCGCTATCTGCCCCGAACTATTCATTATCCGCGTGCTGCTGCTGTTGTTGTTGTCTTTGGATACAGGAAAAAGAATCGGAAATGACGCATATTGCGTCTTAAGGAAGTCCGTACGTCCAGACGCTAACCGCGCGTCGCCGTTTACATCGGGATATTGTAAATTCCATGTATACAGGAGTAACTCTCTCTACTCACGCATGTAAACGCGTTATTCCGAATGTTTCAGAAACCCAAATAGTGACCTTAACCCGACCATAACCCGGATATTGGCTGCATGTAAACGTAGTCATTGTCTTGTTAGCGAAAAGTAGCTGTATATTAGCGGGAAAAGAGTTGTAAAATAGCGGCAAGGCAGCTTGCTAGCTGGTTAGCAGGTCATATGATGGTGACAAGTAAAAAAGCTTCACCATGTTATATGTATAATAAATATTGGAGTATAACAAATAAAAATCCCTTAGATTATTTTATCCCTTGAGGTAGCCCTCGCACACAAAAAGGTTGGAACCCCCTGGTATATATAGTAACTATGAAAGCAATCACATAAGATTAAATTAGAGTTTTCTTAGTGTTTATATTTTGAAAAGTACCATTTGACTGCTCATCACATTTAATACAAGAATACTTGCAAAATATAAATAAAGAAATAAATGTACTTTGCACATTTATTATTGTTTAAATCAAATGTAATTTATTTTGATCAATTGAATGCACCCTTGCTAAATAAACAGTAGCTACGATTAATTTCTTTATACACTACCGTTCAAAAGTTTGGGTCAGTAATATTTTAATGTTACAAAAGCTTCTCTTTCAGATAAATAGCAATACACTATAATACTATAAGTCTCTTCTGCTCACCAAAGCTGCACATTCTCATCCTAGGGCGTCATATTTGGGGAGGTGCGCGTGCAGTCTGCAGAGACTCGCGCTGCGGAGCCAGGCCAAATATAAACAAGGCTTGAAACGTCAGGTAAACCGCACAGGCTCGCAACTTAAGGAATACATATGCCTACAAATCAAATGCTTTGGTAAAGTCACACAAATTAAACATTGAAGTCCATGTTGCACAAAAATAAACACTGAAGTTTATAATTACTATATAGTTTTTTTTTTTGTTTTTTTTTTACAGTGGGTCATAATATATCATATATTTTAGTTTGTCAGTGCGTTTTGTGGTGTTAGGAATTGTTTTTCTGCGCATTTCCACACTCAGTCAAAACGTGCGTACACCACCTCCTGAGCTGGCGTAGGATTTGAGCGTGCCGTACGCCAACGTCCATATTGATAAATCTCAAAGTCACCGTGGTTTTGGGTGTACGCTGGAAATTTGGTGTACGCACTTTTGATAAATGAGGGCCACTGTGACTATACAAATCACAACATGTAAATAGGAAAATGTTGGCGTTATTTTGTCACTTATTGGCATTAGTATGCTAGCTGTAGCCATTTACATCCAGTCTTTGTGCTAAGCTAGGCTAGCGGTGGGTGCGTCAGACAGAGTTACAGCACGCACGGAGATGAAAAAGGTATGTACTTATCTAACTCTGGGGGATACGGTGAATAAGCAAAAGTCCCAAAAAGTCGAAGTGTTCCTTTAAGAACTGGGGTTGTGGCAGCTATTTTAAAAGATGATGGAACAATGCCGGAGCTAAGAGAAGTGTGAATAATACGAGTTATAAAAGAAGAAAGAGAAGGAAAACAGTTGTGATGTGACGTTCGGCACTGAGGCTTCGAAGCTTGTATCAAAAAAACGAAACATCACACACTGAAGCAGTGTATCGGAGCTTGATTCGTTTTGCCATAACCACGTGATCTGTGACGTCCGAAGCTTCGTTTCCACACACAGTCACGTGACTGCTTCGTATTCAGATTCAAAAATAGCGCAAACCCCTTGAGCAGGTTTCGAGTGTCATGCCCTTCGGCAGTAGAAAATACAAAAGAAATAGACTTAGCCTCACACTGCTGAACAAGTCCTGTTCCTTAATAAAAAACTTCAATTTATTAAATTACCCACAAAATAAAATGTCAGCTCCCCAGTTCACATGCACTTTCACTACCCAGTTCACAAGCACTTCACCATTCCACACAATTTTCTTTTATTTTGATTATATATGCCTACATGAGCCTTGCCTATGAACTTGTAGGATTAGGACTGAGGCTAAAGTTTATGTGAATAAGGCTGCATTTGTAGATCAAAGCAGTTTCATAAGAAATGTTTCTGTACAAGTGAATAAGTCTCATTTTATTTTTTTTCATAAATTAATTCATACAGTTGTTTGTTCATACATTGTATAAGAACTACATCAACACTAAAATGAATTATGAGGATTAATTGAATTGCTTTGTGGTTTACAGAGCACAAAGTGATTTATTAAATTAAAAAAAAAGGCAGCTTCTCCATCTTTTGACCACAAGATGTCGTTAGTGTGTAATGTGTTGAAAAGCTTCGAGTAATGAACCATTTTATGATACAGTCGAGGGGGAAAATTGCCCCAGTGCTTCACAAAGCTTCATTTCACCATCACAAGAAAACAGGCCTTTAACAAATGAGTTGGTATAGGATCTAGTAAACATGTGGAAGAATTAGATTTATAAATTAACTGAGAAATTTCTTCTTCGGAGACTGTGTGATGCTTAAATGGTGAAGATAACGAGGGTGATTGCTGACAGGTGCCGGTGATTGTGAAGGAGGTGCAGGTGTGGGCCAAGGAGGATGCTGGGAAATGTAGTGAAGAGCTGGATGATTTAACTGGTGACCGTGACAGATGAGCTGATCAATATATTTAGAGAGGACATGAAGTTTAAGAGAGAGACAGAGCAGGGAGAGAATGAACAGATTTTTTTCTCTTCATGACAGATTGGTAGAGAAAAAACTTTTGGCTATTTGAATTAAAATTTGTAAATGAAACAATTGTATACATTACTTTTATATAAATTATCATTTGTAAATGAAACAAAAAATAATGTCTCTGCATTGTTTATTTTTGTAATGCAAGTTATAACTTTTACATGTAATAAAGAATTTTTTCTGTACATTTATTTTTGTCATGGCAATTAATTTGTAAATTATACAAAGTAAATTGTTCTACACATTTTTACTTACAGTACTTTTTACAACTATTTACAAGATAAGTTACGGTTAAGATCAGAATTTTTTTTATATATAAAACAGATTAGAAAAAAACATTTATTGAGCTGAGCAGGAGGTGCTGGTGGGTCCGGGTCCAGGTCCAGGTCTATGAGACGCTGGTAAGGCCTCTGCCGGTGGGACATCATCTGGGATCAGAGCATATTTCCACTGTCTACTAACAGCTTTGCAGAGCTGACTCAGGCGTGGGCTGTCAGTCACTGAGATGTTCTCAAAAAGAGGAAAGAATAAATAAAATGAACTCACATCCTCAAAAATCAAACCATAAAATATTTTAACATGGAAAACCGTTCTATGAGCTAAACTCTGCAGCCCTCCAGGACCGACATTGCCTATCCCTGATCTAGAAGACATATTTTTAGTGTTTCTATAATATGCTGTTCATATTTTTTTTAAACAATATCAAAATCTAATATCCATGTGTAAAAAGTCAGTTTTAATAAAAAGTACAATATTTGCCTCTGAGATGAAGTGAACAATCTAAAGTACTTCAAATTTATACTTTAATCCATGTATGTTGTTACATTCAAATTACATAACAAATTGTTGCTAGCTGTGTCCCGGGAGTTCTTCAATGGGAAGGTCTGTTTTTGTCGCCTAGCAACTATGACAGCGGCAGTAACATTTGTACTGGACTTTAAATATAAATAATTTTTATTTTGTTTCCATTTTTATCATTAGATACTTTAGATTACTCGATTAAATTGAAACCCAATACTTACATTTAAAATTTTAATCTGGCAAATTCGTCTCCGGCTCGCAGTGGATTCTGGGGTAGGCAAGGCTGCGAAGGATCCTTCTGATGTATCCTGCATTCATGGGAAAAGAATGACACATTTGCAGGCCGCATTTTGAAGGACCTTCGAAACGGGACAGCCTTCGTCGTCCTGCGGTCACGCAATCGGCTATAGTTTCCCCTTTAAACACGACTCGGTGCGTCATTTAACGCGGCCTTCAAAGGATGCAGCCTCAGAATTGGGACACAGTTAGAGACATGAAACATGAACCAAAACAAGATGCGACAATTTATCAGAACAGAAAACTTCTTTATGCCTTATGGCCTTATCTCTAGGACATTCATCCTAGGACATTCATTCTAGGACATTTCATTCATCTCTAGGACATTCTTGTGATTTTACAGCTTTTGCTATATAAATTTTATTTGGAGGACGTGTTGTCAAATACAACAATGTGAAACATCTAAAGATGCACAATCAAGAAAACCTTTCTTAGCCAACTATAATACAAAAATAAGACATCATATTTATTATTAATTATTTCAGTGGCTTAAAAAAATATTATTTCACAAACCACGCATTTTCTACTAAAACTTTTAAAACTTAGTTTAAAACTTTTTTAAACTACAAACTTTTACATACATCCTGCTGAAATATATTTTTAGCAGAGTTTGTGCTGAATACAGTGTAATCAGACTTTAGCCATGAAAATGTCACAAGTAACAGAAATAAGCACAAATGTCAGAGCATGTCAGAACACCTCCAGGACCCAGAAAACACCTCAGACCCCAGAGGGTTGAAATGCACATAATAGATTAGAGAAATAAAAACATTTCTAGGGGAGCATGCCCCCGAACCTCCTAACTACCTCACATTTGGGACCTCTGTGATTATAAAACCCTGCCTTTATAAGTACTAATAAACAGCCAATATCTCAGTAACATGCATGTTAATAAGCAACTAGTTAATACTGAGAATTGGACCTTTAACTAAAGTGTTACCTTTTTTAAATCACACTCTCAATGGGGGCTGAGCCCCCCTAAAATAAAAATCCTTGAATCGCCCCTGCCAAAGAGTACGTGTAAATGGTGTGTTGTCCAATGCATTGATGTCTTCTACTGGTACCCCACAGGGCTGTGTTTTGTCCCCTCTTTTGTTTTCTTTAGATACTGATGACGGTCGGAACGTCTTTGGAGACACATTATTATATTTGCTGATTACTCTGTGATTGTGTCTCTCCTCACCGAGTCAGATGGGAGCAGGGCCGTGCACTGCCCTCTGCCCTCATCGACTGAGGTGCTCCTCTTCCCCACCCCCACCGCTCCGCTCAGAGCAATCCGCTGATTCCTCTAATACGCTCCACGTTTTCCCGCTCGCTCTGCACCATCACTCACAATATATGGGCCCTATTTTAACGATCTGAAACGCAAGTATCAAGCGCGAAACGACGCAAATCTAAAATAGGTTGGTCTGAAGTAGCTTCATTATTCATAGGTGTGGTTTGGGCGTAACGTGAAATAAACCAATCAGATTCTCACATTCCCTTTTAAGAGCAGGCACGCTTGTTCCATGGCGGCTTGCTATTATAACGGCGGATTTGCCAGACGCACGCCAGGAGCGGTTCACAGCCGAGGAGACCAACGTTTTCCGACGTTCTCGTCAGGGCCGTAAAACACAGAGAAGTGACATTGTATGGGGATGGGAGAAACACACCCAAATTAGCTTCGGTTAAACAGGCGTATAAAAATTTGGGTAAATGTGTAAGCTAGATGTATGCTTATTTTTTCACATCTTCATGGACACAACAATGATTTCCCTCGTGTGTTAATATTGTTCCTTGTAATAATATATGGTTTTCTAAAAATGAGAACTGCTGCGTCTGTGTGTAGATGAGATAAGCAAAGTGTATGTGCGTTGTGCACACGCTACATTGATTATGGCCAAGCATGCGCCCTTAAAATAGCATATGAATAACATACGCAACGCGCCACTGACTTTAGACTAGGTTTTTCCTGTTTAGTGGCGGAATTGTTTTCTAAACCTGCAAAATAGCATCAGGGAACGTTTGCGCCGGAACACGCCTCCTCTTTTTGCTGAACCGCCCCTGGGAGCGCAAGTTAATTTCCTAGTTTACTGACGTGCGTCTGTGGAGGGAAAAGTCTGCTGTGCGCGGGTGCAAAATAGGAATGATACATGCGTCACTGTACAAAGTTAATTGCGCTGGGTGCAAGATAGGGCCCCACCCAGCAAACACATTTACGTTGTGGCAACGTCTGTGGCACGTTGCATTTCTTCTATGGCAACGTTGCTGTCTACATGCTCGCAACATTGTAACAACGTAGAATTGTAAGACGCGACAGGGCTGTAGCAACGTTGTTGCGCAACATTCAGCAACTGAGAGACGACGTTCTGGCAATATTTTGTTAGATAATTATATACTTTTTATCGTTTATTGTTTATCTATATTATTATTTAATGGGGCTATCAACATCTGCAAGTGTACACTTTGAAGAGTAAAAATGACAGAATGTTTCGTCAATTCAACTTTATTAAAACTGCATATGGTAATCAAATTGCACTTCCAAAAGTAATACATTTGTGAAAAAAGAATATACAAATTTATTTTAAGTATAATAAATAAAACATAAAAAGCAAAGGCAGATCAGAACATTTAATGAACAAAACCGGGTCTGTATGGAAGACAGGAGCAAAGAAACGAATAAGACTAAATAGCGGAAAAATCGAATGAAAAATTAAACAGTGCAAGTGAGGCTACATTAATCACATTAGAAATTAAAGTTGTAGGTTGTGTTTGATAGCTGAGGTAGGCTCAATTAAACGCAACACTCACGTATCCTTGCTTGATGAAGAAATAGACAACACAATGAGCCCAACAGGTGGTTGGAATTTAAAATGCTGATTTTCCCGCTTCAGGGCAGTGACGAGTACAGATGGTAACCAACCAGGGGTGCGTTTCCAGAAAGCATCGTTAGCCAACTATGGTTGCAAGTTCCGTCATTATCAGCATAGTTCAACGTTTTGGTGTTTCCCGAAACCATCGTTCCAACGAACGTTCGCAAACAGCATCGCAAACTTGTGTGGTTGGAACGACAGCTCTCGAGCTGTGGTTAGAAGCATAGTTTCTAGTTTCTAGTGCTCTACTATGTAAGAACGAGCCAAATATTGAGTCTGGTAATAAAACAAAATAACTGAGAAAAATTAGAAATGGTCTTCAGATGCCATGTCTGTAACTTATATGACAAAATCTAGCGTTAATTCGATCTCAAACAGATTAATTAAAATAAGTTATTAGTCCACCACGTGCGAGACTTCATAAACCAACGTGGTTGAACGATACTTTGCGACATACGGTTTCGGGAAACAGTCGTGACTAGCTAGTTCATTTCTATTTCTCAACGATGCATCGCACTATGGTAGTTAAGCATCGAGTTGCGTCGTTGTTCGGGAAACACACCCCAGAATGCCTATTACCGCCGCGCCAGCCACCGCGGCAAATCTACCGTGGCGAAAATAAACCAGTCGCATTTCAAAGTCATTCGCGAAATGACCGCCAGGTGGCGCAAAGGGATATTGTGCAAAACAGCAGCAATTGCTGCATTTTTTCAATTGCCGTAAGTGGGGTTAATGTCAATTAACAGTAAGGATGAAATACTACAACTATGGTAAACAGAATAGAACATTTTATAAGGCCAGAAAAATAGAACAACAAGTTAAAAATAGAGACGATTATAACCTGTAGGCTATTTCATATGGTAGGCCTAGACGTTGGTGAGCGACACGCCTATTCCACGGGGAGCAGTGCGATAAAAACACACACATAAACACACACACACACACAAAACACAATAACAAATTTGATACCAAAAATAACAAACAAAATTAAATTATGTGCAATGAAGCTGATTGTTTGTACTATTCTATTGAAGAACGAGATGAATGTAGAGCGCTTCTCCCTCGTGTGAGCGAAAACACATTGGGAACGTTTGGGCGTTTCTCGACGAGTAAAGTCATGGCCGAGTGGTAGAACGTACGTTTCGATCATTTAGATGATACGGGTTCAAATCCCGAACCAACTTGAACTATTGAATTTTTTTAACTTCTGAATGGTTTGTCCAAAAATCATAAAAGTGGTCTCGTTAGATTCAGGGCGTCATGCTGAGTCGACTGATATCCAATCTTCCCAGATCAGTCATTTTGGCTGTCGGCCATTTTGAATTATGTGCTAAAATGCTGTATTTTATTAACGCATGAACGGATTGTTACGAAACTCAGTATGGGTTATCAGCACGATGTCTTGAAGGAAGCTGAGAAGATTTGAAACAGCGCCACCTAGTGGTGAATTTTTTTCCCCAAATGCTTATAACTTTGGGTGTGGTCGACTTATTTTCACAAGAGTCATCTCTTTAGACTCCTGAATCGTTGCCGAGTCCAACGATACCAAACATGCTAGGTTTCGCCTTACGGTTTGTGTAGTGTTGTGATTTAGCGCTTAAAAAACATTTGGCTATATCTTCGAAACCGCTAGTCTGATCGAGACGAAACCACCATCAGAAGTTTGGAAACATAGGTCGATAGCTACGCATGAATGCCCAAATGCGAAAATATTGATAGTAAGGGGTAGTAAAATCCAATCAAAGTCATGTGTCAGTCATTTATTACGTGTTTTTTCATATAAATGTCTATAACTCCGAAGCAAATTGAGATATTTTCACCAAAATTGACACACATATGTATGGGCTCACTCTAAAAAAAGGACACATAAAAAAAATGGTGGGACTGAGCCTCTTGGTGGCGCTATAATAGAACAAAACATGAAATTCCCATTGACTACAATACAGTTTTTGTAAATAAAATGCTTTACTAAACAAATGCATTGGTGTAATATTACAAAACTCAGAATGTGCCATCAACACCATCCCCTGAAGGTACCCAAAATATTTTGAGACAGCGCCACCTAGTGGTCAAAAGTTATAAAAACATTTCCAAAAAGGATAATAACTTTTGATTAAATCTGGCTATTGAAATGCCACTGGTCTTAATAGATTCCTTGGGTCAAGCCGAGAACATAGATACCAAGTTTTTCTTATTTGGCCGAACTTCCTGTCCGCCATCTTGATTTTCATTCAAAACCTACTTTTTCGAACTCCTCCTAGGCCGTAGCTCCAATCTTCACCAAAATCGAATCGTATCATCTCCAGACTGTGCCAACTAAAAGAAATAGATTTCGTGTCGATAGACGAAACCGTTTTCGTATAGCGCAGCAGCAAAGTTGAGGCATGATGGTAAAAGCACTATTCAGGCTTTATCTCTGCAATGCCTTATTGAGACCAAACTTTGTATGTGTCATTGTCACTTCACTCTGACCTCATCACATCAGTTTTGTAACTGCTCCACCTATTGGTCGAAAGTGATAATCCATTAAATCATATTCTGAATGACTTTTTTTATGATTTTTCAGCCATTTCGCCTAAAATCCTCTTTAAATGTCTTTAATTGGTCATTGTTGCAGTTGGTCTGACACCTTCAGCCATGTTGGCATATCCTGTCATCTGCTTGCGCTTGGCCCCGATAATTGCTGCTTGCAGCTATATTTTTTTATTTATAATTAGGACAGCACATTTACAAGATAAAGTATTCTGTTAGATGCACAATAGTCAAACATGACACAAAGAACAAACAAAATGCATAAATCCTGTTTATTTTGGTCTCTTACCAAAATTGTGATACATTTTTAGCTTCCGCTGTGGAAAGGGGGATGTTCAGTGCAGTGCAGAGCCTTATTACTAGGGCTGGGTATTGATACAAATTTCACAATTCGATTCGATTTCGATTCACAAGCTTGCAATTCGATTCGATTCCGATTCGATTCAATATTGATTATTTTGGATATCAGGTACAATACATGGCGAATTTTCTCAAGGAAAACAAATCTCTCAACTAATGCTGTAAACTATGGTCAGTTGTAGCCTACTTCATTAGACTACTATAATATTGAAGGTAAAAATTTACTGATTTGTATACAAACACTTAAATTACACTTTTATTTATTTTTATAATAATAAAGTTATATAAAATATAAACATTTAAATGGTGGCCGTCATAAAAACCTGCCAGATTTATTCAAACATGCATTAAATATTGAAGAACATTAAAAATTATAATGAATATGTAATATGGTGCGCTGACTAATGAGTTTATGGTTACTGGTTATGGTTTTTCTGAGGTAAATGTGACGTTACATGGCATTGTTTACAAGCTGATTTACTGACGTCTTTCCACGGTTGAAACACTGATTGAGCGATTCCATGTGACATGATACGGATTTCGATAAGTTGTACTCTATCTTTTAGCACACTTTCAGATGCTCATTCATGTTTATTTCGCGCTGTAACTGCTATTATTAAGGCGGAAGAGTAGATCATGCTGCTGCTTCTCTTGAGCTGAGCTGCGCTATGTTTTATATGCGCTATATAACAAAACTATGTTTTTGAATTCCATAAGAAAATGAACGTAATTTAAAGGGATACTCCACTTTAAAATGCAAATTCTGTCATCATATACTCACCCTCATGTTGTTTCAATCCTTTATGAATTTCTTTCTTCTGCTGAACAGAAAGGAAAATATTTAGAAGAATGTCAGTAACCAGACAGTTTCTGGTCTCATTGACTTCCATAGTATATTTTTTTCCTACTATGGAAGTCAATGAGACCGGAAACTGTCTGGTTACTGACGTTCTTCTAAATATCTTCTTTTCTGTTCAGCAGAAGAAAGAAATTCACAGGTTTGAAACAACATGAGGGTGAGTATATGTGTCACGGTTCATGAATTCACTGTTTTCTTCATGTCTCGTGTATTTGTTGTTCTGTGTGAGTGGGCGTTACCGCTCGTTCCAGCTGATCAGCGCGCCAGCTGATCTCACTCCCCGCACCGGCTGCTGCCAATTCCCTCAACTATAAGTTCTCATCGCACTCTCCTCTCTTTGTCAGATCGTTGTTTGGTGTCCTTAGTGTGTGTTCATCGTGTTCCCGTCTTCAGTCCCGTTCCTGGTTCGAGTTCCTGTTCGGTGTCTTCATGGGTTCGTCTCGTCTGGATGTTCACCTGCACTGGATTCACCGTTCACCACTCTGCACCAGCACGCTGACCATCTAGTCCCTGCGCCACCAGCCCACCCAAGTTTCTGAACTGTTTTGTGTCATCTGACCCACGTAATAAAGAGTTTACTTGCATCCTTGCTTCCGCGTTGTGCATTATGACAATATGATGACAGAATTTGCATTTTAAAGTGGAGTATCCCTTTAAAATCTGAGACTATTTCATATCAATAGTAACAAAGCACAAAGATTATTGCGATTTATTGGATGGGAACGGCGCTACAACGCTCCAATCATTCATCAACTGAAAACAGGATGACTAATCGATTCTTGGGTTTTAAGAATCGATATCGGTTCGTAAAAATGAGAATCGAATAAAATCGAGAAATCAATATTTTTTACCCAGTCCTTCTTATTACACAAGTCTTTACAAATCTGAAATCATATTATTTATTCATTTATTTTTCAAACGTGTAGGGCTATTATAGATAACTTTTAAAAAAAATATAAAAAATTATTTATACTTATTGGATTATATTAATTTATACCATGGTCTGTCTAAATACTCTATTCTGATTGGCTGGAAGGTGTGCAATAAAACAGTTTAATGCAGAGGTAGTTCCAAGTCAGTTTAATCACTGTTCTACACTCACCTAAAGGATTATTAGGAACACCATACTAATACTGTGTTTGACCCCCTTTCGCCTTCAGAACTGCCTTAATTCTACGTGGCATTGATTCAACAAGGTGCTGAAAGCATTCTTTAGAAATGTTGGCCCATATTGATAGGATAGCATCTTGCAGTTGATGGAGATTTGTGGGATGCACATCCAGGGCACGAAGCTCCCGTTCCACCACATCCCAAAGATGCTCTATTGGGTTGAGATCTGGTGACTGTGGGGGCCATTTTAGTACAGTGAACTCATTGTCATGTTAAAGAAACCAATTTGAAATGATTCGAGCTTTGTGACATGGTGCATTATCCTGCTGGAAGTAGCCATCAGAGGATGGGTACATGGTGGTCATAAAGGGATGGACATGGTCAGAAACAATGCTCAGGTAGGCCGTGGCATTTAAACGATGCCCAATTGGCACTAAGGGGCCTAAAGTGTGCCAAGAAAACATCCCCCACACCATTACACCACCACCACCAGCCTGCACAGTGGTAACAAGGCATGATGGATCCATGTTCTCATTCTGTTTACGCCAAATTCTGATTCTACCATCTGAATGTCTCAACAGAAATCGAGACTCATCAGACCAGGCAACATTTTTCCAGTCTTCAACTGTCCAATTTTGGTGAGCTCGTGCAAATTGTAGCCTCTTTTTCCTATTTGTAGTGGAGATGAGTGGTACCCGGTGGGGTCTTCTGCTGTTGTAGCCCATCCGCCTCAAGGTTGTGCGTGTTGTGGCTTCACAAATGCTTTGCTGCATACCTCGGTTGTAACGAGTGGTTATTTCAGTCAAAGTTGCTCTTCTATCAGCTTGAATCAGTCGGCCCATTCTCCTCTGACCTCTAGCATCAACAAGGCATTTTCGCCCACAGGACTGCCGCATACTGGAAGTTTTTTCCCTTTTCACACCATTCTTTGTAAACCCTAGAAATGGTTGTGCGTGAAAATCCCAGTAACTGAGCAGATTGTGAAATACTCAGACCGGCCCGTCTGGCACCAACAACCATGCCACGCTCAAAATTGCTTAAATCACCTTTCTTTCCCATTCTGACATTCAGTTTGGAGTTCAGGAGATTGTCTTGACCAGGACCACACCCCTAAATGCATTGAAGCAACTGCCATGTGATTGGTTGATTAGATAATTGCATTAATGAGAAATTGAACAGGTGTTCCTAATAATCCTTTAGGTGAGTGTATGTTCAAACTATCAATCTTCACACTTTTCCTATATATCTATCTTCAAACTGTTTCCATCTATCTATCTTCAAACTATTTCTATTTATTTATCTATCTATCTTCAAATTGCTTCTATCTATAAACAATTTTTTTCTTTCTATTTATCTATCTATAAACTATTTCTTTCTATCTATCTATCTTTTAAACTGTTTCTATCTATCTAACTTGTTTTCCATGATGATTTCATTAAGTGTATTTATACACCTTTAACTAATAAATGGCTATTCCAGCCTTCATCTTTAAAATAAAATTTTCAGGTCCTACTGCAATCAATGTGATATTGGAAAAATTGATACCTAAAATGAACAATTGAAGTGGCAAACACATTTGTGTTATTTTAATGATTTTTATAAAATTTCAATTTGATTTCAAATGAAAGTAACAATTTTAGTGAGCAGAAAGATCAAATGAGTAGTCATCTCTGGAGGTTTAATTGCACTAAGGTAATGACATTTTCTAGCCCCTGCCCATATTAGAACTTTTTGCATTTTTACTTTAATAGTTTTCCACTTACATTGTGTTTTCCTGACATAAGTCTCTACCACCAGCGAGAACAGATGTAGCAAAGCCGTATTTAAAAATAAAAATAAAAAATGTTGGTGTTTTGGTATGCATTATAGCAATTACCTTAATTTGGCTGAATTGTTCTGATATTTGTCTCTTCATTTTTAGGTTTATAAGGGCTCCTTCCAGACCGACTCATCACTAAGATGAATTCCCAAGAAGCTAGCAAGAGAACTGAACCTGGGGAGACCGTTATAGGCTACTTCCATTCTGTGTCGCTTGTAAAAATTTCCAAACGAAATAATCGGTACTTCAATGCCGTCTTCCAAATTGATAGGTATGAGTACCTCAACACTGTGGTGTTCTCTCCAGAGAAGCACAACCAGGTTTCAATGGCTGCACGGAACAAAACGGCTGTGAAGGTTCACAATGCCAGGAAAAAAATTAGTAAGTATACAGTTTCCTCTTTCTTCAGTAGTCAATTTCAGTTAACTTTCTGTTACAGATGTTGTTTTTGTCAGACTCATTTATAAAGAAATCTATGCTATTAGAAATGTCTATAGTTTTTGTTGAGTGGATAAAAGTGAAACTGTTTCTGGGTAAACTTCAATTAATATGATTGCAAATTTTACATGTCTACTATTTACAACCAGCTATTGGTCATCCCCTTGTTTTTTAGTAATACTTTTAGTAAGGAAATATGCTATTCAGGAACTTATTTGTAATTTATTTTTAGATTGAAAAAGGACCGTCATTATTAGCCTCTTTTTTTTTATGTGTTTGTTTTATGCACTTTGTAGGCCTGACAGATGACAAAACATTCAATGTGATGATCAATCGGGAGAGCACAATCGATGTTACCGATGTAACGTTCCCACACCTACCACCTAGATCCTGTTCTCAGCTTACAATTGCTGACATCAAGACTATGCCACCTAATCAAAAGGTATGTATCATTTCAAAATGTTTACCATTATTATATATTCATCTCCTGTTTATTTTTGCTAACAATATATTCACATTTTGTGCAAATTTAGATTAGCATTATCTAAACTTCACTTTGAACTTGCATTATTAATATAATAATTAACTGTAATTGTATAAACTTTAGTATTGTATGCTGATTATTGTAATTATCATATCCCACCAAATTCAATCCTTACTAAAGTTGTATATATTTTATACATTAGTGGTCTACTTGTCTTACCAACACTGTGAAATTAAATGGAAAACAAATGCATGGCACACAATGTATAAATACCTTTTTACTCAATATTTTAATACAGTTCTATTGTGTCTTACAGATTTCGACACTGCCAGCAGCTGTTTACAGCATTATACCAAGTAGCAGCACAGTTAACATTCGGGGAACAGACTTGGAGTGCAAGACCTGCTATGTTGCAGACTCCACCTCGTGTATTGAGTTAACTCTCTGGGACCGACACACTGAGTTGGTAGAAGATAACTGGTCTTACACTTTCACAAATCTGTCAACCAGAAAGCACAATGGAAACCTCACTCTAACCACAACATGGCAGATATTTTCACTTTAGTATTTACATTTTTTTTCCATTTTTTCAATGTATAACAGTACATTGACACCTTTTGCAGAGTCTGTCTGCGTACTGCACCTCGATCTCCAGCCATTATCACACCAGCGAAATAGTGCTTCAGTCAAGTCAAGTCAAGTCATCCTCATTTATATAGCGCTTTTAACAATGGAGATTGTTCAAAGCAGCTTTACAGAGATAAGCTTATAATTTAAGGTAACAGAGATTGTTTGGGCTTTATAGCGGTTCTTTAATAAAGTTATTTTCCAGCTAAAGTTAGTTTTGATTGATTCGCTTCCGTCGCAACGATCATTTGTTATTAAATTAGGGACCGCTAAGACGACACCATTATCTCTACACAGACTTTAAACGCGAACCTGTGAGAAACGCTGATGGCGTTCACATGCGCATTAAGAATTGGTTCTATAGTTATGTGCGTTTGAATATATGTGCGCAAGTTTGGAATTCCCTACAAACCAAGCCTAAACAAAGTACTGGTCTTTCCTTATAAATTTTGATACATTATTTTATTTTATTTCGTCACTTTGGGGTAGGTATGCGAAACGAATTTTCCCGACAACGCTTTATCTGTAGAGTGGTAAAGGGATCCTCCATAGGGAGAGACTAGTTGGCACTTCAGCACTGCGTTGACATCGGGTCCAGGCGAACAGTAGCGGTTTTTGGCACGAGCGAACCGGGCAAATTTGCGCCCCTGCTTGCTGAGAAGATGCCGTGCACAGAAGCTGTTTGTTTGAGAAGGGGAAAGGGGAGGGGGCGCGGGCGCGGATGACAGTTCACCTCTGGGTCTCTCCCAAATGGAACGGACAAGGGGGGGGGAACGGGGGATCCATATAGTTATCTAAGTCAGTCACACCTTGACTTTCTTCCAAATAACGCACATTTCATTCAGAATATTATAAATACAGGCCTCTATATTTCCTGCACATTTTTGTTTTTCTGAATTGTCTGCATGGCTAATAAAAATAGGTAATACAAAACGATTACTTGGTCACCACCACCAAGGTGAATTGGTTTAGTCTTGACTTCTGGTCGTGACTCGTCGTGAGTGACAGTTGGTATGGGGGGGATCAGGGGAAATCTGTTGATTGTCGATGTCGAGTACGTTCCAAATAAGAGATGGATCATGGACAAGAAAGGTCAAAGCCATCAGGTGCCCAATTTAGAAACGAGCGAAAGATAAAGGTATGCAACTATGTTTTCTCTGTATGATTACGGTATCCATGTCATGAATGAAGGGGCAATATTAATTGGTGCGTATAACTCTTATTTGTTAGCCTTTTTGCTATGATTCTTTTTGCGCTCGAAGGGGGTCTCGCCCAGGGTGTAATTCAATGTAGAACCGCCACTGCAGGCGAAGGTCCTTCATCAGATCTGGATACGGAATCTGATCTGAACCTTGGGATAAACAAAAACACTAAAATTAGCGTAGATGCCATTCTTCTTATGATGTAACGAGTACATCAGGATTTATGGGAAGTGTTCCCGGTTCCATCTGATCTAATCTATGCAGCTTAACATTGGATTATAGAAGTCTATAATGTGTTATGTGTATGCTAGGTCAAAGAGATGTGTTTTTAATCTAGCTTTGAACCGACAGAGTGTGTCTGCTTCCCGGACAATGTTAGGAAGACTGTTCCAAAGTTTTGGTGCTAAATAGGAAAAGGATCTACCGCCAGCAGTCGATTTTGATATTCTAGGTATTATTAACTGGCCGGAATTTTGAGATCGCAATAGACGTGAAGGACTATAATGCGTTAAGAGCTCGAGACCTTTAAGACCGATATTAAGACCGATATTAAGCATGCAGGGCAACCACCCAGTAAAGTATTACAATAATCTAGCCTTGAGGTCATGAACGCATGAACTAATTGTTCTGCATTTGTCATTGAGAGCATATGACGTAATTTAGATATATTTTTAAGATGGAAAAATGCGGTTCTACAGATACTAGACACGTGACTTTCAAATGAAAGATTGGTATCAAAGAGCACACCCAGGTTCCTAACCGACGACGAAGAAGACTTAACAGAGCAGCCATCAAGTGTTAGACAGTATTCTAGGTTATTACGTGAGGACGTTTTTTGTCCAATAATTAGAATCTCAGTTTTTTCAGAATTTTGTCGTAGGAAATTACTAGTCATCCAATTTTTTATATCAGCTATGCATTCCGTTAATTTTGTCAATTGGTAAGTTTCGTCGGGGCGTGAAGAAATATAGAGCTGAGTATCATCGGCATAACAGTGAAAACTAATGCCATTGTAGCATATGGACAGATTCATGATGACTCGTCATTATACATTTTAAGGAAGCTTTTAACCCTTAAACTCATAATTGTAAATTAAATTAATTAAATTAAGTAAATTATAAAACAGTTTAGCGCCGGACAGTCTGAGTCAAAGTTAGGCAGAACCATCACCAAATTCCCCCGCTCGCAGTTCAAAGAGATTGTTATCGATTCTTCCCCCTCTCTCTCCAAAAGAGCAACACCAAATGGCCCAGAAGAACTCCGGAATGGCATTCCACACACACACACACACACACACACACACACACACACACACACACACACACACACACACACACACACACACACACACACACACACACACACACACACACTCACCTCTCCATTAGCAATGCGATTACACATAGGCACTGGAAGCTTAACACTTTCCCTGATCTTTTCTGCTGCTGAGGCCTGGTTCTGAGTAGCTGGTAAAGGATCTTCATTACGGAGGAGTTGTGCCACACTTTGAGTTGATAAGATTGAGGTCACTCTGTTTGTGTGTATGGATGTCTGACAGTGTGCAAACAGGGCATGCACCCCTCTGCTACTGTAGTCAATTTCCTTCATGCAGAGAGTGCATTTAGCACGACCCTTTTTTTCAATTTTCTTAAAAAAGTAAGACAGTATGAATGTGTGTTTGACTGCATGGACCCTAATTGTAGTTTCGAGTTTCAGCCAAGACCAATTCCAACTGCTTTTACAGCCTCTATCCATCTGTTGCACAAGAAGTGCCTTACTTTCCTCAATTTCCCTCATTCTGCAAATGAATACAGAGTATACCGGTATATATATTAATAATATAATATTAATATAATATTTTAGCAAAACAATACTTAACAATATTGAAATAATATTTATTTGGGGTTGCCATAAAATGTAGAATGTTTATGGGTCCACCAGTGCCCTCCGCTACTTAAAAATCATCTTCAGCAGTCTATTTGCGATTTACATGGTAAATCATTACCTCCTATCAATTCTCCTCATTGAAAATTGTCTAAAACATTTAGGTCGATTGCAATAAATTATAGGCATACAATTAATTATTAACAGTCTATAATATATCCGAACACTGCAATAAATTAAATGAAAAACAGCTTTATTTCAAAAACATTGTTTAACAAATTAATAAAAGAGGCAAAGTGTAGATAGTACATCGTAGGTGGCCTGGAAGACCAAGGTAATGGTTAATCCATTTTGCAACACGAACTGGAGGTAATCTAAATCAACAGTAAATTTGTAGATAGTTTGAACTACATAACCTAAAGATCTCCCTCTTTTTTAGCAGCAGATTAAATCTAGCAACTCGTTAAATCATCTAAATCAACAACATGTATGTTAGACCCTATACCGACTAAGCTACTGAAAGAGATGCTTCCAGAGGTCACAGATCCTCTTCTTAATATCATTCATTCATCTTTGTCATTAGGAAACGTACCAAAAACTTTTAAGCTGGCTCTGACTAAACCGCTTGTTAAAAAAACGCAACTTGATCGTACAGAATTAGTCAATTACAGGCCGATCTCGAATCTACCTTTTCTGTCAAAGATACTAGAAAAGGTATCCTCACAACTATGTTCCTTTTTAGAAAGAAATGATATCTGTGAGGATTTTCAGTCAGGATTTAGACCGTACCATAGTACTGAGACAGCTCTCATTAGAGTTACAAATGATTTGCTCTTATCATCCGATCGTGGTTGTATCTCGCTATTAGTGTTACTCGATCTTAGTGCTGCATTTGATACTATTGACCACAGGATTCTTTTAAATAGACTCGGAAATGATGTTGGCATTAGTGGAATTGCATTAGCATGGTTACGTTATCAGTTTGTAGCAGTAAATGAAGAGATGTCTTATCGATCACAAGTTCAGTATGGTGTACCAGAAGGCTCAGTACTAGGACCGTTGCTTTTCATTCTGTACATGCTACCCTTGGGAGATATCATTAAGAAGCATGGAATTAGTTTTCACTGTTATGCTGCTGATGATACTCAGCTCTATATTTCTTCACGCCCTGACGAAACTTACCAATTCACAAAATTAACAGAATGCATAGGTGATATAAAAAATTGGATGACTCGTAATTTCCTACTACTTAATTCAGAAAAAAACAGAGATTCTAATTATTGGACAAAAAACTCCCACACGTAATAACCTAGAATACTGTCTAACACTTGATGGCTGCTCTGTCAAGTCTTCGTCGTCGGTTAGGAACCTGGGTGTGCTCTTTGATACCAATCTTTAATTTGAAAGTCACGTGTCAAGTATCTGTAAAACCGCAATTTTCCATCTTAAAAATATATCTAAATTACGTCATATGCTCTCATTGACAAATGCGGAACAATTAGTTCATGCGTTCATGACCTCAAGGCTAGATTATTGTAATGCTCTACTGGGTGGTTGCCCTGCACGCTCAATAAACAAACTACAACTGGTCCAAAACGCAGCAGCTCGAGTTCTTACCAGAACCAGGAAGTATGACCATATTAGCCCAGTTCTGTCAACACTGCATTGGCTCCCTATTAAACATTGTATACATTTTAAAATATTGCTGATTACTTACAAAGCACTAAATGGTTTAGCTCCGCAGTACTTGAGTGAGCTTTTAACGCATTATAGTCCTTCACATCGATTGCAATCTCAAAATTCCGGCCAGTTGATAATACCTAGAATATCAAAATCGACTGCTGGCGGTAGATCCTTTTCCTATTTAGCACCAAAACTTTGGAACAGTCTTCCTACCATTGTCCGGGAAGCAGACACACCCTGTCAGTTCAAAGCTAGATTAAAGACACATCTCTTTGACCTAGCATTCACATAACACATTATAGACTTCTATAATTCAATGTTAGGCTGCATAGATTAGGTCAGCCGGAACCGGGAACACTTCCCATAAATCTTGATGTACTCGTTACATCATAAGAAGAATGGCGTCTACGCTAATATTAGTCTCTCTGTTTATCCCGAGGTTTACCGCAGTCCACCGGATCCAAGCGGTATCCAGATCTGATGAAGGTGACGAGGGCGCAGTCCTGAAGTGTCAACTAGTCTCTCCCCTGTGAAGGCCTCCCTCCCCTCCCTTTACCTCCCCTCCCTTTACCTATCTACAGATAAAGCGTTGTCGGGATAATTCCGGTTCGCGTGGCTACGCAGAAGCGATAAAAATTCTGTATAAATTTTAAGGCCAGACAAGTAGTTTGTTGATTTGTAGGGAAGGACTACACACCTGCGTAATAGTGAACTCGTAATGTGCATTGGCACGCCATCGGCGTTCTCACAGGTTCACGTTTTTGAAGTTTGCGCAGAAAGAACTTAAGAGTTTTCTGTTAAAACGGTGTCGTGTTAGCGACCCCAAAGGTAATAACTAATGATCGTTGCGACGGAAGCGAATCAATCAAAACTAACTTTAGCTGGACAATAACTTTATTCTAGAGCTGCAATAAAGCCAAAACAATCTCTGTTACTTTAATTTCCTATTATCAATGTAAAGCCACTTTGGAACAATCTACATTGTTAAAAGCGCTATATACAGTAAATGAAGATGACTTGACTTGACATGCAGGAATATTGGTGTCCCCCCCCATCCACTGACTCTTCTTCGCGGAAACTGTCCAGAACATTTCTTGATTGTGACGCTTGGCTTGTCCCCTAAAATGATTCTAAGACGGGCATTTTGGCATAGTTATGTGTATTTGATTGTTCGATAACAAGGATTACACGCCACTTGTCTTTATTCCAGCTGCTCTCTTTCTGCTGGCTGTGTAAAGCTGTGGTGAGATGGAGACGGTTTCAGGTTATTTGGTAAAAACTGTGTTGTTTAAAGCTCACAGTAATTGTTCTGACTTCGTGAAGCCTCCTGGTGTGAATGAACATCAACTGACCAGAACAAACTCTTTGAAATGTGTATATGATACTGGATATCAAGGGTGAAACTGTTAATGATGTAGACAGACAGAAATCTCATTCAATGTCAGGCTTGTGTGCGGTGAACTTTTTAATCAATTATTACTTTAAACAAATACAAACATGTATGAGTGCATGAGACAGATCTCTCTCTTTATTTTAAAATTTTTTTACACTGAGGGCAGGAGACAGATTTTTTTGGCTTCTGTTTTGAATAACACATCATCAAAACGCGTAGAAAACCAAATTGTTGCAGTTTTAATGACGTACAGAATGCAATGCTTCAGAAAATCCAATCTGCCTGTTTACATGACAGTTGCATTGGCACATATCGGATTTATTTCCACATATGAATGAGGCCTGAAACCGATCTCAAAATATCCGAATGTATGCGTTTTGTTCCTGTTTACACTGTCATAGAACACATCCGATCTGTGTCACATATGAGCAAAAAAAATTTGGAATTTGGAATTGGGTCACATTTCACTGACAGTGTAAACGTGGCCTAAGATGTGGCTGGCGTGACTGAAGTGGCGTGACGCGCACTCCATTATGAACAAAAAGAGGAATAAATATAAGATAAGATGCAGTATTTTACTGTATGTTTATACATGTGCATCAATCGGAGTGTCTGGGCAGAGATCTTGAGGCAGGTGTGACGCTAAATTGTGGCTGGTGCGCCGCTTAGGTGACGTGATGCGTGCTCCCATTATGGACAAAAGGAGCGTATAAATTATAAGATGACATATAGATAAATAAGAACAGGATTGCACTGTCTGTTTGCACATGTGCATCAGTCGAAGTGTCTGGTAAATTTAAACAGTGAGAGATCTTGAGGCAGGCGTGACGCTAGGTTGTGGCTGCCACAACGCTAATGCATGTCTAACTGTCTATTTGATTGCATCAGTCGGAGTGCCTGTTAGTAGCTGTAAGGCAGGTGAAAAGCATTTAGTTAATGGTGAATATTGACCTATTGTGCGTACTGTTCTTGCCCGCTAGCTACAGGGGATGCGCGCTGCATTTTGTTTAAAAAACACCTTATATATTGTGTAAGGTCCCGAGGCAGGCACATGTATCCGTGACGGGTCCCGAGGCAGGCGCATATAACGATGATGGGTCGAGTGGCAGCTGCCCCTAGTGGTGACGGGTTGAGTGACAGGTCGAGTGGCAGCTCCCCCTGCCACACAGAGATTTAGCCCATGGCTAACTAGTTCAGCTCGCACTGTGAGTGCGGCCTACTCAACTCAGCTCATATCAAATCATTTCTGAAATTGACATATCTTTCATATGATAACATATGATAAAAAAAATTCACTCACCAAAACGAGATTGCATCACATATTCACTTAAAGAAGATTATTCAAAACAGATTATCACTCTGGGATCCACTAAATCTTTACACTCAGTCGGTTACAGTCGTAACCTAGGCGTTTTCACCAGTTTTCTGCACTAAAGCAAACCAGTTTTTCCATGTTAACAACTTAATGCATGCTTACACACACACACACACACACACAAATGTTTTTTGTTTTTTTCAAAGCTATTGGGATATGTCATTATGAAAATATCTTTTAACCCTCTGGGGACAGATTGGGCGGTACCGCCCAAAATGGCATACTTTTACAAATGTGTTATTATCTTGAAAAACTATTTATGATAGAGAGATGCAGTCTTTTTTGCCGTCTTCCTCAGATTCCGCTGAAAACAGTGGTATATGGCATACACACTTCCTTGTTGCGTAATACCACTGCGTATAAGGCCAATGAAATCGATGTTGTTAGGAATATTCCACGCGCAAAGACCAATGGAAAAAATGCCGCTGGGAGGAATATTTTTCTTACCCAATCAGAGGAAGGTTACCATGACGTATTCTAGCTAATCAGAGGACTCTGTAGCCTTGCAAGGGGTGGTACTATAGTAAGTGATATGACGCAAACAGCGTCGAGTGGAGAAGGAGACAGAGAGCGAACGGAGCGTAGAATTACACACAGTTTTATATGAGAGAGACAGAACGATTATAATGTTTATATATATAGCATATTAGCAATTATAGCATTATTATTTTAGCACTTTTATGATGGCAAGCAGTAAAAGATTTACCTCAGAACAAGCTCTGGAACAATTACTGGAAAGTGACGAAGAAAAAATTCGAATCACTGGCATGCCTGAGAAAAAACGCCTTGGACTGTTTGTATATAAAGTTCATTATTTCATTGTTCACTTTTGATTGAAAAATTACAAATGTCTGTCAAGCAAAGGGTTTGAAAAATATATTTTTTGTTAAAAAACTGTTCACAATTGTTGTGTGAGGTGTGATTTTCAGTAATAAATGACTAATTGTACATTTTTTACTCATACTTCCTTTATAAACACATTACATGCATTCTTATGTTAGCTTAGGGTCTTCTGAATCCATAGATACCAAACACATGGTGTTCCATCTCCATTACATATGGTTTATAAGCCCAAATGTAAAAATAGAGAAAATGGACCAAAAAGGGCTTAGTCCCCAGAGGGTTAATGGTCTATAAGCATTTCACACAATGTCTTTGTAAACTATTAATCAGATTATTCAGAATGTATTCAGAAACCTAGGACTACAAACACACAATCTGTTATAGAAACAGACATTTGAACTATATGATGGGAAACAAAATGTTTACTGCAAGTCTCCTTCAGGATTCACATTTCTCAATGTGACAATTGTCAATAGTAATACTTCAATAGATGAATTTTGACTAAATGTGATTGTAAATGTTAAAATTGTGATTTTATAAAGTCTAAATATGAATTGTAGAACAATATTAGTGAGTAGTATGACAAAAGTACTATTTTAAACAGCAGGGGGCAGTAAAGTACCACTTATTGGCTTAATATGCCATAATATTCATATCATTTTCAACTTTTTAAATGTTATAGAGGCAAATTTTGTCCGATCTGTCTGAAATTTTTCATGCTTGTTAAGAGTCATATGTCACATGTTCTGACTTGTTTTTAAGAAGATCTGAGCATCCATTGAAGAGATATAGGCTTTCGGGACACTTGGTCAAGGCCACATTTTCTAAATGACCCTGTTATAGCCATCCAAATGCAGAAGTTCAATTTTTTCTGATAATTATTGATCTAGAGCAGGGGTGGGTAACTCCGGTCCTGGAGGGCCACTGTCCTACAGAGTTTAGCTTCAACCCTAATCAAACACACCTGAACAAGCTAATCAAGGTCCTCAGGATTACTTGAAAATTACAGGCAGGTGATTTTTTCAGGGTTGGAGCTAAACTCTGTAGGACAGTGGCCCTCCAGGACCGAAGTTGCCCACCCCTGATCTAGAGAGTCCAGAGAATTGTACTGCACTGGTTTTATTCAGATTGAGCGAAAAACCTAGGACTAGTTTGCAAAATAAGTTTTTTTTACATAATCCCAAATATTTAATGAACGATTTGACTGACAGCAGTGGTTATCGAGGCAAAGTTGTTCAGTATGAGGAGATCTATCAAAAGATATGCATCTCGTGATTATAGAGCCGTGAAACTCGTTAGCGCCAACTAGTGGCATATATAGGGCGCTTTCACACTGGCAGTTTAGTGCGGACCGGGGCACGGTTCACATGAAAAATCGCTAATGTGAACGCTGTCATCGGACCCGGGTGCGCACTAGAGTACCGAACCCGGGACTACCTGGAGGAGGTGGTCTGAGCTCGGTTGCTCCCGAACCGTGGCGCAGTTCGCGTTTATGTGCAAGCAACACGGACTCGGGTGCGCGCTTGTTCAGGAAGTATAGTATCCCGCGCATGCGTATCACTGTCGATATCATTGTTTCCTCACACACGACAACCATGAGTGGCAGGGGAACGTTGTGGGACACTGAAGAGGTGAGGTGCCTCATTCAAATTTGGGAAGAACAAACCATACAATAACCATACATACAAACCATACATAAAACAAACCATACATAAAAAAAAATCTTCTGCGAGCAGCAGAAACACGGCGTCCCCTGGATATGTGCTGAATTACACCATGTAATGAACATAAACGTAGTTGTCTCTCACTATGTTGTGCATAATAGCACCAAAAAAACAGACAAATTACAGCTATGCTCAGTCGAGTTGTATTCTCCATGCGTTTTCCGTGTGCGTTTGCGATGACGTAAGATCACTGCAAACGCACCTGGGTTCGATACAACTAATTGAGTGTGAAACCAGACCAACGCTGCAGGGGGCGCCGGGAACTAGCGCACTCGGGTTCGGACCGCAGCAAACGAACCCAGTGGAAAAACGCCCATAGTTTCATATTAATCATTATGTAGCAGAATTGTCAAAACTGAGAGCTCAGTACAAATGAAGTGATACATTCTGACAAAACAGTGATTGTTATTTAAGTGATTTCAAAATGGCTAAATATAAATGCAACAACAGAAAACCATTTATTGGCTAATTTTCATTTTATAAGTCTTGGATTTCCCCAGTAATCTCCATGTAAGTCTTTGCAAACTATTATTCAGAATCTATCAAGAAACCTAGGACTATAAACACACATATTCTGTTGTAGATACAGACATTTGAAATATATGATGGGTAACAAATGTTTACTGCAAGTGTCCTTCAGGTTCACATTACTCAATGCGGCACAATTGTCAATTTTAATACTTGGGTGTAAAATAAAGGTTAGGAATTGAAAGGATTTGAAGTACACAATTTTGCCATTTATCATTGGACACTTTCATATGAAAAGAAATTTTAAATTGTGCAGTTTTAACAGTCAAAATAAAGTTCAACAGTTTGTTTAACTATTTTGTTTTCAAAGAGCATTAAACAAATGTAGGTAAATATTAAAGTACACGAGTAATCATGTCAATTGTATGAGATGTTTAAACAAAACTGGATAAATGTGCACTGTTTACATACATCTTTATGTAAGAAACATTAATCTACTTTATATATAGCATTGTTATTGTTTTATGGTGCTTAATCAAACCCCCTACGTGGTTCTTAATTAAAGACACCTTCTACCTTATTTTGATTTTTCTCAGGTTAGGTAAAGTAAGTCGAATCCGTCCTAAACAATAAGTATTTAAATTTCCATACTTACAATTTAGTCAGAAGACTTCTCCGTGGTTAGTTCAGCTCATTTTTCATAAAGCAGAGACTATGGCAGGCTGGTTCTTTTTATATCAAAAATAAGTCGTTTTTATTAAATTTTAGGTTAATTAGTTCACATACAAAATACTAATATATAAATCGATAATATCAAATCGAATCAAATCAAAAACAAGCAGTTTACAAACTTTGACTGCAGGAGGCCCATGGCAAGAGACTTCTAACACCGGAGAGGCGGACTGGTGGTCCCGTTGAATCCGCGTCTCCCCTTGTCATTCCTGACAATACTTTTTATAGTCCACACGCCCTCCGCACAGATTCAGTCCTTCACAGACGATCTGTCCAATCCGAAGTCTTGAACCGTCCTCAGTTCTGGAAACCCCCTTACAAACTTCATATATAAAGCTCTTTCCTTTGTTCTCCTTTGCTTGCTGGCTCTGGATCCTCTGCCTTTCTCCTGCGCCTCATCCTCATCAAACGGGTAATGCTTGCATTTTTTCTTCTTTCTTTGGCACAGCTCTTTCTAATACATTTTCAGTTTCTCTCTACTCTGCTATAATAAATAAATGCTTACAACATTAAGTGTGGTATTTTTTTTTCTATATAAATATCAATTAATGACTTTTCCATAAATGGTTTACAGTGTCTTTTTCTTTAACCAATCAAATGTATCAATAAAACAATTTTATAGAAACATGTCTTCAGTGTCTTTTCTATAAACCAATAAACCACTTTCAAATAAAAATGTCTGTCTTTTCTAAGGGTGTCCCCGACTATGGATTTTCATAGTCGAATCAGAATCGTCAAGTCTTGCCTATAGTCGACTAATAGTCGAATCATGTGTATGGGGGTGGGGCTGGGGGCGGGGCTTTAACGTTTAACGTTCAGAAAATCACACAAAGATATAGAAGAAAATGTATAAAAACATTTTGGATCAATAAAACTAAGAAATAACATGAATAACTCCAGAAAGGCCACACTGCAGACATGATCAAATCAAATTAAATCGGCAAAATTGTGCGAGCAGGCTCTAAGTACAGCACAACATCGATGCACCGAAAAAATAAAACAATTAATTTACTGAATTAAATTAGAACAGAATATACCTTTCTTATAAATAAAAATACAAAACGAAATAAATCAGAATCAAGTCACAAGATGAGGAGCAAATGTGTGCAAAATGCCTAAAGTGCAGGGGAACATATATTCAAAACACAAGCCACAAATAGTTAGATTAGATAACCCAGACAGATCAATAAATAAAATTAAAATAAAGAAATTATTAAAATAACGATAGTAGCCAGAATTTTCTACTTTTTAACTGCAGAAACAACAATAAATGCTAAACTGGAGTGGCAGTCTTTTTAGCTTAAAATGTTCACAGCATCCAAAAATCAAATTAGAACCGGCTGAAAAGTTTTGAAATCACTTGTAGTCTACCTGATCGAGAGAACAAATCCAGTCTTTCACTCTGTCTGTGTCCGTTGGAGTCTTTTCAAATTGTGCGCGCGGATAAAATACATTCTAAAACACGTACCGTTAAAAACGCTTAACGACTTAATCTCCTAAAATAGTTAAATTAAAATATGAAAACGCTTTACTATAGTATAGGAGGAACGCATTGCGTTCATATTCTGGTTTCATCTGCTTATCTGCACATAGTATGGTTTCTTAATAAAGTGTGTACTGTGTACATTAAGCCACGTTGAAGTGCCTTTTAAGCGTTTTAAAAGCTTTTTTCACGTTAAGCATTTTAGAATGTCCCGTGGAAAACCAACTTGTTAACGTTGGCCGGCAGAAGTGCGATCATGGTTTTCCTGATGCTAAATCCAGCCTTGGAGAATATCCTTTCTGATGGTGTACATCCACACTTTAGATTTTCTTATCCCAGACATTGTTAAAGATTTAAATCCTTGCCGCCAAGACACTCCTCTGTCGGTCACGGATTGAAAGTGAAACTTAAATCTGTCACGGGGTGTTTGGATTTATTCACGCACGTTAAAAAATATGTATTAAAAGCTTCTTTCTTTGCACATTTTTATATACAGCATTATCATAATAGGCTGAATGTTAACGTATTGACAGAAAACCGGTAGTTCTATGTGAAATCAGACATTGAGCGCCCTCATATAGCCAAAGTGGCATGATCCTCGTTTCATAACACCTCTGCAAAGATTCGACCGTGAGATCGGTAGTCGAATCAGGCTCCTCCAATCGAAGCATCGAATCTTCGACTATTTGGGGTCACCCCTAGTCTTTTCTATAAACCAATAAAACACTTTCAAATACAAACATGTCTCAGTGTCTTTTCTATAAACCAATAATAATGTTTTCCTTTACATAAAGATTTCCCTTATAAGAAATCTATTACAGTGTTTTCCTTTACATAAAGATTTCCCTTATAAGAAATCTATTACAGTGTTTTCCTTTACATAAAGGCATTATTATAGCCAATATAAACCTGTTTATATAGTCATAACAGAATCAATTGCATGTTTCACACAACATTATATATAGAGTAACAACCATACTACTTTAGTAACAGCATTCATAGTATAATAACTCTTTGTTATGAGTTATTAGAGTTAACAGGTGAACATAATACATCTGAACATTTATGTATTCATAAAACAAATATGTAAAAAAAAAAAAATTGGAAGCTTTACAAACATTTTAGTTGTCTGTCTGAGTACTGAGGTGCTCATGGAGTAGACACGTTCCATCAAGCTCCTCCACGCCAAGTTTTTAAATTGGTGGAATTAGGAGCCGTCTTAATATTTTATTTCGTATAAGTGTATTTTGAACTTCTACTTAGCTTGTGTCTCTCACCTGGATACGCGAAAATGCCTTTATAACCCAGCAAAAGCCTCAAAGTTCTGGCTCTCAGCCTTCGGCTAGCGTTAGCTGTGACGGAGCAAATCTCGCCAATAGTTATGCTTCTACTGATGATATGCCACTGATGTCGGAAAAGATATCAAACAAGATTCTTCCAACCATAAATGAAAGATTCGACAAGTTTGAAGAAGACTTTCGATCTCTACAGACATCGGTACGGGAATTTGCGGAGAGAGTGGAGACTGTTGAGGGTCAGACACGGGACCACGAGGGCCGTTTTTTTTTTTTTTTTACATGTTTTGTTTGTTGAAATGTAAATGTAAAAAAAAAAAAAAAGGTACTGGAATATTAAAAAATTGTTTATAAGCATGTAATGTAATGCATTGTGCGTGTCAGTGTGTGTGTGCGCATGCTGTTAGACTGCTTTGTGGGTTTTTTTCCCTCATGTTCTCATGTGTAGACTTCTTTTGTGGTGACGGGGTAATTGCCTGTTCAGTGGTTGGAATGTGTGACTGATTGTCAGGTGTTTGAGAGTGTTCTTCAGGGACGTCTATTATTACAGCAGACAGTTCCTCATCACTGTTATAGAGTTCTGGTGTGTTTTGCTTTTGTGTTTGAATATCTATTATCTGATTATTGTCAGTGAATGTGAGTGGACCGTATGACATGAAGTATTCCTCAATGTCTTGGTTGTCCATGGCGCTCACTTCTTTTTCTTTGTTTACAAAGTTTGTAAGAAGGTAATTTGTGATTGATAGAGATATTTCTTGATGTTCGCGTTCAATGGTTACAAACCCACTACATCTTGTTAGATAACTGGTACCTTTACGCAGTATTTTGCAGGTACTGCATCTGTGGAAGTTGTCGCTTTTGGATAAGGTATGTTGGGCGGTATGGCATTTAGGGCATTGTTTTTTAATGGTGATTGCTGCACCTGTGATCTCTGTGGTAACTGTGTGTAGGGTGGGAGGAGGTGTTTGGGTGTCATCAGTAGTAGGTACTGTAGTTTTTTTGTGTATTGGTGTTATAGTGGATGTTCGTATAGTGGTCAGTGTGGATTTTTCGTTGAATCTCCTGGTAGACAAATTTGTGAAGCAGTATGATTTTGTCTACATCAACGAGATCAATTTGTGAGTCCCATAAGGACTGTGTGATTTGGTCCAGTCGAGTCGGCCAGGCAGCAGGTCTTCAGTTCACAATCGTTTTCACGTATTGTGACAGTAGTGTTTGAAATGTCCATTGTATGGACAGATGCTTCCAGTTTGGTGATCTGTAATGAATTATTGTGCCTAGTGTATGATAGGGCCCTTATTGTCAAATTGTGTATTTGTTGGCATATGAGACCATTTAAAAAATGCAGACATTTTAAAAAGTAATACAATTACATGGAATGTTCTATATGGTGTGTAAAAACATTTATTAGAAATTTTACTATTGTACTTACCAACTGCTTGGAGTTCATGGACTTTATTTCTGCTATGGTAAGTGAAGCAGTGTCTTTGGGAGGCTTGTGAGGAAATGGTATTTCTGTAACCTCAATGGTGGTCTGCCAAAAGTTTGGACACACATTGGACAAACATACATTGTAGATTCTCACTGAAGGCATCAAAACTATAAATTAACACATGTGGAATTATGTACTTAACCCTCTGAGGTCGGAAAACGCGCCCCCGCGTTTTGCTGGATTTTCTTCACATTGTAGTACAATAAACTTAAATTACTCCGTCATTTATGGTTATACAGAAAAAAGAAATATAAAAAAAGAATCTGTGATATTTCTACTTTTGTATGTGTCCACTTACAATCAAATCAAAACATTGTGCTTTTGTAAAATAAAGAAAATAAACAGGGTGTGCGTTCTGCCTCTCCGTCGCGGTGAACTTTTTTTTCTTGAGCACGTCTATAAACTGAAACAAAACTCAGCGAATCCTTCTCACACATTTATGAGCCATACACCTTTATACACATTTAAGTGTGTACTTTTAAATGATCGGATTCAAACTGAAAACACATATTCTCTGTATAAGTAATTTGTATAAAACCAACAGGATGTCCAGTATCTCAAACGCTTGCTAATTAGTTTTTAATTAGGCCACGCCCACTCGCGCAAAAGAGATTCACATGCAAATCTCCACATGGGACGCGAACGCCCTCGTTACCTCAAACACAAAACACCAAAACACTTCACAAGTCTCTGCTTTTCGTCGAGTTTGGAAGACACGTCTGAGCTTACATTGGATTTACCTCAGAAGAAGAAGAACGCGATTTGAAGACAAGAAAGATGTAAGGTAAGAAATTCTTACTTATTAGTTTATGGTATTGTTGCATAAACTTCACATTGCAGTTGAACTGTTGCTAGATATATGGTGAATATTATACTATTTAGACCCGTGTTTCCTGTTAAATACTGTTTGTGGATATCTGCTCAAGCATAGATATGTATAACGTACTCGGTTACTAACGTAACCTCGGTTCTCTCTAGAGAGAGGAACGAGTACTGCGTAGAATACGCTAGGGGAAAATCCTTTTCCACGAGAATACTGAAGCCAAAAAAATTATCCTTTAATTTTGTATTAATGTAAAACGCGTTGCGGCAGCATACAGACATAGGCGAAGCAGCTCGCGCGCCTATTGGCTGGTCTGCTGGCAACTGCTTAAGCCTATCGAGCGAGACCTAGAGTGACGTCAGACCCAATGAGGGCGCTTCGCGCCCTCTGCGTCACGTCCCGCCGAGACGGCGTGGCTTAGGTCTATAAATACCGCTCGCAGGCATTATTTCTCTGGTTTTTCATAGTCGAAGCAACCAGAGCGCGTGCAGGCACGGCAGGATACGCAGTACTCGTTCCTCTCTCTAGAGAGAACCGAGGTTACGTTAGTAACCGAGTACGTTCTCTTACGAGAGATACTCTCGTACTGCGTAGAATACGCTAGGGGAACCTACTGTAAAACGCCGTGCGTGCTGGGATCTGATACCATAGACTCAAGGGCGACAGCCCGGAGTTCATACAGTACATAATCACCCAGGGGACTCACAGGGAATCCTGGAAGAGAGGGGGGTTAGCCACTATCTTCCTTATAGCAGCATAGAGCAAGGATTGCAATACTCAATAGCTGCATAACTGACAGCGCCAGTTATGAGATTTTGGCCATACTAGACCGACAGTAGTCTGGCCTGTAGTGCGGGAACCTCTAGGTTGTAAAACCTTATAAATGTAGACGGAGAGGCCCAGCCTGCCGCCATACAAATATCTTGCAAGGCAATCCCACTTGACCATGCCCACGATGACGCCATGCTTCTCGTGGAGTGCGCTTTGACACCCAGCGGGCACTGCATGCCCTTGGTTGTGTAAGCTAGCGCTATTGCGTCCACTACCCATCTGGATAGGGTCTGTTTCGAGGCGGCTAGTCCCTTAGAACGCCCGCTGAACGAAACAAAGAGCTGCTCCGTCTGTCTGAAAACAGACGAGCGAGACACATAAGCTCTTAACGCCCTGACTGGGCAAAGGGAGCTTTCGTCCATATTTCCTTCAGTGACCGGCAGGGCAGACAGGGAAATGACCTGTGCTCTGAACGGTGTATTGAGGGATTTAGGAACATAACCGTGCTTAGGTTTGAGTATAACTCTAGAGTCATTCGGCCCAAATTCCATGCACGTCGCGCTTACTGAGAGCGCGTTGTAGTGGCAATTTTTCATTAAACAATCATCTCTGCATAAAAGACAGTCTGAAATCAAATGATCATTAAAAAGTAATTTATTATCTTGCAAGAGGCCCAATTGCCCCACAGAGGTAGTCAGTACAGTCTGTGAAGCAAGTGCGACAAGGAGGGAGGGGTAGATCACTCTACTTATACTGTTATTCTTTCAAGGTCTCTTCACCCATAAATGGATAAGAACCTAGCTCAATGCTCTCATTTAGGGCTGAGCTTTAGGTTTAGCTCTCCTAGTCCCAAATTGGATCCCCTCTGACCTTAGGGGTCAAGGGTCCCTTCCAAAACCATGTCTCCCCCTCTCTACTCGTCCCACAGCAGTTCACATCAATCATTATATTGTAGAATCAGCAGGACACAGCAGCACACCTAAGAATTAACCCTGTGTATAAGAGAAAATCAAAAATTCCCATTACAGTCCTCCCTTTTTATCATTCATTGATAACTGATCAATCAGAACACATTGTTACACACCAATCAACAATAATAATAATGATATACCAAGTTCAAGTCTCACATCACACTCTTAAACTTGCAGGAAAAAAGATTAAAATGAAAAACTAGTAGGAAAAAAGATTAAAATGAAAAACTAGTAGGAAAAAAAATTAAAATGAAATAAGCTTAGGCTGTTTTGTAAGGATAGGCCCTTAATTTTATAGCAAGCAAGTAAAGGTTTATATAAAGCCGGGCTAGGTGGATAAGCACTGTTATCGCACCCCCAACACAAGGTCGGACCCTCAGTCACCTCAATATAAACAAGAAATAGTATAGATTATATTTAGAATGAAAAACATCATTAGGAAAAGATAAAAGTAAAATAAAAATCCCTCATTTCAAACTCTGTCCTTGTACGCCACCTCGTGACACGGATGGCTGCTGTTTTTAACCCTCTTTACACATTATCATCGTCCTTAGAAAGAAAAAGAAGAAAAGAAAAACATACGAAAATAAGACAATAAGGAAATAGGAAAAAATAAGAAAATAAAGAAAAACACTCCCATCTACCCATATTACTGTAGCTTCCGCTACTTCCACCGTCTGCCTAATTTTGTTCATCCTTGGGATAGGCTGTCATTTTCGCCAATTGAACAGACATTCCAGTACTCGTATTCACTCATGAATAACAAAATTATCAGAATAACACATACAATCATAACTCCTATACATTCAGCCTTTTCCATTAATCCATGCCCATCTACATATCATAATTTCCTAACCGTATTTTGTTAACTTTTAATTCAATCGGGCAATGGTTTTACTTAGTAAGCTCTATTTAATACCCTATTTAATAAAATCTAACCATAAGAGTCATTATTGAATAGATTTTCTACTTTCCCTGAAAACATTTGCACCAATCAAATCATTAGATCCATATCAATACTAAGCCCTAGTTTGATTTAATCAAATAAAATGATCAAAATCGTCACAAAACAAATTATTCTGCTAAACTTAAACCATTAGTTGGTCCACACCCTCCTCCAGGTGTGTTGATCATCTCGTTCGCCCCATGGACATTCCGTCTTCACCAGGGTGACTCTTTGCGAACTGTTGCAATGGGCTTTCCCTCGCTGGCAAGGGAGGTACGTTACTAGCACGTCCTTGATCCCTCACTGCCCTCCGCGTCGGCGCGTGGGGTTGCTGAGGTTGGTTGGTGTAGTCTAAGGTGAGAGGCGTGGACTCAGGTGTCACCCTCTCCAACCACTTTCTGATCATTATAAGATTTTCCCTCAGATCCCGACCGCACCTCCACTGGAATGAACCATTTCCTGCCTGCTGTCACCTGTGAATGCAGACCCTAGCTATTTTATTATTGACCGCTTGTCTAGCCGGTCGTCCCTTTTGGTGTGACCTATTGAATCAACCGCCTGAAACATATTGTCACCCGATAATTTTGCTCACTGAATAGCACTCACAAACCTAAGAAAACACTCAACCCATTTTGCTCATGTCAACAAAACAATATTTCTACATTTGGAACAGAATCAGTTCTGTTCGACACAATCCATCCTGACATTCTGCCCTGTATCAAAAGTCTGCATGCTCTGTAAAGAAAAACAAATGTCGAGGTTACTGTCAGATAGTAAAGTACGTAGTTTCTTTTGTCTGCGGTGCTGCCGCGGCCTTCGCTACCGCATCTGCCCTGGCGTTCCCTGTTCAAACAGTCCCTGTTATTAGCACACACATACAACACTCTTGTTAGGGAGAAGAATGACTTCTTGCAGGGTTTTTTCCCCCAGACATCTTTCTCTGCCTCTGAAACAAAACATTACATTCTTCACTCCAAGCCACAATCTCATCTTCTTATGGAAGTATTTGAAGGACAGCGGCCCTCAGTTTCACCGCATATCCTGCCTTTCAGGCCTGTTGTTTGGTCTCTTAAGTCAGTCATCAACAAACATTTTCCAATGTCAAAGTCATCAATTGTTTCTATCAGGTCAGGTCGTGGTGTACAGACTTGGTCAGTATCAGTCAAACAACATTCTCCTTCTTTGTTCAGTTCACAATATTCATAAATGTGAAGGGCTCTCTGGATAAGTTTATATTGCCTTCGTCAATGTGTCACTTTTGTTGTTGCCATCAAATCTGTACCATTTTCTCAACTCATAATGGATGACAATCTGCAACTTCACAATTCAGATTTACATAAATACTTAAACTGATCCAGAAAGTAATTCGAATCAACACCATAAATGTCAAAAATAATTACTGCCAGACAGAGCTTGATGACTAATCAACTTAAAGATTGCCCCGTGTTCTGTATTGTCTTTTCATCAGATTTTTGGCTTCTTTAAAATTTGTCATTTGCCTTAACCCATCTGTAATGATAAAACTCATTCCAGATGTTAATGACACAATATACACACTATTCAGACGGAATAGCTCCCCTAAACAAACACATACCAAACATGAATTAACACTCATAAAACATACAATGCTGTCACCGCCAAACAAACACACACGCATACCTGACTATGAACCGCTCATATTCTCATATTCATATCTTTTGGTGTTTACTCTAAACATATTTAAATTTTTAAATAAGATTTTAAACTTCTCATTTTCCTGTAGCTTTGATCTAATTTTACATTGTCTCTTAACCAGTTTCAAAGCACGTCTGTTCATTATTTTCATTTTCTCTTAGAAAAGTCAGCTGGGTTGTTTTTGTTCATTATCATTATTTTGCTTCAGCTTGCTTTATCAGGCCGATAACAGAAAGACAGACAGAGTACCCTTCCACTCAGCAGTCTCTCTCACTATAAACAAATAATCTTTTCAACAGCCCCCTAAGACTGTAACTAAATAAATCATAGTCTAGAACCCTTAATAGTTCACAAATTTTAAAATACAAATGTTTAACTCAAATTAGTATCATTACAACAATCTAAAATACATTATGCTATGAGCATTTCTAAGGTTATCTTTAGTTTAAATACTCCATTCCTAACCTTTGTTATCCAGAAATTTCTCTTAACTCATCACAAGCTGTCTTCATCTTTAGCCACCAACATGTCTAATGACCTTCAGGAGTTAAAACTATCTTACAGACATATTATTTCAATATCAACACTTCTATAGTTTTCCCTTGCCCATAAGGCAACCAGCATCATGTTCCTGACATAAATTAAGTTTTGTTACTGTCTCCACAACAAATAATGACAGTCCCCTCATGGTCTCAGCTGGATCTTGAAAGCCCATTCCCATTAGCTCTTAATCTATAATTTTCTTCTCTTCAGGGTGTTGTCCCCTGGCATAGTTGCAGACACTTGTCATAATGAAAAACAAGCCATACAATAAATGCGGTTTTCTGGTGAGTGGTATATAGAGGAACTCACATTTTCTGGGTCAGGCGTGCCGTAACTCCTCACAGCCCATCCGTCCTCTCAGTGATCTGCTGATGCTGCTGGCCTCACAGTCACCTGCTCAACTCTAATACCCATCTCACATAAAACACCTCCATTCGGAGATGCCCAGTGTCTGTGGCGTGACTTCCCCTGTCTTAGGTTGACCTTTGGCCAAAAGATCTTACCCGTCTTTGGGGTAAGCACTTCGTACACACTTGGTTACCGCTCTTTCCCATCACAAAATCAGTTTTTTCCCCAACAGACTCAGTTGTTTTCTGGAGCTTAGGAAAGGCACATTCAAGAGTCACCAGAGCACTCTGGACTGCCTAATACTGTTAACAGGGAGACAGGTTAATAACAACAGTATTTAATCACAAAAATCTGTTAAATCTGTCCGAATCAGCAAAATCTCAGTGAATTTTAATCACATCCGTCTATTCAGTCTACTGTTACATCTGTAGCCGGAGCCATCAGCCCTGTTTCATGGTGGAGGCTAAAATCAGACAAAGAAGTTACTGGTCCTGAATTAAACTAGTCAAAAACGTAACCTTCTATCATTTAAGGTCATTATTATTTTATAGTCATTCAGTTTTACTTTTAAAACATATGCCCTCTAAATGTATGAAATGCCTGTAGCATGATTTCTTTTAACATCCCCATATCTGTGGTTTTCAACTAAAACACTGTGCCTTACTATATTATGACACAGGCTCAGATAACAGCCTTTAGCTGACATTGTATGAGAGAGACTCTGAGGCATTCAGGACTGGTACAGTGCACTCTCATAATCTTCTAAAATCAAACTTTATCTACCATCTTTTAACTCTAGCCCAGCGTAAGGCATCTTTGCCAGAATGACATGCATTTTCAAATAAACATAATTTTATATTTGTCTTTTGCCCACATCAGGGAATTTAGACATTACAAATTTCCTCTCAGATCGTGTCTCTGTCGCACTGTTTTTTTCAGGACTCTTAAAAACATCATTATTTTCTCAGTCCCACTTATCTCTGCTGTTTCACAAAAATATTATTACTCATATCTCAATTCCTAAATCGCACAGACAGCCATTATAGCTGCTTGCTCCTTCAACTCTTGTTATGAAAATTCTCTAGACATCATTATTTTACCACTAAAATATAATTGTTCCCCATTCTGCTTAATAAAACTTTTGTTCACTCCTCATCTTTATGTCACTTAATTTGACTTAACAGGCGTTCATAAATAGTTCCATAAATTCTATCAGAAATTTTATTTTCATAACATACATTTGACTATATTTCTTCTCATCTTTCCCTACATGCTAGTTCCTTCTGCATCCTTTTCCCTTCTTTTCGCTCTGCCTCATCTAACCCAGTGGTTCCCAACCTTTTTTTGTCTGAGACCCCCTTTTTCCCAAGAAAATATTTGAGGCCCCCCCTTCACATTTAATGATATTTTCGCTCTTGTAAGCTTGCAGCAAGGATTACAAAATATGTTGTTTTCAAACAAACGGTATGTTTACTATAACCAGATATGTTTATGCACAAATAATAGCCTATAATATTGAAAATACAATAACAAAAACATTAGTAGGCCCTTTGTAATTAAAAAATGTAAGCCTAGGAGTAGCCTATAAATTTGCCCTATTTTAAATGCAATAAAAATATCAGTAGGCCTATTCACACTTGTGTGTAGGTAAAAAAAGAATGAATATAGGCTATTACTAAATGACTTCTGTCTGGGACCTCAATACTTGTATGTTATTTGTGAGGCTTTATCAATGTGAGGCTTTATTTTTGAGGCTTTTGGCGCTATAGCGAGCGATAACAAACATGCGTTTATCAACAGAATAATGCGTCTTTCGGAAGAACATTGTAGCCGGAACTACTTCTCTCTCTGTGTGCGTCTATGACGAGTCACGCAGGTACTGGGCTACTCCGCAGCAGCAGCGATCCGAACCAGGGTAAAATAGTCCCAATGTAATCACTTATTATAGGTGTACCATAGTGATTCAGGAGAAGACAAAAACAAGGTTTGGAAAATGGATTCATGATGAACTCGCTCATTATATAAATTTTGAACAGAAAAAAGTTAAGGACTTTTATTTAATGCAAATTGCTCAAAGCTTTTCAAAATATGACGCGACCCCCCACAGAGCTCGCTGAGGCCCCCTTGTGGGCCGCGACCCCCCTGTTGGGAACCGATGATCTAACCAGTACACGACTGTTTGCTTACAATTCTTACACACATGTCTGGCACACGCGCAACAACCCTGTGGTTTGTCACCGTGTCCTTCAATTGACTCTTTTACCACCTTTAAACTTGTGGTACTCAGTGTTCCTTCTTTCGGAAAATCATGATACCTTATTAATTTCCCTATGTCTTTTATGCCCTTTGACCCATCATTTTCTTCATTGCACGGTACACCGGTGTGCGATATTTACTGTTAGATGCTCCCATGATGGCTGTTTTCTTTCTTTCACTACTGCCTGTGGCTTTTTCAGCGCGCTTTAACCAACTTTTCACCCAAAGTCAGAAGGGTTGAAATTAACTTCTGCTTACTTTCAATATCTTTCTCTGGAATTCAGTTTCGGCCTGGAAAAGTCTTGACCTGTGAGGTCTTTATTTCCTGCCCTTCTTAAAAACTTCCTTCCATTGATCAATTATTTCAGCCTTTTGAATTAATTTCTATACGAGTACTTAGCTTCGGTCTGGACAATATCTTGACCTTGTGTGGTCTCAATTTCCGTCCCCTCTTTAAAAGCCTCCCTTTTTCCCCGTACCACAGCTCTAGTTTCAGTTTTCAAATACAGCCATTATGGTCCATCACAACATTTTCTTTTCAAAAAATTCTTTTCAAAATAAATTCTTAAAAACAAAAATAGTTTTCAAATCCCTAAAAGTAAATGAATTTACTGTCTCTTACCAGAGATTTTTCTGTCGCCACTCGGGTTCTTTTTTTGAGTTCCCTCTAGAAGTCCTCCCGGGCCTGAAGCGGCTGGTTCTCCTTCTCTCAATATCTTTCGAGGTGAGACTGAAGCCTGTTGCTTTCAGGGCGTTTTCCCTCCACCGTCCGCTGATCAGACCCGGAAAGCCCTCAAGGAAAACTCATCCCATACTCTGACACCAAAATTGTAGTGGCAATTTTTCATTAAACAATCATCTCTGCATAAAAGACAGTCTGAAATCAAATGATCATTAAAAAGTAATTTATTATCTTGCAAGAGGCCCAATTGCCCCACAGAGGTAGTCAGTACAGTCTGTGAAGCAAGTGCGACAAGGAGGGAGGGGTAGATCACTCTACTTATACTGTTATTCTTTCAAGGTCTCTTCACCCATAAATGGATAAGAACCTAGCTCAATGCTCTCATTTAGGGCTGAGCTTTAGGTTTAGCTCTCCTAGTCCCAAATTGGATCCCCTCTGACCTTAGGGGTCAAGGGTCCCTTCCAAAACCATGTCTCCCCCTCTCTACTCGTCCCACAGCAGTTCACATCAATCATTATATTGTAGAATCAGCAGGACACAGCAGCACACCTAAGAATTAACCCTGTGTATAAGAGAAAATCAAAAATTCCCATTACAGCGTGTAAGTCCCCTATGCGCTTCACTGAAGCGAGAGCCAGAAGAAACGCCGTCTTGAAAGACAGGTGTTTAAGATCAATCTCCTGCAAGGGCTCAAATGGATGACCTTTCATGGCTTCCAGTACCGTAGAAAGGTCCCATATAGGGACTGTGGGAGGTCTGGGAGGATTCAGTCTCTTAGCTCCTCGAAGGAAGCGAATGACTAAATCGTTCCTTCCAATAGACTGGCCGAGCGTGGTCGAAGAGAACACTGCTATGGCCGCTACATAGACTTTGAGCGTGGAAGGGGACCTGCCCTTATCCAACAGCTCCTGTAGGAAGGAGAGAACCTCCGTCACACCGCAATGCAGGGGTGACACACCACGAGCTGTGCACCAGCTAGAGAACACTGACCATTTTGAGGCATAGAGACGTCGCGTAGATGGAGCTCTGGCCTGTGTGATAGTGTTTAACACTCCCTGTGGGAGGTCAGCGGGTACCCGTTGATGGCCCACACATGGAGGGACCACAGCTCTGGGTGAGGATGCCAAATCGAGCCGTTGGCTTGAGAGAGGAGATCCCTCCTCAGAGGCACTGGCCACGGGGCGGTGCTCGCTAACTGCATCACAATTGGGAACCAAGGTTGGCTCATCCAAAGTGGGGCTACAAGCAGCACTGAGCATCCTTCTTCCCTGACCCGTTCTACCACCTGAGTCAGGAGGGAGACGGGGGGAAAAGCGTAGAGAGGACGGCGAGGCCACTCGTGGGTCAGCGCGTCCTTGCTCTTCGAGAAAAATTCTGGACAGTGAGCGTTTTCTTGAGACGCGAACAGGTCTACTTCCGCTCTGCCGAATTTCTTCCACAGCAGCTGGACTGTCTGTGGGTGCAAAGACCATTCTCCTGTCGGAACCTGGTTCCTGGACAGTCTGTCTGGTCCTATATTTAGGAGCCCTGGCACGTGCGCTGCTCTCAGCGAGAGCAGGTTGCTGCGGGCCCATATCAGGAGGCGCCTGGTTAGCCTGTACAGAGTCAGGGACCTGAGGCCGCCCTGGCGATTTATGTAGGACACCACTGAGACGTTGTCTGAACGTATTAGCACGTGGTGTCCCTTTATGAGGGGACAAAAGCGCGTGAGCGCTTTGCTCACTGCCAACATTTCGAGGCAGTTGATATGTAAGAGCTTCTCCTGCTTTGACCATTGGCCAAAAAGCGGTCTGCCCTCGAGCAGCGCTCCCCATCCCGAGGTGGATGCGTCCGTGGACACCACCATCACTCTCGAGGAAGTCCCCAGGCTTACACCTGATTGGTACCAGTCTTTTGCCTCCCAAGGTTTCAAAGCTGCAATGCATGCTTGATTGACCTTGACGCGAAGCCGACCGGAGGCCCACGCTGTGCGTGGTACTCTCTTTCTGAGCCAGAACTGCAGTGGGCGCATGCGCAGAAGGCCCAACTGGAGAACTGAAGATGCTGAGGCCATCAGACCGAGCATCCTTTGAAAGGCTTTGAGAGGGACTATCGCGCCGCAGCGGAACGAGCCGGCTGCGCGCCGAATGTCCAGTGTGCGCTGAGATGACAGGCGTGCTGTCATTAGCAGCGAGTTCAGCTCTATTCCCAGAAAAGATATAATCTGTCTGGGGAAAAGCGAGCTCTTTTCCCAGTTCACTGCGAGACCGAGATTCTCGAGGTGATCGAGTAAAATGGTCCTGTGCTCTACGAGCTCTGAGTGAGATTGGGCTAGAATCAGCCAGTCGTCCAGATAGTTCAGCACTCGTATGCTCCGTAATCTGAGGGGTGCGAGCGCTGCGTCCATGCACTTCGTAAATGTACGGGGTGCCAGGGACAAGCCGAAAGGCAGGACTGTGTACTGATATGCCTGGCCCTCGAAGGCGAATCTCAAAAATCGCCTGTGACGTGACGCTATCTGTATTTGAAAAAATGCGTCCTTTAGATCTATTGACACAAACCAGTCCCCCTGGCGGACGTGCGCGAGGAATTTTCTGGTTGTGAGCATCCTGAACTGGCGCTTCATAAGCGCTCTGTTCAGCTGCCGCAGATCTAGTATGGGTCTGAGACCCCCGTCTTTTTTGGGCACCAGGAAGTATCTGCTGTAAAGCCCCCCTTCGCTTTGAGCTTGAGATAGGGGTTCTATAGCCCCTTTGCTCAACAGTTTCAAAATCTCGGCTCGAAGTAGATGAGCTACTTTCGATTCTACCGTGGTCTCGACGCGCGCCATGAAGCGGCGAGGGCGTCGGCGAAACTGCAGCGAATAGCCTTCTTTTATGATGTTCAGCACCCATCTCGAAACCCCGGGAAGCTTTTCCCACGCAGGTGCGCGAGTAGCTAGGCGCTGGATGCGAAGCACGCTCTGATCGGCTCGCGATACAGCGGCTTTTGTGTGCTGTGACATAAGCGTCGCGCTCATGACATCTGAGGCAGGGAGCGCGCTGATAACAGCGGGCAGAATGCCCGCGCTCGACTCCTCCGCAGTGTTTAGCTGAGAGGAGGAGGGCTGGGCTAGTTTCATGTCTGTGTGTGGGCGTGGGCGCAGAGCAGCGGGCACATACACCACCTTTACAGCATTGCTCGCGTGAGCAGAGCATATGCATACTGGTCCTGTATTTACAGGGACCGTGAGACATGTGGGAAGTAGCGTTTGTGGGCACTGGGTAGTGGGCACTTTTGCTACATTTGAAGCGCAATCGATCTGAGTCGATTTTATGTGCGCGGGCCCTGTGTGAAGGGCTGTGCTTGTGTGTAGGAATGGGCACTGAGTAGTGGGCATTTTTTCTACACATGAAACACCGTCGGCCGTGGCCGGGACACCAGAAAATACACTCTTTAAGGGATTTATCTGGGTAGCCGTAAAAACGGCTTTTGTGTGCAGGCAAGCGGGTAATGGAACCGGCTTGTTGGCTGCTAAATACGCTGGACCAGTCACATTTCCTGGAACTGGACGAGCGGCAAGCTTTGGTGGAAGTCCTGCCGCAGCGGGACTTGGACACCGTCGCTTTCCTAGGCGTGCTAGGACGATTTCGGGGCCTCTGGCTTCAACGCAATCTTCTGCCGCTGGCCATGCGGGGCGGGGCGGCGGCCGGATGAGCGAGAGCGCGGTCTCGAGCTCTGGGTTTGGCGGCGTTGAGAAGAGGAGGCGGCGGGCGGAGGCTTAGGCTGTGAGCTCTGAGCAGACGGTTTCGCACGGCCTGCTGCAGAACCGGAGCGCTTCGGGAGGAAGTGCTTCATGGCCTGGGTCGCTTTCTGCACCTCAGCGAACCTATCGGCGAAATCTTTGACCGAGGTTCCGAAGAGGCCGGCAGGGGAAAGCGGCGCGTCGAGGAACGCGGTGCGTTCTGACTCAGTCATGTCAGAGAGCGTAAGCCACAGATGTCTCTCAGACACGGTGAGCGAGGCCATGCTCCGTCCAATGGCCTGTGCTGCTGACTTGGTGGCGCGAAGAGCGAAGTCTGTAGCGCTCCTCAAGTCCGGCACGCAGATTGCGTCAGGTCCTCTCTTGTCCAGCTGGCGGAGGAGATCGGCCTGGTATATCTGGAGCGTGGCCATGGTGTGCAACGCCGACGCGGCCTGCCCGGCGGCGGAGAAAGCGCGGCGGAGCAGGGCTGACGTCGTGCGGCAGGCTTTTGAGGGCAGCGCCATCTTAGCACGCCGTCCAGCAGAGGGCGGGCATAAGTGCGCTGCAATAGCCTCTTCGACCGGCGGTAGGGAGTGGTAGCCTCTGTTCTTTGCGTCGTCGACAGCGGAGAACGCCAAAGAGACAGAGGATCGTGTCCTGGCCGAAAAAGGGGAGCCCCAAGACTTAGCGACTTCTTCATGAAGCTCAGGAAGAAAAGGCGCTGGCTTGGATGCAGGTGAAACGCGCTCCCCAGGCAGGAAGTAGCCGTCCAGCCGGTTGTGAGCAGGCTGCTCAGGCGTAATCCACTCGAGGCCGAGGCTCGCCGTGGCCTGAGTGAGCACGCGCATGAGCTCTGCCTCAATGCTCGCTCTCTTTCCCGTAGAAGCACGGGCAGGGGGGGCGGGATCCTCAGAGCTCGCCCAATCCTCACTGCCTGATGCTATGAGAGAGCAGGAATCCCCCTCTCGTAGCAGCGCGTCGATCTCATCAGCGTCATCGACAGAAGCGGCGGCAGACTGCGGCCGCTGTCCGTCCGGAAGTGAAGCTGATGAAACCGGAGAAGCAGGCGGGCGCACCGGCAAGCTTTGACGGCTGAGAGAGGGCTCCGGGATTCGCTGAGCGCGGCGCTTTTTACGGCGCGGCACAACAGCAGGTGTGGGCGTAGTCTCGTTGAACAGTGCCAAGCGAGTCCTCAGAGTCGCTAATGGCAACAGCTCGCAGTGATGGCAGCCGCCATCAGCGAGCGCGAGAGCTGCATGTTCTTGACCCAGGCAGGAAGCGCAGATGACATGGCGGTCCCCGTCGCTGAGTGTGGCTTTGCACGAGCCACAAGCAGGCATCTTGAAAAAGACGCAGCTCTTTTAGACAGTGTGAGTCGCGCCGGCGAACACACACACACACACAGTGCAATAAAAGGATATGGGCGCTGGATAGCGCAGCAGGAAGGCGATGAAGGCGGCGCGGCCAGCAGCTTCGTCGACTCGTCCCGCTGAGGTGCTTCTTCAACAGCGCGGCTTCTTCTCGGATCCAGCGATGTGAGTTGCTTCGCTGAAGGATGAAAAATCAGAGAAATAATGCCTGCGAGCGGTATTTATAGACCTAAGCCACGCCCGTCTCGGGAAGCGCCCTCATTGGGTCTGACGTCACTCTAGGTCTCGCTCGATAGGCTTAAGCAGTTGCCAGCAGACCAGCCAATAGGCGCGCGAGCTGCCTCGCCTATGTCTGTATGCTGCCCCAACGCGTTTTACATTAATACAAAATTAAAGGATAATTTTTTTGGCTTCAGTATTCTCGTGGAAAAGGATTTTCCCCTAGCGTATTCTACGCAGTACGAGAGTATCTCTCGTAAGAGAACCATAATGTTTAATATTTTGGAGCGCGCTGTGGGTTTGAATGTATCATATTTTGGAGCGCGATTGCGTTTGAAAGGAAAAATGCATCAAACATTAGGCTTTATGTTTTTACTATTATCTCATTTCATATCATCATAACGAATGGAAACATTTGAAGTAACATAAGATAATCAATATATTTTTCTCTAGCATTGTTACTGAAATCTTTTGGAAGATTTATAGGCTGCTTTGTAAAATAAAATTATTTTATGCAGTACTGCACATAGCTTATGCCTACAAGGCACAACAAATATGGTGTTCTTTATATTATATATTGTTGGAAACATTTGTGTGTGTGTGTGTGTGTGTGTGTGTGTGTGTATTCTGTGAATTTTAAAAAGCAATTTTAACCAGAAAAACCTAAAATTTATTCCCAAAATCGTGCAGGCCTAGTTTCTCTTGATACCAGTATGTTCACTTTTTTTCTTTTCTTTCAGGGACCAGATGCAACTGAGTCCTGCTGACTTCAACATTCAGATGAGTCTCTGTACATGAACATGGTAAAGTGAAAATCAAACACCTTGGAAATGGTATGTACAATGTTTTTAGGAATGGCACAAAGGTCTCTGTCTTTGGATCATTGTTTTCAATGTGCTCTTTTGTCATTTGTATTTTTGGATTATGTTGTGTTGTAAATAAATCCAAACAATCTAAAAGCCATTCTTTTTTAAATCTCCTCATTCTTTGTGCAAGGTTGCTCTGAATGACAGGGCCTGATCGCTCCTAATAGGGCAGTTAGGGGAGTTTCTTTGTCTTTCTCAGGTGTTAAAACCTTACATATTCATGAGATGATCACGCCTCTTCGAATATGGCTTTGTCACACAAAACACGTCTTAGAAATTTTAAATCAATATATTGTCTTATCTGAATGAGCAGTCAGGGTGATTTTCACATAGTTTTGGAGCAAATATTCTAGGCTACGTCATACAATTTTCAAAAGTCTTGTGAAGAAATAATCAGTATGGGTTTCATGGCCTTATTTCAGTGACATTTTTTTTGTTGTATTTTCACAAACCACGCATAAATGTCATTATCTCAAAACTACAAACTTTTACATACATGCTGCTGATATATTATTGTAGCAGAGTTTGTGCTGAATACAGTGTAATTAGACTTTAGCCATGAAAATGTCACTAGTAACAGAAAAAAACACAAATGTCAGAGCATGTCAGAACACCTCCAGGCCCAGAAAACAGCTCAGACCTCAGAGGGTTAACAAAAAAATGTGAAATAACTGAAAACATCTCTTATATTCTAGTTTCTTCAAAGTAGCCACCCTTTGCTCTGATTACTGCTTTGCACACTCTTGGCATTCTCTTGATGAGCTTCAAGAGGTAGTCACCTGAAATGGTTTTCCAACAGTCTTGAAGGAGTTCCCAGAGATGCTTAGCACTTGTTGGCCCTTTTGCCTTCACTCTGCGGTCCAGCTCACCCAAACCATCTCGATTGGGTTCAGGTCCGGTGACTGTGGAGGCCAGGTCATCTGGCGCAGCACTCCATCACTCTCCTTCTTGGTCAAATAGCCTTTACACAGCCTGGAGGTGTGTTTGGGGTCATTGTCCTGTTGAAAAATAAATGATGGTCCAACTAAACGCAAACCGGATGGGATGGCATGTCATGTCGCTGCAGGATGCTGTGGTAGCCATGCTGGTTCAGTATGCCTTCAATTTTGAATAAATCCCTACAGTGTCACCAGCAAAGCACCCCCACACCATCACACCTCCTCCTCCATGCTTCACGGTGGGAACCAGGCATGTAGAATCCATCCATTCCCCTTTTCTGCGTCGCACAAAGACACAGCGGTTGGAACCAAAGATCTCAAATTTGGACTCATCAGACCAAAGCACAGATTTCCACTGGTCTAATGTCCATTCCTTGTGTTTCTTGGCCCAAACAAATCTCTTCTGCTTGTTGCCTCCTTAGCAGTGGTTTCCTTGCAGCTATTTGACCATGAAGGCCTGATTCGCGCAGTCTCCTCTTAACAGTTGTTCTAGAGATGTGTCTGCTGCTAGAACTCTGTGTGGCATTCATCTAGTCTCTAATCTGAGCTGCTGTTAGCTTGCGATTTCTGAGGCTGGTGACTCGGATGAACTTATCCTCAGCAGCAGAGGTGACTCTTGGTCTTCCTTTCCTGGGGCGGTCCTCATGTGAGCCAGTTTCGTTGTAGCGCTTGATGGTTTTTGCGACTCCACTTGGGGACACATTCAAAGTTTTCGCAATTTTCCGGACTGACTGACCTTCATTTCTTAAAGTAATGATGGCCACTTGTTTCTCTTTACTTAGCTGATTGGTTCTTGCCATAATATGAATTCTAACAGTTGTCCAATAGGGCTGTCGGCTGTGTATCAACCTGACTTCTGCACAACACAACTGATGGTCCCAACCCCATTAATAAGGCAAAAAATTCCACTAATTAACCCTGACAAGGCACACCTGTGAAGTGAAAACCATTTCAGGTGACTACCTCATGAAGCTCATTTAGAGAACACCAAGGGTTTGCAGCGCTATCAAAAAAGCAAAGGGTGGCTACTTTGAGGAATCTAAAATATAAGACCTATTTAAGAGTTAAGAGTTATTTCACAATTTTTTGTTAAGTACATAATTCCATATGTGTTCATTCATAGTTTTGATGCCTTCAGTGAGAATCTACAATGTAAATAGTCCTGAAAATAAAGAAAACGCATTGAATGAGAAGGTGTGTCCAAACTTTTGGCCTGTACTGTATATATATATATATGTGATGACATCTGGGAAAACCCGTCGGATGTCGCGCTGGGCCGTTTTCAGTAAATTCCAAAATAGTTTGAATGTCAGTTTTTTGTCAACATTTTTTTTTCCATTAAATTATTATTCTATAACATCTTTTCTCTTATCTCTGAAAATATCTTGGCAAAATTCCCTTGTTTAGTGCAGAAAAACAGCGATAGTGTCAAGCTGAAAATACTCTCTTTCTCTAATGCATTCTATGCGACCATTTTCTCTAACGCCCGGCAGAGGTGAAAAAAAACAAAAAACAATCGCCGTATATCCCACACCTGTCCGTCTCTTAACACTACAAAGATAGTTTACCTATAAAATAAACCACATAACATTTACAGTGAATGTGTATTAGTGCGCATTTCATGCCAATCCTGTTTAAAAAAAAGAGTGCCAAGCGTCCCGACGGTGACAGTTAATTAAACCTGTTTTTCTCAAAATTCCGTTCCAGAAAATCATAGCGATCGGCCGACTTCAGATAAACATAACTTTTGCTACCAACAAGCAATGATAAAAATAAAAACAGATTTGGAAAGGGCTTGATACCAGCTTCATACTAGTATGATATCAAAACCTGTAATAGGTCAAATTTCACCATGTGGTGGGTTTTCCCAGATCGCATCACATATACTGTATATATATATATATTAGGGGTGTAACGGTTCACAAAATTCACGGTTCGGTTCGATACGATACACTTGTGTCACGGTTCGGTACGGTTCGGTTCGGTACGTTTTCCATAGGCTACAGCAAAAATAAATAAATGCCAGAGAAATTTCCTTGAATTTATTTTTTTATTATTATTATTTTATTTAATGAAACTAACATCATAAAGTATGATTTTTGTATTTATTTATTTTTTGTTGCTTTTTTTACTGAGCAATAATGGAGCTATACTTGACTCTTCTTATGAGCATATAAAACAAAACAGCTCCTTGGACAAAATGAAATGTAATATTGTAGTAGTAGGCTAGTTATAAACAAAGGTTTATTTTAGTTCAGATTAACATTTGAGGGCAGCAATGTATTCATAATGTCAAAATAAAACAGACGTAATGTTACTTGAAAGCATTATAGCCCACTATTCCTGCCAAACTTCCATACCTTGCAGTTAGTGTTACTACAGTAAATCCATTCCACGGTGAATGTTGCTGATCTGTGGACACCGGCCAGTTCATTCATGGCACGATGTTTCTTCCTGGTTTCCACGTCAGCGCTGTTTGATCCGTTAATAACAGAGAAATGTGCATGTTTCTCACTAGATCTCGCAGCGATAAGCGCAGTTATTACTTCAGTGGCGAATTCAAAAAGCATTTGAAATTCAAATGCTTTCTTTACTGGTCTGGATCTCTTAGCGTTGTGTGGTGTCGCTTGATCAGGCTCGCGCATAGGGCTCGCGAGTCCCGCTTCACAGGTCAAAACTGATAAACGGTCCACACAAACACAATAAGAGTAGCTCAGTTTCGTTCCTTACATTGCATTTGCTAGTTGATGTTGCCAGCCTCTTTGAGCGCGCTTGCCACCCGCGACGCGCCTTCATTTGAAATAACGAAATTGTGGTCGGCAGAAAAAATGGTCCAACGAACGGTTCAATACGAATACGCGTATCGTTACACCCCTAATATATATATATATATATATATATATATACACACATACATACCTATGTAATTTTTTTACCTTTTTTTTTTTTTTTTTAACCTTTTTTCACATTAAATTTCAACAATACAATAACCAACACCATAATTTCACAATAGGCTTCAAGGACAAAAAAAATAAATATATATATATATATATATATGTATATAAGTGGTTTTTAAGACAGTTATTTTTTATCTTTTGCTGTTGTGTGTCACTAAGAAATATCACTTTACTTTTCCAAACAATCCCACCATGTTTAAGTCTGTCTGGGATTACATGAAGAAACAGATGAAATTGAGACAAACTAAATCCAGAAAAACTGTGGAAACATGTCCAAGAAGTTTTAAGAAACCTTCCAGCTAAGTTGCCTGAAACATTATAAGTTTTAGGAGGACAAAAGGTGTTTTACACATAGTGTGGTCACAGAAATATTGATTTGATTTACTTAATAGATGTTAATTGATAAATAAAATCTAAAACTTAAAACTTCTTACAGTACTGTAGCTTTGCATGAAGTTTTCTTAAAACGTCTTGGAGATGTTCCACAGTTTTTCTGGATTTAGTTTGTCTCAGTTTCATCTGTTTCATCATGTAACCTCAGACGGACTTGATGATGGTGGGATCAGATCTTTGTGTGGATCTTTGTGCTGTTGTCAGACTCCTTGTGCATCGTGATATGGTCACGTAATTGAATCTATTGATTCATGACACAAACACGTTTATTTTGTTATTTTCGTGATATCAGCACGTTTTTTAAACTAATGTATTTCAATGGGAAGCATCTTTCGTGACCACAGCACGATTCTTTCTGCCAGACGGGCTGCAGCAGAGAAGCTGTTAAATCATAATTTACACACAAGATCTTATCACGGTTTATATATGTATTTCTTTTAATGTTATTATTTCAGTCTTATTGCCAGGGAAGCTGGATTGCTTTGCTGTTTATTGATATTTTTAAAACTATAACGCTACATCTATCAACATTTATTTAGATGTCATTGTATTCATTCATTTCTTTATTTTAATATTATTTCGGTCTTATTACCGGTGAAATATTACAGTAAGCCTATGCTGTAAGACACGGGCCGAGCGGGGCTCATTCTAAGCCCATTAGCCACAATGCAATGCGGGCATTCATATCACAGAATCTGACAGCGATCAGCGGGTCTTTAACGACAGTATCGCATTTTTAAGCAGCCTTTAAAATGTTTTTAGAGTCTGTAAAGTTTTTTAAAAATCGAAAAGCCCAAAGATCTGTATCTCTGCTAAATGAATTTAACATTAGCCTATGTTTGTGATGCCCTTTATTTTTAAGTTTCTTTTTTGTTTGGTTCTTTTTATTTAGATTAATGTTGTTTCAAGTTATACTGACTAAATGTGAAAATGTGTAAAAGAAATGTGTGAAGAACTTGATATTGAATTCTGTAATAAATAAAAAAAAACAAAAAAAAAAACATTGCGCATCTTACAGTAAAAAATTAATAAAAAAAAAAAAGTACATTTAATCAGTGGTTTTGTCACCAGCAACAACACGTTGCTCAGTTTTTTTTCAGTAAGTTAAGCTCCATAATAAAGTTTTTTTTTAAAAAGCTCCAGTGAGTTTCTTTTGATGCCCTGTTAAATGTGAAGTGTGTTTGATTTATGTCTTGTTTAATTTTTCGCAAAACCTTTTTTTTTTTTTTTCACAACAATATCTGGATGCCGGCGCGCCTGCCGCTCATGGCAATTACTTCCTCTGGAGTCGTTGAGTAAGGTAGGCTAAAATTATTGGCAACTTCATGAACAAGTAGCCTATGTAACTCGATGAAATGCATGCAAATGTGTATTAGTCAAGTATGTTGCTGGGATATTGTCATGACTGCCTTTTGCCCTATTTTAACTTTTTGTGACATTGCTTTGGTGTTTCCATTTGTCTGATATCACCCTCTCGGGGTTGTATTCACCATAACAACCGCCTCGCTCCACATTATCCCGCTTATTACAATTTACATGGCTACTTACCAAATAAATCAATCATTTGATACAGAATATTGATTTTAAAAAGGAGTTTATTGATTAAAATACGATTGTATTGCTTCCGCTAAAGAAAATAGTCCGTTTCGTCTCTACGGTTGGAATCCTGCGTCCATAGCAACATAAACTTCTGTTTCATTATCCGGACTTCTTTCAGCGGATTGATAGCTGTCCTCCAGACTCAGAGTGAACAGAACTGCGTCCGTGGCAATGCTCTGCTATGCATGGCAACGCATAATGCCTTAGAATTCAACCAAGCCATGTAATAATGTTCTGTATTGAATTGATAAAGAAGTTCCATATTTTTGCAATTCCATTTGATGCAAATCGGTAGTTCTAGGCTCAATCCCAATTCACCCCTTGGCCCTACCCCTCCGTTTTGCGCGTTCCCGTGAAGGGGTAGGGTTGTCTCGATTCTCTTTTGGTTGGAGGGGTAGGGGTAGGGGTAAGGGGAAGGGCCAGATAGCCCTTGAAACGAAGATTTTTCGGGACCACACTTCAAACGAAGGGGTATGAGAAATGTACCTGCATACACCGGCTAATCATTTTCTTCATGTCACATTCAATCTTGTGTTCATATTTACGGTCATGTTCTTCAAAGAAACGGTTGCAAAAAAATCGCTAAAGTTCGTTAACAATATGACGCGTGTAAAAAGCAAAAGTTTGAAGCATAGTGGACGCGCGAATGAGGTGAATTCGCGTCCGCCGCGCTAAACGCCTCATTTGCGCCGCAAGACCTCCAGACGTGCGTAAACGCGTCTTTACATTGACTTAACATTGAAATCACTCGCGCCAGACGCTCTATTCGCGTTTGGTGTGAACGCAGCATTAGGCGTCGAAGATATCGTCATCTCTGTTGTTTTCTGCGAACTTCAGAAGAAAAATGCACAAAAAAAATAGCTGTAACTCACGCAATTGAGATGACTACAGCTGACGACGGCATCTTGGAAGTTTGTGATAAACATTGCCGCATCTCCTGTGACGTAGGCGCTAGCGACGACGTATAATGACGTGTAACGGTGTAGTAGTGGTGTCCCATTTCTTAGGGGAATATTTTCACCCCTACGCCTTGCCACTCTGTTTCAAGGGGCAAGGGTAAGGGGTAGGCGAAGGGTTAGGGGTAGGCGAAGGGGTATAAAATAGTTAGTTAAAATAAGTAGTTACTGTTAATACAAGGTGATTTGCTTGACTAGTCTATAGGACATGCGATTTTGAGAAAAAAATTGCACCTGTCAAACTCGGTCTACGCGACTAGTGCTAATAAGTCTGAGATTCAGGCTTTAGTTTTTGAGATCTTTAGTGCTCATAAAAGCGTGCTCATAAAAGTTATTTTTAGCTGCACCAGTCACAAAAACATTTTGAAAATGTTATATTTTATCCATTGTTAAGTAAATTCATTGTCTCCGTCCCATTAACTCCCTTCCCCTAAACTAATGTTGTTTTTTTGATTCTACCAACCTACCTAGTAGATCACCAGTAGATCACCACAACCAACGGCCCTTTTAAGCGCCAACCTTTTTTTTTTTTTTTTGCAAAATATATAGGGTATAAAGTGTATGATAAGAGTTGTCTTTCATATCCATTGCATATCCATTTGTTAAAAAAAATTAACAGCCTAATCATGATTTTCACTTCAACCCCAGAAAGAATCCGAGGAGCAGAGGCAAGTTGCCCCTCCGCCAATCCCAAAAAGGAGGGCGTGGAGGGCGGCCCAAAGCCTCAGCTACTGGTAATAATAATAATAATTGGTATAATAGTAATTAGTTACACATCATTGTCAAGAAATCAAGTTGGTTTGCTGGTAGACTTAATTAACATGTACTTGTATCCAGTCAGAGCCCATTATAATGAGGTTGAATCATGTGAAATATGTTTATGCAGTATTTGATTTGATAACTGTATTGTATTGCATCCACAGGTTAACTGTACTATTATTTCCATTTATTTCACCTAAGTACTGTTGTTATTTATTTTTTACATGAAATTTCCCCTGTATTTGAAATGTATAGAAATGTAGATTCAACCAAAAAAGTATGCATTGGTGGTCTAACTTGGTTTTATTCCTCTTTGTGCTGTTGTAGTTACACACACCCAGATTGAGAACTACCTGCTCACTGAAGAGCTTCCTACAGCCAGTCTTGATCCTCAAGTGGAATTTGGTAAAATATGATCAAATACATTTGATTTATTATTAGGTAATTTTTTGAGGCAGATCTGAAAAGCAGGGTTCACAAAAATCCTGGAACACCTGTATCATTGGAGACTAGATTGCCATTCATCTAAACTCCTGGCAAAAAATGGCAAAACTCGAAATCTTGCCAGACCTCCCGTGCTAATGGGCTGCTAAACCACAATTGGCCTGTGCTGGTTTTCGGTCGTGGCTTAGCGAAGGGTCAATTGTACCCGCATCAACTGCTTATAAATCAGCAAAGCCACGAATAGTGTCCACAATGGGCTGAGTCCTATTATTGAACCACTTTTTTTGTAGTAGTTTCAATTTTGTCCCCATGGAATTCCATCTCAATTTTCACATTGATACAATTTACCCTGATCCATGTTTCAAAGTATGCTGAATTTGGCCCTAGACTGTGGGAAAGTTGATTTGGAAAAGTTCAGAAATTTTGTTAATGAAAGCATCGGCAAGATATTTAGACTTTATTATGAAATCATGTTGACATATTGATGGTCTGCATAGAAATGGTTCTTTGTCAATTAAATTAATATTTGTCTTTACAGAAAAAAACATGGAGAGCCTCTCTGCTATGATGTCTGACTCGCCTGAAATCCAGAGGGCGTCATCATCATGGACTTTCAGGCAGCAGCAAGCCTCACAAAGATGGAAGGAGGCAAGGCCATTCCATCTTAAATGCCTCATCCAAACTCAGGATGTTGGCCAACCATTTTGTAGCCATTGCAGCAAGCCTGCGGTTGTTAGGTGAGATCTCATTAAGGTTCTTTCATACTTTGTAGTTTTTTAGAGTGCATCACTAATTGATGTCTTCATGTTTCGGATAAACTGCATGTTTATGGTGGAATCAGGGCTGTTTCAAAGAGTTGATTCAATGACTAAATTGGTTCATTGATTTCGTTCCTAGATGCAGAGAGTTTCTACCAGATCAGTGGTTCTGTGAAACCTGCGATACCGAGAATCACAGGAGATGGCCACTCCTCAATAGGGAGTCAGTCTTTGAGGGCTTTTTTAAAGCTATCTCCCCATCCACATATTTTGTAAGAGGCTTGAGGGAGGATACAGCTCACACAACCAAAGTAGGTAATTGCAAAACTCTTTTGTACTCTTGTCTAATAAATCTAGTAGGCTAATTTTTTGTTTATCTTTCCTTTGCTAGCTTGTATTTTGCCAATGGTGAGAGTTACTCCAAAATGTCCCTGTGAAGTCCCTAGCATAACTGTGTACCCTGGCAAAGCAGTAATTTTAATTTCCATCAATGGTAATATTTCTACACTCTGATCTTTTTTCAATGGTAATATTTCTACACTCTGATATTTTTTCAATATTCAGCTTTCCCCCCCTTTTTTTGGCTTTGCTTTGCAATGAAAATAACAGTACTCAAAAATTACAGAACACATCTTGTCATTATGATAATCCAACAATAGTATACTTATTTGAACTATGCTGGTGTGATTCTACTCAAGATGTATCCCAAGTGTCTTAAAGTCTGCCAGCTGATTGTTTCTAAAAAGTCAAGTATCCATGGTTTTGTTTTCTTATAACCCAAGGGCGTTATGACATGCACCAGCCACTGTTTGCATGCCAAACATGCCAGCAGCAGTGGGCTCCAGAGCTCATGGACCTCGTAAACAGTGGTTACTGGCCAGCTTCCACCAGCTCTTCTACTTTGTATTCCCTCAACCTTTTGAGCACTGTAAGAGAACTGAAAGTCATCGCGCCAGCACTATCCAGACAAGCCTATGCAAAGCTGTTGGAGCATCGTACAAAGTGTGGTGGGCGGGTAAGTGTTCACCATATTATAGAATTGTTTAACATATGCAGACATCTCCAAAGTAACAATTAATATAATGCATCTTTCAGTCAGGACCAGTGTGCGGGGACACCCTGCAGCGCAGCTTCCCAGAGTTTTCCTATTGTGCTTTTGAGGAAGTTAACTTGTCCTGCGGTGCACCTTTCACCTGTCCCGCTTGCACCCCAGACATGCTGGCAATCTCTGTGGATGGCAACAGGAAGCTGTATCGGTTTCTCCGAAACAGAAGGTGAAATTGTTTCTTCCAGTATAGATTGATCTGGATTTTTTATATTCAATATTCAGTATGGATAAATGTTCTGTTTCGTTTCTTCCTCAGCTCTGACTCTTCATTTTTTGAAGGGTCATTTATCGCAGGAGACACATCTGTGTCTGCATTTGTTGATGTCTTGCATAAACCTGTGAAACAGGCAGGTTTCAAATTATTTGGTAATTAAATTACTATGCTTTTACAGCCCAGATTTTCTTTGCATTGGTGAAAAAATGCTCTCAAATTCAAAATGCAAGGTGTATATACAGTATGTTTATAGTGTGTTTCATTTACATTACAGATACCTGGACAAGGCAGATGTAGGAGCTCCTCGTGGACAGCAGCGAAGGAGACTTCTAGGAGGACCATCAAGTTGGACGAAGAGGGCATGGAGGTTGCGGTGTGTCGGCATGGTTTCCTCAAAGTGCTTAATATGTTCAGAGGTGAGATTATAATAAATTGTTTGCTGTTAAATGTAACTTTGTATTGTTGTTATTTGCATGTTGCTTTGGACAAAAGCTAAATACCATAATCATATCGAGAAGCATCTCAATTATCAGTATTAGTTCAGCTTATACCACTGCTTGGTTGAGTTTCCCATTATGAGGTGCTATTTAGAATGTACAATAATAGGATATTTGCATGTCTAATACAATTTGTATATCCCTAAGTGAAATCTTTGCCTACCCCATGTATCTGCAGAATGAGTTGATGAGTTCAAAGCCAAGATTTATCGCCATGGAAGTAATATGTAAATACTGGCCATATTTACACAAATCAGCAAACATCCTTCCTGACATCAATCAGGCCTTTCCTAAGTGTCATGCACGCTTACAGCACATTCCACTAAGTGTGAGGTATGTTCAGTGTTTATTATGTTTAACTGTATCATCGTAAAAAATAAGTCCCTCCGCTGCGCGTCAGGGTCCGGTTCGCCCTGTCGTTACTTTTTATCCGATAATGACCGGCGGACATTACATTATCCCTTACGTGTCTTCTTACTTCTAGATTACATAACCAAGAAGGAGCAGGGTCAACTGCGGGGGAGGAAGTTGAACAGGTGAACAGCTACCTCTCCCGCTGTGGCCTTAACAAACTAAATACATGCCGAAAGGAGGTGATTGTAGTATTTGTTGTTTTTCTCTTCTAATGTCATTTTTTTATTGCTTATTGCATGACATTCACTCAACATTTACTCTCAACAGCACGTTGTGGATATGCTTACAATCCATGCTATGGCCTGGAACTACAAAAAAAAAATCACAACACTACATCGGGCATTGTCTGCAAGATATTTGAAGGTGTGTGTAACCCACGGTGGAATGGAGCCTGTATGAGTGCATAAACTTGTGGATGCTAGAATTCACACTATTGTAACAGGAAAAGAGGTACTGGAAATGACGTTTGACTGTGTATAGTTAAGTTAAAGTTGAACAACTTGAACATTTAACTAAGAGTTCATGTTAACCCTCTGAGGTCGGCAAACGCACAGGCGCGTTTTGCTGGATTTTCTTCACATAGTAGCACAATAAACTTAAATTACGGAATCATTTATGGTCATACAGAAAAATAAATATGAAAAAGGAATCTGTGAGATGTCTACTTTTGTATGTGTCCACTTACAATCAAATCAAAACATTGTGCTTTTGTAAAATAAAGAAAATAAACCGGGTGTGCTTTCTGCCTCTCCGTCTCTGTGAACTTTTTTTTCTTGAGCACGTCTATAAACTGAAACAAAACTCAGCGAATACTTGTCACACATTTATGAGCCATATATCTTTATAAACATTTAAGTGTGTACTTTTAAATGATCGGATTCAAACTGAAAACAAATATTCTCTGTTTAAGTAATTTGTATAAAACCAACAAGATGTCCAGTTTCTCAAACCCTTGCTCATTATTTTTAATTTGACCACGCCCATGCGCGCAAAAGAGATTAGGCTTGTTCGACTTCATGCAGCTCTAGGCAGACCGATCGGCGGCTGACTTGAAGCAGTGCATGCCGGTTAGAAATTTTTTCCGACTTGATACGGCGCCGATGCCACGTGACTGTGACGTATGCCATTATTTGGCAAATATTTCATTTATTTCACTTCAGCTGAGGTAAAGTATGCAAACACCACATGAGCGGTCACTACGGGAACCAGAAAGTGTCCGACTTCACGTCTCCGTTTACAGCTCCCTCCTCGCCTGCACGCGGCTACTCTCGCCGATCGGTTACATCCAGCCGCAGCCGATGTCGAACACACCTAATGACATGCAAATCTCCTTGTTAAAGGTACAATATGTACGATTTTTGCATTAAAATATTCCAAAATCTCAAGGCCAGTGTTATATATTTTGTTTAGTTGATTACTTACAATATCCCAAATGTTTCCAACTATTTTTAAATCGTGAGAAAATTGCGATTTTAACCAAGGAAAGGGGCGTTAGAGCAGGGGTGAGCTGGGAGTCGCCAGTCAATGGCGTCATATCCGCATTACCCTTGGTTTCCACTCGTACTGCGTGGAGTCCTGGACAAATGCGGAAGTTGTAGTTGTAGCGTCTATCAAGCAACAAACGTTAGCTTGTTTCGTGCTGTCGTTATGGAACACAATTATTCTTTACCGATTGCAGCTGGTTCTGTCGACAAAGCATGCTTAATTTTATATTTTCCAAATGTAGCATTCGGTAATAGTTATGTTTATGTAAGGGAAGTATTATTGCTTTAGATTTGTGTTTAGTTTATTGACATTGTTTATCACGTCGGAGGGCTGTTCCATAAAACAAGATTAGAAAACAAGCCAGGCTTATTTTGGTTAGTCAGACTTATTGTCGGTGGATTCCGTTTCATAAAGCAAACTTAAAATAGTTCAAACTCAGTTACCCTGGCAACTTATGCTGGGAAACTAGCCTGGTCCGGGGCAGGCTAACTGTCAGGCTAAGCCTCAGTTGTTACACAGATCCTCTAACACTGACCAATAGGAACACAATGATTTTACCACTGACACTCTCTCATACCATTATTGGACTTTATTAACCACTATTAGTCCAAAAATAAATACACAGTATACAGAAAATCAACTTAAATAAGGCTACAATGATAAATTAGACAATATAGATCTATATATATATATATATATATATACACTGTATATATATATATATATATATATAGATATATAGATAGATAGGTCTAAATACAATATATATATACAGGTTTTCTTTTTTTACTGGCTGAATATTTTGTGCCCAAGATTTAATTAGATTGTTTTAAAGATTTATGAATACATTTCTCTCTGGTTTTGTTTGGCAGCTGTAGTACATGTTTATGATTAGAAGAACATTAGAACACAATAAAAAAAAAAAAAAGCTTTGTAAAGCAGAAGTTAAAATCACAAAATTAAAAATAAATAATTACAAAAGCACAGTATAAATTTTAACTGGTAAGATGAATCTGAGCTTAGTAATTGACAGTATAGCCTACATTTGATTACCCCATTACAATAGTCCCTTTACAGTTATTGCTATCATAAAAATACACTTGTACACATCTAATGACCAAATAACAAATATTATAATATATATATATATATATATATATATATATATATATATATATATATATATATATATATATATATATAAAATGTACTTTATTATGTCTTTCAATTCAAACACATTCAACATTATACAAATGGACAGTTCCTTTAAAGACATCATATTTTCCCCCAATAAATATTCCTTATTTTTCCTTCTACTTTTTTTCTTTTGTGATAATACCCACCAAGACATAGCCTAAAAAACACACGATTAGAACAATAACCAAAAAGTACATAGTTAGACACTTTTACATATGATTTAAGGGGGAAAAGACAAAAAACAATAAATAAATATTAATACAAATTTAACATTCAGATATTTATATCAAACTCTTATAATGACACATAATTCCTAATAGTTATTCAAGTAATATTATTTGAATATCAAATATTCAATATTAAATAAGTAAATAAATAAAATAACAAATAACTAGAAATAAAAGGGAGGGAGGGTTATATAAAAATGTAGTTAATGTAGGCTAATATATTCCTTTATTTTATGGAATATTCTTTGATTTTAGAGTTGCACATATCTTTTCAAAATGTATACATTTGCTCTTAATTTCATGTTATCCTCTCCATAGTGTACTTTAGAAACTAAATCTACTCATTTAAAACTGGGGATTCTTGCGTTCTCCAAAAAATTATTGCATTAAAAGCTGTAATTCTCAGAATTCTAAATAAGTATACATCATCTTTATTAAGTAGCATAGGTCCTATTACCCAAAACTATATTTTGTATCTTTATATATTTAGTTTCTCAAAAAAAGTTGTGTTTACTGAAGTACTTCTGTTCGCTAGAAGTTCATTGCAACTTATCCAACATCCTAAAGATAAATTATTATAATTAGAAGATATTTCTAGTGTTATAAAATATCGCATATTAATTTTCCAAGCAAAATTATTGCGCTCCTATTTGGCGCGCATGCGCTTAGCAGCGCTCGTTCAATATGAAGATTAGCAGCAAAATGGATACATCTGCACGACTTTCTAACATTTAAACTGGAGAATATAACTGTAAAATGTAAGTTTTGCACTGAGGGGGAAAAAAAACAATGTCACAAACGCATAAAACAGCACAAAATATACACTGTTTGATGGTGGATCGATTTGATCCACGATCGACCTCTAGGGCTGCTTCAGAAACGCGTGCACACGCAATTATCTAGACTAGATAAACCTGGATCAAATTAGTGAGATTGCGTGAACTTCAATTACCTTTTATGGAACCACTTTAGCCCCAACTTATTTGTTAGGCTCATTCAAGTCCAGGGGCCCGTTCTTCGTACGTTGCTTAAAACCTCCGAGATCAAATGAGACATCCAAGATGATATCATCGTCCTAATCATGATCTGGCTAATTAGGTTCTTCGAACACACCTGCTGGATATGATTAGTATAGCTGGATTGAGTTAGTGAGATAGTTGCGTGTTCATGCGCTGGTTTAAAAGGGGATATGTATCGATAGTAGAAACATTGATCAGCAACGCTGCTATTGGCTGCTCAGCGTGGCCAAAGAGCGCGCTCAGTTTTTCTCCTCAGCAGAGCAAGAACTATTTAGTCGAAGTTTATTCTGAATTTTAATGTTTAATCAAAACGCCAGGGAACACCTCAAAGTCTGCAAAAGCCAGGAGAGAGGGCTGGCAAAAAGTAGCAGACAATTTAAATCCGTAAGAAGTGGCCATGTTAGATGTTTTTATCACTTAATAGCCTATATATTTGTATTTTAATAATTGCATAATTACTTTGTTCATTGTAATGTCAGAGTCACCACACATGGGAACAAATAAAAGTGAAGTACAAAAATATTTTACATAATGGTAATTTTTAGTTATTATAGTCTCTTTTATAAAAGGCACTGTTAAATAAATGGTTGTCTGTTTATAAAAGCAACCAAGAAAAAAGATCTTAGTAGCCTACACTGTAAAATAATTTTTGCTGCATTAAATTAAGGCCGTATAGTCATTTCAACTGTTAAATCTTGAGTAATGATGAATTGCTTTGACTTGTGAAAGTGAAAACTGATAAACTTATGTTAATGTAAAAATATTTTGCCATGAGTTACAGTATTGATTACATTTTTCCCGAGTGTAGTTCATTGTAATGACATTGTGTTTTCCTCTTTTGTGCACTTTTACATAATACACCAACACTAGTATCTGTTCCCAAGAAAGTGTTGGCTGAAATATGTGCAGTAAGTGGACATTTTCTAACTTTCCAAAGGAAAGAAAGTAGGTATAAGACTTTGTAATGTCCATTTGTTTCCATTGCACTGGACAGTGAATAAACCCTCTCAGATAACTGTCATATGGAGGAACTAGCCTACCAGCAAGTGCATAAATAACTTTTACATAAATTACTTAATTTATATTTGTATGCTTTATGGCTGCAATATAAGTTGCAGGATTCCACATCTACAGAAAGGCCTAGAGAAGAGTCTGCACAGACAGAGGAGACATAGGCCTACAGGTGGGCAGTGTATAGCTAACTTTTCCTTTTCATTTGTTGCATGAGGCATGTGTCTAATATCTCTTGTTGCAGGCACTTGACCACTGGCTTTTCTTTAAGAACAATTGAAATAAAACTCAAGGAACTAAGCATATTTGTCTTTTATTAAACATTTAATGAAAAGTGTTGTTTTTTTGCCAATGTTGTGTAATATGGCACATGCAACAATGTCACAGGCCCTGTCAGGTGTGCAACCCTCAGACTTATCAGACACTGAAATCTTCCCTTTAGTTAGCCAGTTAATTTCATTGTGTGCCCTTGTCCTGGCTAGAGCTGCATTGTAACTGGTTTGGGTCAGGGAATGGGGTCATAAAACACCTGTCTGCAGGCAGGAACATGTCATAATCACCTATGAAATAATGCAGTTCTGTTAGGATCAGCATAAGTGTATGTAATACAGTGAGCTTGATATTTAATTGTGGAACTTTTCTTACCACTTTCAAATAATGTGCATAAATGTAAATCTCTGAAAATTCTTAAGTCATGCACAGATCCTGGCCATTTTGCTTTCACATGTGTGATATGGAAGATTTAAGTCAACTGCCTTTTTTTATTTGATATAATATTATTAATCTGGAATATTAAGAATCCCAATAGTAACTGGGCTGCACATTTACATTGTGAACCCCCTTTCTGTTCACATAATCCCCTTCATTGAGGCCTTGATGGCAGTCTATAGCCTATAGTCTATGGTACCAATCACGTTAGTGAAGCCTGAGTGACATACTGTAATCGGCATGGTCATGATTGCATGATCTTCATAAAAAATTATGATAGCCTAAAAAAAAAACTGCTTTACAACATTGGGTTTAAAAAAAAAAACTGCTTTAAAAAAAACCTGCTTTACAACAGTGGCTTGGAAATGCCACCAAAAAAAACAAAACAACCTAAAACTGTTTTTTAAACCTAATAGCGCCAAGTAAACTCTGAATGACACGACAGACAGCACTTTCCATCAAGTTCTCCGCATCTCCAATAGTGTAAAGGAAAGATAGATATAGGAAAGATATTTCCAATAGTGCAAATAATCTTAGGGCAATGCAAACAGTTTGTGCTGTAGTTAAAGCCCGACTCCGAAAAGTCGAAAATAAATGTGCGTTTCCAACAAATTAATAATGTAAACGACAATCTCACGAGTCACGAGAAAAAATATATATCTCAGAAAGTGCACTATCACGCTGCGCTGGACTTCCCGTATCAGCTCTGCTTATGAAGCCGCAGTCTAATCCTGTTAACATGAAATAAGCCTCTGCTCCCGAGCAGGTTTAAGATTGCGCACCTGTTGCTATGACAGCAAGTCCAGGATGAGCGTCGAAGAACCAAACAATCCAAGATCATGCCAAATCGCCAACAATCAAATCCAGCTAACTGAGTTAGCGACGTATGAAGACCGGGCCCCAGTTTTGGAGTTTAATCCCCGCTTTTCTAAGCGTCTTTTATGGAACAACCCTCGGGTGTTTATGGCCATGTAAATAAATATAGCATGTGTTATACATAAAGATTAATCAGTATTTTGGCAAATGATGTGGGTATGTTCGAATGTACTTTTACAACAATTGTTTAGAACACGTAAAACTGTGCCGCTTTATCACAACAATGAATTCAACAAATACAGTAACATCTATGATAACCAATTTAGTATTAAACCTTACTTTTCTTGCTGTTAATTCGTTTTAATGAAATAAAAGTGTGATAAGGTTCAAGAGTCAGGAAGGAAGAAGACAGGGATCGGCGTGACTGGTACTCGTACTTTATTAAAATAAAACAAAACAAACAAAAGTCGCGCCAACGCGCATTCACCGTGGCAACTGCGACGGCACAAAACAGTTAAAAAATGAGAGCTCGGATCCACCGGTTTTCTTTCTCTGCATCCAATTTACCCAATAATACTGCAATAAGACACAGAGGGTTCGTCATTTGCACTTGACCTACTTGCTCGTCTCGTTTCTCTCTCTACCGTTACAGACCGCACTGAACCACGCCCCCCCTCGCCACAAAAAGCATGTCATTAAACGCAACATTTATAAAAATATAACTTTATCTCATCCATGAACATGATTTTTCGTTTCCCGTCTGACTGATTTACATTCACGGTGGAGTTGAAAACAACAGTTCCCATCATTCCACGCTCCTTCACATCATCATCAAGCTACGTCGTTGTTGTTGTTTGGAATGTAGCGCCCTCTAGCGGCAAAAAATGTTGCATATTGTACCTTTAAGGAACGCGAACGCGCACAGTACCTCAAACACTTCATAAGTTTCTGCTTTTCGTCAAGTTTGGAAGACACGCCGTGAGCTTACATTGGATTTACCTACCGATCTAAAGTTGGTTTGACATTAGACAGATGTTCATCTGCTAAAAACTTCAATAGATCCTGACTGGGTGAGTATAATGTATAAAATTTGGTTTACCTGCAAGGTATTAGGACGTAGAACTGAACACAGATGACAGTTTATTTGTTTTTAATCCTGCTCAATGTTTTCAACACAGACAGTGCTTAATTTGTAAAGTGGGAGGACCCGAAGCGCAGAGGGGGGGTGGATCCGGTGACTCAAAACGGGAGTTGGAGGTAATGAAAAAAAAAAGAAAGAAAAAAACACTGCCTATTTTTAACGCATGTACTGAGGGGGTGCTAGATCATTGACGGGGAGCTGCGCAAAACTTGGCGACTAAATATTTAATATTCAATTAGTTTAATGATCACAATTAAAGTTTTAATTTTATTAAATTGAACAAGCGCAACATTCAGCATTCAATTAAATATTCTAAAAGATGTAGGCTATTATTAATAATAATGTTATTTCAACATAATATCTCATTATTCCGACATAATATGTGTGCGTGCAACAAGCAAGATGTGCATTTGTAAATCCGGTGACGCGTGCATTGATTTTTATTAAGGCAGTTGGTTGATGAAAAATTTATTAAAATGAAGATACAATTTATACAAAACGAAATTTACTTTAAAGAAAGGCTTTCTACAAAACATAACTTAATGAAGTGGTCAAAATCATGTCTGACTCACTCCATGTCTCATATTGCGCATCCTATCTTACTCATGCTGTTCACTTTTCATAAATCAACATAAATGGAAAAAAAATAACATTATAATATTTTAACAAATATGAAACTAAATGCGCTTACTCTCTATTTGTACAAATTGCTGCACATTCATTTAATTCAGAATTTTGCACACACAAGTTGAAAGGCATTTGTTCAAATCAAGTTCACGGATAATTGTGCGTGCATTTATTAATCATTTTGATACTAAAATCATAAAGTAGGCTATGCTATGTACAAAAAATCAGATGAGCCCAGAATATGAACGCAATTACACGTTAAGCATTTTCCTCCCATAGAAAACCATTATAAGAACGCTTAATGTGGCTTAATGCAGATTATAATGTCCCCTTATTATGTCGAAATATCGAGATATTATGTCGATACTACTACTGCTGTGTCCACCGTGGTCTCCACATTCTTGATCAGCGGAAACGATTTTTGCTTGTTTGGGATCTGACTGGCCAGCGTATTTGAAAAAGTTAAGCAAACTTTGCTGTCTTTTTGACATTTTTCCCCTGAGTGAAACGATCGAGGCTAACAACAATCTCAACAAGCGCGCAAGTCATGTGTCACTTAGTGTATCTTAGTTTTTTTCATTTAGGCAATTAATTTTCTATAGTGACACGGGAGGTTTGTTTGAAGAATATTTTTCCAATTTTAGTATTTTATATGAATTTCAGTCTGGTTTTAGAAGGTTGCATTCCACAGAGTCAACTATTCTATATTTGACGGATTATATAAAGAAAGGAATAGATAAAGGTAAATTAAGTGGGATGGTACTGCTCGATTTACGAAAAGCCTTTGACACAGTTGACCATAGTATTCTGTTGTTGAAATTAAATGCTATGGGTTTTGACTCTAATTCATGTAAATGGATCAAATCCTATCTTACGAACAGGTGTCAAATGGTCGATGTAAATGGAGTGTGCTCAGACTTTTTGCCGATCTCTAGTGGAGTACCACAAGGTAGTGTATTAGGGCCCTTACTTTTTTAAATTTATATAAATGATTTAAAGATGGCCTGTTCTAGCCACTTATCATTATATGCAGATGATGCCATAATAATAGTTACTGATGAAAATAAAGAAACAATAGAAAACAAGTTAAGTAGAGAAATTGTAGAAGTGTCTAATTGGTGTTTTCAAAATAAGCTATTTTTGCACTTAGGGAAAACTGAGGTTATTTTATTCGGTTCTGCTGCAAAGTTGAAGAAATGTCCCAACTCAGAAATAAGGGTGGAAGATGAGTATTTTACTTTTAAACAAGAAGTGAAATTTTTGGGATGTATTCTTGATAACAAAATGACTGGAGATAGCATGGCAGCTGTAGCTTTATCGAAAATAAATTGGGTATTTTAAAAGTGGATAAAAGAGTTATGTTTATTAAAATTATGATGGTGTACAAAATAATTCAGAGAACTGTTCCTAAATACTTGTATGACTACTATGTTTTTGTGAGAGATGTACATTGTATTTCTACAAGGGCAAGGATAAATAATATATATCTGTACCGGTTTAAAAGTGTAGTTGGGAAAAATTCGTTTTTGTACTCAAGTGCAGTTGCTTGGAACGAATTGCCTGATCATATAAAACAATTTCAGGAGGCATGGCCCTTTAGAAGAGAAGTTAAAAAATGGCTTTCCAATTAGGATGCCTTAAGAATTTGTAAAGTGTGAGTTGCTTGTTATTTGATTTTATTCCCATTTGAACTGTTCGTTTCATTTTATGCAGGTAGAGGACCACAATGGAAATAAGCCTGTGGCTTTTTTGTGTATTTTATCCTCAACAAATTGTATTCAATGTATATGAACTGCCTCTGGCATGATTGTATAAGTTTATGATTATTGTAAAAAAAAAAAAAAAAAAAAGAGGTGCCGGATCCAATAAAAAAGGTTCCGGATCCAACGTCGGAGGTGACGGAACATGTTCCGGCGTGTTCCGGCTCAAATTAAGCCCTGGGGACCGTCTACGAAGTACGTGTACGTGGAAGCGAAGGAAACTGTCAATGGTTCCAAATAAAAAATTATTATTATTATTTATTTTTATTTTTTTGTGAGAGTAACTTTGAAACGTACTAACACATAACGCTCACTGGCAAATTAAATAATAATGATACAATTATTATTGTTATTATTGACTATAAAGTAATGCATAAAAATGCATTATTAAATAATGAAACTAAAGCATTTGTATTTTGCCCTATTTAAAATTTTCATTTATTTGTTATTTATTTTTAAAAAAGAGTATTGCATTTATTGGTAATTCACTGATATCGGTTCATCTGCTTATCAGTGTTGGCTGTTTATTGATATCAGTGCATCCCTAAAAATACAGTAATAAAATCTAAATCATAAAAGACACTACCTTTAAAAAAATTATAAAATATATTCTCTTTAAGCAAAAAAATCATCCTCATCTTGACATGTTTTCCAATCATGTTCATCTAACGGCCCATGCCTTTTCCATTTGTTCATGATTTACTGGACAAGGATTAAGCATAAGGATTTATTTTTTTTAAATCCTTAAATAATTGGATTAATTTTAATGTAGATAAGGGATAGGCAACTTCAGTCCTGGAGGGCCACTGTCCTGCAGAGTTTAGCTCCAAAACCTAATTAAACACACCTGAACAAGGCAATCAATGTTTTCAGGATTACTAGATAGATAAAAGCAGGTGAGTTTTTATCAGGGCTGAAGCTAAACTCTGCAGGACAGTGGCCCTCCAGGACTGAAGTTGCCTATCCCTGATATAGATTATGTAAAATAATAACTACATCAAATGTTTAATGTTGCCATATGAATTGTATGGTAAGCCTCTTATTCAAAGGGAAAAAACATTGTGATGGTGAATTAAAATAAGAAATATCATGATTGTAATGGTTTTCTTTTATTTTGTGCTTATTTTAAAGCTTGTTTTTAGGCCCCCTGGTTGAGAACGACTGATCTAACACACTGCTTTCCATTTTCATTATTTTATTTTATTTTGATTTATTTAACACATTTAATTACTAAATACTGCAGTCACCTCATAAAGCTGTTAAACCGTTAAAGGTGATTTACTCAGTAAATACTCAGAATAAATAAAAAAGTAAACAAAACAAAGAAAGTAGATATTGATTATATCTTTTGAATACTATCTTGTTATTACTATAAATGTAATAATTAAAGTAAAGGTCCTGAATCCGAAGCATTTGCATTTGGCTTATTCCAGGAACTTATTTTGTGTTACAAACTTTTGGCAAAAGACATGCCATTGAAATTTATGACAATTTACATGTATTAATCAATTTAAAAGTGTCTTACAAGGGTCTTATAACAATAAAAATGTTATGCTGGTTGTCACAGAGCTATACCAAAAGATTGTATTGAAAGGTATAACAATGAATAAAAGCTTTTTTCACTTGTTTTAAATAAAGATGCTAATCTAAATAAAATGCACATGTTACAGGCTACTACATTACTTCATTGAAGCACAAGGATATGAAACCACTAATATACAAATACACATAAGACGGTACGGTGGGGTGGGGTGGGGTGGGGTGGGGTGGGGGAGCGGGCAGTTAGGCATAAAACATTCTTACACTTACATGACATGTGAAGTATATAGTTTATACATTAACCCTCTCGGGTCTGAGGTGTTTTTGGGGTCCTTGAGATGTTCTGACATGCCCTGACATTTGTGCTTTTTTCAGTTGCTTATAAACATATTAATGGCAAAGGTGTAATTACACTCTATTTAGCACAAACAGGGCTACCATAATATGTGAGCAACATGTATGTACATGTTTTCATTTTTGAGAGAATAATGTTTATGCATGGTTATTGAAAAAACTAAAAACTAAAGTTTCTGAAATAAGGCCACAAAACACATACTAAATATGTGACAATAAGACTTTTGACTAATGGATGTCGTCGCCTAGAGTATTTTCTTCAAAATGATGTGAAAATCATCCTCCCTAATCGTTCACATAAAACGATACATTGATTTAAATTTTGTGAAACACTTTTAGTTTGGAAAGGCAATATGCGGATGGGGAGTAAACGATCCAACACCATCATGAATATTTAGTGGTTCACACCTGAGAAGTTCACACCCATAATGAGCCTTTCATTCAGGTGTGTCACTGAGACACAGGAAAGAATGCAAGGACTATATATGTAAGCAATAAGGTACGAGAGGCTGTGCTGTATCGTGAATAAGTAACGGCTGAAGGGCGTTGTTAGGCACGACGCGAGTGCCTGCAACCCCTTCAGCTGTTACTTATTCACGATACAGCACTTGCCTCGAGTACCTTATTGCTTTTATAAAACGGTTGCCACACAATACAAATATTAAAGCCGAAAAATATTTATCTATGCAACTTTCATGAAGTAAAATCACTAAAAGCATTCCTTCCGCAGGAAAAAATAGTCCCTGACCGTAAACAGCAACAGAAGTTACATACATTATTTCGCCAATAGATGGCGGCAAAGACTGACTCATTCAGAGTCAGTCGGTAGAGAAGACTTTTATATTGAAAAGACTCAAACTTGTTTTCACGGAGAAGGAAGACGCAACTGACAGATGACTAATGTTATAGGCACGGGAAAACCCCTTAAAAGGACAAGATATAGCAGCGGACATTCAAACGGATTATTTTATTATGAATATAGGACTGACCTGAAGGAAAATGCAATATCTACTGTGAATGCAGGTAACTTTACACTCGCTTTCTCGACCTCTCACAATACTCCACTATAGCTTCAATGAACAATATCAATGAGATCACACATGTGTTCAAAGGGATACTTCAGGATTTAGCATTAAGCTTTGTATTAGTAGAAAACCTGTAGTATTTTCGAATTACCATTCTTTCCACCCTCATGTCCCCCTGAGACGAGAGATTTATGTATTTTTTGTCTGGAAAAAATCCTCCGATGACGCAAAAATCGTCATTTTGCGTCATCGGAGGATTTTCTGTCCAGAGGCTAAAGACTACAGCCAGTAGAAGGCGTTGTTCCGCATGTTTTCAACCCGCCCATAGAGGGTGGGATCTCACTCACAGAATGTACACATAGTGTCAGCTTTGGAAGCTAAGCTAGCAGGCTCTTGTTCTGTGGAGAAAACTGAGTAGTAGGAGAAAGCTGAATAGTAGGGGTTACCATCCTCCTTTTCCCGGACTTGTCCGGCGGGCGAGATCGATCAAAATGTCCGGGATTCAGCTTTTGCTTTCTGCGGTCGCCATTCATTGTTTGTTTCAATCTAGCTGAATTCATTCCGATTGGTGAGTCTGAATGTAGTGTTTACATGAACGCTAAACAAGTGATCGGTTGATGTGCGTTTTACCATTGCTAAGAAAATTCCCGCTCCTCCGTGAGAGATGCGAGTCTGCGAGACCGGCGCGTCTCAGTAATGACGCCACCGGCCTTGCGCCGTTCTCCCGCGGCCGTCAGCCTCGTCCTGCTCGCCACAGTAAACATAATGAATGGCGACTGTAGAACGCAAAAGCCGAATCCCGGACATTTTGGGCTATCTCGAAATCACGGGCAAACTCGTCACGGAGACTCACTAAGTTAGTAGCCTAACCTTCTTGTTGTTTTCAACTGCGCTCTCTAACCGGTAGGCGTGGCCTCCTAGGGCAGCGAAGCAAGTGCATTCTGGGAGTTGTTGTCTTTCATCCACATAAGCCAAAAATACATTTTCTGGCTTTTCTCAGGCTAGAAAGCTCTGAATTCAAACATTTCTTCACATTTCTTCTACATAAATGACCTATTTTAAATACACATTCATCTTTCCAGAGGTGAAGTATCCCTTTAAGAGTGGTTGCTAGGGGTGTTGTGTAAATGGTAAATGGTAAAATTATTAATTAAAATTAAAATTAGCTATTGACCAATCAGAATCAAGGATATATATATATATATATATATACACACACACACACACACATATATATATATATATATATATATATATATATGTGTATGTGTGTGTGTGTGTGTGTATGTATATATATATATATATATATATATATAATTGGTTCACAGTTGGAAACACAGTTGTTGTTGTTTTTTTCACAAATTGTGCTTGCAAATTGTATAATATCCAAGGTAAACATTTCTAGTAACTGTGCAGTTAATTCTCATGCTGTATTTTCAGAAAATTTTTGAATATATTCTCTACCCAAATGTGTCACTAATAAAACACAATAAAAAATTATTTAAAGAGAAGGCTTATATTGACCTTTTAAGTTTTTGTTTACATCTATCCTTGTATATATTTTAGCTATTTTATTAAAAAGGTTATACAATTACAACAATTAAAATTTTAACAATATTTCCAGTGTAATCTTTCTTTGTAAAAAATACATTTTATCATACGTATTTCAAAATTAAGGATTCATTAGTTTAAATATCGCCTTCATTGGAACAAACACTATAACATCTTAGTTGATTATTTTTGACAAAACATATATATATATTTAACACATGAGCAGAAATTGGCAACATTATAATAAGCTTATTTGATGTGGCAGTATTTTACAGTAAAAACGTTATAATCTATCCGATTTTTTTTGTCGATTTTTACTCATCTTAGCATAGCAATAGAGTTTGGTAAAAGCTGTTCATTCATTCACACCAGGCCCGGGGTGATAATCGGGAGAATTCCCGGTGGGCCGATTAACTTTTGGGCCGGTCGAGGATTTTTGTAAAAAAAAATTTAAACCGGCTACACACGTTCCGCATTCTGACACCGCAGCGCGCAGCCTCTGCATGGGTTGTACCATGAGAGGGAGTTCTCCCCTCCCCTCCCCTCCCCTCCCCTCCCCTCCCCTCCCCTCCCATAGAGTTGGTTGGGTTCATAGCCCGTCTTTTCCAAAATGTTTTCTCAGGTAGGCTACCGCGGCACCGCCGGCGCCTACCATAGCTGGGCCGGCCCTATGGCGGTAAATCAATGACAAAATTGTCGGAGCGCACAACTGATGCTGGCGCGCGCAGTAAATGACATTTGCGAGAGGATAACAGATGTACACGCAAGGAAACGGGAACTCGCGAGCTCATTCAAACCCTGCGCGCACATGACATCTCCTCTGCACGCAATACAAGCCCTCGCGCGCGCGCGCGCATGATCATTCCCCACGCTCTCGGGCTTGATCTCCTGCTTTTGCTCGCTCGAACACTTTTATTTTTGGCAGTCGATGGGCGGGACTTACTGTTTTAATAACCTCAAATGTCATTAGGTATCACGTTTTTTTATTAAAAAAGCATTATTTTTGAATATTTTTGAATACAAATAAATCTGTAAACATTAGTTCAATATGCCTCTTTGTGGAAGAGTGGGATACATTTCAAATGCTTTCTTTCTGCTTTTGTTAATTTATCAACCTATCCTTGTGGAATAGTGGAACATTTTTTGTTAACTTCTCAGCTTAAGTGAATTATTATTTAATCTTTACATTATTTGTTGAACCATGTTATTAATAAAAACTACACAATAGTAAGAGCTGAACTTTTGCTTCATTTATCCAATTTGGAAAAAGTGCTAATTTGGAATTCCACCATGGAAAAAGTGCTAATTTGGAATTCCACCATGGAAAAAGAGGGGCGGTCTTGGGCCTGAAACTCCCGGGCTGAAAAGTGGCCCCACTCCGGCCCTGATTCACACACAGAAACGCGATTCATTTTGAAACAGTATTTTTGCCAGCTGTAGTAGCTACACAACAGCGCGCATCTGTGCATTCATTCATTCACACACAGAAACGCGATTCATATTTAAACAGTCTTTTTGCGTACAGACACTTGCGATTAGAACAAAGCATAGAACTGACCTATTCCTCAGCCGGATCCGTTGCTCCTCGAAATGAAATTTCCAGAACTTCTGAGGTAAATTTTCCAGGATTATTATCAAGATAGTATTATTCCTCACAGCGTCATAAAGTACATGAGTCTCAAAGTGAACTTGCGGTGTATGTTATCCAGCTGATGTGGGCGTTTCACAGGATTGCAGGATCGCCTCACATTTGCGTTTGAATAGCGCGCGCTCTCCGTGGGCGGAGTCAAATTAAAACATAATGAGCTGAGAAGAGAACGACCGACATCTCTCTCTTTTCATTCATATTACATAAACTGAGAATATTTGTTTTTTTATAAAAATTACTTCATTTAAAAGAAGAGAGTTCAAGCTTCATGCCTGTGTGACTGACTGAGTATTCGCTGAGTTATGGTTCATTTTCAGAGGCGTTTCAGAATGGACTTAACTGACAGAGAGAAGGCAGAACTTGCTTCGTGTTTATTTTTCTTTATTTGGCAAAAAGCACAACACTTTGTTTTTATTGTGAGTATACACCCAAAAAAATACACACTTAACTGGATCGATTGATGTATGAAACTCCTATGGAAAATCAAAGTCAACAGAGTATTTATGAGTCTCTTTTACACTGATAAAAAAAAGCGAGCTGGTATCGCCGACGATACCGCCGACCCCAGGGGGTTAAATGCAAAATGCATTAAATCCTAATTGTACATCAATTCTTCTGTTAAAAACCATGGATGATGTTGGAAGGAAATGGCTGAGTAAATCCTGAAGACATTGTTACTGTTTTTGTCACCCCATGTTACACTTTTAAGTATTCAGAAAGGGCCACTATGCTCTTTGGGCTTTCACAAAACGCTTTGGAGGTGCTTTGACAACTAACTGGGTAATTACTTTCAACATATATTTTCCTGAGACAAGAGTTGAACACAAATTAGCATTTTGTTCCAACAATATATGGCAATGGGAGACATTAAGGGCCCTTGGCAAAAATTACATCATGCCAGGTACATCAAGTGATGACTAGCATGGAAATACTTTGGAGTGTCATTCTTGCATTCAATAAAGACAACATTTCTCTGCATTTCAAAAGCGCCTACAGCATTGTTTCCAATATAAAAACTTTTCATAGTATTACATCTCTACTCCTCATACATTGGGTAAAGGCGGTGTGCCAGGCTTTTTTTTTTTTTTTAAAGACTGAAAGCAATACTCTACAGGAGTATGCAACTTACTGCTTTGCTTTGTTAAACAGCACCCATCTTGGTGATTGTTACGACCTGTGTTTAGCTTGTTTTCTATTGCTCTGTTCCTTTTCTCTTTCTTGTTTTCTCTAATTTCAAACAGGTTATCCAATCATGGGTTGTAAGAAGCCATTGGTTGCCTAGTCGGGGCGGGGTCTTTATAAGGACGCTGCTGGCACTCATCGAGGAGCTCATTGTTGGTTCGGTCGCACGTGGGTTGAGAGCTCCAGAATCCCTTCTCCAGCCGATGATCAAATTTTGTATTAGAAACTTTAATTAGTTCAAGTGAACGTGCATCTTGTGACAACCTCTGAACCGTTCTCCTATGTCTAAACCATCTTAACAGTGTGGAGCGTAGGGGTGTCCTGCCTTGTTTATCTTGTAATTGTTTGATCTCTGTTTTTGGGCAGGGAGTTAGGTAAGATAAATGTATTTTCTTTTGATATTTGATTAGGTTATTCATTTCCCCTCTTTTCTTTTTATATTCGTTTTGTTTGTTATTTTGGCCTTTTGGACACCCTGAAGAGTTGCTCTTTATTTCACTTGTTATTCTTTAATAAATTTGTTACTTTTTTTTGCTTCAACTTTGTGCATGAGTTTTTGATTATAGACCGGAGTGATGCGTGCTGGGATTCCATTTCCACAACCCAATTGTTATTTATTACGCCTCTCTGGTGATTTATATTCCCCTAGAGTCGGGGCGTAATAATGATGCAATGTGGAGGTACTCTAGATCTAAAAAAAATCACCACAGCCAAACTAATAAAATGGAAACATACCAGAGGCCATTGAAATTTCGAAACTGCAACAACAATGTGGAAGATCACCATCCACTACAGTTTTAGGCCACCAGTTCCCACTTCAGTGGCAAGGCAGGTGGGAAATAACATATTTTTCTGTCCATAGCTCATTGATTGTCATCATGGACACATACCAGTTTCTTGAAGAGCTAAGCCGGTTTTCTGAAGTCAGCACAAAAGGAAGATTTCAACATGGTACCACATCATGAATCAGTCTGTTTCTGTGTTACTGTGATCCATGCCCCAACAAAAGTCATCATTAATCAATCAAAAGAAATGGGGGGAAAATGAAGAGGCAAAGACAAATAGATAATATTTTGATCCGCCTCATACCCACCTCATATACCACTGCGATTGCAGACACAGCAGTGAACCTGTCAACAATTGGTCAATTTCAAAAGTGGATCTGAAACAAATACAAACATTTCTGTACACAGCAGATCAGATATTACTTTATATAATCATATGCTTTAAACTAATTGCTAAGCATTTTCAATCTGTCCAACAATAAATAGTATTTGCAGATCAAATACCATTAGTCCAAAAATAAATGTGAAGTGGTGGTTGTGCAGGCGGCAGAAAAAAATGACACCCTCCATCACTCAGAGTTTAAAACTCTGCAACCTCAAGTAGCTCATGATATTCATGACCTATGAATTTGTCCATTTTAATTTCATGGGAATTTTAAAATATACCATAAAATTTGTGTGCATCTAAAAAGCTGGAAGTTATCTATGTTTAATTTGCATGTTACACTTCTTACACCATTTGCTCTTTTGCTCAAGAAACAAAAAAGTAATACTTATCTACTGATTAGGTCTGTGATTATACTGTGATTTTTTTTTAGATCGATTGCTTCTGCCTGATCAATTGCTCCTGTCTACCCTACTATCATTCCTTGTTATTTATGCTGCTAAATATAACTTAATAAACATCACACATTAACCTGACATCGCTAGCTTCAATCTAAATCGTTATTGCTAGCACAACACGCTAGTAATTCGCTAGCCTGTTAGCGTGCCATCCGTGCGCTCTTTATTTATTTTTTATTTATTTTTTTTCTCGCGCCTTTTACGACTGTGGTGAGTATCAGTCAACAAACACGGTGAGTCATGTCATCTCCTCGTATTGTCACCTGCACCTCATGTATTCATGGGTTTCATCAGGTCCCTTTCCACAGGTGTATAAAATCAAGCACCTAGATTATGAATGCAGACTGCATTGTGCTTGATTAATACACCTGTGGAAAGGGACCTGGTGAAACCCATGAATAGCATAGCCTTCTCCGTCAGCACAGGATTTACATGTGATAAATGCAGGAAGATAGTAAAGCTGACGGGAAGATTTCAGAACTAGAGACACGCATCCAAACTTTAATCGAGGTTAATTGTAAGAGTGCTAGAGCTTTAGATACTGCTGTGGATGCGACTAGCTTAGTGACCTCTGTACACTGTTCGGTTCCAGCTGAAGTAGAGCCCTCGCAGCAGGGCAATTGGGTGACGGTGAGACGCTGTAGTCTCTCCTGGGATGGTGCTGCTCTTCTCTCTAGTAATATGGCACATAGTCTTAGAGCTCAAACATGACAATCCGGGGCTCAGGTCAGGAAGCAGACAGACTGGCTCAACCGACCGTCTGCTAGCTGTCTCACGTCACCAAGGTCAGATAAATGCCACCACACAGAGCCTCTTTCACCTACAGATGGTGGACAACCAGAATGCCTATTACCGCCGCGCCAGCTGCCGCGGCGAAATCACCGCGGCAAAAATAAACCAGCCGCATTTCAAAGTCGTTCCCGAAATGACCGCCAGGTGGCGCAAAGGGACATTGTGCAAAACAGCAGCAATTGCCGTATTTTAAAATGTAAGTGGGTTAAATATAAAACCCTAAGCCTAATAGGCATATTGTTCATATATATAAATAGGCCTATTAGGCTACAACAGAATAGAACCAAAGATAGAATCAATTTTAGAACTGAAAAAATTGAATCAAAAGTTAAAAATAGAGACAATATTAGGAGCAATGACGCTGAATATTTTTACTATTCTATTGAGGAATTAGATAAATGAAGAGCTCTCGTGAGCGATACAATTGCATAGTAATTTATAGTGATTTCAAAAGCAGTCCTTAAAAAAAAAATACATGGAGTAGTGTGGCATAATTTTTGAGAGATTACGCGGAACGCGTTTTAGTTAAGATCCTGGTTTCAATGCCCTTATATAGGCTAGGCTACTGCTTAAAAAAATGTCACAACGCGTTTTGAGATTGTTTTGAATTAAAAATTGAAGTTTAAAATGTAGTGTTTTGGCACACCAGGTCGAGTGGCGTTACGCATTGTTCAAAAATCAGGTTTTATTCTGGCATGTTGAATTGGCGTTAGAATTTATTTTAGATTTCGTTAGATTTTTTTTCTCATAACAGCTAAAATAACTTAATATATGCCTTGTCTTAATATGACTTAATATAGGCAATAGGCATATAATAGCCTATATAATAAATTAGCAAAACTTGGCCACTAAATATTTAATTTTCATTTATTTTAATTATCACAATTAAAGTTTTAATTGTATTAAATTGAACAAGCAGCATTTAATCAAATATTCTAAAAGATGTATTATTAATAATAATGTTATTTCAACATAATATTTCGTTTTTTCGACATAATATGTGCGTGCAACAAGCAAGATGTGTATTTGTAAATCCGGTGATGCGTGCATTGATTTTTATCAATAAACTAGTGTTTTCTGACAGTGTCGACTGCAAAGATGAAGTTGACGATCGCCATATTTGTAGTGAACGCACCTAGAGAGAAATGCACGTAAAGACATAATCAGAGAGTTGCCTTTTTCTTTTCGTTTTGAATTATTTCGTTTGAAGACATTTCAAGCTTTGTGTATTTGATGTATTTATCATGTCTGTGTGAGGCATACGCTGAGTTTCGTTAAGTTAGGAGGATGAGATGCGCTCCAGCTGACGTGCAATGCAAGTGACCGCGCGGGCGCCTCCATGATTAGTGTCTGTTATATTTGCTTCTCTTACTTATCTCTTAAATCCAGCAATTGGTTGATGAAAAATTGATTAAAATTAAGATACAATTTATAGAAAACGAAATTCACTTTAAAGAAAGGTTTTCTACTAAACAAAACTTAATGAAGTGGTCAAAATCATGTCTGACCCACTCCATATCCATCTCTCGATATAATGAAGATCTCGATCTTACTCGTGCTGTTCACTTTTCATATTCAACATAGATGGAAAAAAATAACATTAGAATATTTTAACAAATATGATACTAAATGAGATTATTTAATAGCTACAACAGTATAGTAGGCCTATAGACTCTATTTGTAGGCTACAAATTGCTGCACATTAATTTAATTAAATGAAACCTTTTAACGAATTCACACTGTAGGGTAGACTGTGTACAGTTGAGACACCTTAAATAACTTGCGTTCGCAGCAAGCACAAGTTGTGATTTTTGCTGTGCACTTGCATATTAGTGTCAGCTGGGAAGGAAATATAGAGACCAGACCTCTTGGAACTTTAATTTAATACATAGCGTTGGTAAAGCATACTGAAATTACATCCCTACAAATGTATTAGGCCCTACTGAAAATAAATGTATCGAATTTAAGCAAAGTAGCCTAAATGTTAAGACTGTAAGCCCTTTGCTTTTTTCGTAGCCTATAAAGGATTCTTATTGCCGACTTTGTGTTAATTTAATCTGTAGAGGATTTTTTTAACTCAAACATTAACACTGAAATAAATGAAACTAAAGTAGGCCTATTGTAAATTTTTTGGCACACCACGACGAGTGGCGCTATGCATTGTTCTAAAGCCAGGTTTTATTCTAGCATGTTGAATTAGTGTTCGACAAACGCGGCGGCGCGTTCTTTTGAATGAAGAGCGCTTCTCGCTCGTGTGAGCGAACACACACTGGAACGTTAGGCCATGTCGCTACGAGTGAATCGTGGCGAGTGGTTGAACTTACGTTACGATCATTTAGATGACACGGGTTCGAAACCCGAACTAACTGAAACTACTGATATTTTTATATTAGCCTATTAATGCATTGTATAGTCTATTGTTGATGCATGAGAGATTTGTCTATAGTTCTAAAACATAGTTTTTTGCTTATAGCCTATTTACAATATAAAATCACCATGCATTTCCATTTTACACCAAGGAACAAATATTATACAATGACTTTACTTCTGTAACCTATAATAATTCCAATCGTAATTTCAAAAGCAGTTCTGTTAAAAAAAAAAAATATATATATATATATATATGACGTTTAAACGACAAACAATAAAATCAGATCCAGTATTCTGTTGCGTTCATGGTTCCAGTGGCAGTAATGCATCCACGGCTTTTCAAAATGTCACAAAGCGTTTTGAGATTGTTTTGAATGAAATATTGAAGTTTATAATTAAGTGTTTTGGCACACCACGACGAGTGGCAAACTCTTTGTTTTGTTTTGCAAACTCAGCTAGCCTGTGGGGGGTTTGGAGAAGGCAATAGTTGCTTTATCGTGGGGGTGCAGGACAGAGGTGTTAATGTTCCGTCTTTCATATGGAGAGTGTCGGAGCCAGCCTGAGCCCGATGAGCAGGCAAAGGCAAAATTCTAAGGATTAATCTCAAAATCTCCAAAAGTCCATAGCCTATGTACAGTAGGCCCCATATCTTATAAAATTTTATATTGTAGTTTTATTGATTGTATTTAAAGGTTTTCCACAAACAATTTCAATTTAGCAGCTCTTTAATTCGCGACCCACCTCGTTTTATTGTAAGGTGAATTCAGCAAGGCATGTTGTATCTTTGAAGGAACAAAAGCTATTTGTTACAGTTTTTTCTTCGTGATTTGTGTGGATGACACACAGCGACATATACAGTATTATCAGCTGTATGGTGTTTTTTTTACGCTGAAATGCTTAATTTCGAGAAAGACCCGCCGCGCGCAGTGAGGGAGACCAAACTTACTAAAAAAATATCCAGCGCGAGAGAGGCAAAGAAAAACGCCGGTTCTTAATTTGTTGCTTTGAACTTTTTTCGTTTTGTACCGTTTTAATTTTTTAATTTAGCTGCAATTTCTTTGACAATAGAAATTTAAAATGTTGCAAGAATAAGATTCTGTGTTTCTTATTTTGCATCACAAAGGGAATAAACTATCGATGCAACCCTGTTTAAATAAATAAACTGTCCCGACACTTTATTCATAGCCTACCTTGAAATGTGCGATGGGTTTTCAAACTTAATTAATTTTCTTTTACATTTTCATTGTTTATTTTTTAATTGAAAGCAATACTGTATTGAAAGTATTTTTCTGATTTGTTCGATCTGTTTTGAAAAATGTCTTCCGTTGCTATGGCCGGGTATCACTGTCAGTCATCTCAATCTCGTGAATGATTCACACACACACAAAAAAATTATTTAGCAGATTTATATTTTTACATATTCAATCAGTCTCATTTTTGTTCAAATAATGAAATATATATATATATATATTATAAACAGATAGGAAACTTATCTTTTAAAATGCCGCAGTTGCTGCTGTTTTGCCCTGTCACTTGCGCCACCCGGTATAGCCTATAGAGCGACTTTGAACGACTTTGAAATTCGACTGGTTTATTTTTTCTGCGGCAGTAATAGGCATTGTGGTTGATTATTTATTAAAGAATTCAATTGATAATCATAACAACAAGTAAGCCTATTTAATTCTGAATATAACAAAGAATGCTTAAACCGACTAACATCGGTTAGTAGCCTAACTGCAAGTCCTGAAAATGTTTTAATTTTACGGTAAATTATTTTAATTTATTTCACTGTTATGTTTCAGTTAATAAATCTACAAACACATTAAAATAACACGAAGTAAATGACAAGTAACCTATTGACATAGCCTTTCTAAATTATAGAAAAACTGGGCACACAATGTTAACGTGTGTCTACTTTTTTTAAAATTTAATGAATTTGAATTCGTTTAACCACAAGATTTATCTTGAATTTATCTGTGACCTCAGCTCAGATTACTGCCGCGGCAGATTACGTCATTAAGAGAATAAACTGACACTTTTCAAAGTCTGTGATTACAGCGCCACTCAGCGGTAAAAGGCAGCAAATACACATCCCAATTTTGCCGCCGCGGGAACGGCGGCGGTAAAAGTCTCATTCTGGTTGTCCACCATCTGTAGATATCATCATATAGAGACTGTGTCTGTTCCCCGAATTAGGACATACAAAAAACTCCTAAACCCATTCAAGGGTAAACATTTTATTGATGTTCAACAAATAAAAAACAGATATAATACGGATGAACAAATGATAAAGCTTGGGTTGCTGAATATTCAATCCCTTACTTCAAAAGCACTTATTGTTAATGATATGATTACAGACAATAACCTAGATGTGCTGTGTTTGACAGAAACCTGGCTAAAACCAGACAATTATATTACTTTAAATGAGTCCACCCCGCAAGGTTACTGTTATAAACTTGAACCTCGTCTGAAAGGCAAAGGGGGAGGTGTTGCTGTAATTTATAGTAATATCTTCAGAATTACTGAGATGTCTTGTTTTAAATATAATTCTTTTGAAATGTTAAATGTGCTAAATGTAACACTATCTAGTGTAAATGATAAATCACGTTTAACATTTGTGCTGGCTACTGTATATAGGCCACCAGGGCACCATACAGACTTTATCAAAGAATTTGCTGATTTTCTGTCAGAGTTAGTACTGGCTGCAGATAAAGTACTAATTGTTGGTGATTTTAATATACATGTGGACAACGAAAAAAATGCATTGGGTTTGGCATTTAAAGACATTCTGAACTCTACTGGAGTTAGACAACACGTGTCAGGACCTACTCATTCTCGAAATCATACTCTAGATCTAATATTATCACATGGAATAAATGCTGATGCCGTTGAAATTCTGCAGCAGAGCGATGACAAACGATGGTAAACACAGTATAATACATTTTATCAGAGCCTGATGCATATATTTGGCTTAAGCACACAGAGAGGTTTAATTTGATACCAAATATGTTATGTCTCGAAGGTACACGTAGAGATACATTCTTATTCTGTAAAATAAGCATTAAAAGTTCAACTAACAAGCTAGGAATAAGGTTAACCCAAAATGTGATGTACATTAGCAAATGGGAATGAAGATTGGACTTTAAAGAATCCAAACATGGCACACATATGATTTTAGTTGACCATAGTGTGCAAAATCTGGAACATCAACCCAATAGAGTTTACAAGAATACACAGGCAACATCGCATAGCAGGTAAGCCATTAAATGAGAAGACTAGATACATACATATTTCTCAAGTGGTATAGAATATATAGAATTACATGGTTTAGATAGAATCCTCAAAGAGAAACTGGATAAGCTGTTGCAGCTTCGTGGTCGTAAACTTGTATGACCTAGCAGGAGGTAGGGTTACAAGACAATGATTCCATTGGGGGAAACATTCTTTAAAAATACACTTCAAAGATACACACTAGAAAATCATAACTATAGGATTAAAAGGGTTAATCAAACATGCATACTCTAATACATCATCTACAGATTTTGAGCCACTTATATTCTGAATTTAATGCGAGGAGTGTGTGTGTGTGTGTGTGTGTGTGTGTGTGTGTGTGTGTGTGTGTGTGTGTGTGTGTGTGTGTGTGTGTGTGTGTGTGTGTGTGTGTGTGTGTGTGTGTGTGTGTGTGTGGAATGCCATTCCGGAGTTCTTCTGGGCCATTTGGTGTTGCTCTTTTGGAGAGAGAGGGGGAAGAATCGATAACAATCTCTTTGAACTGCGAGCAGGGGAATTTGGCGATGGTTCTGCCAAACTTTGACTCAGACTGTCCGGCGCTAAACTGTAATTTACAATTATGAGTTTAAGGGTTAAAAGCTTCCTTAAAATTTATAATGACGAGTCATCATGAATCTGTCCATATGCTACAATGGCATTAGTTTTCACTGTTATACCGATGATACTCAGCTCTATATTTCTTCACGCCCCGACGAAACTTACCTATTGGACAAAAAACGTCCTCACGTAATAACCTAGAATACTGTCTAACACTTGATGGCTGCTCTGTTAAGTCTTCGTCGTCGGTTAGGAACCTGGGTGTGCTCTTTGATACCAATCTTTCATTTGAAAGTCACGTGTCTAGTATCTGTAAAACCGCATTTTTCCATCTTAAAAATATATCTAAATTACGCCATATGCTCTCATTGACAAATGCGGAACAATTAGTTCATGCGTTCATGACCTCAAGGCTAGATTATTGTAATGCTCTACTGGGTGGTTGTCCTGCACGCTTAATAAACAATCTACAGCTGGTCCAAAACACAGCAGCTCGAGTTCTTACCAGAACCAGGAAGTATGACCATATTAGCCCAGTTCTGTCAACACTGCACTGGCTGCCTATTAAACATCGTATACATTTAAAAATATTGCTGATTACTTACAAAGCACTAAATGGTTTAGCTCTGCAGTACTTGAGCGAGCTCTTAACGCATTATAGTACTTCACGTCTATTGCGATCTGAAAATTCCGGCCAGTTAATAATACCTAGAATATCAAAATCGACTGCTGGTGGTAGATCCATATCCTATTTAGCACCAAAACTTTGGAACAGTCTTCCTAACATTGTCCGGGAAGCAGACACACTCTGTCGGTTCAAAGTTAGATTAAAAACACATCTCTTTGACCTAGCATTCACATAATACATTATAGACTTCTATAATCCAATGTTAGGCTGCATAGATTAGATCAGATGGAACCGGGAACACTTCCCATAAATCCTGATGTACTCGTTACATCATAAGAAGAATGACATCTACGCTAATTTTTGTGTTTTTGTTTATCCCAAGGTTCAAATCAGATTCCGTATCCAGATCTGATGAAGGACCTTCGTCTGGACCCGATGACAACGCAGTGCTGAAGTGCCAACTAGTCTCTCCCTATGGAGGATCCCTTTACCACTCTACAGATAATGCGTTGTCGGGAAAATTCGTTTCGCATACCTACCCCGAAGTGATCAAATAAAATAAAATAATGTATAAAAATTTATGAGGAAAGACCAGTACTTTGTTTAGGCTTGGTCTGTAGGGAATTCCAAACCTGCGCACATATATTCAAACACACATAACTATAGAACCAATTCTTAATGTGCATGTGAACGCCATCAGCGTTTCTCACAGGTTCGCGTTTAAAGTCTGTGTAGAGAGAATGGTGTCGTCTTAGCGGTCCCTAATTTAATAACAAATGATCGTTGCGACGGAAGCGAATCAAACAAAACTAACTTTAGCTGGAAGATAACTTTATTAAAGAACCGCTATAAAGCCCAAACATAGCTGTCAACATTGAACATTGAAAATAAGGGAGATTTCCCGGAATCCATCCCCAAAATAAGGGATTTTTTTTTTTTTTTTTACACGATTCTTACCCACAAACTTAAAAAAAAAAAAAGCACTAATCATTAATAGTCTAAAGAGTTTATAACTACACAATATATATTAAATAATTACAGACCAATGGATATGTTTAAAGTGCTTTATTTATGAACAAAGTAAACATTACTTACACATTTTCATTTGCTACAACATGTTTTAGCTTAATGTTGGGAGACAGAGTGAGAAAAAACTCAAAGAATTGATGGTTAATTCGGTGATTTTGGCCGTCGGCGTCCTGATCCATCATCGCACATCACACTCATCTAACGTTACTCTACTCTCCTTGATCATTTCGAAATTCACTTCCCGCTACTTTTTCCCTCTTCCTCGCGCCCGCGCCGCTGCGGCTGCGACTGTCTTCTTCTTCTTCTTCTTCGATAGTAGCCTAAGCTACTGTCTGTCTACTGCCACCTGCTTTACTGGAGGTCTAGCAACCCAAGTGCAAGCCACTTCACAGACACAGATAGTTGCGTGTTCTGAGTTAACACAATCAGAGCGTAAAAATACGGGATATTTTACGGGAAAATACTAAAACGGGAAGACAGCGGGAAAAGAGCTAAAATACGTGAGAAACCCGGAAAAAACGGGAGGGTTGACAGCTATGAGCCCAAACAATCTCTGTTACCTTAAATTATAAGCTTATCTCTGTAAAGCTGCTTTGAACAATCTCCATTGTTAAAAGCGCTATATAAATGAGGATGACTTGACTTGACTTGACTGAAGCACTATTTCGCTGGTGTGATAATGGCTGGAGATCGAGGTGCAGTACGCAGACAGACTCTGCAAAAGGTGTCAATGTACTGTTATACATTGAAAAAATGGAAACATTTTTAAATACTAAAGTGAAAATATCTGCCATGTTGTGGTTAGAGTGAGGTTTCCATTGTGCTTTCTGGTTGACAGATTTGTGAAAGTGTAAGACCAGTTATCTTCTACCAACTCAGTGTGTCGGTCCCAGAGAGTTAACTCAATACACGAGGTGGAGTCTGCAACATAGCAGGTCTTGCACTCCAAGTCTGTTCCCCGAATGTTAACTGTGCTGCTACTTGGTATAATGCTGTAAACAGCTGCTGGCAGTGTCGAAATCTGTAAGACACAATAGAACTGTATTAAAATATTGAGTAAAAAGGTATTTATACATTGTGTGCCATGCATTTGTTTTCCATTTAATTTCACAGTGTTGGTAAGACAAGTAGACCACTAATGTATAAAATATATACAACTTTAGTAAGGATTGAATTTGGTGGGATATGATAATTACAATAATCAGCATACAATACTAAAGTTTATACAATTACAGTTAATTATTATATTAATAATGCAAGTTCAAAGTGAAGTTTAGATAATGCTAATCTAAATTTGCACAAAATGTGAATATATTGTTAGCAAAAATAAACAGGAGATGAATATATAATAATGGTAAACATTTTGAAATGATACATACCTTTTGATTAGGTGGCATAGTCTTGATGTCAGCAATTGTAAGCTGAGAACAGGATCTAGGTGGTAGGTGTGGGAACGTTACATCGGTAACATCGATTGTGCTCTCCCGATTGATCATCACATCGAATGTTTTGTCATCTGTCAGGCCTACAAAGTGCATAAAACAAACACATTAAAAAAAAGAGGCTAATAATGACGGTCCTTTTTCAATCTAAAAATAAATTACAAATAAGTTCCTGAATAGCATATTTCCTTACTAAAAGTATTACTAAAAAACAAGGGGATGACCAATAGCTGGTTGTAAATAGTAGACATGTAAAATTTACAATCATATTAATTGAAGTTTACCCAGAAACAGTTTCACTTTTATCCACTCAACAAAAACTATAGACATTTCTAATAGCATAGATTTCTTTATAAATGAGTCTGACAAAAACAACATCTGTAACAGAAAGTTAACTGAAATTGACTACTGAAGAAAGAGGAAACTGTATACTTACTAATTTTTTTCCTGGCATTGTGAACCTTCACAGCCGTTTTGTTCCGTGCAGCCATTGAAACCTGGTTGTGCTTCTCTGGAGAGAACACCACAGTGTTGAGGTACTCATACCTATCAATTTGGAAGACGGCATTGAAGTACCGATTATTTTGTTTGGAAATTTTTACAAGCGACACAGAATGGAAGTAGCCTATAACGGTCTCCCCAGGTTCAGTTCTCTTGCTAGCTTCTTGGGAATTCATCTTAGTGATGAGTCGGTCTGGAAGGAGGCCTTATAAACCTAAAAATGAAGAGACAAATATCAGAACAATTCAGCCAAATTAAGGTAATTGCTATAATGCATACCAAAACACCAACATTTTTTTTTTTTTTTTTTTTTTTTTTAATAAGGCTTTGCTACATCTGTTCTCGCTGGTGGTAGAGACTTATGTCAGGAAAACAGAATGTAAGTGGAAAACTATTAAAGTAAAAATGCAAAAAGTTCTAATATGGGCAGGGGCTAGAAAATGTCATTACCTTAATGCAATTAAACCTCCAGAGATGACTACTCATTTGATCTTTCTGCTCACTAAAATTGTTACTTTCATTTGAAATCAAATTGAAATTTTATAAAATCATTAAAATAACACAAATGTGTTTGCCACTTCAATTGTTAATTTTAGGTATCAATTTTTCCAATATCACATTGATTGCAGTTGGACCTGAACATTTTATTTTAAAGATGAAGGCTGGAATAGCCATTTATTAGTTAAAGGTGTATAAATACACTTAATGAAATCATCATGGAAAACAAGTTAGATAGATAGAAACAGTTTAAAAGATAGATAGGTAGAAATAAATAGTTTATAGATATATAAATAGAAAGAAAAAATTGTTTATAGATAGAAGCAATTTGAAGATAGATAGATAAATAAATAGAAACAGTTTGAAGATAGATGGAAACAGTTTGAAGATAGATATATAGGAAAAGTGTGAAGATTGATAGTTTGAACATATATAGATGGATAGAAACAGTTTGAAGATAGATAAATAGATAGAAAGAAATAGTTTATAGATAGATAGATAGATAGAAATAGTTGATAAATAGGTAGAAATAGTTTATATATATATATATATATATACATAGTTTGAAGATAGATAGAAAAATAGTTGTATTAGAAATGATAGATAGATAGATAGATAGATAGATAGATAGATAGATAGATAGATAGATAGATAGATAGATAGATAGAAACGTGTGAAGATAGATAGACAGAATTAGTTTGAAGATAGATATAAATAGTTTGAAAATATATATATATAGTTTGTAGATAGATAGATAGATAGATAGAAATTGTTTGGAGATAGAAAAGGTTGAATATATATATATATATATATATATATATATATATATATATGTTTGGAGATAGAAAAGGTTGAATATATATATATATATATATATATATATATATATATATATATATATATATATATATCTTTTTCAAGCCAACTTAGTTATAAAAAAGAAAGAAAGAGATAGATAGAAAGATTAGTTGGAAAGAAAGAAAGAAAAGAAAGAAAGATTATTTAGAAAGTAAGAAAGAAAGAAGAAAGATTAGTAAGAAAGAAAGAAAGATTAGTTTAAAAGAAAGAGAGAATGAAACAATTGTTAGAATGAATGACAAATTAATTAGAAAGAAAGAAAAATAGAGGAAAGATTAGTGTAACAAGGTAAGATGTTGTGGGAAGAAGGAGGCGGGAACCGAATATTTAACTACTTTTAATAAATAAATTAACAAATATAAAACTGAAAGTATAAGCCTGCAGCCCCTCGCGGACGACTGCTGACCACACAAAACAGAAACAAGACACAACAAAAGTTCAGGTCTGTTTCTCTCTCTCTCTCTTCACTGTCGTCGCTCCACCTTAATGCTTCCGCTCCTCCGTGAGAGATACACGAGACCGGTGCGTAGCGCAGGAGTCGCTCATCAGTAATAACGCCACCGGTCTAGTGCCGTCCTCCCATTGAATAAAATAAAAGCTTTTTTCACTTGTTCACAGTACGCAGACAGACTCTGCAAAAGGTGTCAATGTACTGTTATACACTGAAAATATGGAAACATATTTTTAAATACTAAAGTGAAAGTATCAAACCTTTATTTCAGGTGGACTTTAGAAACTACCATGCCATTACCAGTTTCCTAAGTGTAAATGGAAACCACTGGAAGTTTCTGGTGAAAGCTTTCAAAATAACAATAAGTCCTTCTTTAAGGATATCAAAGCTCAGCTGTAATTTAAAAGATTGAAAGTAAAAAACATACATGTAAAGAAGATACATACATTTAAATTATAAGGTCACCAAATTTCCAAAATGAAAACCAGAGATTTGTTGTAGTTCATGGGTCCAAATAAAATAAATATTAAATCTCATTATTAAATATGTGTATGTAGGCTACAGGTATTTATTTAGGGTGTATTTCCATCCACGTGGTATTAAAGTGTGTGTGGTGAGAGAAATGTGTGTAGCCTCCAACCAATGGTTTTACAATCCTGGTGCTGGGGAACTCTGCTCTACACATTTTGAATGTCCTATAAGAGGAGGATATTTCTAGGGACAGCTTATCCTAAAAAGCATGACTGATTTTGTTGTGTTGGTTCAGCAAAAATCCACATTGTAAAAATATCATCCAAAAAAAAAAAAAAACCCCTTGACTAATTTACAATGGTGACATGCTTCATGCCACAATACATGCTGGGAGCCCTGATTTTAATACTATGGTGGCTCCCAGCATGCATTGTGGCATGAAGCATGTCACCATTGTTGAGATTCATATGCTGATTCTTGATGTCTGTGTGTGTGTGTCAAAATAAAATTTCCCTTATAATGTATTTTAAAATCAGAATTCAGAATGTCTAATCTGCTGCAAGAAAGTTTTGCTGTTAAAATATTAATTAAATTTTTTTAAAATTTTGGTCAGAAATAAGATTAATGATTTATTCTAGTTTATGAGGATGAAATCTTGATTATCTTGGTTTCTTTTTCTTAGCAACAAATTATGTGTTTTGGTAAACACTGTTACAAAGACCACAAACCCACTCAAATATCCAAGAGTAAAACTGCCCAACCAAAGGAAACGCTCCTCACCAAAATGGTGATGACCAAATGATTTCCAATAGACAAAAAAAATTTGAATTGGCTCAACTACAAAAGATTTGTTACAGAATAGTTGCACCTCTCCAGAAAACAAATTATGCCAAGTTGACTCAACTAAACTTTTTTTTTTTAGTTCGTATAATTGTTATTTACAAAAGTTGAGTCAACAAGAAAAAGCTAGGGGAAATTAGTACTAAGATTTATTTTTTATTTTTTTTAAGCTTAATATCGTTTACAGTGCAGCTTAAAACGTATGCATAAAGTACTTACCTATTTCTTCACTCATTTGCTCTCTTGGGTCAGTGTTGTCGTGTGCTACACTGAGTCAAATTTTTCGAAAACTTAATAGTGTTTATTTATTGTGTATAGAGTTGTGAAGGAACTGTTTATTTGTGTGTGTATATATATATATATATATATATAATTTATTATTATTTTTTTTTTTTTTTATTGAGACAGCACTGGTAAGTCTGTTTTTCTTAATTGATTTGTGTACCTATGCTTATCTTAATATTGATTGAAATGTGAACTGACGTAAAAATATTTTTAATAAAAAGTAGTAGGCTACATTGTAAGACAAAGTAAAAAAAATAAAAAAATAAAAACACTTAAGGTAAACATAGCCTACTGAAGTAACGTTAGTCAGGCAATAAACCTGTGCAGACATGATCAAGGTGACCTGAAAAATAGGTTACCCAATTAGGTTATCGAAGATAAGGACCATTTATTATCAAATGAAAAGTTTTGTAGTTAAATCATGGATGTTAATTAAAATATTACTGATTAAAACGTAAATGTAATGGTATGTTCTCTATTTTCTGGTTTATTGATTGTGCTCTCATTGCGTTTGGGGACAATTAACATGGCAGGAGATAATTATTACCAGGCCTGGTTCTGTCGGAGTCCTCAAACCAACATTTTAAATCAATCTTTACTGAATTTATGAACATATTCATGCTCATATATTCAGTAAAGATTTATTTGAAATGTTTGTAAATTATCAACGGCTAGGCCTTACTAGATGTAGCCTAGATTTTTTTAAAGCATTGAAAAATCCTTTAAAAGTTCCACTACTTGCAAAAGGTGTCCTAAATTAGATATGCAGCATTCTGCTTTGTTTTTGGCCTGCTGGTTTTAGATTTTGGCTTCAGGAGAAAACAGTCCACACTAGAATGTCTTTCGCAAAATAAATTTCAAACCTTAAATATTACTGCCACGCGGAGACTGACTTTGAACGAAATTTGATCTAATACTTCTTACACTGGACTGACATTTTTTGCTAGCCTTCGATCCAGCGATATCACGGCAGTTCATCCAGTGTGGACACAATGTGTTCCAAATTATTATGCAAGTGACCTTATCTATAGGATTTCTGTATACAAATGTGTTTGTTGTTTCATTTCTCATATCTTTTTAGATAACTGGTCTAAATCTGAGACAGGTTTGTTCAGTAGTTTGCCAGGTCTATTAGGGTAAATGGAAAACCTACTTAAAGAGGTTGTTCCACATTGTTAATAAGGACATCACATGTATCATGCACCATGGAGGAAGAAAGATCTTTCTGAAGATGGAAAGCATGAAACTTGCAAAAGGCATGAAAATGGCTAATATTTTGTGATAACTGAAAACAGTATTTTGCGTCGACGTATTTTTTGCGTTGACGTCATCGATTACATCGATGCGTTGTCCCAGCCCTAACATCAGCATATTGTTTATTGTGCTTTTCCAAAGTCCAAAATCAACTCAATGTCAAACAAGTCATTTTATTTTAAACAAACCCTCTAACAAGTAAAACGAAACTAAGCTACAAAACAAATATAAAAATAAAATACACAATAAAAATACACTAACAGTTCTCAGCTAAAACAAGAGAAATCAAAATCAAAAGGGAATAGCACACACCTCTCTATTAATCCCAAATAAATAACAATATACATTTGTATGGTACAGAACAATACAAACAAAAATAACTGATCTGAGGAATGGTGCTGCTTTTGCTCCCAAAGCTTCCTCTCCTCCAATCACAGCAGACAACAACCGTTCATTGGCGTCAGGTGGCATCAATTCCTTCCTGCTTATGGGAAGTAGAGAGAGAAACAGGGAGAAAGGGGAAAATAAATAAATAAAACAAAACAATTACATCCTTGGAGTAACACACTCACACAGCAAGTTCTACAGATTGTAGCACCAGCACCAGCTTTGGTGGCACCGCACATGTAATATGAATAATATTCCATGTTTTGTCTCTAAGAAATGAACAGGTCCCCAATGACTTCCATAGTATTTTTTTTCATACTATGGAAGTCAAAGGACTATTTGGTTACCAACATTGTTCAAAATATCATATTTTATGTTCAACAGAATAAATAAATTCATTCAGGTTTGGAACAACATAAGTGTGAGTAAATGACAGAATTTTTATTTCTGGGTGAATCTCTTTAAAGCTTTCACTTCGTTTTGGCAAAAGGAATTACATGATTCTCATAAAATATTTGGGAAGATTGTCGAGTTTTTTAAATGCACATAATGGACATAATTAAGTGCAAACTATGCAACTATTTGCAACTACGCTTTACATTTTCCTATATTAAAAATAGCAGAACTGTGATCCTTTCACCTAATTATCATTCTCACCTTTCTCCCTCTGTCTCCACCTTTCTCTTTAAAAAGTTATATTATTTGCTTTTCTATTGGTGTGTAGTTCACAGTTCATAGTATTTCAATCATGATGAATCTTTAAATACTTTTAGCATGTTAATGGATATGACAATGTTAATGTACTTGGTCTTGTCGGACTAGATAGTATGGACTTGATACTGGCGACAGCATGTAAGATATGCATGCATACATAAATCCCGTAGCAGATCTAGGCAAGTAGAGCTAGAGAAGTTGGAGGGTTTCACTTGCCTACTCTTATAGTGCGCTGTAGGACCAGCTTACAGCGAACACTGAACCAGACAATGTAAATTTTGAGCAAGCAATCTCACTGGCTGCAGGATCAGCAGAGGCCAATAATCCATGTATCAGAATGGTTATGCATATTATGTATCGCTGTCTACAACATCGGACACATAACTGTAATTGATATGAATTGCCTTCAGCTTGACTATGTTATCAAACTGCTAATAAGGTGTTACTAATGTTACACAAACCATGTTCCCGTTCACCATCTCAGTCTGCCTTCTAAAAATCTGCATCCTTAAAAAACGCTTTGAACCACTCAGAACGTCAGTGGAGAAAGGCATGTAGTTTATCATAATATCGTAATATACAGTACATCATATGCATAATTCACTCCATATATTGCTAAATGTATCTGATTTTCTCTGTCCCTTCATAAAGGTCTTGTGCACAGAAGAACTAAGTACTGTAGAAAACAGTCCACACTAGAATGTCTTTCGCAAAATAAATTTCAAAACTTTAACTTGCTTAACAATGTGGAATAACCTCTTTAAGTAGGTTTTCTATTATTTACCTAAGAAGAATTACTGAACAAACCTGTCAGAGATTGATAGGTTTCTAAAAAGAAATGAAAAATAAAACAATAGCTTTATTTGAAAAACTAAAATCATAATTTTTATTTTCCTGAAATCCTACTGATGTCCCTTGCATAATAATTTGTAACACAGTGTATATAGAGATGTAATGATACAGATAAAAGATTCAGACACATAAAACAATTTTTTCATATTTTTTTAGTTGTTACAAGTCGAAAAGAAAGTAACCAATCAGATATTATTATAGAAAGTAAAATAAAAAAAATGGTGTTATAACAAAATTAATTATTTGCCTCAAGTTGTTTCAAACCTGTATGAATTTCTTTCTTCTGCTGAACACAAAAGAAGATATTTTGAAGAATGTCAGTAACCAAACAGTTAACTGGAACCATTGACTTCCATAGTATTTTTTTTTCCCTACTATGGAAGTCAATGGGACCAGTTAACTGTTTTGTTACTGACATTCTTCAAAATATCTTCCTTTGTGTTCATACAGGTTTGAAACAACTTGAGGGTGAGTATATGATGACAGAATTTTCAATTTGAAGTGAACTATCCCTTTAAGTTGAAAGTACTTACCCAGTCAGTTGTTGGACCACCTCCAAGGGGTTGTGTCAAACCGCAAAAAGCACAACACTCATCCTTTCTGAACACTAAAAAGTGTATAAATATTAAAATAGTAACAGGTTTACAGAAGACAATAACAGTTTCATGGTGTCTTTTTTTCCCCATTCATGTCCATCACCTGACGCTGTCAGGATTTTCCCAGCCATCTTCTGACGCAGTTCCTTCATGTTGGTCATAGAAGAATTGATGTCCAAGTGGGAGGGAACTTCAGGGAAACTATTGACAATCTCCCATGCCATCTTTGAACAATAGTTGTAAAAATGTGGCCATTGCCGAAAAAAAATTATTATTATAAAATACCTGCATAACAAACACACCACAGCTGTATGCATCCTGCTGGATTGTATGCTTAATTGTGGCCCCTCTCCACTCAATCTCCACCCACTCTTTTTTTTCCTAGCCTCATTTTGAAGTATTGACTTGATAAATATATGACACAGTTAGAGGTAATACAGTTAAAGTGATTGGAAGTAATTAGAGCTGGGCTTAATACTTTTATTTAAGCATTGTATTTGACCTAAATCTGATTGCAGCTTGCCTAGAGTCCTTCTCTTCATCAGTTCCTTGTGGATTAATAAGAAAAATCTGACTGGAAGATGCATGTAGACACTGGAAAAAAGAGAGAAACCCATTTAAAATTTCAGTTCAGCTTTGACCACATAGCCATAAAGAAGGACTTATTGGTATTTTGAAAGCTTTCACCAAAAACTTCCAGTGGTTATCATCCACATTCAGGAAACTGATAACTGCATCATACTTTCCAAAGTCCACCTGAAATGTTCGATAATTTCACATTAGTAAATCTTTTTAAACGTGTGTTTTCAAATCTTCAATGTATAACAATACAATGATACCTTCCGCAGACTCTGTCTGCATCTCTCTCTTTTGTCATGATCACTTGAGCAGTATAATGGTTGAGGAGGTAAATGCTACTGTCTTTTCCCATTTTGTTGAGTATGGTTTGGAAGTAGCATTCAATTATCTTGATGAAAAGAGCAAATGTACGAAACATGCATATTAGACAAAGGTAACTGACAGCTTTTCTGATGTGCACAATATTTATGGTGTACTTGGTGATTTAAATCATGCCAATTTTAAATAATAATAGCTCATGGATATTCTTGCCTCTCCCACAAGCCACTTGTGAAGTTGCAGAGTTTTGAACTCTGAGTGATGGACGGTGTACGTGGTGGTCTTTTCTGCTGACGACACAACAGCAACCACCACTTCAGTGTCTTTTTTGGACCAAAGGTATTCGATCTGCAGATTATATTTTTGTTGTAAGAAAGATGTTAAATTCATTGCAATTATTTTACAAAATATAATATGAAGTAATACCTCAGTAGTTATGTCCTCAGATGTTTGTTCTGGTTTATCAGGCTCAGTATTGTCCTTGTATTTTGGCTCATGTTTTCCTTTGGTTGACAGGTCCATTGGTGTATCTGGAATGACTTTGGTGTTTTCCATCTGGCTGGTATTGATGCTGATGTCTTTGTTTTCTGGACTTTGTGATGGCTTTGGCAATATAAAAGGTGGGTTAAAGTATTTTGTCCTATGTTTGTGATGTTTTCTAGATGTTTTCTTTGCCCATTCTTCTTTCTGGCAGAATAAGTTTTCTCTTGGTTGTGGATCACGGCAAGGCAGTGACAGATTGTTGTTAATTATGTGTTCTCTGTATCTGGCTTGTAGGGATCCATACATTTTGTGGATGAAGTCAGCAGGACGCAGGAACTTTTTCGTTTGAAGGATGCTCTGTTTGACAATCCAAAACCACTCTTCCACATGGCAGTTCGTTTCCCTGGTTTTGGATTGTTGGCTGACTGTGCTGATTTTAGAAAACCGGCTTAGATCCCCAAGAAGCACTCCACTCCAGAGGGGGGAAATGCTCATGTAGGTGTTCATGAGGACGTCGATAAGCTCTGGACAGAAAAAGGTATTTTTTTTCCCCTGTGTTGCTACCAAGGTTTAGGCTCTTGACCCTTTCCAAAATGGCACTAAACACTGATTTGAATGGTGATGTATCACACACAGGGGTTGCAATTTGTGGTGTTTCTGTGGCCTCTTGCATTGTTTCTGACTCATTGATTTTTATTGTTGTCTTCATTATTCTCGGGTCCAGCGAAGCTTTGGCTGCATTCACCACATCTGTTTCCTCTGGCGATGTTAACAGCACACACATATCCTCAAATACTGCCGTTGCCTCCTCTAGATGTGTGCTGTTTAACAACAAGGCAAAGCAGTAGGTAGCGTACTCTTTTACAGCCTTGCTGTCTGTCTTTTTTGAAATGCACACTGACTTTAAGTGAAGAGCAAATATGTAAAACACTGAATTGATGATCACCACTGTTTACTGTGTTTGAAACAATTCGGTGTGCTCTCTGCAGATAAGTCAAAATGCTTTCTTTGTTGAATGCCAGAAGGACACTTGACATTAATCCCCAGCTGAAGTCTTTCTCCACTTGATGTACCTGGCATGATGTTATTTGACCAAGGGCCCTTAATGTTTCCATTAGCCAATATGTCAAGGTAGGAATTGAGTGCTGATTTGTTAGGAGCTCACTCACAGGAAGTGGTGGCATGTTTTTCCCTCATTCCCGGCAGTACAAGAGCATAGTAGAGCACTTTCTTGGGCTGACCGGGAATGCGTGAAGTGACACTACCAGTGGCATCCAAGTGAAGTGTTACTGTTTTTCTTTTTTTCAGATGCTGGGCTAAAATGTGCAAACCGCATTGTGTACGTACATGTGTACAACAAATGGGTCCACCTGCAGTTGTTGTAGGTAACCAGCAGTCTCAGCACCTTCAGATGTAGCACATTCTTTAATTATTTTTTGTGTAAGCACCAGCTCCATGATTATGTCATCATGTAGCCTGGTACTTTTTTCAATTCACTGGATATAACCCTCAACACGTCTTTAGTTAAGCATTGTGAGATATTGCCTGCCACAATCTCTTCTGATGGTGATTTTCTTAGGGCTTGATAGTAGTAATTGCTCACACCATGTTGAATGCTTTTAGCAATTTTTCCCCTTCGGAAATATTTGGCCTGTCTGAATTTTTTGTCACTTTTTTTGTGTGTTATGTCTCCTTTACAGGCTACAAAGACAGTCTTTTTCTTCTTTTGATTTTGTTGTTTTTTTTTTTATTGTAAAAGTAAAGACTGCTGCACAGCCTTTAAAGGTGCAGGTGGCACGTGCTCTAAAGAAAGGCAGGGATCGTTTCCGACTATTTTTGCATTTAACATGTTGGTACTTAACCCTCTGAGGTCGACAAACGCGCCCGCGCGTTTTGCTGGATTTTTTTCAGTTCAGTTCAAAAGAAATTAATTTTGCTCTGTTGACTTTGATATTACAAGCAAGTTTCATACATCAATCGATTCTGTTAAATGTGTATTATTTTTGTGTATACTCACAATAAAAACAAAGTGTTGTGCTTTTTGCCAAATAAAGAAAAATAAACGTGATGCGAGTTCTGCCTTCTCTCTGTCAGTGAAGACCATTCTGAAACGCGTCCGAAAATGAACAATAACTCAACGAATACTGAGTCAAACAGGCATACAGTCACACAGGCATGAAGCTTGAATTCTCTTCTTTAAAATGAGGTAATTTATATTAAAAAAATATATTCTCATCTTGTGAAATCTGTGTTAAAAGAGAGCGATTCCAGTCGAGCTCATTAGAGCTCATTCAAAGGTAATGTGACTCCGCCCACGGAGAGCGCGCGCTATTCAAACGCAAATTACTGAGGCAAACCTGTGAACGCCCCCCATATCAGCTTGAGGAAACACAAGTTTAATCATATCATTGTAGCCTACGTGTTTACACCATCTGGCAGCGCTGTGAGGAATAATAATAACGGAAAATCTACCTCAGAGTGCGGGTATTGCAGGAGAGAGGATCCGAATATGTAGTACGTTTTTTTTCCTTCTCAAGTTAATCGCGTTTCTGTGAATGAATGAACGGCAGCCGCAGAGATGCGCGCTGTTTATCACAGCTCGCAAAAAGACAGTTTAAATTTAAATTGCGTCTCTGTGTGAATGAATGATGATGTTTTAGCAAACTGTATTGCTATACTGAGATGAGTAAACTGAAAATTAACATTTATATGCCCTAATATTTCATAAAAACAACGTTACAGTCAGGCGTTTCTGTTTGTGAATGAATGTTTCGGTTTTAGCAAACTGTATTGCTATACTGAGTAAAAATCGACTGAAATGTTGAAATAAAATGTATTTGTATAAGCAACGTATTAAACTGCAAATTAACATTTATATTTCTTATAATAAAAACGAAAGACCTATGTTACAGACATATGAAAGACAACATTTCGTTGATTAGTTTTGGATAGATTATACATTTTTACTGTAAAATATCTGCCAACTCAAATAAGCCAATATTTGTTTGCCAATATTTGCTCATGTTAAATATAGTATGTTTTGTCAAAAATAAAGTAATCAAATAATCAATCAAATCCTTAACTTTGAAATATGTATGATAAAATGTATACTTTAGTTTTTACAAAGAAAGATTACACTTGAATTGTTGTTGTAATTGTAACCTTTTTAATAAAAAAATATATTTACAAGGTAGATGTAAACAAACTATTAAAAGGTAATAAGGTAATAAGCCTTTTCTTTAAATAATTTTTATTGTGTTTTATTAGTGACAAATTTGGGGAGAGGATAAATATTCCAAAACTGAAAATACAGTATGAGAATTAACTGCACAATTACTAGACATGTTTTCCTTGGATATTATAGGCCAAATTGCAAGCACAATATGTGGAAAAATAAAAAATAATTGAGATGCTTCCAACTGTTGCTCTTGCATTCTTGTGGCTCAGTGACTCACCTGAATGAAAGGGTCATTAAGTATGCAGGCCCCATTGTCTCCTAAGGTGTGAACCACTAAATATGCATGATCGTTGACGCCCACTCCGCATATTGCCTTTCCAAACAGAAAGTGCTTTGCAAAATTCAAATCAATGTATTGTGTTATGTGAATGATAAGGGCAGGATGATTTTCACATCATTTTGAAGAAAAAACACTAGGCAATGACATCTATTAGACAAAAGTCTTATTGGCACATATTTAGTATGTGTTTTATGGCCTTATTTCAGAAACTTTAGTTTTTAGTTTTTTCAATAACCACGCATAAACATTATTCTCTCAAAAATGCAGACATGTACATTCTTGTTGCTCACATATTATGGTAGCCCTGTTTGTGCTAAATAGTGTGTAATTTTTTTTTGCCATTAATATGTTTATAAGCAACTGAAAAAAGCACAAATGTCAGGGCATGTCAGAACATCTCAAGGACCCCAAAAACCCCTCAGACCTCAGAGGGTTAAAGCACAGCACACAACAAGGACTGATCTTTGTGAATTCTTTGTACAGGACATCTGTCCATGGTCTCTGAAGTTGGTTTGAACCATGCAGTGGCTTTATTTTTTCCCACCTCTCCCATTTTATTTCGAAACTGAATTTTTTTGGGCCTGGTGTTGTGGCCCTCCACTCTTTTGTTGTTTCTGTCATGTTCATGTTCATTTTCATGTTCCTGTTTTTCTTCCTCTTCATTTTCAGAATATGTGGACACTGAAACCAAGTCACTCTCCTTACTTTCTGACTTCAAATCCACACCATTTGTATTTATTTCGGAGTTACATGTATGTTCATCATCATTTTCAGTAGACTTTTGTTCTTCTAAAACAATGTGTTCTCTCTGGTCATTTTGTTGTTGTCTTGTCACGGGAACACACGGGAAAACAGGAAGATCCATATGCAGTATTTATTAAAGGGCAATCCAATTCATAGTCATCCATGCAAGGGTCAAAATCCAAGTAATCCGAATCGTAGTCATCCATGCCAGGGTCAAAATCCATGTAAGCAGTCCAATAAACAAATAAACAAGACACAAGAAACAAAACAGGAACAGGCGAAAACAGTCCTCAGAAGTGTTGTGACAATAACAACGACTCCGTGACAAACACTAAAACAGACAGGCTTATATACACAGGGAAATGACAATGCTAATGGGGAACAGGCTGAGTGCAATGATTAGTGACAAGGGACAGCTGAGTGCAATGAGGAAACAAGGATCGTGGGGAATGTAGTTCAGAATGTGGCAGACACCGTGGGGAAGGAGGACATCTAGTGGTAACCAGGGAACACAAACCAGACACTGTGACATGTCTGGTCTCATCCTGGTGATGGACTTCTTGTCCATCTAAAAAGGTAATTATTATTAGTAGTAGTATTTCAGTATAATTCTACCAATTGTAATGTTTTAAACCTACACTACCATTCAAAAGTTTGGGGTTAGTAAGAATTTTTTATTATTTTTTTGTACACAACTGTTTTCAACATAGATATTAATAATAAATGTTTCTTGAGCTGTATATTAGAATGATTTTCTGAAGGATCATGTGACACTGAAGACTGGAGTTATGATGCTGAAAATTCAGATTTGATCATATAAATCAAATAAATGCAGCCTTAGTGAGCATAAGAGACTTAAGAGAGACATAAGAGCATAAAATCTTACCGATCCCAAACTTTTGAAAGGCAGTGGATGTAGTTGCATTATATTTGCTGCATTAAGTAAAGTACACATCATATGACTTGTAAATGGGTATTTCACACAAAAATGAAAATTGTCAACATTTAATAGTAGGGAAAAAAATATGGAAGTCATTGGCTACCAACAACTGTGTAGTTACCAACATTCTTCAAAATATCTTCTTTTGTTTTCAACAGAAGAAATAAACTCATACAGGTTTGGAACGATTTGAGGTTGAATAAATGATGACAGAGTCATTTTTGGCAGAACTAACCCTTTAACATTGGATAAATAAAGGGCATTTCTGAGTTGGTAAATTTATACAAGATGCGAGCGGTGATATGTTGGTCAATCTATCTGAAGTGCTTCAACCAAGATTGCTGCTTTTTTCCATTTAATTTGAACATCCATTTGTGTTGGAAATGCAAAACCACCAGGTTTTTTTTATATTTGGCTTGGTGTAACCACAGTGGCCATGTTTGTGTCCTGATGCACAACAAATTTTAGTTACAAAGACATTTATGGAAACCACAGTATCTTACAAAAACAGATCTCTACAGCAGTGGCGTGCACAGACCTCCGCTGGGGCAGGGGTGAAATTGTGTTCCCCGTGGAGTGGGGGTGCAGGGTTTCCCGCCCAGTGGAAATTGCTGGAAGTTTACAGCAAATTGGTTCACCTGCAGTTGTTGCAGATAGCCAGCAGTCTCTGGACAATCAGTAGTATTACATTCTTTACCTTCCCCCTAGGTTTAAATCGTGTACGGCATTGTGACTGAAAGGGCACTTTTTACTATTAGTGATTAAAGAGGGGGATTAAAGTTTCTGTCCTGAAATGGTCTGCTTGCACACTATACTTTAGTATGCTTCCTCATCCTAAAAACATAGAAACCCTCACATTATAAATTGACATTAAAAGTCACTCTTGATCAATTAATTTGGATATAATGTCTAAGTAACAACACTGCAAGTTATTGTACCGGTATGCTGTATTTTTTTTAAGAGCGTTTGGACTATCCTGAGCTGAGGTTTATCTTAAGCCGCATTTCCACCGAAATTACCCGGAACAATTTGTCCCAGGAACTTTTTTCCCAGGAACTTTTTTTGCCCCAGACCGGTTGCTTTCTGCGTTTACACCGCGGTCTAAAGTACCGGGAAGGTAAACTGCGCGCAACTGCGACGGACAGTAATCAGTTTTGAGCGCCACATTTATAATAAGTATAGAGGAGATTCAAACTGTGCTGCAGTTCTGTATTGGTTTACTAACGAGGTAATTAACAAAACAAAATAGACGAGCACTGATACTAAAGCGTGTTCAGAAAGCTCGTATGCGTATAAAATTAGACAACGTATGTTATCAGTTATTGTGAGATGCCTGGGACGAACGCACAAAAATTTCCTCTTTCGCAAATACGCTTAAAAAAAGCCTGAACCCCTTCTATCAATCATAAATAGTGACAGTCTTGTAAATAGTTGTTTGTTACTAACCTCAAAGCGCTATTTCAATCCTGTTATAGTAAATTTGTAACATGGTTTGGAGTGCCTTGCAATAGATGACAATGTGTAAACATAATGACTTAATAATAAAAGCTGTGGCAGAAAAGAGACGAGCACTGATAAAGCGTGTTCAGTAAGCTCGTAATGCTAACGTTAGATATAAAATTTGTATGTTATCAGCTATTGCGGACATTGACCGTGAGATGGCTGGGACGAACGCGCAGAAAGTTTCCTCTTCCACAGATACCCTTAATAAAGCCTGAAACTCGTCGCCAGTCCACCAGTTTTTTTTATTAAATTCCATATTTGCAGACAGACAACTCTTACTGCATGAAGCCACGACACGAACCGCAATAGATTTTTTTAAAAGGGAGGTTAAAAATAAATAAAATGCTGCGTGGAATCATCCAACCAAAATGCGGCGTGAACACAACCAATCAGCTTGTGCAGCGCACAAGTCCCACCCCTGAAAGTTCCTGAACTTTGAAAAAGTACTACCTCATGAGCAGGGACTATCGGAGGGGGAAATATTTACCCGGAACTTCATTTAGACCCTGGTTCCTGCGGTATAAACACATCGAGTACCAGCCCAAAGTTCCTAGTTCCTGGGGAAAGTTCCTGCGGTGGACACGCGGCTTTACATTGAGATATACCTAAAATGTGTTGTGTGTCATGACACAAAGTCAGCCACTGTGGTTAAACCAAGTAGAACAATACCAAATTCCAATACCAATTCTGCAATACCAAATACATAGAGGTAATTGTGCAACACACTTTACAATTTTGGACCTCTTGATATACAATGACCAATATACAAGTATGTGCCAATAAAATAGCCTCAAGCTCACCACACCTGTAATACCCCTAGTCATTCTTTCAAAACTTGCTTTCATTATTTTTTTTATTTTTTTTACACCTACTCATTGTTTCTCAACACAAGAATATTGTAACTTGTAATGAGAAAATTTGATTTAATCACACACGATCATGGTTAAATTTAATGTATTTGTAATAAGTTTATGTATAAGACAATGATCCACTTGTAACACTTGATTATGAAAACTATCAGTAAAGCAAAGCAATCCCCCTTACCTTTACGCAGGACGTCAGTACGTATACCTCGCCTGTTGTTCTTCCATATCATGCTCAACCATTTGCAGTTTGTCATTTGTCTTTTGAAAAATATCCATAGCCAGGTTTGACCATGTTTCTGAACAGATTTTTTATTTTTTGCTGATGTTGTTAAAAGATAAATGCTTTTATAATAGCATCCCTCCCACCAGCATCTGTCCATACATCTTTGTTTCTTAATTTGTGTCCTTTTTTATACCTACCCATGTTTGTTAGAGAACATGTGTGAAACAAAAGCTTATCCTTTTAACATTTCAATTTATATGTTTACTGTTTTACTGTTACTAAAGTAATTTACTGTTACTAAAACCAATATCCAGATATTCTTCTAGAATCCAGTAACAACACACACCCTTTGAAGTTGAGTTAGAACACTTTATTTATTTTCAATGATCTTATGTATTTCTTTGAATATCAATAGCATACCTTGTGCTGTGATTCTGTGAATAAATACAACATCAAAATGTTCTTGTAGAATCCAGTAACAACACACAACCTCAATCTTTTTTTTTTTTGCGACGGATCCTCTTCGTCGCCCATTTTTAGCTATAGGATTGCCAGTGAATGTTGGCTGTGAGCGGTGAGCGGTGAGCAGCGGCACAGCGAACCAATCACTGTGCAGGCAATAAATCCAAACAATCAAGAAGCCATTCTTTTTTAAATCTCCTCATTCTTTGTGCAAGGTTGCTCAGAATGACAGGGCCTGATAGCACCTAATAGGGCCATTATGGGAGGGTCTTTGTCTTTCTCCGGTGTGAAAGCAATCAATATTCATGATGTGTTTACGCCTACTCACATAAAGCTTTCTTACACAAAACACGTCTTACAAATTTTAAATCAATATATTGTCTAATCTGAATGAGCAGTCAGAATGATTTTCACATCGTTTTGGAGCAAATATTCTAGGCTATATGATACGATTTTCAAAAGTCTTGTGAAGAAATAATCAGTATGGGTTTCATGACCTTATTTCAGTGACTTTTTCTTTGTTTTGTTTTTCACAAACCATGCATAAATGTCTTTATCTCAAAACTACAAACTTTTACATACGTGCTGCTGACATATTATTGTAGCAGAGTTTGTGCTAAATACAGTGTAATCAGACTTTAGCCATGAAAATGTCACAAGTAACAGAAATAAGCACAAATGTCAGGGCATGTCAGAACACCTCCAGGACCCAGAAAACACCCCAGACCCCAGAGGGTTAAAAAATAAACTCCTATAGGGAGTTATACTGACGCTTCCCCTTTAAGAAAGTCACATGGAGCACATGCAGCAGCCGCACCAGTATTTTGTACAGCTACAGAGGAAGAGAGAAACGGAGAGATCAAGAGCAGATTAATTTTTATTTTAACTTGATAATGTTGATTTTAAGACAAAAAAAGATAGACATACTGATACTTGCCTAGTCAGCAACCTAAAGGGAATGCATTTGGGCGAATGACGACTGTTTGGTCAGGTTTTATGTTCCAGTTAAAAGGTTGAACAAAGACTCTTCCAAGGAGTGTTGACAAGAGAACTGAGGTCTAAGGAGTTTGTTGTTTTCATGTAGCCTTGGTAACTAGCCGGCCTGAATAATATGCACATGAAATGAAACTTGTTGAACTCACCTCAACATGTCTTTTACAATTATTTAACCCGCCATGGGCAATGCTGAAGTCATGTTACAAAATGTACAGCGTGCAAGACTATCATTATGTTTTACTCTTATAAGACAGGGGTACACTTTCGTGTAGTCTGGCGTAAAATGTGTCTTATACTTAAATTTTTGGGGGCACTCTCCCTCTGCCATGGCGCTCCTGTGTCTAGATATACTGAATTGATTAATTCGGTTTGGGAGAAGAGATAAAAGCCCGCCCACACTGACAATAGATTGGTTGATTTACCGAAACAGGCCAATCAGATGCTCTCAATCTTACATGCACACTAGCACACACACGCAAGGTCTCTCGCTCCCTCTCCCTCTCTGCTGTGCGTGCACGCGCTACACGGTTTTTGGAGCACAGTCTCTGTCTCCCATGCGCGCCTTTGCTCGCTCGCTCTAGATTCCGGGAGTTTTTAACTCATTTGTGAGGCCGCTATAAATATGCGGGAGACTCCCGGAACTTCCAGGAGACTTGGGATGTCTGAACCATGCATAAACATATTCTCTCAAAAATACAAACATGTACATACATGTTGCTCAAATATTATGGTAGCCCTGTTTGTGCTAAATAGATTGTAATTATACCTTTGCCATTAATATGTTTATAAGCAACTGAAAAAAGCACAAATGTCAGGGCATGTCAAAACATCTCAAGGACCCCAAAAACACCTTAGACCCCAGAGGGTTAAAGATACAAAACAGCCAGACCTATACAAGTCACGAAAAGTCCTTGAAAGCCTCTTATCGCCTGCTATTGCACCTGACACTTCTCTTGTTAATCCACACTGCAGAGGACAAGAGGACCTCCAAAGCGTCCCGCATGAAGCAGTATTTCAATACGTCAAAGCAGAAAGTGTCATCCCATTATCAAGGTGCTTATTTCCAGTATGGGGAAGAGTGTACACCATCACCATATACCTCTAATTCCAAAATTTAAATTCAAGACCTGAAGAGACAGATAGCTGATTTACAATCACAGCTTAGACTCAGGGTTAACTCAGGGTATCACATGTTGTTAGCAATACTCCAGCCTCATGTGACCCATCAGCTGCTGACTGTGCTGAGGACACGCCATCCTGTTTGTTACAGAATTAACATTTGTCATTTCTTTGTAAATGTTTGTAAAAGTAAAAATGTAATGCACACAAACCTGTAAAGATAGTTTGATTGCCCTTAGCACATCTTCGTCATCACTGGAACTGAAACACAAATACCTCAATTTTAACGCACAACAAACACATTCACCAACAAGTAAGGACAGTCTTACATGTCGTTTTACTAGCACAGAGTAGCATACCCATTCTCTGGTTGGGTGAGTTCCATTCTTCCTCAGAATTTTCGTTAGTTTTTGTGCTGTTTGCATGGAATAAGAAAGAAATACAGCATCTTGATTTTCAAAGCTAGCAAATGCTTAAAGTGAGCTATGAACAGCCAGTACACAAAATCTACCATTTGCATGTCACAATGTGTTCTGCCAGTTGAGAAAGCATGATGCTTTGGTTGCATGAAAAACAGTCCTGCATGACAGCTGGAACCTGCTATTGAAGTGTATTAAAAAAGAAACAAAACATGAACATTCACTTTCTTCACAAACTGTTAGTTCATCGGTTTGCACATTGCACTTACATTCTTCAGGAGGTTGGAGCTCAAGAGGCTTCTGCAGGGGTATAATGTATATCGTGTCCGCTTTCCTTTACAGAATTGTCTTAAGTAGGCTAGCGAGTAGCCTGAAGGCTGGATTGGGATATTGGTTAGCTCCTTTCTCTGGTCACTCATGGCTAAGGTGAATCCCTCTGCACCTCTAAGGAGTGGGTATGCCTGGTAAAGGCATTCAGCTACATCAGAATGGCTGGCCATATTACTTGAAAAAGTAATCAATTTGCGGCCCAGACCACATTCCTCAAGAAGCTTTGTGTCCTCGAGACTTGGCAAGAAAGTGCTCTCCAGTTCCGATAGACAGTAAAAATAATGGCTCCAGGGAATTTCTCTTTTCTTTTTAAGGTGTTTTCCCTTATAGCCTGCAGACTCTGGATTAGAGTTATATGGCTGAAAAAGTCTTGCAAGATTCCCCTGGATCTCATCTTCCCTTGATGATGATTCGTGGCAACCAGAGGTGGAGTGATAAGGTCGCCAGTGGGTGGAGTTTGTTCCTGTAGCATGGCATGCTGGTTAAGGATGGGAAAAGACTGTGAGAGGGGGGCATCAGAGATGAGGAGGATGGCCCTGGTAGGATGTCTCTGGCAGGAGTTCCTTGGGAGGAGGTTAATCTTTCTGCCAGTAAAGTTGTAGTTCTTTGAATCTGGTGTAGTAATTTGCGCATCTCTTCATCTGAACTGTAAAAATACATACATGAATTAAAAACATGTAAATGATTACATAAACTTTTTTTTTATATTAAACACACTAACACTAGCAATTTCGCAGTTTCATCAAATAAAGTAGGCTAGGATATCGGAATGAATAAAGAAAAAAAAAAGAAAGCCTAATTGGACAGAGGAGGAGAAATGCATTCTTGACGAATATGGTAAAAGAAAAAAAAATTTGAAAAGCAACTAAATCCCAATGTAACTGCGGCAAAAAAAAAAAAACAGAAACAGTGGGAAGAAATAACAGAAAAAATTAATGCAAGGAATCTTGATGTGAAGAGGACGGTTCAGGAAGTCCTTAAAAAATACGAAAACATCTCTGTGGTCGCAAAAAAAGAGCTGAGCGCTTATAAGAAAGAAGCCAACAAAACAGACTACACTTTTAAGATTGTATGCACCGCACTGTGAAGAAGAGTTCGCTTTATTGCTGTACAGTGTTAAGACTTAACGATTACAAAACTGACCAACAGGTGGAGGACCCCCACTGGCTGAGTTGTCGGACTGTACTATAATGGTACAAAAATCATTGGAGCTGACTCACCTCTCCTGTCTGGCATCTGAAGCTGAACCAGTGCAACAGTGTAACATAGAGTGAGGCATTATTGTCCTGTATCAGCATAGAATAGCTAACACTAGTGGCTTAGAGGATACATTATTATTCTGACATCATTAGAGACATAATATGTTATAACATAATGATATAACTGACATTCCCTTCACACTTAGACACTTACAGCACTTTGAAAAACAACTTCAGCTAGAACAGCTTTAATATTATTTTTAAGATTTTCTTAATTTTCCACATCACTTGCGTATTTCAGAAGACCGCAAACATCACCTGCAGCCACAACAAGAGAAGATGTGCTGGAACTGCAGAGAGAGGTTCTAGAGCTACAAAAGGAGAAACTGCAGCTGGAGATTGAAAAACTGAAGAAGGAGATGGAAAATCAGGAGCTCTATAATTTTATTCTAAATAACAAACTTACAGAATTGACAACGCGTATAGCAGTTTGCAAAGTTTGACGAAAATTGCAAGTGCGCAAAAATGAAGATCTCATGAAAATATGCACATTAGTAGCCTACATACCTATTTTAAATACATATTTGAATGTATATTTTAATGTTTAATTCAGTAAACTACTGATAATATTTCTTTAATGCTCACAATTTGATTAACATTTTCCATGCAAATCTTTTAGGCACCAAATTCTACCTTCATAGGAATATATATACTTATTAATAAATTACATGCCTGTGCAGCATTATGGGGATTCATGAAGGGCGTCATGAGACATGGACGGCAGGGGTAACCACTGTCCCCGAGCAGGAGACCAGTGTGCACTCCAGCTTCAAAATCTCTCCCTAGTTTGCTCTCCGCCAAAATCCTGGAGTCATGTGTATTCTCGGGCCATGATGCAACAACATTTGTAATTTTGCAGAGATGGTCACACACTAATTGAACATTTATTGAATGGAAGCCTTTTCTGTTTATGCACTGGTCTTCGTGTGTTTGGGGCGCCTGTATTCTGATATGTGTGCCGTCAATAACACCACATATGCGAGGAAAACCTGCTTTCCGAAAAAAACTGGTTTGAATGACCTCCTGGTCATGACGGGATGGAAACTTGACCGTTGCGTTTAAATGACGGGAAAGAGCCCCCGCAACCCGGTGAACCACTCTGCTGACAGACGATTTATGCACGTGGAAAACATCTCCCACTACCATCTGAAAACTCCCAGTTGCAAAAAAAAACAATGCTATAAGCAGTTGTAACACCGCAGGTAAAGAGTGGTTGTGATGTGTGACATGGTCAAGGTCGCCGTCTAGTTTGTTAGCGATGTCAAATATTGCGCGTCGATCAAATCGGTATTCTTGCAACAATTTTTCATCGCTAAAGCCTGTTTCACACGGCAGGATAATTAGGCCGATTTTAGCCCCGATTCACCCCTTCCGACAATCTTAAAGGATGCTCCGATTATCGTAAAATAATCTGATCAGATATTCCTGCCGTGTGTGGTGTGTTAAGACTGCTCTCGTCTGCTCGGAAGGACGTCGGGACCGCTCCGATCTCAAATCGGGGATATCCAACATGTTGGGATTTTTTTGGCCCGATTTCTCCTCGTGTGTGGTATCCCCCGGGGACAAACGAGCACGCAGCCTGTGGACTGTGGCGTGTAGCCAATCAGAAAGCGAGGTGACGAGGCGGTGAGGAAGCACTGGGAAACAAAATCAAAACAGCCGGCGGCATGGCGCACCAGAAAGTCCGGTGGACGTCGGAGATTTTCTTTTGATAAAGTTTTTTTTCGGTTAAAAACAAACTATCGCCACTGCATCCTCTTCGTCCACCATGATTGTTTACTCTGAAGTCACGTTTGATCTCGAGGGATTTCGCGAGATTTCCCGTCTGACCTGGGAATGCTCGGGAGTCAAATCGGTTTGTGTGTGATGTGTTAATTTTGCCGTGTGGCTGCGCACCACACACTGTACGACCAAAACTGTTAGACCCATGATTTTTTATCACCGTGTGTGGGGTCTCTCAGGTTTGGAAAATCAGCCAACAATTTTTAAATCGTCCCGTGTGAACCAGGCTTAAGATGGTCCAAAGTGTTCTCCCTATCCCTAAAAATTCTTCTTGGCACATAATGATCTTCAGCTGGTTCCATAAATTCAGCCATGTCGTCTTATTTTTGTCCACGTTACGATTTCCAAACCTTAAAGGGATACTTCACCTCTGGAAAGATGAATGTGTTTTTAAATTAGGTTATTTATGTAGAAGAAATGTAAAATTATTTTTTAATTTGGAGCTTTCTAGACTGAGAAAAGCCAGAAAATTTATTTTTGGCTCATGTGGATGAAAGACAACAACTCCCAGAATGCACTTGCTTCGCTGCTCTACGAGGTCACTCCCAAGCCACGCCTACCGGTTAGAGAGCAGTTGTAAACAATAAAGCTAAGCTAAGTTACTAGTCTCCGTGAGTCTTCCCGGGTTTTTGAGATCGCATCGCACAAAATGTCCGGGATTCGGCTTTTGCGTTCTACAGTCGCCATTCATAATGTTTACTGTTGCGAGTAGGACGAGGCTAGGGCCGCGGGAGAACGACACGAGGCCGGTGGCGTGATTACTGATGACCGACACCTGTGAGGCACTGGTCTCGTATCTCTCATGGAGGAGCAGGTATTTTCTTAGCAATGGTAAAACGCACATGAACCGATCACTTGTTTAGCGTTCATGTAAACACTACATTCAGATTCACCAATCGGAATGAATTCAGTTAGATTGAAACAAAAGGTGTGCATGTAAACAATGAATGGCGACCGTAGAAAGCAAAGCCGAATCCCGGACATGTTGGATGATCTCGACGGCCGGACATGCAGGTTTCTGCCGGTGAAATCAAACGCACTGGAACTGATCTGTGATAGGTCTGTTAGCGCATTAGGTCCAACCCCCTATGGGCGGGTTTGAAAGGGTGGGAACTAGTGCTTGTAGTCTCAACAGAAATACCCCCCTCTTACACTTCCTCCGACAATGACGCAAAATGACGATTTTTGCGTCATTGTGGGAGGAAGTTTAAGAGGTAAATTACGGATTTCTCCCGTCTCAGGGGAAAATGAGAGGGTGTTGCACGACCATTCAATAGTATGACTGGGTTTCTAACAATGCAAAGCTTAATGCAAATGGGTGGAGTGTTCCTTTAAGTTATACTTAGGGAAATGACCGTTAAGGGGTTTTATGCAACACTTAACGCTTTTTAAGGGATCACTTAAGTGAAAAAACAGCATTTAAGGGAAAAAAAAATCATTTTTTCTGCAACACCCTTAGGTTTAAGGGAAACATAAGGGCGAACTTAAGGGAAAATTACACTTAAGGTGCTTTATGCAACTGGGCACTGACCCTCCAGCTGTTGATAATCAACTTTAATTTTGTGAAATGTGGGGTCGTTCATGCGTTAGTCTAAAGACCAGCTTAATTTAGCAAAAAAATTATTTCAGGGACATTGTGAGTCACAGGCTAATGTTTTTTGTACAGAACTGAACTGAGCTGGAGAATGACATCACTGTTTTCTCCAGAGCGGCTGCATAGGTAATTAAAGCTGCAAGCAGCATTTATCGGGGTTCAAGCATTTAAGGCCTTTAAGCACATAAGCATTCAAAGACATTAAGTTTTATTGATAATTATTAATCTAGGGAGTTCAAAGAATTGTACTGCACTGGTTTGGTTCCAAATGGTCGAAAAACCAGGGACTAGTAGGTAAAAGTAGCTTTTTGACAAAGTTCAAAATGGCGCATTTTCGCGCTTTTGGTTGCTATAGCACCTATTGGCCAATCGGGGTCATACTTTGATAGGTTCTCCCTAAATTGAGGACTACCATCTGGCAAAGTTTCAAGGCTCCAGCACTTATGGTTTGGGCTGCACGATGTGTTTTACGGCGGAAGAAAAATAATAAAAATCGTGCTTGAACCCCTAATAATAAAAATCAGTACAATTACAATAGGGTTTCAGAACTTCGTGCTTGAACCCCTAATTATATTAAGCAGAAATGGGAAAGATAATTAGGGGAAGAAATTCCAAATGAAGAATGGTATTTTGTTTGTAAGACACAACGTACGATTACCTATTCGCAGAGATGGAAAGAGTTTGCATGGAAAAATTGTGCGTTATTTCATTACTCCCAGAATCAAAAGTAAACAATTATCTACACCACAATTATGCTGGAGGATATGTGGGCATAGTGATATTGATCATTTACATGTATTCTGGATTTGCCCAAAAATATGACCTTTCTGGAACATGGTGTTGATGGAGATCCAAAAGATTTTAGGTGATAAAATATAAAGAAATTTCAATATATTGTATCTGGGAAACACTACACACAATCAGTGTTGAAAGGAGATGTATATCTTGTTAATATATTGAGTGTAGCATGTAAGAAGAGTATTATAAGGCATTGGTATAAGCCGGACACCTCCTTACTTGGAGAATGGATAGAAATTGTTAAAGAAATATATAATATGAAAGAAATTACTTTTATTTTGAGACTTAAAAAGGACTTATTTCTAAAATACTGGAAGAAATGGATTGAGGACTGCAATGTAAACAATCAATGATTATATGTAAAACTATGCTTGATTTTGAAGAGAATGCATACCCCCTGTTCTATTGTTTGTTTTTCTTAATGTTGAAAGCTTGAAAAAATTCAATAAAAATACATTAAAAACAAACAAACAGATTTTTGCAAATTGTTTGATGTTTTTGCAATGTGATTTAGTAGTATTGATATCACACCACATACAGGACATGGGGATATTGTACATTGGATTTATTTATAACACCTTACACCTTGTGCAAGAACTCAGTCAAATACTCAGCGAGTATGCAGAATAATCACTAAAACAGAAATGTAGTAAATGTGGATCAAACTTAGAGGAATTGTGAACAGTGTTTCTATGAATGCAGAACAAGTCTCTGTTGATACTTGAAATGGTCACTCCTTGACCGTTCAACAATTTTCTATAGATATGTGAACATGAACTTGGGGAATACTGGAGATACCATTCTGTCGACACACAGAACATCCACTTTATTGGATGCTCGGATAACAGTCCGTGGATAGAAGGATAACACTTTGTGGATATGTGGATAACACTAGATAACATAGAAATAAAATAGATAACACTTTGTAGATAACTCTATGTAGATAACTCTCTGTAGACTTGTGAATGACTCTCTGTTGACACGTAGACAACTCTCCGTAAAAACGTGGATAACGGGAAACAGTGATATTTGTTTAGTTATCAAACAATAATGATATGTCTTCAATTGGACTTGAAGGTGATTCAGGAATTTCCTCATCTTTGTTTTTTTTTTGGTGGGGCAGAACAGTCAGAATCCTTTTTTCTTTTCTGTGATGAGGATGGGATTTCTGGTTCTGCAGTGGTTTCAGCAGATGGTGGATTTTCGTGTGGATTTTCTTCCAGTTCTGGAGAGGCAGTTTGTGGTTCATTTATTGATGTTATGAAGAAGTCAGAAGTATAGCTTATATCGAAAGTTTTGCAATTTAGCAGCAGCTCTTCCATGTCTTGCTCATCCATGCGGGAAATGTCTGCTTTTTGCTGTATTGTTTTGTTTAACAGGGAGTTGGCGATTTTGAGGTCAACTTCTTTGTTCTTGATGAGGAATGTGAGGATTCCGTGGCATTTTGTAGTGTATTTGTTTGATTTTCTGAGAAATTGACATTTGTTGCATCGGTGGAATTCAACTTTTGTGTTTAAGTTGGGTTGAGGAGAGAGGCATTTGGGACACTGTTTCAGTACCTTTATTTTTGCACTTTCTAAAGGTGCAGTCAAGTGCAGGAGTATGGTATTTTCGACGGCAGTGCTTGAGGGTACTGGTAGTTTGAATGGTACTGGTGTGTCCAATGTGGTAATGACTGTGTTGCGTGTTGTTGTTAGGTTTTTTCCCCTTGATATATTCTTGTTGCCAGATCAGTAAAGTTGTAAGAATTGTTGCACTGAATTAAGTCAATGTGTGACTCCCAAAGTGCTAGTTTCATTGTATCTGTATTGTCAGCGATGTGACAATATTTGACCTCACAGTCAACATTATTGACTGTCACTGTTTCCGATGTGCTTTCGATTTTGTACACCATTGCAGACAATGTGGACACCTGTGAATTACAATAGTGAAATTAGATATAGTAATTATTGTACATAGATAGGACAAATATAATTTTTTATTATTAGGGATCAGTTTAGGATCATCTGAATTACCTGTCAATTAGTAAGAGTATTTTTATTTTATTTATAATGTAGTAATTATTGTACATAGGTAGGACAAATATTATTTTATACTTTTAGGGATTAGTTTAGTATTATCTGAAATACTTGTCAATTAGTAAGAATATATATTTTTTTTTATATAATGTAGTCAGGGTTTTTTCTGGCTGAAAATGAGGTGGAGGTGGTAAAATCCGAGAGGGGGTAAAATCTTTGCGTGGCAGGGGGAGCTGCCACTCGACCAGTCTCAAGTCTCAAGTCTCAAGTCATTTATTTGTCATCGTAAAAAACATTGTAGAAACGTTATTACAATGAAATTAAAAGTGCTACTCCTGGTGCATATATAAAAAATACATTCATACACTTCCTCAAGTCATACTCTCACACAGAATCATATCAACACATACACATAATAAGACAAGTCACATGGTATAAAGTGCAAATGCAGTGCAAATAAATAATACAACCATTCATCATGAAATAGTCCTATTTCAGTAAGTATTTAAAGTTATTTAAAATTGTGATGGCTGTGGGGAAAAAACTGTCTCTGAATCTGGATGTGCGTGTTCTGACCGACCTGTAACGTCTTCCAGAGGGGAGTAATTGAAAGTGTTCGAGGCCTGGGTGGGTGGAGTCGTTGATTATATTTTTTGCCCTGCTGAGGTAGCGTGATGAGGCAATACTGTCCAATGTGAGTAGAGAGCAGCCAATGATTTTTTCCGCTGTACGGATAACCCTTTGAAGGGATTTTTTCTGTGCCACAGTGCAGCTTGTATACCACACTGTGATGCAGTACGTCAATGTGCTCTCTATGGCAGAGCGATAAAAGCCCACCAGCAGCGTCTCACTTAAGTTGTTTCTCTTTAGCAGTCTTAAGAAGTAGAGACGCTGCTGTGCTCTTTTGATTATGGTGGTTGTGTTAACGGACCAGGACAGATCATTGTTGATATGGACTCCAAGGTATTTGAAGGTGTTGACCCTCTCGACACTAGCCCCTGCTATGAGGAGTGGCGGTGGGTCCATCTGTCGCTTTCTCCTAAAGTCCAGGATCAGTTCTTTGGTCTTTAATGTATTAAGCTTGAGGTTGTTATTATGGCACCATCCTGTTAACCTCTCTATCTCGGTCCTATAATGCGTCTCGTCTCCCCTTACAATTTGCCCGATAACTGTAATATCATCTGCAAATTTGATGATGGTGTTGGCTGGATGAGCTGGGGAACAGTCACTGGTGTACAGAGAGTATAGCAGGGGGCTGAGAACGCACCCTTGCGGTGCCCCTGTGCTGAGTTTGATGATGGAGGAGAGGTGGGGGCCCAGTCGGACAACTTGTGAGCGGTTAGTGAGGAAATCTCTTATCCAAGTGCAGATGGGGATTGAGAGGCCCAGATGGAGCAGCTTGTTGATGAGGATGTCCGGAATGATGGTATTAAATGCAGAGGTAAAATCCACAAAGAGCATCCTCACGTAGGTGTTTTGGTGTTCTAAATGGTTCAAAGCCACGTGTGTTGCTATGGCAACAGCATCCTCTGTGGCCCTATTAGAACAATATGCAAACTGATGTGGATCAAAAGAGGCTGGCAAGCTAGATTTAATGTGTCGTAAAACCAATTTCTCCAGGCATTTCATAATAACTGGTGTCAGTGCAACTGGCCTGTAGCTGTTAAGGTCCTCTGGAGCTGGCTTTTTTGGCACAGGGATAATGATGGCTGATTTTAGACAAGCTGGAACAATGGCCTTTGACAGTGAGCTGTTGAAAATTCTGGTGAAGACTCCTGCTAGCTGGTCAGCACAGGAGTTGAGGACTTTGCCCGGCACTCCATCAGGTCCAGTAGCCTTTCGTGGGTTGATGGTCTTTAGTGAACATCTCACTTCATGTTCCTGCAAAGTGAGAGTCTGACTGGTGATAGCTGGTAGAGACAGTAGATCTGTTTCAGATCTTTCAACCTCAAACCTGGCAAAGAAGTGGTTCAGCTCCTCAGCCAGTGAGGTGTCAATGTTGGTGGTCCTACTGACAGTACTGCCTTTATAATTAGTCAGTTGTTGTATTCCCTGCCACACTCTGCGCTGATCGTTGTTCGCTAGGTGGTCCTCCATCCTCCTCTTATACGTCTGCTTTGCCACCTTGATACCCCTCTTCAGGTCAGCTCTAGCAGAGCTGTACTGTTCTTTATCTCCTGACCTGAAGGCGATGTTACGTTTCCTCAAAAGTCTCTTAACTTCTCTCGTCATCCAGGCTTTCTGGTTGGGATATGTCCTGATGCAACGTTCGATCGTAACATTGTCCATACAAAAAGTGATGTAATTTAGTACAGCCTCTGTGTCACCATCCAAGTCGCCATTAAAGAAAAGGTCCCATTCAGTATGTTGGAAGCAGTCCTGGAGCTGGGATAGGGCGGTGTCAGGCCAGATTTTAATGGTCATACTACTTGGCTTTATAGCCCTCCTGACAGGGATATATGCAGGTATTAAAAACAGTTGTAAGTGATCTGACTGGCCAAGGTGAGGGAGAGGAGCAGTTTTGTATGCTTTCTTGATGTTAGAGTATACATGGTCTAATATGTTTTTCCCTCTAGTAGCACAATCAACATGCTGATAAAAACTGGGGAGTACAGTCTTTAAAGATGCCTTATTAAAGTCCCCTGCTATAACATGTATTCCCCCTGGGTGATCGCGCTGCAGTTTGTTTGCTATGGTTAGCAGGTGAGCTAAACCTGTGCTAACATTAGCATCGGGGGCTATGTAAACAGCAGTAACAGTCACTACGGTGTACTCTCTTGGTAAATAAAATGGTCTACATATTACCGAAAGGGCTTCCAGATCAGGTGAGCAGTGCTGAGCAATGATCCTGCTGTTTGTACACCATTCATTATGCACAAAAATACAGAGTCCTCCTCCTCCTCTTGTCTTACCGGAGTTCGTGTCTCGATCCTGTCGGTAGCTAGATCGGCCTGCTAGCTGCACGGCAGCGTCTGGAATGAGGGGATTCAGCCAGGTTTCAGTAATAATCATTACGCAGCAGTTCCGTATGTAATTGTTAGTTGCTATACTAAGTTCCAACTCGTCCATTTTGTGCGCAATGGGTCTTGCGTTTGTGAGTAGAAGGCTTGGCAGCGGAGGTCTGTGTGGTAGTTTCCTTAACCGGGTTAGCAGGCCCGACCGGCGTCCTCGCTTTTGCTTCCTCTCCCGTCTCTGCCTTCGTCGCCTGCTGCTGCCGATAACAATCCACGGAGCGCCCGATGGTCTGGCTATATCCTCCGCGATGTTATTAGCGTCCTGGAAGGCTCTCGTAACAGCTGTATTATATTGTATACCAATCCTGATTAGGTCAGTGCGGCTATACTTAAGACCTCGACATGGGAACATTACAAAGAACACAAACGAGAAACATAAATAAACACCGACAGAAGAGCCGGCGCATATATCCGCGACTGGTCGAGTGGCAGGCGCATATAATGCAGTGGCAGGCGCATATATCCGTGACTGGTCGAGTGGCAGGCGCATATATCCGTGACTGATTTTTGACCAAGATGGCGGCGCGCGACTGTGCAGCGAGCCGCTGCACAGTCGCGCGCCGCCATCTTGGTCAAAAATCAGTCACGGATATATGCGCCTGCCACTCGACCAGTCGCGGATATATGCGCCGGCCACTCGAACTTACACAATATGTAAGGTTTAAAAAACAAAACAAATGCAGCGCGCGTCTCGTGGCTCTATTAGCATCGCGGCGGCCATACCAGCCACACAATCTCTCACTGTTTACATCTATCAGACACTCCTATTGATACACAAAAGCACACATACAGTGCAATACATATCTTATTTACCTATTTCTCATCTTATCTGGTTTTTTATTTGCTCTTTTTACCCGTATGGGAGCGTGCTCGTGGCTAAGCGAAGCGTCGCACCAGGCAGCCACACGATCTCTCACTGTTTACATCTATCAGACACTCCTAATCATACACGAGAGCACGCAGACAGTGCAATACAGATCTTATTTACCTATTTCTCAACTAAATCTTATTTTTTATTTGCTCTTTTTACCCGTATATGGGAGTGCGCGCTCGTGGCTCCATAGCATCGCGCCGGCCATACCAGCCACACAATCTCTCACTGTTTACTGCCACTACCAGCCACACAATCTCTCACTGTTTACATCTTTCAGACACTCCTAATCATACACGAGAGCACACAGAGAGTGCAATACAGATCTTATTTACCTATTTCTCATCTTAACTTTTTTATAATTTGCTCTTTTTGCCCGTATGGGAGTGCGCGCTCGTGGCTCTATTAGAAACGCGCCGGCCACTACCGGCAACTACCAGCCACACAATCTCTCACTGTTTACATCTATCAGACACTCCTAATCATACACGAGAGCACGCAGACAGTGCAATACAGATCTTATTTACCTATTTCTCAACTAAATCTTATTTTTTATTTGCTCTTTTTACCCGTATATGGGAGTGCGCGCGTGCTCGTGGCTCTATAGCATCGCGCCGGGAACTACCAGCCACACAATCTCTCACTGTTTACATCTTTCAGACACTCCTAATCATACACGAGAGCACACAGACAGTGCAATACAGATCTTATTTACCTATTTCTCACCTTTTCTTGTTTTTTATTCGCTCTTTTGACCTGGCCAGCCACACGATCTCTGACTGTTGCAGCTGCCTGATACTCAGATAGACATTCTGAAGAATGATTTTGACCACTCCATTAAGTTTTGTATAAAGTCTTTTTTTAAAGTCTGGTTAATTTTGTGTAATTGTATATTAATTTTAATCAATTAGACAAACACATCGTGCAGCCCAAACCATAAGTGCTGGAGCCTTGAAACTTTGCCAGATGGTAGTCCTCAATTTAGGGAGAACCTATCAAAGTATGACCCCGATTGGCCAATAGGTGGCGCTATAGCAACCAAAAGCGCGAAAATGCGCCATTTTGAACTTTGTCTAAAATAAACCCTGGGAAAGAATGCTTTCATTTAGAAAGGACTAAGACAGCAACATCGTATAGTCCCCCAGAAGCACTGTGCAATGAGTCCTTGGATGAGATGTTAGAAAAAGGACTGATTTCCAAACCCAGACAAGAAGAATGCACATCGTTAAACCGGAAGGCTTGCTCTGAGGATGTTGACACCGTCTTTCCGATTTTCTGGGGTGAGCAAGGGCTCTCTGAACGCTATATTTACTTTTCTGTGTATACTGGCCAAAAGGACAATTGGTGTAGGCTTGGACGAACAATCTGCACCTTTGACAGTAAAACTGGTAAATGGCACTGCAGGTGCAGAGGCACAAAACACCGGATCAGTTGTGCCCATCGGTATTTGTCCATGTGGTGGCTTTTTCAAGAACATCCTCAGCTGCTACAAAATGCAGTTGACAATTCAAATGAGGAACTTGAAGATATGGAGGAGAATTTCAGTGCCACAGATGACATCCATCAACATTCAGAAAATTCACATAGTGGTATCATTACACAGACTAACTACTTTTGGAGTTCAAAAAGATTCCCAGAGGACCTTCCAGTGGATTTAACCACAGAAGTAAAGCCCATTCCAGAACATTTTGAACCTCAAGAAGTAGAGTGCCCATACTGTCCTGGGCCATCTCCGGCAAATCTTGAAGACAGACTACTAATTACCCGACAAGCAACTGAAGTAGAGTGCCCATACTGTCCTGGGCCATCTCCGGCAAATCTTGAAGACAGACTACTAATTACCCGACAAGCAACTGTTTACGGCATATTCAAACAATATAAAGGTAGGATGAGTTCTGTAATTATTTACATGGTGAATAACATTCTGTTCTTATAAAGGATGTAAATTAACAAATTGCATTGATTTATTGATTTATTTTTCATCTAGGTGTATCTGTCTATGCAAAAGAATGTCCTGTCTGCAGAAACCTGGTCAGGTTTCAGGAATATAAGAGTGGGTTCCACAACTACAACAACAGAGTGTTCCTGTCAATCCCCTTATGCTCTTTTCTGACAGCTGGAATTTCAGTAAGTATGCACATTGCACAAACTTATTATTTCAATTTAAATAATTAGAGGGCATATTTCAAGATATTTAAACAGGTGGTTATGAAAACTGTTGATTAAATGTTTACAACGTTATTATATTCACTTTCCACAGAATCACATTGCTGTGGGTCGCATGATCAGAACAATGGAATCCCATTCCCGATCTAAATTGCCAGTCAATACTTTAACCCTCTGGGGTCTGGGCTGTTTTTGGGGCCCTTGAGATGTTCTGACATGCCCTGACATTTGTGCTTTTTTCAGTTGCATATAAACATATTAATGGCAAAGGTGTAAATTCACTCTATATAGCACAAATAGGGCTACCATAATATGTGAGCCACGTGTATGTACATGTTTTCATTTTTGAGAGAATAATGTTTATGCGTGGTTATTGAAAAAACTCAAATCTAAAATTTCTGAAATAAGGCCACAAAACACATAGTAAATATGTGTCAATAAGACTTTTGACTAATGGATGTCCTCGCCTAGAGTTTTTTCTTCAAAATTATGTGAAAATAGTCTTGCTTTATCGTTCACATAAAACCATACATTGATTTAAATTGATGTAAAACAGGTTTTGCTTGGAAAGCCAATATGCGAGGGGGGCGTGAACGAGGAGTGGTTTACACCTTAGAATACAATGTCCCACCCACTCTGCATAATGATGAGCCATTCACTCAGGTGTGACACTGACTGAGCCACAATGCAAGGACAAAAGATATATTTAGAAGAAGACTTATATTGACCATTTAAGATTTTGCTTACATCTATCTTGTAAATATGTTTTGCTATTTTATTAAAAAGGTTATAATTACAACAATAATTACAATTTCAACAATATTTCAAGTGTACTCTTTCTTTGTAAAAAAAAAATATTATAGGCCTACATTTTATCTATGTATTCATTAGTTTGAATATAGTCAACATTGGAACAGCTAACATCTTAGTTGATGACTTTATTTTTGACAAAAATAGATATAGAAATTGCTAAACAAAAGCTTATTTGACGTGGCAGTATATTCTACAGTAAAAACTGTACCCAAATCTAGTCAACAAGATGTTGTCTTTCATATTTCGCCTGACTGTAATGTTGTTTTCATGAAATATTAGGGCATATTGTTCATTTGCAGTTTAATACGTTGCTTATACAAATAGCCTACATTTTATTTCAACATATTTCAGTCGATTTTTACGATCTCAGTATAGCAATACAGTTTGCTAAAACATCATCATTCATTCACACACGCAATTTAAATTGAACTTCTGGCAAAGATGAAGTTGACGATAGGCTATTGACTCGCGATCTTCGCAGTAGGCTAGTGAACGCACCGGAGAAATGCACATTAATTAGGCTACATAGTTTTTTGTTTTGGATGGTTTTGTTTAGAACCAGCTTTCTGTAAATATATTTCACATTTTTTAGACATGTGAGGCGAGTAGGCTACGGTCTGGTTAATGATGATCTCCAGTTCAAGCACCTTATGTTGTGATTGCTAGCCTATATTTACTTTAAATCCAGGAAATTTGTTAATGAAAAAATTATTAAAATTAAGATACAATTGATACAAAACGAAATTCGTTTTAAAGAAAGGATTTGTAGTTTCTGTTTTGAGGTCTCTGTGAAAGTTTGAAAGTCTTTTAGTGCGCTTTCAGAGCGCTCGCGTCCATAATGGAGAACTGTCACGTAATATTGTTTTTTCCTCATAAATGCGAACACGAAAAATAAAAGACAAAAGACTTTTAAGTAAAACTTACTCCGAAATTGTGTCCTCGGCGGACACATTCGCTCTTCAAAATGCTGCCGTTCGTAGTCTGAGTTACAATCTTCCTCTGAGGAAAAAACCCGGTATCATGCAGTCTTCCTCGCTGTCCAGAATCATCTGAAGGGCGTCTTTACTGGAGAAGCGTGCCACACTCAAAACGCGATGAACTATCAGTAAGTCTGATGAAGAAACTGTGTTTTTATGGCATTGATCGGGGGGCGTATGCGATGCATACTAGATCACCTAAACTATTTACCATTTGAATAGCGCCGGGGGCGGGGCGGCCTCAACTCATTATAGAGATAATGAGGCAGAAGGAAAAACGGTACCTCTCCTTGCTTTCAAACGGATTACATGAGTTGAAAACATTTGTTTTTTATATAAATTACTTCATTTAAAAGAAGAGATTTCAAGCTTCATAAAGACATATCTCACGTGTCTGTGTGAGAAGTATTCGGTGAGTTACAGTTCATTTTCGGACGCGTTTCAGAATGGACTACACTGACAGAGAGAAGGCAGAACTCGCTTCGTGTTTATTTTTCTTTATTTGGCGAAAAGTTCAACACTTTGTTTTTATTATGAGTATACACAAAAATAATACACATTTAACAGAATCGATTGATGTACGAAACTCCTATGAAAAATCAAAGTCAACAGAGTATTTATGAGTTTATTTTACACTGATAAAAAAAAAGCGAGCTGGTATCGCCGGCGATACCGTCGACCTCAGGGGGTTAAGAAAGGCATTTTACCATTTCTGTGCGCTAAGACAGTACTCGTACAATTTTTTTTTGTTACCGATGTGGACACCACCCATCCATTGTAATAGCTGATGCCAACTGGAAAGTTGCATTCGATTTACCAGGTGAGTGTAACATCTGAACAAAAACATAATCTGTAAAAAAAAAAAAATCTGCATTCACCTTAACACACATTCACATACAGCTTGTCAATACCCCTTTTACGTTATAATTTCTAGTCAATCTCATGAGACGCCCAGACATAGAGAACATCGGCCCCCAGGACACTCAGGCTAATGTGGCAGCAAGATGGGAGGACCTAGAAAAAGAGATCATTGCCACTGGATTTTGTGATGGTAGCCATGAATACCCTGTTTAATTCTACTATTGGCTTTAATGATAATAATGTATATTAACAATGTGTTACATTTGTAAAAAAAAATCAGGGTAAAACTATATTTATTGTAGTTTTGTAGCTGTAGTGGCAAAATTAACTGATGTTGATCTAAAAACGTATGTTCCTCAGATTCATCTAACAACCCATACACAAGTCCGCTGACATATTCAGCATTTGCACCCTGGATTGGGAAACACACCAGAGTTGATGACAAGGTTCCAAAAACTGAAATTAACAAAGGTCTCTCTCAAAGTGAACGGGTGAACTCTGCATTCAAACGCCATCGCGCTCCAAAATATTAAACATTATGGTTATACATATCTATGTTTGAGCAGATATCCACAAACAGTATTTAACAGTAAACACGAGTCTAAATAGTATAATATTCATCATATATCTAGCAACAGTTCAACTGCAATGTGAAGTTTATGCAACAATACCATAAACTAATAAGTACGAATTTCTTACCTTACATCTTTCTTGTCTTCAAATCGCGTTCTTCTTCTTCTTAGGTAAATCCAATGTAAGCTCAGACGTGTCTTCCAAACTCGACGAAAAGCAGAGACTTGTGAAGTTTTTTGGTGTTTTGTGTTTGAGGTAACGAGGGCGTTCACGTCCCATGTGGACGATTTGCATGTGAATCACTTTTGCACGAGTGGGCGTGGTCGAATTAAAAGTAATTAGCAAGAGTTTGAGATACTGGACATCCTGTTGGTTTTATACAAATTACTTAAACAGAGAATATTTGTTTTATACCATATAAAGGTATATGGCTCATAAATGTGTGACAAGTAATTGCTGAGTTTTGTTTCAGTTTATAGACGTGCTCAAGAAAAAAAGTTCACTGCGACGGAGAGGCAGAACGCACACCCTGTTTATTTTCTTTATTTTACAAAAGCACAATGTTTTGATTTGATTGTAAGTGGACACATACAAAAGTAGAAATATCACAGATTCTTTTTTTATATTTCTTTTTTCTGTATGACCATAAATGACGGAGTAATTTAAGTTTATTGTGCTACAATGTGAAGAAAATCCAGCAAAACGCGGGGAGTATTTGCCGACCCCAGAGGGTTAAAGTAGTTTGAAGTTTAAAGTAGTTTGAAGTTTGATAGATAGAATAGTTAGAAAGAAAGAATAGTTAGAAAGAAAGAAAGAGATTAGTTAGAAAGAAAGATTAGCTTGAAAAAAGAAAGAGTAGAAAGAAAGAAAGAGATTAGTAAGAAAGAAATGAAGATTAGTTAGAAAGAAAGATTAGTTAAAAAGAAAGAATGAAAGATTAGTTGGAAAGAAAGATTAGTTAGAAAGAAAGAAAGATTGGTTAGAAAGAAAGAAATAAAGATAGATGGATGAGTTAGAAATAAAGAAAGAAAGATAGAATAGTTAGAAAGAAAGAAAAAGATTGGTTAGAAAGAAAGATAGATGGATAAGTTAGAAATAAAGGAAGATAAAATAGTTAGAAAGAAAGAAAGAAAGATAGAATAGTTAGAAAGAAAGATAGAATAGTTAGAAAGAAAGATTAGTTAGAAAGAAAGAAAAAAAGATTAGCTAAAAGAAAGATTAGTTAGAAAGAAATATAGATTAGTTAGAAAGAGATATAGATAGAAAAGGTTTAAAGATAGCTAGAAAATGTTTGAAGATAGCTAGATAGATAGAGAGATAAAAAATAGTTTGAAGATAGATATATAGATGGATAGAAATGGTTTGAAGATAGAGATATATAGACAGATAGATCAAAATAGTTTGAAGATAGATAGATATAGATAAAAATAGTTTGAAGATAGATATAGACAGATATATAGAAAGATAGATAAAATAGTTTGAAGATAGATAGAAAACGTTTGAAGATAGATAAAAATAGTTTGAAGATGGATAGAAAGATATATACAGATGGTGGACAACCAGAATGCCTATTACCGCCGCGCCAGCCGCCGCAGCGAAATCACCGCGGCAAAAATAAACCAGCCGCATTTCAAAGTCGTTCCCGAAATGACCGCCAGGTGGCGCAAAGGGACATTGTGCAAAACAGCAGCAATTGCCGTATTTTAAAATGTAAGTGGGTCAAATATAAAACCCTAAGCCTAATAGGCATATTGTTCAGATATATAAATAGGCCTATTAGGCTACAACAGAATAGAACCAAAGATAGAATCAATTTTAGAACTGAAAAAATAGAATCAAAAGTTAAAAATAGAGACGATATTAGGAGCAATGACGCTGAATATTTTTACTATTCTATTGAGGAATTAGATAAATGAAGAGCTCTCGTGAGCGATACAATTGCATAGTAATTTATAGTGATTTCAAAAGCAGTCCTTAAAAAAAAAAAATACATGGAGTAGTGTGGCATAATTTTTGAGAGATTACGCGGAACGCGTTTTAGTTAAGATCCTGGTTTCAATGCCCTTAATGTATATAGGCTAGGCTACTGCTTTAAAAAAATGTCACAACGCGTTTTGAGATTGTTTTGAATTAAACATTGAAGTTTAAAATGTAGTGTTTTGGCACACCAGGCCGAGTGGTGTTACGCATTGTTCAAAAATCAGGTTTTATTCTGGCATGTTGAATTGGCGTTAGAATTTTTTTTTTATTTATTAGATTTAGAGTTTAGATTTCGTTAGATTTATTTTTCTCATAACAGCTAAACTAACTTAATATATGCCTTGTCTTAATATGACCTACTTAATATTTAATCAAATATTCTAAAAGATTTTTATTTCAACATAATATTTCGTTTTTTCGACATAATATGTGTGCGTGCAACAAGCAAGATGTGTATTTGTAAATCGGGTGATGCGTGCATTGATTTTTATCAATAAACTAGAGTTTTCTGACAGTGTCGACTGCAAAGATGAAGTTGACGATCGCCATATTTGTAGTGAACGCACCTAGAGAGAAATGCACATAAAGACATAATCGGAGAGTAGCCTTTTTCTTTTCGTTTTCGTCTGTGTGAGGCATACGCTGAGTTTCGTTAAGTTAGGAGGATGAGATGCGCTCCAGCTGACGTGCAATGCAAGTGACCGCGCGGGCGCCTCCATGATTAGTGTCTGTTATATTTGCTTCTCTTACTTATTCAATCCAGGCAATTGGTAGATGAAAAATTTATTAAAATTAAGATACAATTTATAGAAAACGAAATTCACTTTAAAGAAAGGTTTTCTACTAAACAAAACTTAATGAAGTGGTCAAAATCATGTCTGACCCACTCCATATCCATCTCTCGATATAATGCATCCTATCTTACTCGTGCTGTTCACTTTTCATATTCAACATAGATGGAAAAAAATAACATTATAATATTTTAACAAATATGATACTAAATGAGATTATTTAATGGCTACAACAGTATAGTGCCTATAGACTCTATTTGTACAAATTGCTGCACATTAATTTAATTAAATGAAACCTTGTAACGAATTCACACTGTAGGGTAGACTGTGTACAGTTGAGACACCTTAAATAACTTGCGTTCGCATCAAGCACAAGTTGTGATTTTTGCTGTGCACTTGCATATTAGTGTCAGCTGGGAAGGAAATATAGAGACCAGACCTCTTGGAACTTTAATTGAATACATAGCGTTGGTAAAGCATACTGAAATTACATCCCTACAAATTTATTAGGCCCTACTGAAAATAAATGTATCGAATTTAAGCAAAGTAGCCTAAATGTTAAGACTGTAAGCCCTTTGCTTTTTTACGTAGCCTATAAATGACTCTTATAGCCGACTTTGTGTTAATTTAATTTGTAGAGGATTTTTTAACACTGAAATAAATGAAACTAAATTATTGTAAATTAATTCAAACATTGACTTGCAATTAGCTAACATATGCCAGGAAGCAGCATTTGGATTTTGCGTTATGTATGATATTTAAGAATGAAATACAGTAGTCCCGCGTTGTTGTGGTCAGCATAGGTTTCTTTAATGAATGAAATATAAAAATACAAAACATTTCAATAGAAAAATATTGAAAACAATTCAATAGGCCTATTTTACATTTCTACATTCCAGTAGAACCCCCATTGCGCTGTACCATCGCCGGCAAAACCTTCTGAAGGTGATCGATGTAGTTATTGCACGCTGTTTTTGTCAGGTGATCTCTCCAGAAAGTCACTATGGCCTGAAGAAGCTCGTCTTTGTTCCATGGCTTAGCCTCACGTCTGACGAACTCTTTTAGTGCGTGCTAAACCAGTTCGATCGGGTTGAGATCTGGTGATCTGCGGGCAAGGTACGCCATTTTACGCCATTGAATGTTACACGAAAGAAGACTTTGGAAATATGTACGTTAATATTAATGTTAGTGGGGTCGGTTGTGAGTCGGAACTCTCCGTCTCGTCAATGTTTAAACTAGTCAATGTTGATGATAAGATAAAAATATTTCTCAGTTGTGTTTGTGTGCGTCACGCGTTAAATGTTTTAGAATGTCACATATCATTCAGATGCAAAATAAGCGCCCTCGTCCTCCGACTTCAGAGGCAAAAAGCCTCTGAGTCCGTCTAACGTTTTTGTTTAATATTAACATTTTTATCAGGCTGCTGTCTATAGGCTTCTACCCAAGTACCGGCATTTCTGAATGGGCTGGGGCTGAAGTTGAAAGTATGATGAGCGTATAGGCGACTATGTGCGGAGAGCATTTACTCAATATTATCATCTCATTTTTGGCTTTTAGAGGCTTTTGTTATTGGAGGTCATCATATTATATATAGCCTAGATTTAATTTTTTCGGCTGTCACAACTAGAAATATAAATTTCCAGAGAATGCATTTATTACACCAATATATTCCTAATAATGTAATAAAGTTTTCTTCGTGTTGACGTTATCATAATTTTAGCTAACATCCATATATAAATATAGATTATGGCTTTTAGATTTATGGATTTATGGCTTAAAATTTTTTTTAAGGATTTATAGATGTTCTTACAGTTTAGAGTAAAACATGGTTCGGAAAATATATTTATATATAAATCGAAATTTTTCATAATAATGCAATATAAATATATAACTTTTTCAACTTTTTTCCACTTCCAAAGCCTGCAAGATTTAGCCTATAGTTTAAGTGACTGTGTTTATTTTTTTATGTAAAAATGTAAGAAAATGTAAAAAAATGTAAAAAAAAATTTATATTCTTTTTATTTGTTTATTTTTTAACATTGGCAATTTACTGTCTCGAAATTATGTGTCGAAAAAATAAAAAAAGTGTTTTTACAAGACCTTGTGCTGTTTTTTGTGTTTATTATTATTATTATTATGCAGATGTAAATTCAGCCATTCTGTTGGATAAAAATTGTCCCTAATGTAAAATGGAAATGAATGGTAATTTTATTTTATAAATATAAAATATTTAATATAGGCTATAGGAGAAAAAAACAATATGGTGTAGCAATATTTTAGAACTATCAAATCTCTCTGCATTAATAATAAAAAAGTAGCCCATGTTTGTTCGGGATTTGAACGCGTGTCATCTGAATTATTGAAACGTAAGTTATAGCCTACCACTCGGCCACGAATTTGTTTTGTTTTATTTTGTCTGAAATGTATTTTTACATATTTTGCTTTCGTTAATGTTAACCAATTCTGTTGTAGCATAATAGGCCTATATTTTTTCCCTAAAAGTTTGTTTTATTCTCTGCTTTGTTTATATTTTTACATATTCAATCAGTCTCATTTTTGTTCAAATAATGAAAAAATTGTTTTTTTTTTTGTTTTTTTTTACAAGATCTTGCGCCATGTTTTTATTTTTATTTATTTTTTTAATAAACAGATAGGAAACTTACCTTTTAAAATGCCGCAGTTGCTGCTGTTTTGCCCTGTCACTTGCGCCACCCGGTATAGCCTAGTCATTTCGCGAACGACTTTGAAATTCGACTGGTTTATTTTTGCTGCGGCAGTAATAGGCATTGTGGTTGATTATTTATTAAAGAATTCAATTGATAATCATAACAACATGTAAGCCTATTTAATTCTGAATATAACAAAGAATGCTTAAACCGACTAACATCGGTTAGTAACTGCAAGTCCTGAAAATGTTTTAATTTTACGGTAAATTATTTTAATTTATTTCACTGTTATGTTTCAGTTAATAAATCTACAAACACATTAAAATAACACGAAGTAAATGACAAGTAACCTATTGACATAGCCTTTCTAAATTATAGAAAAACTGGGCACACAATGTTAACGTGTGTCTACTTTGTTTAAATTTAATGAATTTGAATTCGTTTAACCACAATATTTATCTTGAATTTATCTGTGACCTCAGCTCAGATTACTGCCGCGGCAGATTACGTCATAAAGAGAATAAACTGACACTTTTCAAAGTCTGTGATTACAGCGCCACTCAGCGGTAAAAGGCAGCAAATACACATCCCAATTTTGTAAAAGTCTTATTCTGGTTGTCCACCATCTGTATAGCAAACAGTCACTTTTGGACATCAACAATTGGTGCTCGAATATAGTTTTAGACTATCCTTTTAACTTCGGTGAACTCCCTCCGGAGCTACAGCACCGCGGACTTGCAGCTTATCCACACTGACCAACAGTATCCGGCGTTGGTGTCGAGACCGTAAACAAAAGCAGGGAGGGCTGTGTGCTAAGCTAAGGCTAAACCCACTTCGGCCAGCTCTGGCTAGCATCTTCCTTGTAAATGTACGGTCTCTGAGGAACAAGCTGAACGAACTAAAGATCTGGACTTTAAGCTCGTGCTCGATCTGCCCAAAACCGGCATCCAATCAGCGCGGAAGGTCTCTACGTGTTTTCTCGAGGCAAAGTATTTTTTTATTAAATGCAATACATTTGAATATGTATTTTCTTGTTATTTCATCTGACTCCATAAATTAAAAGGTTTTAATGATATCTGTGCATCATTAAATGTGAGCGAATGTTTGACTATTCTTTTTAAATCTTTAATGAAAATAATGTCAAAGTCAGTTAGAATAGTCAAATGTAATAATTTATTATGTCAGGTAAATGTAATCAATTCAAAGATAATCGATACAAAACATCAAATGCTCTGGAATAAAGAGAAGAGATACAAACCCAACACGGACATGTTATTTTTACTATTCATATTTTGCACAGGTTGAACATTGCTTCTCGAGGATTAACTTTAACGTTAATTAATGTTAACTTTAACAAGGATCAATATCAGCATGGTGTTTTCGAGATGCCTCAAGCTTCGCAACAAACTTCGACTTGACAGAGACGCAGCTCTTGCATGTGCTTTATTAGACAGGTGAGCAAATGTACATAAAACGGATCAATGTTATATAGCTCAACATGATGAAATGTTAGAATATAATCAGTATGTTATTCTAATGTTGATCTAGCTTACTGCTAGTCTAATATAGCAAACAAACTAACAAATAGAATAACATTATAACTTTCAACACACTTACAGTTTTTCTCAATTGTTTACACACATTTTCTGAAAGCATGCCTCATATTCTCAGAACTCTACACACAAATCCAAAAAAACACACACAATGGGCAAAACCCCTCAATTCTCCTGCAAAATGAAACTTTACTTTCAAAACAATGTTATTTCTTCTCAAAATGTTTTTTTGTTTTCAAATGACACACACAAACCATCATATGAATAGACATTTATAAGAACCAGTTGAACACTGATGTGCTCAATGTAAAACACTATGATGAATGGAAAACACTTCTTCTCCATTCATCATAATGACTTAGGCCTTTTTTTTTGTTCAGTGTTACACTTGCTACAGACAGTACATACATAAGTGTGCTGTAAAATATTTGAGAATATTGTTTTTATACTCAGAACACACAAATACATGGTAAAAAATATATTTTATTTTTCCCACAAAAACAATGTACACAGTGTACATCCCAACCAACACAAAGTTGTACATACAGTGGTCTACATACAAAACAACAGAAGAATTGAATGTATACAGTTACAGTAAAAAAAAAAAAAAAAATCCAATGTTGGCATCCATTGCTCCATTGAAGAGCTCACCTGTTGTCCTTTCATGCTAAAGCTCTGATTGCTAATTGTAAAACTGTGTGACGGGTGTTTGCCCATGTGATGAGTCAGTGTGCATATTTGAATGGCAGTGTGTTCCTTGTGAAAACAAGAGATTTTCTGCATGAAAATTGTGCCAAAAGCAGAGAATTGTGTGTAGTGTTTTGAAAAAAGTGTGTTTTAGAACTGCAATTTGAGTGTAAAGCAGGAATTGTGCTTGTAGTTTAGCAGAATTGGTTCAGGGGGTTGGTGAATGAGTTACATGTTCTCGCCCTGCTTCATACCACAGTCATGTTAAAAAACATGAAGGTATTCACTCATTCATAAACATTATTTCCCCATAAACTTTATTAGATCCATCGACATGATGAAAAGTTCCATGATTCCGCTCATTCACTACGCCTTTGTTATTGTTTTGAAGAGGTTAGCGACCCCTAGCGGTAAAAAAAATCCATATTGTACCTTTAAATGACACGTGAAAATCATCCTTTTAGCCAAATAAATAGGAAATGTTTACAATAGCTGTATCACTCTGTATGCAACTGTAACTGTGTGTTACTATGGTTACCTATGTTTATAGGTAGTGTGTTAATATAGAACAGTGATTAAACTGACTTGGAACTACCTCTGCAATAAACTGTTTTATTGCACACCTTCCAGCCAATCAGAATCGAGTATTTAGACAGACCATGGTATAAATTAATATAATCCAATAAATATAAATTATATTTTAAATATTTTCTAAAAGTTATCAATAATAGCCCTACAAGTTTGAAAAATAAATGAATAAATAATATGATTTCAGATTTGTAAAGACTTGTGTAATAAGGCACTGCACTGCACTCAACATCTCCCCTTTCCACAGCTGAAGAAAATGTACTTAGATTGTTTTAAAAGCTAAAAATGTATCACAATTTTGGTAAAAGACCAAAACAAACAGGATTTGTTTATTTTGTTTGTTCTTTGTGTCATGTATGACTATTGTGCATCTAACATAATACATTATCTTGTAAATGTGCTGTCCTAATTATAAATCAAAATAACTGATTATGTGGTGGCATAATTTTTTATTGATAAGAATGATATCATGAGTGTTTTAAAGCAAGCATCGTTGGGGAAATATTCATGAAAATGTAAGGAAAAGAAAATACCACAATTTCTCTTTATTCTCTTATTTATGTAAGATGAAGAGGTACAGATCAAGGATCAGTAAAAAAAAAAAAAAAAAAAAAACTATATTTAAAAAGATATTATTTAACATTATTGGATTTACTACTTTAATAAAACACTTTATTAATGTGATATGTGATATTCATGGGTCCCGTCTGTCTCAGTGCTGAAACTATTTATACAAAGTTACATGTATAGACATCTCAGACTTTTATACATTTAATGTATTGCAAACTTCAAACACACATTAGTCTTCATTAATATTGCTTAATCATGTTAATGATTCTTCATGATTTTCATCTTAAATCATACACTGAATGTTCAGTTTTATTGGATTCACATTCTGCAAAGCTCCTGTTATCTTAAGGGAAACAGTAGGAAACCACTGAAAGTGTTGTAGTTACTCTGGCCATCTGCTATCCTCGTGCCAGACCCAAGTCTCACATAGACAACATCTCCAACCTCCAGGATCAACACAACTCCATTAGAGGAGTTTAACCGGTCCTGAGCCTGAATATCATGTGCAATAACCGTATGCTCTCCATTCTTAACAATGCCTACAGTTCCTGGAGTTCCACCATGACCATATAAAGAGACTCTGAACATATACGCTCCTTTCAGCGGGGCTGTGAAAACACCTAAATCAAATAACAAGAGATACAGAATCAGATGTTTCCTGTATGATCGCTTAATCACCAAACACATTGTGTAATAGTTGTGAAAGATGGCAGATCATTTAATTCTCTTATACACATTACACAACTGCAGAGAGGTCTGAATGGAGCAGAAGGGTTCTCATTACTATAAACTGAGTTTTATGACTCATTTCATTGATCATTACCTGTAACTGGGTTGTAGGCGTTCCCTATGTTTGTGATGACGTTCCTGTAGGTTAGTGTGATTTCAGTGGTAAAAGGACCAATATATCCATAGCCAGATTGCATCAGTGCAGCTGAAAAAGCTATTTCTCTGTCTGTTATTGAAAAACATAAGCAATATTGTGATATATTACTCTATTACACTGAGGCTACGTTTACACGGAAACGATCTGAAGAGAAAACGCAAAAGTGATCACTTTTTTTTCTGCGTTTACACGAGCGTTATGGGGGGGGGGGGGGGGGGGATCTGTGTGCATACGGTGACGCAAAAGTGTGTGAAATTCGATGTAGTTTGCACTCCAGGCGGCTAGGTGGCAATGTGAAGCACTGATCGGTGCCTTCACTGTCTAGCAGACTTAAGCGTTTTTACCGTTTAGACGGGAACGCGACGGTGGAGCGTTTTTAAGATTTCCACTCTGGAGGGTGGTTTCACTTTTTTGCGTTTTTAAGCCCCAAAAACGCCGTCGCCGTCTAAACGAAAGGCACATCTGATAAAACATTTTTACGTTTTCACCCGCGAGCGTTCTCGTGTAAACGGGGCCTGAGAATGTATAGCCTACACTGAATTTAACATCATTCAAGCAAACTTTCACCTCTATTTTCCTTTCTCAACTCCACTTGACCCAGAGTAAGATTTGATATTTCTGTGAAGGAATAAAGATTCTGTTAAATGACATTCGCACTGTTTATTGTAATAGATAACACAATTTACACAGTATATTCTCAACTTTACACTAACATTTACACATATGCAACAATATGCGCAACAATATGCAATGTATTTAATTGATGTTTACTTGGAGGATTATTGATAAAAGAGTGAATGTTTTGGTGAAGTACCATCATTTTTCTTGTTCAGCTCTTCCAGGATAACATCATTTTTCCTGTTCATCTCATCCCTCAGTCTCGTCTCTAAAGCTCTGATGTTGCCGGTCAGTTCTCTGTTGATGGTTTTCTGCTCTGTAACGGTGGCGGTCAGTTCTCTGATGTTCACTTTCTGCTCTGTAACTGTGGCGGTCAGTTCTCTGATGTTCACTTTCTGCTCTGAAACTGTGGCGGTCAGTTCTCTCAGCGCTGCATGGATGTCACTGAAGCACAGATGGTAGTTTTGTTGGCTGTCAGTTGAAGCTTCATCTCTCAAAGTGTCTGTTTGAGGTGGATTCTGTCTTCCGTCCTCAGATCTGAGCTGTTGACTGATCTCATTCTCATTGAGTCCTCCATCTACCTGATGCTGTACGACACACACAAAGGTTTCCAACAGCAGCAGTAAACATACTAAACCCTTCATTCTTCACTGATGTTTGTTTCCAGCTCTTGCTCTGTCATCCTCACAGTCTCTTATGTTGCTTTTATAGTGTCCTGATTTACGGTCTTTTGTACATGATTTATATTGCTTCAGAAAAATAAGTAGTTCAAGTTAATTGTTAATTACAATCAAAGAGATGTTCCGGGTTCAGTAGATGTTTATCTCTGAGTCAAAGTTTCTATTTCACAAATGTTGTGACTAAAGTTTAAGATCAGCGGTCGTGTCCTTATGGGACGTGGAGGGATAATCACAGATACACCTCTGGTCATTTGAATCAATTGTCATGAATGTTTAAAATCTCACACTTTAATAGTATTTATTAGCACCTAACATAATAAAACAGGCTCTGTGAGGAATGTTTACCTCAAAATGTACATCCATATGCACGTTTGAGTGACTTTATTTAAATTAAGTACATTGGCTGCTATTGTCACGTGCCAGTGATTATCCCGACCTCTGATATATTTCTGACCTCAGATGGTCACATGACTCTCTGGTATCCATGTGCGTATCTTACAGCAGTTACCAGGTTTAGCAGCTTTATGCTATGACATTAAAAAGAGGAAACATTGGAAGTAAATTTACACAGACAAAATTAGTAAGTGATGATTACATATATAAAGTTGAACTCTTGTGGCTATACTATTGAAAGAGGGTGTATTATAATCTTACTGCTTGGCCCATTTACAGCAATTGTAAGTGTCTGACAATTTCTTTTAACTAAAGAACGAGTTGACAGTTATTTCTGTTGTGATTTATATCATGCCACAAATGTTGCTGATGGAGTTTAACTTGTGTTGAATTCACAAAATACCTTTAAATGTTATTTTTACTCCACATGCAACAACATCCTGTATCAACAGATGTAAAAGTGAATAAAAAAAACTTGTCAACTTAAATGTAATAACATGTATAAAATCATTAAATGTAATTTTTAATCTGATTTACAACTTTTCACAAGCAAGAATGTCCTAGATTTGGGAAAGTGAATTTGTGTCTTCATGATTTATGATAATGATAACATTGACTTGTTTTACAGTACCATAAAATGAGCTGTGTTTTTACCTTTGTTAATTATTACTTACTCATAGGTTTGTCAGAGTGCAACCAATTTTACATTTACACATTTTGCTGATGCTTTAATCCAAAGCAATTTATATGCACATTGTTTCACAGCTTTACAGAACACAGAGATGAAAATATAAATAAAAGAAGATAGTCTTTTAACAAAAGTTTTTTAAAACAAAAGCAGCCAAAGGGAAAAGTTCCAAGAAAATTCCTTAAGATTGTTACTAAATTAATTCCATCTTGACCTGTTTTTGTCAGTGTTAGCTGTGTAAATAAATGTGTATCATCCGTGTGAAAGTGCACTGGTGCAGTATGTTTGAAAAGTTCTAAAAACTTTAAAAGTTTTCTGTTCTGATAAAATGTCACATCTTGTTTTGGTTCATGTTTCATGTCTCTAGCTGTGTCCCAATTCTGGGGCTGCGTCAAAGGATGCACAAGTCATGTTTAAAGGGGAAAGTATAGCCGTTTGCGTCACCGTGGCACAACGAAGGCTGTCCTGTTTCGAATGTCCTTCAAAGGCTCCTTTAAAATGCATCATTTTTTTCCCATGAATGCAGAATACATCATACCTTCACAGCCTTGCCTACCCCAGAATTCCCACCGGAGACAAAATGGCCAGATTACACTTTTTAAATGTAAGTATTGGGTTTCAATTTAATCGAGTAATCTAAAGTATCTAATGATAATGATAAAAATGGAAACAAAATAAAAAATAAATACAATAAAGGTTCAAATGTTGTACTTATATGTTACCAGTGGGCTATGTGATTTTACATAGGCAATTTTATACTTTTTAGACTTTATTATGTAAATTGACCATGGTGAACATTTTGGATAGGTTTTCAACCCCGTTTTGTTTTTAGGAAGTCTTAACACTGAACAAAATTATTTTGTAAATAAACTTTTGTTTTTGCCCCCATTTTTCATGAGCTGAACTCAAAGATGTATTTAAATTTGAAGTACTTTAGATTGTTATTCAGCTCCACTTCATTTCAGAGGCAAATATTGTACTTTTTATGAAAATTTACTTTTTACCCATGGATATTAGATTTTGATATTAGATATTGTTTAAAAAAATATGAACAGTATATTATAGAAACACTAAAAATATGTCTTCTAGATCAGGGATAGGCAACGTCGGTCCTGGAGGGCCGCTGTCCTGCAGAGTTTAGCTCATAGAACGGTTTTCCATGTTAAAATATTTTATGGTTTGATTTTTGAGGATGTGAGTTAACATCTCAGTGACTGGCAGCCATCGACTGAGTCAGCCCTGCAAACCTGTTGGTAGACAGTGGAAATATGCACTGATCCCAGATGATGTCCCACCGGCAGAGGCCTTACCAGCGTCTCTATGGTGCAGCCCATCCAGGATCTCCTACTCAGCTCAATAAAATTCTACTGACATTTTTTTTCTTCCAATCTGTTTTATATATAAAATTCTGATCTTAACTTATCTTGTAAATAGTTGTAAAAAGTACAGTAAGTAAAAATGTGTGGAACAATTTATTTTGTATAATTTACAAATTAATTGACATGACAAAAATAAATGTACAGAAAAACTTCTTTATTAAATTTAAAAGTTGTAACTTGCATAACAAAAATAAAAAATGCAGACATTATTTTTTGTTTCATTTACAAACTATAACTTACATAAAAATAATGTATACAATTGTTTCATTTACAAATTTTAATTTACCAAAGTTTATTTCTCTACCAATCTGTCAAGAAGAGAAAACAATCTGTTCATTCTCTCCCTGCTTTGTCTCTCTCTGAAACTTAATGTTCTCTCTAAATATCTCGATCAGCTCATCTTCTCGGTCTCGTTTCTCTTGGCGGCTACTGGATCCTCATTCTATCCTTCACGGCCCGGGGAAGGAAGGAATGTAGACAGGGTTGCCAGGTCTGAGCAACAAAAGTAGCCCAAAAAGCCCATCGGCTTTTCTCCATTGGGCGGCCGAATTCTCCACTAGATTTGTGCGTCAGAGGGATGTTTTGGGGGTGTTGGAGTGTCTAAATTGTACTAAGAGGGGTGGAAATCAACCCGCAGAATTTATTTACCCCTGGCAACAACTTAAAAGTATCCCAAAGCTTCTGCCATTGTGACGAAGGACAACCTTTTTCAGGCAGATAAAACTGGCGTTTCGCCATTGGGAAGATGTAATTTCACCAAGACGCCGAATTTCCATAGTTCAAGTGAGAATCAAGTCAAATGAAGAATTTTTATAGAAAAAGTTTGTGCTCAGAAAGACACCATGTCTGGAACAGAAGCAACTTTTGCACCACTTACGGCCACGGTACCACTTGCGGTCTGGCCATGTGCCATGTGCAAAACACCTTATATTTCTGGAACACTAGGTGGGGCTGTGTTCAAACTTCTCAGGTACCTTCAGGTCATGCTGTCGATGATTCCTTCCAAATTTTGTGAAGATAGGTCAAATTGTTTTAAAGATATTGCAATTTATGTCAAAATTCAAAATGGCTGACACGTGGTACATCCAATCCTGGCAAAATTGGTATCCACGGATTCACCATGATACAAATAATCCATAGACACAAAGTTTATGATTTTCTGACAAACTGTTCAAAATTTATTTAGCATGGACCCTCAGATCATGGTTCCGATGAAGCATACATATTTTCTTTTCAATTGATCAAAGTTTGGCCGATATACAGCCTCTGAACCAATTTTGGGTCGACCTCATTAAGTTTGAGACAGCATAACTTTTGAACAAAGATTAATAAAAAAAAATTGGCTCAGTCATTTCTGTGCGGCTCAGTGGAAAGATCATCTGAGCCATTTTTCGTAAGAATTGGACAAAATTTGAAGATCTAGTGAAAAAACTGAAAACTGTAATTTTCAAAATGGCCACTTTTGAAATGGGCAGAGTCTTAAAGGGTTAGTTCACCCAAAAATGAAAATTCTGTCAGTAATTACTCACCCTCATGTTGTTCCAACCGCGTAAGACCTTCGTTCATCTTCGGAACACAAATTAAGATATTTTTGATGAAATCTGAGTGCTGGATCACTTCTCCATAGGCTGCTAGGTGGCCCAAACTTGCTGGCCCAGAAAAGTTATTAAAGAGATCGTTAATATAGTCCAAGTGACTACAGTGGCTCAATCTTAAGTATATCAAGCGACGAGAATACTTTTTGTGCGCAAAAACAAACAAAAATAACGACTTTATTCCACTATTCATTTCCTTCTCTCTGAGCCTCGTAGTGTTTTTGCGCAGCGCGTCTGTGTTACACGTCACCACGTAGGCTCACTATTGGCCGACGCTGGTCATGTGTGTGATGCGTGATGACGTATAAACACTACAAGACCCAGAGAGAAGGAAATGAATAGACGTATAAACACTACAAGGCCCAGAGAGAAGGAAAAGAATAGTGGAATAAAGTCGTTATTTTTGTTTGTTTTTGCGCACAAAAAGTATTCTCATCGCTTGAAATACTTAAGATTGAGCCACTGTAGTCACTTGGACTATATTAACGATCTCTTTAATAACTTTTCTGGGCCAGCAAGTTTGGGCCACCTAGCAGCCTATGGAGAAGTGATCCAGCACTCAGATTTCATCAAAAATATCTTAATTTGTGTTCCGAAGATGAACGAAGGTCTTACGCGGTTGGAACAACATGAGGGTGAGTAATTACTGACAGAATTTTCATTTTTGGGTGAACTAACCCTTTAATGTAAGTTATTGATTGTGATCACCATGATGAGAGGAATCAGGTGTACTACTAAGTTTCATTTTTTTTAGATCAAAGGGTTTAAAAGTTATAACCATGTATATTTTAAATCGTCGCTGTCGGGCGGAAACCTCGTATGTCCAAATTTGGTCAATTTCATATTTTTTCACAAATCGATGCTATTGGTCAGTCCCCACGTGGTTCTGTTATTTTTACAAATTATTAACCAATCTAAAGTGTTAAAAATAGCTTGAGAGCAAATCTCGTAACTCCATTGGACACTTCAACTGTCTGAGAATCCTCGTAACTCCACCTCTTCTTCACTCCGCCGCGGGCGGGAGCCTCGCGGCATTTTGTCTCCTCAGGATTGAAACTCGCAACGATTAAGAAACCCTCGTCGAGCAACACGTAAAGCAAGCCTTAACTCTGATTTTATCTGTGTTAAACTATGATATCAGTTATTGATGCATTTTAAATGTCTACGTATTACTAGGCTTATTATTAGGCTTATTATACTTGTGCATTGAAGTTTTAAAATGTATCTAATATAGCCTAATACTTGAATTGAATTAAATGTTTTGGATACCAGCTTTAAATGATTGTTTTTATTATTATTTTACTGACTCGAAGTTGGCACTGTGCATGTAAAATACCCCAAGTAGCAGGTTTTATTTATGGGAGAAAAAGGGTCTGTCTACTGGTGCCAGTAAGTTAAGCCTATTTTTGCATAACTCTGTCTGTTTTTTAGACAATAACGAGTGAAAATAGTTAGGTTACATACATTTGAGTTGGCTTGTTTTGTTAAAAATCGATAGCTGTAATGCTTCGGTGCAGAAGGAAGCCCGTGAGCCACGGAGGTAAGTTTGCGTGCAGATTAGGCAAATTTCCACCTATTAGACAACGTTAGTCAGCTCATCATTTTTTGTTCTGCTTCACTTATAGCTCTTAAACCTTTAAAATGGAGTTTAGGAAGATGTATGTAACCACGGTCGTTAGCTTTGATTAACTATTGAAGCCTTTTCTCTTGTCAAAAGGCTCAACGCGACCGCCGATTTTGTTTGCGTGCAGATTAATTTCCGCCTATTTTAGACAGCCTAATATTTTGGTATTGCATCACTCATATCTCTTAAACGTTTAAAATGGAGTTTAGGAAGATGTATGTAACCACAATCATTAGATATGAATAGCTCTTAAAGCCTTATCTCTTATCAAAAGGCTGAACGCGACCGCAGACTTTGATGAACACTGATGGCAGCAGCGACGTCTGTGGCCGTACCACTCTTATCAATGACAGCATAACCTCGTATCTCCCTGCTCCCAAGTCATAAATCTCGTATCTCCGATTAAACATGATTTTAGGGAAATGATGTGTTAATGTTGGTATACAACAGTATATGATAGCAATATAAGGTATAATACCAACTTTAACGATACAATGTTTAATAACTCAAAAAATATGCAGTTTTTTTAATTTCCTGAAAAATAATGGTTTTGGAGATACGAGGATTCCGCCCGACAGCGACGAAATGAACCAAGTAGATCTCTTCTCATTGCTTACACTCTGGTTGAATGAAAAAGAAAATAAAGAGGGGATCACATCATTTTTAAAGGAATTAATTAATGAATTAGCATTAGAACCAACGGCTGGTAATTGCTGAGGGACAACTTTTAATGGAAGGAGCAGTTGCGGTGAGATGATGCAACCTCTTTACTTTCACTAGTCCTTCTTCCGGTTTGACTGGAGGTGTAAAGCAGTTGGTCTTGCAGTAATAATAGCAACCATGATGGAGATGTAAGCAAGGTTATTGATAAAATAAGGCCTCTGCTCTCTCTATCGACTGTATAGCACATCTGTAAGCAGTGCTTTGGGACACTGAATATATTTTCTGTTGGCACGCTACATCATGTGCAGTGCTGAATACTAACAATCATTAGTATTACTCAATCATTCAAATAAACCATTTCAAATTCACTAAATTTACTATCTCTATTTACTATCGTTCCTTTTTGTTTATATTGCTAAATATAACTTACTCATCAACATATATTAGATATAGTCTAATATTGCCTATCACATTAATCTGACATCGCTAGCTTTTATCTAAATAGTTATTGCTAGCACAACACAGTAGTTATCTTGCTAGCCCGTTAACCTGCCATACGTGCTTGCCGTATTTTTTTTTCTCTCTCATGCGCTCTTTTTTTTTCACGAGTCTATCAAACAACTGTGGTAAGTAGGATCAGTCAACAAACACAGTGAGTAACGTCTTCTCCTGTTATTCTCACTTGCACTTCGTGTCACATGTATAGCATAGCCTTCTCTGTGAGTACAGAGGGCTTTTCATGTGATAAATGCAGGGAGATAGTCAGGCTGACGGAGAAGATTTCAGAACTAGAGACACGCATCCAAACTTTAATCGAGGATAGTAAGAATGCAAGGGCTTTAGATACTACTTTGGATGTGACTAGCTTAGTGAACGCTTTCCGGCTATAGAGCCCGTGCAGCAGGGCAATTGGGTGACAGTGAGACGATATAGTCACGGGACAAAACACTGCTCTTCCGATCCGATTACAACATCAAACAGGTTCTCCCCACTCAGTGAAACACCCACTGAGAATCCTGTTGAAAGTGCCCTAGTTATTGACGACTCTATTACACGGAACGTGAAAATAGAGAAACCAGCCACCATAGTCACATGTCTGCTGGGAGCCAGAGCACCTGACATCAAAGCTACATCAAATTTAAAAGTGCTGGCTAATGCTAAATCCTCTAAGATTATTATTCACGTCGGCACTAATGATGTTCGACTTCGCCAGTCGGAGATCACTAAAATTAACGCTAAAGAGGTGTGTGAACTCGCAAGTACGATGTCAGGCACTGTAATTTGCTCTGGCCCCCTTCCTGTTCACCGGAGTGATGAGATACTTAGTAGACTGTCTTCACTCAATGGCTGGCTGTCTAAGTGGTGTCTGCAAAATAATATAGAATTCATAGACAATTGGAAAAGTTTTTTGGGGCAGACCTGACCTGTTGATAAGAGATGGTTTTCATCCCTCCTGGGATGGTGCTGCTCTTCTCTCTAGTAATATGGCACATAGTCTTAGAGCTCAAACATGACAATCTGGGGCTCAGGTCAGGAAGCAGACAGACTGGCTAAACCGACCGTCTGCTAGCTGTCTCACGTCACCAAGGTCAGATAAAACCCATCACACAGAGCCTCTTTCACCTAGATATCAACATATAGAGACTGTCTCTGTTCCCCAAATTAGGACATGCAAAAAACTTCCAAACCCTTCAAAGGGTAAAAATGTAATTGATGTTCAACAAATAAAAAACAGATATAATACAAATGAGCAAATGATAAAGCTTGGGTTGCTGAATATTAGATCCCTTACTTCAAAAGCACTTACTGTTAATGATACGATCACAGATTATAACCTAGATATGCTGTGTTTGACAGAAACCTGGCTAAAACCAAATGATTACATTACTTTAAATGAGTCCACCCCCCAAGATTATTGTTATAAACATGAGCCTCGTCTGAAAGACAAATATTTTAGACCTATCACTTCTGCTACTAAAGATTGCTTTATTAAGTCAAGTTTCCAAGCCGAGTCCTTATTTATTTTGTTCACGTTTATTTGAATAACGCTGCACATGGATACTCACTGCAACTGGCCTCAGAGGACTTGTTACACAAACACACTCCAACAGATTCTCATCTTGTAAAGGAGAGGAGAATGCACTAAGGGTGCTTTCACACTGGCAGTTTAGTTCAGAACGGGACAGGGTTCGCATGAAAAATCGCTAATTGTGATGTGCTGTCATGTGGACCAGGCTGCGCACTGGGGTACCGAACCCGAGACTACCTGGAGGAGGCGGTCTGAGTTCGGTTGCACTCGAACTGTGCTGTGGTTGGCGTGAATGTGAAGGCAACACGGACTCGGGTGCGCACTTGTTCAGTAAGTAAAATAACCTGCGCATGCGTTTGAGATGATTATGATGTATGTAGTTAAAAAAAACACATGTAAGGGATGATAGTGTTGATGATTTACCTTGGATACGAGTGAGAGTGTGCCTGCAGTGTATTCATGCACAGCGCGTGGAATCAGGGCAACAAATTAATGGAAATCCTCTGTCTCCAAAAGAGTTCGTTTGCAAGCAGCAGAAGGCCACCTTATGCGACACACACACATTAAACCTGTGTTGTTCACTCAGATGCGCATAACACCAGATTAATAAAATACACAATATATTGACCTGCGTTCTGTTTTCTATCATGCGCCGTGCACGTTTGCGATGACGTAAGATGCACACAAACGCACCAGGGTTCGATAGAATCAAGTTCCCACAGTGTGAAACCAGACCAACACTGCGAGGGGTGCCGGGAACAATCACACTCAGGCTCGGACCGCAGCAAACGAGCCCAGTGTGCAAGCACCCTTAGATGTCATTGAAGGCAAACAAGACTGTAGATTCCATTGGTGTTTTCTCTGTAATTTTGTCTCTCTAGTCACCTTTATTTTGATAGACACTTTCTTCCTGCATATCATTGACCTTTGATACTATGTATTTAGTTCTCTTTTATTTTATTTGTTTTCTATGTTTTTTTTTTTTTTTGTGCATTTCTGCTTTACATGTTATCAGTTATCTCCTTCAGACTAAAATGGATCAGTAAAATTGTTACTGTCAATACTGGTAAATCCATTTGTAAGAAAAGCACAATAAACCACTTAATGATTTTGCACCATTATGACTAGAATCGAAATACACGGTAATGGCAAACAAAGGGTAAAATACGAATAGGAAATAGATGTGCACATACAAACAGTAATATTACATACAGTGCACTTTTAGACATACTACTCTGAATATGAACCAAATCAGAAAAAAATTCAAACTTGCTGCACCAATGCACTTTCACCAAATGATACGTGCACACATTTATTTACATAGCTAATGATGACAAAAACAACAATGATTAATTTTGTAACTATCTAAAGGAGTTCCCTTGGCACTTTTCCATTTGGCTGCTCATGTTTTAAATTTATGTAGAGAAAATGTATTTTATCTTCTTTATATTTTCTTCTCTGTGTTCTGTAAAGCTGTGCAACAATGAGCATATAAATGAATTTGGATTAAAGCATCAGCAAAATGTGTAAATGTAAAATTGTTTGCACTCTGACAGAACCTATGCGTAAGTAATAATTAACAAAGATAAAAACACAGCTCACATTATGGTACTGTAAAACAGGTCAATGTCAATGTTATCATCAGTGCATAACCCACTTTCCTAAAATGTAGGGCATTCTTTTACATGAAAAGTTGTAAATAATTACATTTAATGTTTTTATAAATATCATTAAATACATTTAAGTTGACAAGTTTTGTGCATTTATTCAGTTTTACATTTGTTGATACAGGATGTTGTTGCATGTGGAGGAAAAATAACATTTTAAATGAATTTTGTGGATTCAACACAAGTTAAACTCCATAAGCAACATTTGTGGCATGATATAAATCACAACAGAAATAACTGTCAACTTGTTCTTTAGTTAAAAAAAAAATTGTGAGGCACATACAATCGATGTAAATGGGCAAAGATTAAAATAAACACTGTTTCAATAGTATAGCCACAAGGCTTTAACATTATCTATGTGAACATCACTTACTAATTTTGTCTGTAAATTTATATCCAATGTTTCCTCTTTTTAATGTCATAGCATAAAGCTGGTAAACGTACTCGGTTACTAACGTAACCTCGGTTCTCTCTAGAAGAGGGAACGAGTACTTGCGTAAGTATCTTACGCTAGGGGAAATCCTCTTTTCCTTGAGATATTGAAGCCAAAAATTATCCTTAATTTTGCAATAATGTAAAACGCATTGCAGCAGCATGCAGACATGGGCGAGACAGCTGGCGCGCCCATTGGCTGCTCTGCGGCAACTGCACCAGCCTATCGATAGAGGCCCCTCATGACGTCAGAACCAATGAGGGTGCTTCGCGCCCATTACGTCATGTCCCGCCGAAAGCGGGTGGGGCTATAAATACGGCCCAGAGAGGCTGGTTTGGTCAGTTTTTTCATCGCTGAAGCGAATCAGAACGTGACGCATGCACGGCAAGATACGCAAGTACTCGTTCCCTCTTCTAGAGAGAACCGAGGTTACATTACGTTCCCTTACGAGAGGTTCTCTCGTACTTGCGTAAGTATCTTACGCTAGGGGAATACAGTGTAAAACGCCGTGCGTGCTTGAGACATAACACTAAAGTCCCAAGGGCAAGTGCCCGGGGCTCATACAGTGCCTAATCACAAGGGACTCACAGAGAATCCGGGAAGAGGGGCTAGAATAGCATCATTCCTGTAATATAGAGCTCTGATAAGAGCATGTTATATCAAGTGTTCCACACAGCCAGGGCGAACTTGGCCTGGACTGATAAATATGGGGGACTTACGCACTGCCCACAGAAGTATACAGACGATCAGTGATCGACGCTCTAGCGGTTTCAGCATCCTGAGCCGATAGGATCGGGCGGCAATACTGAAAAATTAAACCGAGAGCAACCTAGCTTGTAAAGCGGGAACCTCGAGGTTATAAAACCTTATAAATGTAGACGGGGAGGCCCAGCCTGCCGCCATACAGATATCTTGCAAGGCAATCCCACTGGACCAAGCCCACGACGAGGCCATGCCTCTCGTGGAGTGCGCTTTGACACCTATCGGGCATTGCAGGCCCTTGGATATGTAAGCTAGCGCTATAGCATCAACTATCCATCTGGATAGACTCTGTTTTGACGCAGCTAGTCCCTTAGAACGTCCGCTGAACAAAACAAAGAGCTGCTCCGTCTGTCTGAAAACAGATGAGCGAGACACATAGGCTCTTAACGCCCTGACCGGGCAAAGGAAGCCTGCGTCCCCTTCCTCTTCAGATACCGGCAGGGCCGACAGGGAGATAACCTGTGCCCTAAACGGTGTGTTGAGGGATTTAGGAACATATCCGTGCTGTGGTTTGAGTATGACTCTCGAGTCATTCGGCCCAAACTCCATACACGTCGCGCTCACTGAGAGCGCTTGCAAATCCCCTATGCGCTTCACTGAAGCGAGAGCCAGAAGAAACACTGTTTTGAAAGACAAGGGTTTCAGGTCTATTGACTTTATTGGCTCGAATGGGGCACCTTTCATGGCTTCCAGAACCGTGGAAAGGTCCCAAACGGGAACTGAGGGTGGTCTGGGAGGGTTCAGCCTCTTAGCTCCTCTAAGGAAGCGAATGACCAGATCGTTCCTTCCTAATGACTGGCCAAGCGGTGGTTCAGCGAACGCTGCTATGGCCGCCACATAAACTTTGAGCGTGGATGGGGTTCTGCCCTTATCCAGAAGCTCTTGTAAAAAGGAGAGAACCTCCGGCACCCCACAGCGTGAGGGTGAAGTGCCACTCGCTGTACACCAGCTAGTGAACACAGACCATTTTGAGGAATAGAGCCGCCTCGTAGATGGAGCTCTAGCCTGTGTGATCGTGTTTAACACTCCCGCTGGGAGGTTAACGGGTACCCGTTGATGGCCCACACATGTAGGGACCAAAGCTCCGGGCGAGGATGCCAGATCGAGCCGTTCGCCTGCGAGAGGAGATCCCTCCTCACCGGTATCGGCCACGGGGCGGTACTCGTCAGCTGCATCAGGACTGGAAACCAGACTTGGTTTGTCCAAAATGGGGCGACGAGTAGCACTGGGCATCCGCTCTCCCTGATTCGCTCTAACACCTGGGGTAGGAGCGTGACAGGGGGAAACGCATAGAGCGGGCAGCGGGGCCAGACGTGGGCCAGCGCATCCCTGCTCTTGGAGAAGAATTCCTGACAATGAGCGTTCTCTTGAGACGCAAATAGGTCTATTTCCGCTCTGCCAAATGTCCTCCATAGCATTTTGACTGTCTGTGGGTGTAAAGACCATTCTCCTGTTGGCAGATTGTTTCTGGACAGTCTGTCTGGTCCCACATTCAGATGGCCGGGCACATGCTCTGCTCTGAGCGAGCGCAGATTGTGCTGAGCCCAGACCAGGAGGCGTTCCGTCAGCCTGTGAAGAATTCTGGATCTGATACCTCCTTGGTGATTTATATAAGCCACCACTGACATGTTGTCCGAACGGACCAAGACGTGGCGTCTTTTTATCTGGGGACAAAAACGCCTCAGCGCGTTGTCGACTGCCATAATTTCCAGGCAGTTTATATGCAGAAGCTTTTCCCGTTCCGACCACTGGCCGAATAACGGTCTGCCCTCGAGCAGCGCTCCCCATCCCGAGGTTGAGGCGTCCGTAGACACCACCTTCACACTCGAGGAAGTCCCCAGGCTTACACCTGACCGGTACCAGTCGGTCACTGTCCAAGGTTTCAGAGCTGCGACGCATTTCTTATCGACCTTGAGGCGCGCGAGACCGGAGGTCCAAGCTCTGCACGGCACGCGCGCTTTCAACCAATACTGCAGCGGGCGCATGCGAAGCAGACCCAGCTGAAGCACCGAGGATGCTGAAGCCATGAGACCCAGCATCCTTTGAAACTTTTTGAGCGGGACTAAAGCGCCGTGGCGAAAAATCTCTGTCATGCGCTGAATACTTAGTCTGCGCTGCGGCGACAGCTGTGCTGTCATAGACAGCGAGTCCAGATCTGTGCCCAGAAAAGATATTTTCTGACTGGGAGACAGCGAACTCTTCGCCCAATTGACTGTGAGACCTAAATTCTCGAGGTGATCGAGTAATATGGTCCTGTGTGTTCTATGAGCTCCGACTGTGATCGAGCTAGAACCAGCCAATCGTCCAAATAATTCAGCACTCGTATGCCTCGGAGCCTGAGGGGTGCGAGCGCTGCATCCATGCACATCGTGAATACGCGAGGTGCCAGGGATAGGCCAAATGGCAGGACTGTGTACTGATATGCCTGGCCCTCGAAGGCGAATCTCAAAAATCGCCTGTGACGCTATTTGTATTTGAAAATAAGCGTCTTTCAGATCTATCGACATGAACCAGTCCCCTTGGCAAATTTGCGAGAGGATTTTCTTGGTCGTGAGCATTCTGAACCGTCGTTTCAGAAGTGCTTTGTTTAGCCGTCTTAGATCTAGAATGGGTCTGAGACCCCCGTCTTTTTTGGGTACCAGAAAATATCTGCTGTACATGCCCCCTTCGCTCTGAGCTTGTGATAAGGGTTCTATAGCCCCTTTGCTCAGTAACTTCGCCATTTCGGCTCGAAGTAGGTGTGCTACTTCCTTTTTTACCGTAGTATTGATTCGTGCCGCTTTGCGTTGCGGGCGTCGACCGTACTGTAGCGAATAGCCTCTTTCTATAATGTTCAGCACCCATTCTGATACCCCGGGGAGCTCTGCCCACGCTTTCGCGTGAGTGGCTAGGGGTAGAATGATATTTGGGCTCTGGTCGCAATCTAGTGGCGAGCGGAGAGCAACGGTGTGCTGTAACATGAGCGCCGCGTTTGCAGCGTGTGAGACTGGGGGCGCGCTGATCACAGCGGGCAGCCTGCCCGCGCTCAGTTCTTCTGCAGCGGTGTGCTGAGAGAGAGCGAGCGTGGTGAGCCCCGTGGGGTTTAATATGTCTGTGAGCGAATGAGGGCGCGGGACAACGGGCCCATCCATAATGCTGAGAACACCATCTGTTTGTGCAGACTGTATGTGTGTTGGTTTCGTTTTTACAGAAACCGTGAGACATGTAGCATGTAGTGTTTGTGGGCACTGGGACATGGGCACAATCACTACATTTGGTGCACAACCGACATGAGTCGATTTTATTTGTGCGGGCCGTGTGTGGCGGGCCGTGTCTGTGTGTAGGAATGGGCACTGGGCAGTGGGTATTTTTACTACACTCATAACACCATCGGCCGTGGCCGGAATACCAGAAAATACACTCTTTTTGGGATTTATCTGGGTTGCCGTAAAAACGGCGTTTGTGTGCAGGCAAGCGGGCTGTGCTGCCGACTTGTTTACTGCAGAATACCCTGGAACAGTCGCAAATACTGGAACGGCGGGGGGCGGCGGCCGGCGGAGCGGGAGCGCGGTCTCTGATCCCTGGTCTGTCGGCGCTGCGGGGCGGCGGCAGCTGAGGGTTGCGACTGGGAGCTGCGAGCAGACGGCTGTTTAGAGCGACCTGCTGCGGAGCTTGGGCAGGAAATGTTTCATGGCCTGCGATGTCTTCTGAACCTCTGCGAATCTGTCTGCGAAGTCTTTGACAGACGATCCGAAGAGGCCAGCGGGGGAGACGGGGGCGTCGAGAAACGCAGAGCGCTCCGAGTCCGACATCTCCGAGAGCGTTAACCACAGGTGTCTCTCAGCAACGGTGAGAGAAGCCATGTTCAGCCCCATGGCCTGCGCAGCGGATTTAGTGGCGCAAAGGGCGAGATCCGTCGCGCTCCTTAAATCCGGTAGGCTCACAGCTTCCGGTCCTTCCTCGTCCATTTTTCGGAGAAGGTTGGCCTGGAAGACCTGGAGTATGGCCATTGAGTGAAGCGCCGAAACAGCCTGCCCGGCGGCGGTGTAAGCGCGACCGTGCAAAGCTGAGGTAGTGCGGCAGGATTTTGATGGCAGCGCCGTCTTAGCACGCCGTCCAGCAGAGGGTGGGCAAAGATGGGCGGCTACCGCTTCCTCGACGGGAGGAAGAGAGTGGTACTCTTTGTCCTTAGCACCGTCGACTACGGAGAATGCTGCGGACACGGGAGCACGCACTCTGGCTGAAAAGGGAGCGCTCCAAGACTTAGCGACCTCTTCATGAAGCTCAGGAAGGAAGGGGGCTGGTCTTGAAGGCTGCGAAGTACGGTCCCTTTGCAGAAAACAGCCGTCCAGGCGGTTGAGTGCAGGCTGCTGGGGCGTCGATCACTCAAGGCCGAGGCTCTCGACGGCCTGCTCGAGCAGACGCATAAGGCGAGCTTTCGCGGGATGGAGGAGGTTCAGGGACCCGCTGAGTGCGGCGCTTTTTACGGCGCAGCAGCCCGGCGGGCGAAGACGCAGCTTGGAGAAAGAATGCCTGGCGAGTCCGCAGAGTCACCATAGACATTAACTCGCAGTGAGGGCAGCCGCCCTCAGCGAGCGCGATAGCTGCGTGATCCTCACCCAGGCAGGAAACACAGATGACATGGTGGTCCCCGTCGCTGAGTGGAGCTCGGCATGAGCCGCAGAAAGAACGAGGCATCTTGAAAAAGATGCTTCGTGCTCTTTTAGAGGAAATAAGTGTGCGTGTCGCAGCGGCGAACACACACACAGCAATGAAAGGATATAGGTACGCCGGAAAGCGTCAGCAGGAACGGCGACTGAAGGCGGCGAGTTGTCGACCGGCAGCTTCAGATGCAGATAAATCCCGCTGGGTGCTTGAGTCAGACGGCGCGGCTTCCTCTCAGGATCCAGCGATGCATAAGCTCGCTGAAGAGATGAAAAACTGACCAAACCAGCCTCTCTGGGCCGTATTTATAGCCCTAGCCCCACCCGCTTTCGGCGGGACATGACGAAATGGGCGCGAAGCACCCTCATTGGTTCTGACGTCATGAGGGGCCTCTATCGATAGGCTGGTGCAGTTGCCGCAGAGCAGCCAATGGGCGCGCGAGCTGTCTCGCCCATGTCTGCATGCTGCTGCAATGCGTTTAACATTATTGCAAAATTAAGTATAATTTTTGGCTTCAATATCTCGAGGAAAAGAGGTTTTCCCCTAGCGTAAGATACTTACGCAAGTACGAGAGAACCTCTCGTAAGAGAACCTGGTAACTGCTGTAAGATACGCACATGGATACCGGAGAGTCATGTGACCATCTATATCAGAGGTCAGAAATATATCAGAGGTCGAGATAATCACTGGCACGTGACAATAGCTGATGTATTTAATTTAAATACAGTCACTCAAACTTATATATGGACATTCATTTTGAGGTAATAATTCCATAGTCACACAGCATTTTTTATATGTTAGGTGCTAATAAATACTATTAAAGTGTGAGATTTTTACCATTCATGACAATCCATTCATTGCACATTTCAATGATTATCCCTCCACTTCCCATAAGGATGCCGACCGCTGATCAATCTATCTATCTATCTATCTATCTATCTATCTATCTATCTATACACACACACAAAATACTAAAAGAAAAAAAAAATGTTTGAGTCAAAGTTTAACATTAAACATTAACTTGAACTGCTTTTATTATCCGAAGCAATATAAATCAAGTACAAAAGACAGTGAATCAGGACACTATAAAAAGGAACACAAGAGACTGTGAGGATGACAGAGCAAGAGCTGGAAACAAACATCAGTGAAGAATGAAGGGTTTAGTACGTTTACTGCTGCTGTTGGAAACCTTTGTGTGTGTCGTACAGCATCAGGTAGATGGAGGACTCAATGAGAATGAGATCAGTCAACAGCTCAGATCTGAGGACGGAAGACAGAATCCACCTCAAACAGACACTTTGAGAGATGAAGCTTCAACTGACAGCCAACAAAACTACCATCTGTGCTTCAGTGACATCCATGCAGCGCTGAGAGAACTGACCGCCACCGTTACAGAGCAGAAAGTGAACATCAGAGAACTGACCGCCACAGTTTCAGAGCAGAAAGTGAACATCAGAGAACTGACCGCCACAGTTTCAGAGCAGAAAGTGAACATCAGAGCTTTAGAGACGCAACTGAGGGATGAGATGAACAGGAAAAATGATGTTATCCTGGAAGAGCTGAACAAGAAAAATGATGGTACTTCACCAAAACATTCACTCTTTTATCAATAATCCTCCAAGTAAACATCAATTAAATACATTGCATATTGTTGCGCATATTGTTGCATGTGTAAATGTTAGTGTAAAGTTGAGAATATACTGTGTAAATTGTGTTATCTATTACAATAAGCAGTGTGAATGTCATTTAACAGAATCTTTATTCCTTCACAGAAATATCAAATCTTACTCTGGGTCAAGTGGAGTTGAGAAAGGAAAATAGAGGTGAAAGTTTGCTTGAATGATGTTAAATTCAGTGTAGGCTATACATTCTCAGGCCCCGTTTACACGAGAACGCTCGCGGGTGAAAACGTAAAAATATTTGATCAGATGTGCCTTTCGTTTAGACGGCGACGGCGTTTTTGGGGCTTAAAAACGCAAAAAAGTGAAACCACCCTCCAGAGTGGAAATCTTAAAAACGCTCCACCGTCGCGTTTCCGTCTAAACGGTATAAACGCAAAAGTCTGCTAGACAGTGAAGGCACCGATCAGTGCTTCACATTGCCACCTAGCCGCCTGGAGTGCAAACTACATCGAATTTCACACACTTTTGCGTCACCGTATGCACACAGATTTCCCCCCCATAACGCTCGTCTAAACGTAGAATAAAAAGTGATCACTTTTGCGTTTTCTCTTCAGATCGTTTCCGTGTAAACGTAGCCTCAGTGTAATAGAGTAATATATCACAATATTTCTTATGTTTTTCAATAACAGACAGAGAAATAGCTTTTTCTGCTGGATTGATGCAATCTGGCAGTGGATATATTGGTCCTTTTACCACTGAAATCACACTAACCTACAGGAACGTCATCACAAACATAGGGAACGCCTACAACCCAGTTACAGGTAATTATCAATGAAATGAGTCATAAAACTCAGTTTATAATAATGAGAACCCTTCTGCTCCATTCAGACCTCTCTGCAGTTGTGTAATGTGTATTAGAGAATTAAATGATCTGCCATCTTTCAAAACTATTACACAGTGTGTTTGGTAATTAAGCGATCATTCAGGAAACATCTGATTCTGTATCTCTTGTTATTTGATTTAGGTATTTTCACAGCCCCGCTGAAAGGAGCGTACATGTTCAGAATCTCTATATATGGTCATGGTGGAACTGCAGCAACTGTATCCATTGTTAAGAATGGAGAGCGTGTGGTTGTAGCACATGAATATCAGGCTCAGGACCGGTTAAACTCCTCTAATGGAGTTGTGTTGATCCTGGAGGTTGGAGATGTTGTCTATGTGAGACTTTGGCCTAACACGAGGATAGCAGATACCCACAATAACCACAACACTTTCAGTGGTTTCCTACTGTTTCCCTTAAGATAACAGGAGCGTTGCAGAATGTGAATCCAATAAAACTGAACATTCAGTGTATGATTTAAGATGGAAATCATGAAGAATCATTTACATGAGTAAGCAATATTAATGAAGACTAATGTGTGTTTGAAGTTTGCAATACATTAAATGTATAAAAGTCTGAGATGTCTATACATGTAACTTTGTATAAATAGTTTCAGCACTGAGACAGACGGGACCCATGAATATCACATGTGACTCAAAAGTGTTTTATTAAAGTAGTAAATCCAATAATGTTAAATAATATCTTTTTAAATATAGTTTTTTTTTTTTTTTTTTACTGATCTTTGATCTGTACCTCTTCATCTCACATAAATAAGAGAATAAAGAGAAATTGTGGCATGTCTTTTCCTTACATTTTCATGAATATTTCTCCAACGATGCTTGCTTTAAAACACTCATGATATCATGCTTATTCAAAATAACTGATTATGTGGTGGCATCATTTTTGATTTATAATTAGGACAGCACATTTACAAGATAATGTATTATGTTAGATGCACAATAGTCATACATGACACAAAGAACAAACAAAATAAACAAATCCTGTTTGTTTTGGTCTTTTACCAAAATTGTGAAACAATCTAAGTACATTTTCTTCAGCTGTGGAAAGGGGAGATGTTGAGTGCAGTGCAGTGCCTTATTACACAAGTCTTTACAAATCTGAAATCATATTATTTATTCATTTATTTTTCAAACTTGTAGGGCTATTATTGATAACTTTTAGAAAATATTTAAAATATAATTTATATTTATTGGATTATATTAATTTATACCATGGTCTGTCTAAATACTCGATTCTGATTGGCTGGAAGGTGTGCAATAAAACAGTTTATTGCAGAGGTAGTTCCAAGTCAGTTTAATCACTGTTCTATATTAACACACTACCTATAAACATAGTTAACCATAGTAACACACAGTTACAGTTGCATACAGAGTGATACAGCTATTGTAAACATTTCCTATTTATTTGGCTAAAAGGATGATTTTCACGTGTCATTTAAAGGTACAATATGGATTTTTTTTTACCGCTAGGGGTCGCTAACCTCTTCAAAACAATAACAAAGGCGTAGTGAATGAGCGGAATCATGGAACTTTTCATCATGTCGATGGATCTAATAAAGTTTATGGGGAAATAATGTTTATGAATGAGTGAATACCTTCATGTTTTTTAACATGACTGTGGTATGAAGCAGGGCGAGATTGCTAATGAGAGACAGATATCAGCGCCACACGCGAGTCCCGCTGATATAAAGGAATTTCACATTTAATTCTACCGAACTAACTTACCTGCAAGTGCTGAATAACTACTCACACAGGTCAGTTTATTTGATGTATTAAACGTATTAACAAGTGCTTGTGAGGTAACGCAGTGCTGTTTAACTTGGTCTACACTATTATACGAAACTGCATTTAAGTGTGTTGAAAGTTATAATGTTATTCTATTTGTTAGTTTGTTTGCTATATTAGACTAGCAGTAAGCTAGATCAACATTAGAATAACATACTGATTATATTCTAACATTTCATCATGTTGAGCTATATAACATTGATCCGTTTTATGTACATTTGCTCACCTGTCTAATAAAGCACATGCAAGAGCATCAAAAAATACTTTGCCTCGAGAAAACACGTAGAGACCTTCCGCACTGATTGGATGCCGGTTTTGGGCAGATCGAGCACGAGCTTAAAGTCCAGCTCTTTAGTTCGTTCAGCTTGTTCGTCAGAGACCGTACATTTACAAGGAAGATGCTAGCCAGAGCTGGCCGAAGTGGGTTTAGCCTTAGCTTAGCACACAGCCCTCCCTGCTTTTGTTTACGGTCTCGACACCACCGCCGGACACTGTTGGTCAGTGAAGTTCACCGAAGTTAAAAGGATAGTCTAAAACTATATTCGAGCACCAATTGTTGATGTCCAAAAGTGACTGTTTGCTATAGATAAAATTCACACAACTAAATAGAGCGAACACGCAGGAAATCACCAGATAAATTGTCACTGGTTTCCGAAATCTGGTAAGATGCTGAGCCTCGCGATGCACACTCGCCGCCATTTTGTGCCGCCAAATGAATATGACAACTTTGTTAAATGGGCCAAGGCACAAGATGAACCTCAGAAGATAACGTTAAATGAGAAGTGTAACGATAAATGGCACAAGGCAGAGCTTAAGCAGATAGAAGACAACAAGAATGAAGTTAATAAAAAAAAAAAAAAAAACTAAATGGGCAATTAACACATTCAAAGACTTTTTGCATTAGAGACAAAAAAAATGCTGAGCCCTACTCTGCTTCTCTTCTTAATGAGACATTGTGAGAGTCAAGAGTCTTTTGTTCTCCGGCAAGACGAGAATGGCCTGGAGTACATGGGCCTGGAGTACATGACCCTGGTGCACAGCCCAGAAACAAAGAATCACAAGGATCCCACTGCATCAGATGGAGAAAATTACGAGGATTTATGCTTGAGTGCCCCGGTGACCCACTTTGTCCCGTGGACAGCTTTAAAAAAATACCTGTCAAAGTGTCCAATCAATGTCGGAGCCTTCTATCTGCATCCCAGACGCATCCCTCCTCAAAACACTGAAGTTCACCAAAGAACCGATGGGGGTCAACTACCTCGGCAATCTGCTAAAAAATTCTACCGTATAGAATAGTATGATAGAATAATAGATTACCATGGGAAAAACTGCCATGTAGATATTGTGAATATTATCTCATGATTCCAATATCTCCATAATTTGGCAACCAGCAGGCTATATTAGGGTGTAGGGTGCACTCGCTCTTTCCTGCATTGTCACTAGAGAGGAGAGGCAAAAGAGAAAAAAGAGTTGCTGATATCAGTGCCTGTGTGTTTATGTGTTTTACCACACAGAGAGGAGAGGTACTGTTATTAAAGTCATCTTTCAGCACAACCAGATTTTAACCAAATCCTTGATTAACATCAAAATAACACAACGCAGAGGAACAACCGCTACATAAACATTTACAATTTCGTGTGTGAGAGAGAGTGTGCGTGTGTGTGTGTGAGTTGAGAGAGGGTGTGGGTGTGTGTGTGTGTGTGTGTGTGTGTGTGTGTGTGTGTGTGTGTGTGTGTGTGTGTGTGTGTGTGTGTGTGTGTGTGTGTGTGTGTGTGTGTGAGTTGAGAGAGAGTGTGTGTGTGTGTGTGACAGTGGAGTGGATACCTCTGTTTATAGCTGTTGTGCAAGTAGAAATAAAACACTTCATAAAACAAAATGTTAATAATTCACATTTCACAGTTTTTTCTGTGACGTAACGGGAGGGAGCGCGTCAATGTAAACAATAGGAAAACAATGGATCACAATGACAATTCGGAACGCTGAGGAAATTGTAAATGTTTCCTTGTATGATGGACCACAGCCATGCAAATATGAGCCTGCTATGCAGCCAAGAGAGCAGGACAGGCCAGGACTAGACAGAACAACGGTCAGAGGAGACAAACAGGGAAACCAGGAGAACAGGGCTCTTGGTGAGAGACCAGTGTTAGCTCTAGTGTTAACACTATGCTCAGATCACAATATTGTACAGATTATTATCATGTATCAGGCAATAACAAAGCTAGTATTGGACCTGCATGTGTGTCAGTCATTAGGATAAAAAATAAATAAATAAAATCACAATCACAACTCTCTTACTGTATAAAAAGAACAAGTATAATTATAGAACTATTTATGATAATATTAAGTTTCGGCTGCAGACTAATAACAAACACATAAATGCATTACATTACAAGTTTATGTATGTTTATGAATTGCATATTGAAATTGAATTGAAATGCATATTTGAGGGGATAGCCATTTGCAATAGTGGTGTCCGAAACCATAGTGGACGTTATTAAGTGCACTTATTCAATCCCACATTGCACTGCAACAACTAGTGTACACTAAACGTCTGTCCGAATTTGCTCACTCCTTTCCATTTACACTTTCAAGTGAACATTATTAGTGGACTAACGTAGGGAACAGTGAATGAGGGTTTAAGGTGTTCATCATTTTAACTTTGAGCTCCACTTTTTAAGGCTCATTAAATATGCCCTTGTATCCGAGCTGCACCAATCACATCGGGTTATCTGATATAGGTGGGCCAGAGGCGAGCTAATCAGATGACGACAGCGCTGTGACGTCGAAGTCATTAGTAAACATTGCAAGATGGCTATGGATGAACACCAGTTGTTTGAAACGGCTTTGGCCGCTACAATGAACGAGTTAGACTTGGCTTTTGACTTGGCACGTGGAACCGCTAACGTGCGTCTAATATATACATCTTAATAAGATATAGACACAAAGTATATAAAATAACAACTTAAAAGCTTCTCTAGGGCTTTACACAACAAACTGGAATCAGGTGTTAAGAGCGCGCGATCTCTCTGCTTCGCTTAACTGGAAAATGGCTGCTGTGCTTTGCGTGATTGTAGCTAGGAAGCATAACAAATACAAATTTTTCCAAAGGTAGTTTAACTAAAACTATGGCAAACAGCACCATTCTAGTGGAGAAGAATGGTTAACTTTAGACATGACATAATATGTAACATAGCTTCTTAGTAGTTTATTTCCGTTGAATAAAAGTGAATAAAGCAAACAGTTGAGCCATAGCTTCACAGCTTAGAATCACACGCAAGGTATAAACATTGATCCACTTCCCCATACTGAACTCCACCCCAATTCCTTACCTGCCTTATCTAAATACATAACCACAATAATATAATACAAGTCTCCATTCGACAATTCAATGCAAATACTCATACAAACACAAATAATACACAAATAATAATTATCAAACATGGACTTGATTATATTCAAATGATTAAATCAGTCCATTGAGTTCCAATAAGAAATGTAATGGCTCCAACATTCCGGCCCCTATTTGTAAACTTATGACAATTCTAATAATTAATTTAAAAAAGAGCCATAATTCTTTCAGTGTCAAAGTCTTCCGATCTTGTTGCCATGGAAATTCTTAATACAAATACAACCTACTTAATCTGACTTCTTCACCACGGACAATTTAAACTTCCAATTGTTAAAAATAATAACTACAGTATCTCAAGGTAATTCCTTGAATACTTACAATACAATACAATACAATACTTCCCTGAAGTAAAGTGATGGCGTCCTGTCAAGAAGTTGCTATCACTACCTCAATCACACTTGAGCGGTTTCTTTAGTTGTCTTTTGAGCGTAGAATCTTTAGTACTTCTATTACTACCTCAATCACACATAGATGTTATGTTGTTGTCTTTTGAGTGTAGAATCTATTTCTCAGCTGCGCAGCATATACCTGACATGACTCCCAAGTTGCTCTTTGTAGAAATTACGTTTTATTCACGGCCAGGAGATCACTGGTCACAACAACCAAGTGAGTCTCCAGAAGAAAAGATACATGTACATTTAAATCTTACAATTGAGTAAAAATCAATATTACTCAAGTCTTCTTCACTGTGATTTGTTCTGGCGATTAGTTTAAAATGATCTAAGCTAATCATATGACTTAGTTCTACTGTGTTAAGCACTTTTTGGGTAAAAATATATGGTCTTTGACCTGCGCATCCTTAATCTGCATTTTTCTGTACATTTTATGTTGAAAATACACATTACATAAAATATTTCTATCACACCATTTTCTTTGTATTCTCATGACATGTCTCTTAGGAAGCATAATTTGCTAATAGGTTTCTCCAGAATACTCTTCTTTTTCCTCACTTCAACTCGGTGTACATACCATTTGTTATCCAGGAATGTCTCCAGAATTCGACCTAAAGGCCAAGAATTCCGTGGTAAAGTCGATAATGAGAACAAAATACTGCCAGTTTTGAGGTTTTGTTTGATTTTGTTCCACTTCTGCATTAACGGGAGGTACTCTCTAATCCATTGTTTCCAGAAAAGATCACAGATGTACTGTACTTGTTTCCATCTTCTTCTGGAATAGATGTAATCCTTTTGAAAAAGCCAGAAAGACAAAATAGAAACTACTTTCATCTGAAGCAAATGTTTAGGGGTTAAGGCTTCTGGATCTTGAGCATCCTCAGAAACTGTAGTAATTGGACAATTGTAGAGTATGCCTTCCACTTCACATAGATCAGTCTGTAGGCCTTCATCATCAAGCGTCTGCTGTCTCAGTACGGAACATACGATCTCTTTGAGGATTTGAATAATTAATTCCCGTTCATCTCCATGATGAGAACATAAAGGCGGATTAAAAGTCCACTTCACATTCTCTCTCAGCAGTGCTGTCACCGGTGCGGGCCGGGGCGGACTCGGATGACCAGCCACCCCTGACTTAGACACCACCGTGAGGAGCCGACACCACAGGTCCGCAACAGATGGACGACGCAGACAAGAGATAATTGCAAAGGAATAACAATCTTTATTGAACACAATACATCAATGAGCACAAGCGTGGTAGACTTCAGTGTCCTCTAGGTCTTCTTCAGCTACGGGTAGGTACTGATCAAACGTCGCAGTTTCGCCCTGACGGCAACTTCACCAATGATACGGCTCACTTCAGGACTCGGGCAGTGAGTATGCAGGTAAGGATGCTTCTCAGTCAAGGATACTTGCGTCGATACACAGTAGTGAGTGAGCGAACTTGGAGGGTTACTTCACCAGTGATGCTGCATACTTCAGGACTCAGACGGTAAGTAGGAAGGTAAGGATTCTCCTCAGTACAGGATACTTGCGTCAGTGCACGTGAGTGAGACAGTGGCTTAAAAGCTTACTTCACCAGTGATGCTGCATATTTCCAGACTCAGACGGAAAGTAGAAGGTAAGGATTCTTCACAGTACAGAATACTTTGGTCGGTGCACAGTAGTGAGACAGTGGTTTAAAAGCTTACTTCACCAGCAATGCTGCATACTTCAGGACTCAGACGGTGGGTAGGAAGGTAAGGATTCTTCTCAGTACAGGATACTTTCGTCAGTGCACAGTAGTGGGACAATGATTCAAAAGCTTACTTCACCAGCGATGCTGCATACTTCCAGGACTCAGACGGTGAGTAGACAGGTAAGGGTTCTTCGTAGTACAGAATACTTTCGTCGGGGCACATTAGAGAGAGAGTGATTTAAAAGCTTACTTCCTCAGCGATGCTGCATACTTCCCGACTCAGTCGGTAAGTAGGAAGGTAAGGATTCTTCTCAGTACAGGATACTTTTGTCAGTGCACAGTAGTGGGACAATGGATTAAAAGTTTACTTCACCAGCGATGCTGCATACTCCAGGACTCAGGCGGTGAGTATGAAGGTAGGGATTCTTCTCAGTAATAGACACTTTCGTCGGGGCACATTAGTGAGAAAGTAAGTTAATGGGCGGCTTCGCCAGCAATGCTGTATATCTTCGGAGCTCAGACGGTAAGTACGAAGGTAAGGATTTTTCCACAGCAATATGTTCCTTCCTAGAGCTCGCAAACAGAGAGAGTGGATTAAGAGGAGGTTTCAGCGAGGCATTATAGTACTCAGAGCTCAGACGGCCCGAGAGAGGATAACGCAAGAAGATACTTCACCAGCTCAGCTGTATCACTCTGGGATTCTAATGGAGAGCAGGTATAATAACATTTCACAAACGTGTAAGCAGGGGTTGGGGCCGCTTCTCAGCAAAAGCACACCGCACTCGTGTTCACTTCAAATCCACAGCAATGAATCAATGTGTATCAATAAGGCAAAAACACTGCAATTCACTCACACGATAGAGCTGATCAGAGGCCTCAATACATTCGTTACACTCCCGTGGGGGATATTCATTCCTTAGTTCTTCTTCAGCGCACTCTGAAACACATAGCTTCCCCAACAGTCAGATTTACATTCACTGCATCCTCTTCAAGCTTTTCGAATGTTTGTAAGATGAAATCAATTCACTTATCTTTATCTCTCCCTTCACAGCGCAGATCCAATCGATAAATCAGTCCAACAGATTCCCACAGACGAACTCTGATCCAGCAGACTTCAATGGGCGGCTTTCACCCCAACGTGACTTCACCACAGCCGATTACAACTCCCAATGCGGACAACTTCAACAGGGAACCTTCACACCCAGACAACTTCCCCGAGCAAGCTTGTGCCCAAAACTGCTCCGAGAAAACCAGCTGCGCCAGAAACTTCTCTAAATGGCCCTTTTATCTTTGGCTTGTGAAGCAGGAAGCCTGTGTGAACGCCGCTCCTCTCTCTCTCTCGCACCTGCAGTGCATTAGCGCTAATCAGGCCGGACAATGTTTCTGCCACACCCGGAACCGGAGTGGGATGTGTCGCACACAAATCGTTCCCTCTGGAAACTCGTGACTCGTCAAGAGGGTTCCGCTCGCTGAGCGTTTTTGTCACCCGTGACAGTGCCTTCTGTATTTTCTTTCTTCCTTTCTTTATATAGCACTGCTAAATGCAACCGAGGTTGCCCAAAGTGCTTTACATTAAAATAAAAAAAGAATAAAAGATAGGCTACAGTATCAAACATACATAGTAACAAATCTCACGCCACAGACACCACATATACCACATTGAAATGACCTATTATAAGCGGTCAATGATAAATGGGCCTTGAGCAGGTTCTTAAAAACTGGTATAGATTTAGCACAGGGTTTCTCAAACTCGGTCCTGAAGGGCCACTGTCCTGCACAGTTTAGCTCCAACCCTGATCAAACACACTTAGCTGTGAGTTTCTAGTGATCCTGAAGACATTGATTAGCTTGCTCAGGTGTGTTTGATCAGGGTTGGAGCTAAACTCTGCAGGACAGCGGCCCTCCAGGACCGAGTTTGAGAAACCCTGATTTAGCAGATCTAATAGATCAGAGGTCTACAAAGTTTAGTTCCAACCCTAATCAAACACACCTGAATCAGCTTATCAATCTCTTCAGAATCGCTTGAATATTCAAAGGCAGGTGTGCTGAAGCAGGTTGGAACTAAACTCTGCAGGACCGTGGCCCTCCAGGAGCAGGATTGAAGACCTCTGTAATAAATAAAGGCAGCTCATTACATAATCTCGGTCCCTCATAACAGCGAAAGCGCGATCACCTTTATGTGGCGTTTGGTCCTTGGTACGACAAGAAGTTTTTGATTTTCTGAGCGCAATGATCTCTGGGGATTATGAGGAATCAAAAGGTTTTCAAGGTACACAGGGGCCTGATTATTTAGCGATTTATATACAAACATTAGAATCTTGTATTTGACTCTAAGATGAATGGGGAGCCAGCGCAAATTAGCTAAAATCGGAGTAATGGATTCGTATTTCTTAATCCTCTTTAACAGCCTCGCTGCAGCATTTTGCACTGATTGTAAACGGGCCAGGGATGCGGCAGAAATGCCACAATAGAGGGAGATGCAGAAATCAAGACGCAATATCACAAAAGTATGAATAATCTTTTCGAAATCTACATTAGATAAGAAAGGTTTCGTTTTTGCTAGGAGACGCAAATTATAAAAACAAGCACGTACCACTGAATTTATGTGTTTCTCCATTTTTAGGTTATCATCTATTTGGATGCCTAAATCTCGTACTGACGTTTTACAGAAAGGCGCCAATGGGCTTGCATCTAGGAGGGCCTTAGTGGGGTCATTTAGCTGGCCAAACACAATGACCTCTGTTTTGTCCTCGTTTAACATTAAGACATTTTTTGCCGTCCAGTTTTTAACATCATTAAGGCAAGCTAAAAGACAATCCAAAGATTTTGTCGGGTGTCTTAGTGGTAAATACAATTGAGTGTCGTCGGCGAAACAGTGGAATGATACTCCATGCTTTCTAAAAATGCTACCCAGGGGGAGCAAGTACAAAGAAAAAAGTGTTGGAGAGAGAACAGACCCTTGCGATACACCCCAAGGAAGGCGTCTTTTAGTGGAGTGGAAATACTTAGTGGACATTTCGCTCAGCAAATCGAAAAATTCCCGGACAAACAATCTATTTGGTTTCGGAGGCCGATAAACTAAGCCGACCGTCACAGGGTTTGAAGCTGTAATTTGAAACAGCTGAAGTTCAAAGCTTTGTAGAGGTTCAACCGGGAGTATCTGACATTGAATGTTTTTTTTTATGTATAGTCATTACTCCACCCCTCGACCAATGGGGCGAGGAGAGTTAATACATAAAAAGCTCTCGGGCAAAAGTTATGAAATCGGGGAGCAGTCTCCTACCTTAAGCCAGGTTTCGGATATGAAGAAATCCAGATTGTTCGTCACAATAAAATCATTCAAAATGAAAGTTTTATTTACCAACGAGCGAGCGTTTATCAGCGCCAGCTTCATTGGTACTGATTCCTTGTCAGGTGACTTCACACGGCGAAGACAACGGAGGTTCACGTAGTGTAATAGCGTAGCGCTTCTGTGTTGTGCGTCACACGCATCACACACATGACCAGCGTCGGCCAAAAGTGAGCCTACGTGTGACGTACAACACAGACGTGCTACGCTATTACACTACGTGAACTCACTCGAGGCCCAGAGAGAAGGAAATGAATAGTGGAAAAAAGTCGTTATTTTTGTTTACTTTTTGCGTACAAAAAGTATTCTCGTCGCTTGATAAACTTAAGATTGAGCCACTGTAGTCACATGGACTACTTTGATGATGTCTTTATTACCTTTCTGGATAAGGACAGAATAACGTACATACATTTTCAATGGAGGGACAGAAAGCTCTCGGACTAAATCTAAAATATCTTAAACTGTGTTTCGAAGATGAACGGAGGTCTTACGGGCTTGGAATGACATGAGGGTGAGTCATTAATGACATCATTTTCATTTTTGGGTGAACTAACCCTTTAATATCAAACTTGTTTTAGCATCATCTCAATCAATGGTTAATAATGATGCATTGTGACGTTGTAAGAAGGTCTGTGTTTAAAAGCACAAACATGCAAGTGTTAAAGCAATGTTTTAAAGAAGAGTCATTTCTAAGTTTTCAAGCAAATAAACATTTATTATGACTTACAGTCGGGTTATGTTAAGTCCTTTCACTCTTCAGCACAGACTTGTGTTAATGAGAGATAATGTGAACCAGTTTTACATTACACTGAAGCTCACAACAGGTTCACAGCAGTTAAAGAGTCCATGTGTATCAGAGAAGACAGCTGTCTGTACCCTCACCAGTCAGCACTTACACTGCAGTAAACACATGAATAAATCATTATACAAAGATTTCTGCATCCCCTAATCTAAAGCCTAAACTATTTATCACACATAAACATGTTTCATATCATTTATAGATCTTGCTGTTACAAATAATGTTTGTAACGCGATCTCATGAGCGTATCAGTACATAAAGTGTCGGTCTGGCATACTTGCATTTGTATAAACACTAACATACAAATGTTAACTTTACTTTTCTTTACTCTACTTCTCCCCAGAATGAATTTTCATGTGGATTTTAAGGTTTCCAAGTTGATTAAAAGTATTTCCACACCATTGGCATATCAAAGGTTTCTTTTCTTTGTGAGTGATCATGTGTTTTGTAAGGTTTCCTTTCTTAGTGAAACTTGTTCCACACTGTTGGCAGGTGTAAGGCTCCTCTCCATTATGAACTATCAAGTGGTAAGTTAGGTTTCCTTTTTGCCTGAAACGCATTCCACACAGTTGGCAGGTGTAAGGTCTCTCTCCAGTGTGAACTCTCATGTGGTTTTTAAGGTTTCCTTTTTGCCTGAAAGTCTTTCCACACTGAGAGCAGGTGAAAGGCTTCTCTCCAGTATGAATTCTCATGTGAACTTTAAGGTTTCCTTGTTGATTGAAAATTACTCCACACTCTTGGCAGGGGTACAGCTTCCTTCCAGTGTGAACTCTCATGTGAACTTCAAGGTTTCCCTGCTTTTTGAAACTTAGTCCACACAGATGGCAGGTGAAATTACCTATATTCCCGGTCTTTGGTGTCTTTTGAGCCGTTTTTTGTGAGGAAGTTGTCTCAGTCTGTGAGCAATTCAAAGACTTTTCTTCAGTTATGAAATCATGATGTGTTTTGTACTGATCTTTCTCTTCCATTTCATTCAGATCTTGACTCTCCTCTTTCAATGGCATCAGGTCTGAGGCGAAAAAAGACAAAGGTTAATCCCAGTATAATGCCACTAATCACAAACATTTAGAAACATAAAACTAATAACATGCATGTTAGATCCTATACACCAGGGGTGCCAAACTCAGTTCTTGAAGGGTTTCCAGGATGCATTTGCACCATCAATATGAACCCAGAAGTGACGTATGCCTTCACAAAAGTCATGCCTCTCTGGTTTTGTGTGGGAATTTTATTTTTGACGGGGTGGCAGACTTTTATATTGACAGCACAGAGAATGCCAGAGCCTGAGCACTCACTACTACCATCTGTCTTCCTTAGTTTACAATCTGTTTAACAGTCCTTCTCTTAATACGTTATGATGCATGTGGTTGATGACTTGGTGGAACCAAGTTTGACGCGGATCCAATGCCGCGGATCCAATGCGAACTGCTTGATCGGCTGGGCACCACTCATTTTTATTCGCCACTGGATTTAACTAAAGGGTCCTGGCAGATCCCCTTATCGCCTCTATCCAAAGAAAAGACAGCCTTTACAACGCTGTTTGGGTGACAACAATTCGTTACACTTCCTTTCGTGTTGTTCGGGGCTCCAGCCACGTTTCAGCGCCTCATGGACCGAAATCTCCGGCCGCATGCTGCATATGCGCGCTGTCCTGAGAGCCCTGAGACTGGCTGGGCTGATGGCCAACCCAAAGAAGTGTGTGGTTGGGTGTGTGGAGGTCAGGTATCTGGGTTTCCACTTGGGTCACGGGCAGGTGCGTCTCTAAATTGATAAGCAGCAGTTGCAACTTGCCCGAGACCCAAGACCAAAAAGGAGGTGAGACAGTTCCTGGAGCTGGCAGGATATTATAAAAAGGTATGTGCCTAATTATTCGGGCCTCGCCAGCCCGCTGACTGATCTCACTTAAAAGGAAGCACCAGATCCGTTCCAGTGGAAGGAGCAGTGCAGAGCAGATGGCTCCCCGGCATGAGTTGGACGGTGGGGGTATGTGGCAAGGGGGGCGTGGTTCAGCGAGGACTGTGACGGGGGAGAGAATCGGAGAAAAGTGTGGCGTAAGTGGGTCAGGTGCAAATGACACCTGTGTCTTGTTTCAGTAATTGCCGTGAAGAGACCATAAAAGCCACCTGGGAGACGAGAAGTGGCATGGAGGGACTGACTGAGACTCGTGACAGTGTGAGAAAGCTCTGGAGAGCTCTGGTGGACTGAGATATTGAAAGCGCCTGTAGCGCAGATTTATGTTTTTATGTGATCTACTGGTTGTGAAATAAAACACGCATCTTCTTCGACCCTGTAAGCCTGCCTATTGGTCCAATGAGGGTATTGCTTGTCTTTCCTTTTCCGCAACACAAGATTAAATGCAATATATTTTCTCACATGTATTGACTCGTTATTTCATCTGACTCCATAAATGATAAAGATTTTAATGATGTCTGGGCATCATTAAAAGTGAACGAATATTTGATTATTCTTTTTTAACTCTGATTATATTTTACCCGCCTAGATCAGGAAGCTATATCACTTTGAGGTCCTTGAATCTCTCTCGCAAGGTCTCACGACACAATTTTGCCAGGTCCAGTCATCAAAACAGAGGTAATTGGCTAAATATCTGAGATTTGCCGTATTCACACGTACACAATCAAAGATACTTAAATAGCCCCCTTGGAATGCCTCCTCTTTAACTTAATTCAATCGTTTTATTTCAGTAGAGGTTTTGACCACCATTAAAAGACATTAGTTGATCAACTTCACTTCTCTTAAAATGGCTTTGGATTGACCAAGCCCGTGGCATTCCCACGTACACTTATCTAAAGTAACATTTACTTTGGGCATTGCATTTAATATGTGCTGGTCAACTAGTCTAAAATTAAGAAACCCCTAGAAAACAGTAAAAATACAAAATAAAAAACCTAGGAACATTGTGTACAATTAAGATAGGCTACTTAATTTATTATTCCAATATCTAAATATGATACTAAATACCACAGGGAAAAGGGCTTCTATTTGTGACGTTCTGTCTTTGCATTTGAACATTGCACATTTTAAACAGGACACGCATTAGCTGAATAAATGTTAGCCAATACTAACATATTTATAGAAAACAGTTGACAATGAATAGACAGGAGTCCAATAATAGCATAATGAATCACTTATAAATAATATCAAGTATAAGTTATACGAATCCGAAATATAATGAGGGCTGTGTTAACAGTAAAACGTCCGTCATTTAAAGAATTTTAAAAACACGGATGGATAATACAAAATGCTTTCTGACATTTTGACAGAAAAAACCCCACCAAGAACAAAATTTAAACTTAGCCCTTCAATTTTCATTTTACAATTACCGTGCTCCATGGCTGCAACAGAACAAGCAGGCACTTCCGGAAATCCGGCGGCCACTATGGAAACCAAAACTTGCGCGTTTGGAACCGATGATCGGAATCGAAGACAAATTTTCTTAACAATTCCAATGGAATTGTTATTCCAAGTTGGAACCGGTTCTCGATACCCAACCCTACTCATTGACTTGCTATGGCTTGGTCCTTTTGTAATTTAATAGCTGGACAACTAATCACAGAGCTGCAATTCTAATATGGAGAAAATGGAACTTCTTCACAAATAAATAGGCTGATTTATTTAAGCAAAAAGATTTAGCTGTTTAATATCATTCATGAATTCCTAAAATAACATTAGAACTGGTGGCTTTTTATTAAATAAAATATTGGCATCTTATTAAACTGTTATTAAGTAAACTTATGTAAAAGTTTGTAAATATTTTGACAAAAGTTTAGGCCCTCTCTGAGGACTTAATAACGCAAAAAAAAAAGAAAAAAGTTTTGATATATTGTTTTAATTATTAACTTAAAATGTTTTTAATAAATTGTGATCCTGTTAAATACAAAAAGTGCCAAAAGAACTGCTGCATGACTGGATTTATTAGCGGAAACTGCGAAAATGCGAGTAAAACCAAATGATTACCAGTTTAAACTAAAGGTTGGACTCAATATAGTGTTCTTTACAATTTACAAAAGATCCAGTGGTCCATGGATATTGACATGGAGCCAGGAATCGTGTTTCCTGACATTCATGTGCCTGATTTCAATGCCGGAGAAATAAGTGTTCATTTAAAAACATCCAATTATGTAGAACAGTGGTTCCCAAAGTGGGGGTCGCGAGATGATTTCTTTAAAAAAAAGTGGAAAAAAATATATAGGCCGTATATATTTTTGTTGCAATTAATTTAACCCTTTCGCATGTACGATCACACGGGTAGATATTATGTTTGGCGAGTAAATCTCAAAAGGCTATCCGCCACACTGGCGGGTGAATGTTCATACCAAAATATAAAATTTGTGTATGTATTGTGTATGTAAATATTAAATTTGTGTACTTCTGCCTCTAAAGGCCTCATTATACTTCTGCGTCGGACCTACGCCGGAGCCTATACGCCGTAGGCAACGTGTTGGTTTTAATTTATACTTCTGCGTTGTTGTCCGCGTTGACGCGCACCTAGGGAGCATGTGAAACCCTGAGGGAGGGGTTCTAGCAGACCAATCACAGCGCTTGCGTCCGCGTAGAATTGACGCGTTGTTACATTTTTGGAGAGGTGCACGTCAGGGTACGCCGAAGGGTACGCGCGCTACACACAGCCTACGACGTAACTACGGCGGCAGTTCCACGCAGAAGTATAAATAGGCCTTAAGAACGAGCAGAGAGAGAGAGAGAGAGAGAAAGAGCGAGAGCCTCGGCCGCGCGCGCGCACTCACTATTCAGAGCGGCCCAGCGTCAAGCTTCCCCATACTTTTTGACAAGCGTCCTTGACAGGACGGCCAGAGCTTCTTTGCAGCTCAAGTCGGCGGCGGTGTGTACACAGTTAACGCTCTATCTGTTGACGGCGCTGAGGAAAAAGCTCCCGCCACTGGAAGAAGCGGTCGCCGCCCATTTGTGTTCTGCTGGCAGTTGGAAGGCTGCGCACCCATCTAAGCCGTGCAGAACGTCTTCAGCACTCGCGGATCGTGCAACTCCGCCGCTGGCCAGGCTGCTTCTGCTTTACACACCATGGCCGTTCTTTTCTCGAGAAAAGGAGTTTTCCCATAGCGTTCGCAACGCAATACTCGTTTCCCTTATCGCTCAGGGAACCGAGGTTACGTTCTGCCTTCCCTTCCACATGAGTCAGGTAACAAAACTGACAAAAATAAATAAAATATTTCACCCCAATGATAGTATTATTTCATATATTTCTCACATTTTGATCAATATATATATATAGATTTTTTTTATTATGCATTTCAAATTTTGCTCTGGACATTTTTTTACGTTTGTATTCAACATAATAGGCCTACCTTATTATCTCAATTAAAAGTACTGAAATGAATGTATATGTGACAAAAAAAAGGCTGTTTATTATTTTGGCCGGTAAAAAATATGCTTGGCTGGTGGATTTTTTCATCTACCAGTCCCCGTGGCAGGTGAGCCAAAAAGTTAATTTCGGACCCTGGGGTGGGGGAGGTGCGGGGTCGCGGGGCAGCAGCGCATTTATCATGGGGGTCGCGGGCTAAAAAGTTTGGGAACCCCTGATGTAGAATATAAGATGAAAGATGATAAATAGTTAATTCACGAGTTGCCAATGCAAAATATAACAATACAATATAGAGGGGATGATTTTACCCCCCCAAAACAAATCAACCATTGAAACAAAATGATAACTGCAAATCCACGTTTCGCTGCCTGGAGTCTGGAGCTGTTTCTATGAATTGCAGCGATCCATTTGCTTCTCTGTTCTGTAGCTTTTGGCAGTCTGTAAAAATATACCTCAGATTTCTTGTCAAATCTATTTGTAGTCAATTGCAAAGCTCTGTCCAGTTTTAGATGTGTTTCGTGTTTTTCACAGCATTCACACTGAAAATCATAAGCTGCCTTAGTCTTTTTGCCACTCAGTGGTTTTAACAGTCACTCCAGCCAGGTTGACATCACGCACATACCCTCTAAAGATTACGCTAACATCAGCCAACTTTTAGCCTGTCCCTGGTGTTGGTTCAACCTCTGCTAGAGGTGCAACGGATCGCAGTTGATCTGCCCCACGCCCACGGTTCTCCACACATGTGATTCGGGGATTAACTGATAAAGAAGAGGTGAAAATCGGGACTCGCATGTTATCTGTGGGCACAGAATGTTGTAAATTCTCTGGGCTTCATATTCCCATGCATCAGCCTTGTTGTTAAGGGAAGAGCGAATCCACAACAGGAGTTACCTTTTGATTTCCTGTGACCCGTGTAAATTACGTAAATCTTTAGTTGACTTTAGTTGAAACTGATGCGCGTGTTGCTGACTCATCCAACGCGGCAAACTAGACATCAACTGCATGCTGAATGGTTGTTTCACTCAGGGCCTAATTCAGTTAAGTTATCTTAATTTTATTTTAATGAATCCTGAGATTCAAATAAACACCAAACAAAGATACATTTTTACTCATAAAAAGATGGTGAAATTTCAGTTATTTTCTCTTCAGTGGGGAATTGTCGTGTTAGTATAAATTTCAAAGCGCAGTGAAACCGAAAAATGGAGTTCTGATTCATCAATATGATATAGGGCTGTCATGGTGAAGGAATTTCCCTGGCTGTAATTTTGAGTGGCTTAATAACGTGGTTGTTATAATAATCGCCATTTATTTGTTGTTGCTATATAAATAAGTGTTAAAATGTGGTCAGCATGCACAAAAAAAATTGGATATTTTCAGTAACCAATGAAACCGAAACTAAACAGCATCTCTGCGCATTGAAAGGCTGTCACTCAGCGCGCAGTTACATTACGGCAACGGACTGTCTTTGAGTGAGTCATTAAACCGTTCATTCAACGAACACGTTCAAAAACGCTGATTCATTAAAAGATAGATGTAATGAAATAAGGTGTTAATTATTTTTAACTTTGAGATCCACTTTTCAAGGCTCAGCTGACCAGCAATGCGTCGCATGGACGCTGAAGCTGATGCTTCACTGGCATTGATTCAATGAGTGACTTTTTCCCGCGGCTTCCACGCTCTGTGGAATGCTGACCAGCACTGAAGCCATTCATGGTAAATACCCTTAAACGTTAATGGCACCTTCTCACGAATATATATGACTTGACCTCAAAGACAGACGCAGGTCTCGCACGAGCTCAGTAGATCTCTCTCATTCACTGTCTGTTTAGGCTTAAGTGCAAATACACGAAGCCTCTGTACAAATCACCAAGACAAAAACAATGTTATCATTATTAACTTATTTAACATTCAGTACACATGCACGAAGTTCAAAACAATAAGAAGCCTTATGAAAAAGGAAAACAGAAAGCTGCGGTTACTTGCATTCCTCTGCGGTTGGCTTGTCAGTAACGCGGTACAACAATATTGCGGTTATTAGACAGCCCTAATATAATTTAAACAACATAGACTAAACAATATATAGACTGAAATCACGAAATGGCCTTAAACAATATTAAGGCCATTCCACAATTTAATGGCTTAAAAAAATACAAATGGTTGCCTTAAGACTCATTTGAAAGTAAACCAAGGACAGACTGACTTATAAGGCAAAAATCATGTTTTGTCCCGTATTTCTTCCCACCTAAATTGTCTTTGCTAAGTTATCATATAAAAGCGAACTAGTAGTTTCTGTCACGCGAGAAAACAAAATTACCATCCAATCACAATTCGCTATCGATAACTTGCGGTTTGTGAAGGCGGGATATAGAGAGCGTGGAGGAGATCGAGTCAGACGCGGAGAAGTCAAAGATGCCTGAGCACAGTTAATGAGGCTCTTCAAAAAGTGTTTATTATTGTTATTTTAATATGTTATTATGCCCAGTAAGTTGTGAATAAATAACTCAGCGTGGTCTCGCATTGAATGACACACAACAGAAGCGCTCTCTCAGACGGCACACGATACCGAATCGGCAGTTAATTTTCTCTTATACTACAGGGCCGTTGAATGCTTGAATCTGATTGGTTGACAAACGTTCTAAGGCGTGCAATTATTTTCAGGGAAACGCACGACTAAAGCAGTTTCAGGCAGGTTTTGACCGCATTACAGTTCCATATCACTTCTCGTAGTTAACTGTAATAGCGGAAAAAAGGATACAATTCATAAGAAAAAACATGCAGCCCCATGCGCTTGATTGACTCCGCTTCGCATCGTGACCACATTACCACCTCAGTGTGCATTTTTTTCGAATAATTCAGCCTGTCATCAATTATTCCTTACTTGTCCTATCTTCCAAAATGGTTATGCAAGTTTGTTTCTATTCCAGATCAAAACTGACATGAGAAATAGACTTCAAGGAGAGAACCTTAAAGGGTAACTAAACCCTAAAACAACCTTTTTAGTTAATGATCTGTAAGACTGGGGCTTTATTAATGCTGTTCATTGATTCAAGTAAAATTTTTGACATTTTGGTATAAAGTGCTAATGGATCCATTAATGGATCTAATGCTGCTAATGGATCCAAGTGTATATCTCATAAATTACCCCACTAATAATGCCCAGAATGGTAACAATCTTATACAGTAGTACTAATAGGTTCTGCCTCGTTTTATGAGTACAGAACCTATTTGTACTACTGTAGAAGTTTGGTACCATTCTGGGCATTATTAGTGGGGCAATTTACGAGATACACACTTTGATCCATTAGCGCCTGCACAGCATTTGCGCCTGCAGGTCATGGTGCAAAGGACCATAGGTTGATTTTACTCTGAACCATCCCTTTAAGGAGAAGTAATAAACGGCCACTGAACCCTATCCATACAGGCAGGCCTTTGAAAGTTTTTATTATTTTTTTAAGCAGAGAAAAATTCACTGCTCAAACAGAAACGGTCAACTTTGTAAATAGTTTTGGAAATCTGAAGATTTCATTCTGATAATATTTGTTCATGCTTCTAATATAATTTTATGAATATGAATTTATGCATAATATGAATTTAATAATGTTGAGTATTTTCTGTAATAAACCTTTGTTTGACTAGTTTATTCTGAACCCACTCAACAAACACAGCGCTGCACCACTTCGCCCTGCCACCACCACCATAGTACATTATCCTCCTATGGGAAACACTGGCACAATATAGGATTTGGATCTCAGATCTCGTCTGACCGATACCCGATCCAGCAAAAAATTATACCGAGTATCGCCGCTCCCACCACCAAAAATAGCCTAATGAGAAATCAATCAAACTCATACTAATTATAATGGCGATATTTTTTCAGTAAAGAAATATTAGTAGGCACTTTTTAGGCGTGTATATAACAAAACAGCCAGAACAAGAGTATTTAATGTTATCCATTAGCACTCGAAATGTTATCTAATGTTGCCTTGTTTATTCCTGTTTTACAAACAAAAAAAATTTTATTTATTTATTTTTGTCTTTTTTTCGTTGTTGCTTATTTTTATGTATTTTTGAAGCACTACAAAATAAAACATTTGAAATTGAATCCATGATTTTGCAGATACTATACATTTTTCTACATTAAATCTAGACATAGTAAACTTACTATCATTACCGAAATAATCAACCTCATTTCCAAAACCTATGTTTCATTACCGCAACAGATGTTCATTAAATGTTAATTTAATTAATATAAAATTTGTAGTTTGCTTATAAATGCATGTACATAATCTACACATTATGTTCTTCAGATTTGTCACATTTTGAAAATGTGTCAGGTTTCATTAATATATATATAAAAAAAAAGATTGTAAATTGTGGAAGGTGTTTCGGTAATGAGAGAAATCAAACAAAAAAACGAATTTTAATTTATTTCAGATTTTTAAGTAACTGTGCTTGACTGTTAAATATCCATTTTTAAAAATGTGAAAATGCATTTTCTTTTCTAACAGTGTTGATGTTTTCAGACTGTTGCGGTAATTAGATTTTTTAGGACTTGTTTTGGAAATTATGCTCAAAAATGTCTTAATGTAAGTAAATGTTTTTAAATTAATGTTCACAAATTCTCCAGACTTTGTTTCTAATGTCTGTTTTTTTTTATAATTTTTTTATTCAAGCATTTTTGAAATTTTCATGTTTGAAATTAAAAACAAGCTTTCGTGAGAAACACCCATCTATGTATTTTACCAGTAACTGACGCCAGCTAGCTGTTACTTTCTTTACTTTAGATATTGAGCAGTAGTTTATGGTTTATTTTGACGTGACGGTGATTAATACTTTCTCAGTAACAGTTAGCAGTCAGTGCAGTGCACAAGGTAGGCTAACAGTTCCTCTTGCTTCAGGACCATTTTGCTTTTATTCCTGTAGGTAAGATATAGATATAAAATGTAATTTTGAATGATATAAAGCAAACATTATTGTTGAATTGTCTGCAATATTGCAGCTCATTCTATTATGCTTTTATATTAGATTAGATTTATCAAATAGATGATAAGGAATAAAGGGGGAGAGCTCCTTGGCTGCATGCTTTCAGTTTTAAATGTTTATAATTTTTTCCAGTACAAGATTCTTTGTTTGAATATTTTGTCTCTTTCTATATTGATCCTTTTTCTTCGCATTTCTAAATTAATGCAGGAGCAATGCTGAGATACGTACAAGGAGAGGAAGATACAGACGATGAGCAACCATCTACAAGCAGTTCACATGCCGTGATGCTGCTATTGTGTTGTTGGTATTGTGTTGTTGGTATTGAGTTGAGTTATATGTTTTGGTAATAAAAAGTTAAACGAAGTTTTTTTTTTCTCTGGTAGGGGGGTGGGCATCAAAAAGGAATTATGCTTAGGGCACCAAAATGGCTACCAGCAGCAATGGGCGCACCCCTAAAAAATATCATTAATTTCTGTAGAGCTGGAAATTTTAATAGGGATCAAATGACTGAGTTCAACTTTGAGAAACTAACCTGTTTGTTCCTCAGTTTCTTCATGTTTCACCCTGAATGTTTCTTCGATCTTTATGTCTTCACTCTCCTCTTTAATAAACTCCATCTTTGTTTGTTCCTCAGTTTCTTCTTGTTTCACGCTAAATGTTTCCTCAATCTTCATGTCTTCACTCTCCTCTTTAATAAACGCCATCTTTGTTTGTTCCTCAGTTTCTTCATGTTTCACTCTGAATGTTACTTCAATCTTCATGTTTTCACTCTCCTCTTTAATAAACGCCATCTTTGTTTGTTCCTCAGTATCTTCCTGTTTCACGCTAAATGTTTCTTCAATCTTCATGTCTTCACTCTCCTCTTTAATAAACGCCATCTTTATAGTTGTGTTACTTGGATGTCAGTCGCTTCACCAGGAGTTTTTCTGTGTTTGTCCTGTTTAAAATGAGAATAATTAACAGAAAGAAAAATAAATCCAAATTTAATATTAGATACAGTTCGTTTCAGTGAACCGGTTCACCAGTTCTTTTACGTCATCACGTAATGACGTCAATTCTATCATCCCGGCGGATAAAAATACATTCAAATAAAGGCATTTGTAATCATAACTTAAGTTAAATAATAGTACTCATCGTCATAATCATCTTGGATAAGTTTCTTACATTTACGTTTCGAAAATGAACCCTGTAGTAGGCCTAAGGCGATGCGCAAACGCGGATGTTTTACATGTCTTAAAGATATAAGTGAATAAACTGGTCTTCATCAATTTTATTTTACTTGTAATTAAATAAACGTACATTTCGCCGAATTCGGGTCCTCATTCAAGTCCTCGGTTCACCCGTGCTCATGTATCAGCACACCATGCAGTTCGAGAACCGTAGCATAGGCCTGTGTGCTGAGCTGAGAACTGCTGAAACCTTATACAGTCGACAAGTTGATGCATGTCTCCAGAATGTTTGTTAGGTTTTGATTAACACATTATAAACATTTATTTACACCCTTAAAACCTTGGCAAGAGTTTACGTCAAAAATGTATTTCAACTTACTTAGAAGTTAAATTAGCTGTTCCTGAAAATCAGGGCCGTGCACAGGGGGGTGGCCCGGTGGCTAGAGCCACTGCCCTTCTGCCCTCATCAGCTGAGGTGCCCCTCTCGCCCCCCTCCCTAACCCTCCAGAAGATTCCCATAAAAACGTTCTGTTATCGCTCCGCTAAAGATCCACTGATTCCGCTAATCCGCTCCGTGTTTTCCTGCTCGCTCCGCAGCGTCACTCGTAGACAAGCATGTGCCCGCTCCCCGACGACAGTTTCAGAATAGAATGTCGTCCCATTCACAGGTCGATTACAAATTACAGTCCACATTACAGACAGTAGTCGATCCACAAAATTATTATTTTGATACAGTGTTTCCCCTACAAGGTATTAAGCAGCGGCGCAGCGCCGCCGCTGGATTTTCAGCGCCGCTGCAAAAATCTTCACATGATCAGTAATATCACGACATTCACTTAAAAACACTGAAACATGGCGACCGGCGGCACTGCTAATGCGATGGCTCTGAATCCACTTGTTGACAAGAAAGGAGGAAAGAGCCACAAATGGAAATATTTTGATTAGGCTAATGTCACGTTGCCATAAGGGGCCGTTCACATGCAAATATTTCAAATGTGGGCGCGCGGCAAGCGCAAGCGCTCATAGAAGCGACGCGGCGCGCTCGTTTTCTCTGCGCGCCTCTGTTCATGGTTGCATAGCAATGACAGACGCCATGGGAGAGCGAGCAAGCCTGTGAAAAGGAGAAAGCGGTACAAACTTTTCTACGTTGAAGTCTATGGGGTCGCTGTGTCCATTTTTTTACTGTCTATGGAAAATATGCCGTCCCGCCCCTCCGTGCTCGGCGATCAGGTTTCATTCTCGCGCAGCTTGTGTGTTTCATTCTCGCGCAGCTTGTTTAGTAACTTCACGTGCGGGTCTTTTCTGCTCCGTGTTTGCGCCGCGCTCTCCGTTCCGTGTGTGTGTGTGTGTGTGTGTGTGTGTGTGTCGGCGCACTGCGCTCTCTGCTCAATGTTCCGCTCCTTGTTTTTGCTGCGGGTTCTGCTCTGTGGTTCACGGCCTAAACGCTCCAATCATGTACCGATCACGCACTGGAAAAGCAAAGTCCGCTCAAATAACGTGAAATTTCTCAGTAGTAGACTTCTGTTTGCTGAGCTGGAATAGCCATGCTGGGCAACAATGGTAAAATGACCTGCTCTGATCACATGCTCTGGTAATAATAGCTTAGTATGACTGTAACGTTACTTTATTTTGATAATTAGTCAAAAAATAAATCTGTTAAATCTGAGTATGTTGCATAGAACTGAATGAAGAATAATATATTGATGTTTTATATTTTAATATAGGGCTATTTTATGTCCAATTTGTGTGGACATTTTTCTTTTTTTCCCCTTTTTTGTGTGTTGTTTAATTTAATTAGTGATTCTACATTTAAATATTGATGATTACAAGTTTGGGGGAAATGCGATTAATTGTGATTAATCACAGCAAATTGTGCGTTTTCAATTATTTAATTTTTTTTAATCGATTCCCCCCGCGAGTGGCTTGGTAACAACCTCCGGCACGTAACAGCACCGCTGCTGGAAAAATGTATAGGGGAAACACTGTGATAATATGTTTTTGTATTTCTGTCGCAAAATGTTTTGCTCTTGGTCTTCAAATAGTGCTAACAAGTTACAACTCGTGCAACATCCATGTTCTTGGAAGAAAAGCAAATGTGTTTTGTGCCGTTAGCCACCTTGTAACCTACTATACTAAGGTACTATTCATTTAGATTAGAACACATTTAGATAATATATAGTATATAACCTTTTTATTATGTATAATCTTAATATGGTCTCATTAAAATATTATAAATATGATGTAGGCTATGTTATAGATAGATTCTATATCAACTAAGGCAACTGATTATAATGGGAAATATATTTACAGGAGTTAAAGTGTGAAAAACTGTCTGCTAAATATTCTATACATAATGATTTACCCTCTGGCTTTCTAGAACTTTGATTCAATTTTTGCAATGTTGAATAGGCTTTGTCTTTGCTCTTTCTCACTCTGTTCTTCTAATTTTGTGAAAGCATTGTTTTTTTGTCTACAAAATCTGCAAACAATAGAAAATGTTATTTATTTATTCGTGATTTATTTATTAGTGTTATTTATATTAGATTAGATCAGGTTAAATCATTTGATTGAACAAGAATTCTAATTTTCACTACTCCCAGTGTATGATTGCAGAACAATATATGTTTGAAAATTTATGGAGCAACAGATTTTGTGTGAAAATAAATCAGAAAGGTGGTTTGTTTAAAAATCGTATTAATGTATGAGGTGGCAAGGAGGTACACACGGGGTAAAACCAGCACGGTAAAGACACACAGTATTGATAAAAATACTTAAGCTAAATTAATATGCTTTTAATAATGTCTAAGTTGATACTTGTTCAAACCAAATGACTTTAGCAAAGTTTATATTAATTGATTGATCATCAATTTGAGTTATTTTGATAAATTAAATAATAAATGTTTGTTCAATAAATATAGGCTATCTGTCATAATTTTCATTTTAAAAATACAGAAACAAGATTCTTGAGATCTTTGTATTTAAATTGCTACATAAGTCTATTAAAAAATATATATAAAATAGTAGATTAAATTAGCACAGAATCAACTTTGATCAAGTCAATGATCAGCCAAATTTCCAAGTCCATCATCAAAAGCGTTTATGAAAAAAAGTGCTGAGCAGAATTTGTGCCATCGAGTGGTATAAAAGAGAATCAAGTCAAATGCGCATTTTACCCCGGTGTGACTTTATAACTGTTGTAACCTGTATATCATTTCAATTTATACTTTAACTGTATAATATTAAATAAAATGTCTATACTACTTCCATAGGATGAGGCAGCTCAGAGAGTGAGAGCCCACTGAGCATCAGACAGTTAAACTGGCATTGACATTGAATTATTTAATTGGAAGAGTAATTATAACAACATAACTTGATTTTGCACTAAATCCTAATTGTAATCGTATTGCCCATATAAAAGAGTTGTTTTTAATTTTCTGTATTAAGATGATACTGCCTCATTCAAACTCCTTATAGTGCCCCCTTTTTTGGTTTAAGCCACTGCCCCTCAAAATGCCTGTGCACGGCCCTGCTGAAAATAATGTTTTAGTATAATAATAAATGTTTAGTTTTACAATTCATTCATTGTGTTTCCAATCTTTAAAATAATACAGTGAAGAGAAAGTATGTGATAAACATGTTTCCAACATGTTTTATTTTGTTACACTTATTGATGTTCAATAAAATACTTAAGAAACATGCATTTCGTCCCGCTGAAAAAATTGCACGCATGCTCAGCTTAACAGCTCATCGGTTCTCAGTATGTCAAACGTGTCTGAATTAAACAGTTCTCGGTTCTGAACTGTTGGATTTACTGGAGTAAAATATACTCCGGGATAATGGTTTATTTCGAGTGGAAGGGACTGTCAGGACTCGGGCATGTCCGAAAGTGAGTAACTTTAGAAACTTGTGTATCAGCGCTGACGCAAGACGCGAACTGTTTCGAACGATTCAGTCCGATTTAGTGTACTGGTTCGACCGGTTCACTAAAAAGAACCGGTTCAGAAGAACGATTCGTTCAAGAACAGGACATCACTGCTCGCCAGAGACCGAATTGAAACGCACCTTTTGTTACTCACGAGTTTTCATTGTTACTTTGCTCACACGACGTTAATAAATGTTAGATAAAGCAAGGCATTGTTAAACTTAATAATGCCTAAATCAGGAGGCGTCGCTTGAAGACGATTAAATGGCTTCTATCGCGTTAAACACCTTAAAACACAAACCTCTCTTCAGCCGAATCACAACAGATGCGGGAGCGCGGCGCCGCCTTATGACGTCACACTCGGATACCAAATTAAAAGTCCTGTTTACACGCTGCAGGTTATAATGACAAAAGTGCATAGAAATTTACGTAGAAAAAAATATATATAAAAGATGACACAACTCACAGTTCACATTGACAATAATTTAAAAAAAAAAAGATTAAAGCAATAATACAATTATTTTGGTGTAGAAATCTTCAACAAACCTTCCCATCTCCAGCAAACTAGCAAAAAAAAAAAAAAAAATCTTGGGATCGCTGCATCATCTGTGCCTTCTGATGGGAGGAACTCAGTCAAAGAAGAAACAATCTAAACAAGGGACATTCTCCTCAGCAATCTCTTATTCCTTCACAAAAACATATAAATCTGTATTGGTTTTATGATTAACACAGACTGGCTGTGTATTAATACATGCACAAATTAAGATTTCAACTTAAATGTAAGATTCAACCTTAAGTTCAGCTTATTTGACATTCAAATAAAACTTTTTCTTTCAAAAGTAAAAGAGTTTCTCAGTTAAAGAAGAAACACGTTAAATGGGAAATGTCCTCATTCTCTTGTTCCATCACAAAAGCCTTTATAGGGGAAAACATTTAGAAACATTATGTGACCTTTATTGAAAATGGTTTGCGTGATGCGTTATATTTTTGTTATATACATTATAATATATGTGTGTGACTGTTTATTTGATTAATGTTCAGTCAGTTTCAATAAATGTAACAAAAAGGGAGTCATGTCTATTGCAGTTTTATTCATATTTATTACAAATTAAATAAAAAAGAATGAATTAAATATTGCACAGATGTATCAGTATTGAAATCGGTGATACTGATCTTGAAAATAATTGGTATCGGATCGAAAAGAAAATAATTGGTAACGCCCATCCCTACAGTGAGCCTTTGTGCTTGTTCATGTTATCCAACATTAATGTAACACTTGAAAACAAAAACTTATTTTAAAAGTTTACTTTTACTAATTTAATTTCATCCAGATGTACGGAGTAGACTGTGCATTTAATACTTTTTAACTAAATATGTTTGCATTTAAGAGTTTTAAAGGTACAATCTGGGGGATTTTCACTACAGAAGGCGAAATCTCATAAAGGCAGGTGGAGTGATGGAGGGTCTCGTAAGGGCAGGTGGAGTGATGGAGGGTCTCGTAAGGGCAGGTGGAGTGATGGAGGGTCTCGTAAGGGCAGGTGGAGTGATGGAGGGTCTCGTAAGGGCAGGTGGAGTGATGGAGGGTCTCGTAAGGGCAGGTGGAGTGATGGAGGGTCTCGTAAGGGCAGGTGGAGTGATGGAGGGTCTCGTAAGGACAGGTGGAGTGATGGAGGGTCTCGTAAGGGCAGGTGGAGTGATGGAGGGTCTCGTAAGGGCAGGTGGAGTGATGGAGGGTCTCGTAAGGGCAGGTGGAGTGATGGAGGGTCTCGTAAGGGCAGGTGGAGTGATGGTGGGTCTCATCCATGGCACCATCTCCAGGATTCATCTCTGGGCTCCTCATCCTCAGTTTTCACACCAGCCTGCTGACATTTCAGATCCTACAAAAATGCACAAACATAACACAAAAAACAGTCATTTTAACCGCACAATGTCATTTGATTTCAGTATTATTTAGAAGACAAAAACGTGTGTTTTTTTCACAAATGCCGCCATCATCTTCCCTTGCAGGTCCTGCTCCACCACAAGAGCTGTGCAGAAAATGCACAGAAATCAAGAATCAGAAAAGTGCTGTAATAGCTCTGTTTGAAATTACAATAATTAAAATAAACTACAACTTAATATTTAAATAGTTGTTGTTATTTATTTCTGTAGTATACTCACTCAAAGCCTTTGATGGCAGCATTCAGCTTCATGAGCCACTCTCCACTGGATAAACACACATCTGTTCATCCGACCCTGTAACATCCAGACAAGATTCACATTACCTCTGTGATTTATGAGCAACACTACATTTACATGTTGAGGTTGTTTTAACTTTTTATCCAACATAAATGTTCCTCAATTTATCAACAGTAATGGACAAATAAAATAGATAACTTATGTTTAGTTACTATATAGATTTGTTCTAGCACACATTCATCACTCAGATCATGTCAGATGTCTATTTCATGTTGTGATGTGCTCTTCTGCAATACTTACTGAAGATTTTCCTGTCAGATGTAAATAGACATTTAAAATAAGCGTCTTTAAGATATATATGGTTTATGTAAATCCACGTTAGAGACGTGACTTACGTGTCCTTACTGGAGCTCCTCTGTTAGCTAACGTTATACATAATAAAACGTGTTTTTACAGCAAAATCACAACTATACTATACTGTGTAACGTCTTTACACCTTCAACAATTCAACAGTTTACTCTACAGTAGTTCAACACATGCAATTTTAACGCAAGGAACCGTGTTTACTCACATTTGAAAGCACCCGCGTCGCTGATCTCCGCGATGTTTGATAATGACGTGTCCTCTCGCGTGGCCTCCTGGGATAGAAGAGTATCCACGGATCAGCACTCAAAAATCTGTGTGGAAGCAGTAAGCCATCCGGGAACTTCTCGCCTACTCTTTTATGAATACTGATGTTTCGAACGTACTGCTTCCTTCACGTACTGTTTTCGCCTACTATATAGTAGGAAAGTAGGCATATTCGAACGCACTGAAGTCCGAATCTCGCGATAATTAATACGTCACCCAGGTAATTCTCGCCTACTCTTTTGGATTCGTACATACTTTTTCGCTCGCCTACTCTTTTTCCCATACTAAATAGTAGGGAAGTATGCGGTTTCGAACGCAGCCAGTAAGATCTGCACAATATGTGCCTTATTTACTGTTACGTCTCTTAAGATGTAAGGCAACAACATTTTAGGAATATTTTATATTTCTTTTGCAAATTCCTTACAAATTCCTCAATGCAAAGTATCTTGTTGCTTTTGCATTTTAGGAACGGGAAACATGGAAAAGTCACTTTGTGTTATTCAACAGTCTGTTGAAGAACTTAAAAAACTGGTAACAACACCTGGGCAATACCCAGTACCATCTCAAGATAATCCAGCCAACACTAGTGTAAGTTTCTCAGACACCAAATCCAAGTCACTTAAATTCTTTCTTTTGATATTTATTTTTCTTTGACCAAAAAAACTTGTTTTTGATTATTCAAACCGTTCTAATACTTTTCCAGTTTTCTAAGAATAAGCCTAACCCCAGTGAGTGTTTTTAATAATATACAGACACACACTAGTGCTGGGGATCGATACAGATGTCCAGATTCAATCTGATTACGATTCGCAAGATTTCGATTCTCGATTCGATTGAATAATTTTCAGAAAAAAAAACGTGATTCTCAATTTATCCAGAATTGTGCTTCTCTATTGTATTATAAAAAGTAAGATAATGACACCAAACGCCTTTTTATTTTTTATGAGCCCGAATATTCGAATGCAATATTTTTGAAAAATGCCCATCCCTACTTGTAATTGGCATCTTTGTTCTTATTTTTAAAAACAAAGATAAAAAAATAATAAGATTTTGGCCATATTGCCCACCCCTACTTTGGCCTTTGAGGTGGTCTGTCGTTCCTTTTTCTTTTGTTATCTTGTCTTTTTTGTTGTTGTACCCTTAGGTTGAAATCCATCCTGGATCAGGGGTGTCCTGGATCAGCATCATATGCTAATACGTCCACTTTTATGGTCCGGTGTCTCCTCCTGAGTGTTTTTGACATGGAGACTCTTCTTCGAAGTAACCTTAGAGGTACATTTGCAAGTACCAGTAGTAATATACTATAATACTTCAAATCTTTCTTCCTACAAGTATCACTTTTTGATATTTAGGTGGAAAATTCAAGACCGCATGTGGTGAAGAGGCAAGAGATGGCCTGGATCCAGGGAAGGTCAAAGCAATTATGAGTAAGTTTATTAATTGGTCTGTTTAAACGTATGACTGAACCATAGACTGCAAATATAGAAACCTCCTGTATTTGAGCCTGTCATAAAATTAGAAGAAAAATGATGTCAACAATGATGTCAACTTTCGGAAATATTTTGTGCTCCCCGAGAAACTTTTTTTTTGCATTCCCACTGGGGCTTAAAAACACGGGAAAAAAATTAAATCAGTTATATTTATATTCAGTTATATTATATTTTTTTAACATAATTTATTTCTTTGATCAAAGCTGAATTTTCAGCATCATTACTCGAGTCTTCAGTGTCACATGATCCTTCAGAAATCCTTCTAATATCCTGATTTGATACTTAAAGCTGCCATCGGCAACATTTTTTTGATCATATTCAGTGTAATCGACACTATAATCCGACAGAACAACATAAATAAGGTGGTTTTAGAAAAAAACCCGAGCTTCTAACTCCACCTGGAGCGTGTTATTTGTTTTGCAAAAATCCAGCGCTCCCGCTTCATCAGGTCCAATCAGCGCAGGGGGGTGTGAGATCTGACTGTCAATCACAGGTCGTGCACACGCCACAGATCCCCCCTCACTCGCGCACGTTAATATCACATGCACACGCCACGCCTGAAGTTCGCCTGGAGATTGCATGAAGCGTGATGGCGGAGAGAAAATCTACTAACAAGCTTCCAATTCCTCGGTTATTGCTATCTATGGATAGATTAGCCAGGGCAGCCTACCTCCAAGTCCATGGTGTTGATAGATGCTGAAGAGACGGACGCGTTCACAGAAAATCAGGTACACACGCACAGTGACGCACTGACGAGCACGACCTCGGTGGGAGGGTGCTCGCTGGTAGTGGGGAGGGGCATGAGAGTTGTAAACATTCAAAATTTTGGCTAATCGACCCAATCTGCCAGACTTGCCGACGGCAGCTTTAACAGAGCTCAGTTGTGGTCCAGTTTCCCGTGCGGGCAAGAATCGCACAATCTGTGGACATCAGTCTTTGTTTTCCATGACAGAGTGGACTGCTTGTTTGTCTTTGCTCTCTTCAGAACAGGTTCATGGAAATGTTCATTGTCACATCTGTAAAAAAAAAAAAAAAACCTTAAGCATGCTGATAACACAATCAAATAAAACTGTAGGTATTATTGTCATTATCAATCACTAATGGCCTTGGATAAAAAAAGATTATCATACAAGAACATGTACTTTTATATTATGACGATGTAAACACAATTACATTTCATCTGTAAAATATTACGTCTGTGCACTTACTCAGGATGATTCTCGATCGCACTGAGAACTGAACGACACCTGTGTGGCCCTCTGAGGTGCTGGTGAAGGCGAGTGTGATCCAGCCACATTCCTAAAAAACTGTTAGCATACATTATCCAAAGTAAACTGATTAATGGGTATGGACGCACGATGTATGTACAGTATATATCTGTTGATGATGGGCCATAAGACGGAGAAATATCTATTGATGGGCCGTATACCCATTAAATGTTTACACCTGAGCATATATATAGCCTACATGAAAGTAAGGGACATTGTAAGGCAATATTTCCCATAAGATGTCAAAATCTAGCCAAAACTAGGCAAAATATAGTCTGAAATTTATTTGAGAACTATATTATCAAAGAAGAATTATATAACAGTAAACAACTTACTCCGTATCCTTGGCAGGATCAACTCTCTCTTCAAAATACAACCGTTCGTTGTCTGAGTTTCTATCTTCCTCAGAGGAAAAGGGAATTCTTCCTCGCCGTCCAGAATCATCTGAAGAGCCTCTTTACCGGAGTAGCGTGCCCGCCATGCCATCCTCAAAACGCGATGAACTATCAGTGAACATGATGAAGGAACTTTGTGTTTTTGTGGCATTGATCGGGGGCGTGTACGATGCATATAGATCACCTTAACTATATACCATGTGAATAGCGCCGGGGGTGTGGCGGCCTCAGCTCATTATAGATAATGAAGAGAAAATGAAAACACTGTACCTCTTCTTGGTTTCAAACGGATTACATAAACTGAGAATATTTGTTTTTAACATGAATTACTTAATTTAAAAGTACACATTCCAAGCTTTCTAAAGACATATCTCTCGTGAAAGTGTGGCAGACATTCGCTGAGTTACAGTTCATTTTCGAACACGTTTCAGAATGGACTTCACTGACAGAGACGGCAGAACTCGCATCATGTTTAAACCATTTCTGATGACGGACAAAATACATATCTCCGACTGGTGAAAAACCTTGTAACTCCATTTGAGCTTGATTTTTGTAAAACACTAAAAATATAATGACACATCCAATTGTCTGACTGTACATAAAGCTACAATACTAACTTTGACAACAAGTTGTTTAATCGTAAAAAAAAAAAAACTGAATACCAGCGGTTTTATACTAACCTGCAATTTTCACTGGTTTCCGAAAGGATCTCGGGGGAAATGCAAACGTTTTTTTTGCGAGGGAACGCAAAAGTCACATCTCACTTTTTTTTTTACTCATCCTCATGCCATTGCATGACTAAACATAAAGCAGATTTTTTTGCAAAAGAATCCATCTCTGTGAGTCTGCAATGGTAATGAATGGCTGCGGCTCATTTGATGCTTAAAAAGCACACAGCGATCGTGACGCTAATTCCTACAAACTCAGTGGAAAAATCAATGTCTTCTGAAGCAAAACGATAGGTGTGTGAGAAAAATTCTAATATTTTTAATTATTTTAACTCTTTGTGTAAGAAAAACTAAGCATACTAAATTAACTATAATCATCGCTTCCAATCTACTGTCATAAGAGTGTTCACAAGAGGGATATGGTGATGTGATGATAGCACATATCCCTTTCAGCAAGCTGTAATGCAGCTAATTTGTCTAAAGCAGGTGTTCCATGTCATGAATTTCTTGAAAGTGACTTACAATTGTTTGAATTACAATTGATTTAGATTGTAATTTCAGATCAAATAAAGCAAGGTGTCTCAAAAACTTACCTTATCAACACTTTCCTCACGGTCATTGCCCTCTCCATGTCTATAGCTGTGAGACTAAAATGCTTCAAACTTTCGAAAGGGTTTGTAGCAACCAGGCAGAGCAAAAAAATTTAAATAAGTGTTTAATTGGAAAAATGCCTTTGAATTTGCATGTGTCTTACAAATGCACAGATTGTACTGCATGTGTGTGCACAAAGTTTGCAAGTATACATGTTGTGAAACTCACCTAAGATTAGCGTTGTGTACTGTCTCAGAAATACATGTATATCAAGTGAAAATATATAATAATTTATTTCGAAATGTATTAATGAATTATTTGTTACCTCTTTAACCAAGCAAAAAAAAAAATCAACGTCTGTGTGTTGGAGAAAACACACTGACTAGCGAAAATGCCTCAAATTGAGAACTGTGTCTGCAAAACGTGATTCACGCCGAAAAGAGCAGTCAAGAATTTCTGCCACTGTTTTGTCCTTCAAAAACAAACTCTTTTACTTTTTTAGTACATGTGTCACAAAAACACATCTAGGTACTCGCACCACTAAATCGAAATAAAAAAAAAAAAAAAAATCTTTTTGCTTAGGAGAATTTTTTTATCTGGCTTTTTGACTTCTGTTGTCTTTGGGGGAGTGTGCGAACTATAAAAATATGCAACCAAAAACGTCTCGGGTTATGACTGTAACCGTACTCCACACGAACTGGTGTCTGAAAAGCTATCCAAACACGGTAATCGATATTGACCGGTGACAGCCTATGACGTCACTACTAGCAGTGGGAGTTCCCTTTCGAAAGGGAACTTATGCTGAGTCCCAATTCGCATACTATCCGCCCTAAATAGTATGCGAAACTAGAATTAGTACGTCCCAAATCGTAGTATGTTGAACTGAGTATTCCAAAGATTCCCGGATGGTCTACTATTTCCGGTTAGAATTCGAAGTGCAGATCAATGCACACTCTAACGGCTAATATTGCCCACAACCCATTGCGTGCGGGAGGGAGGAGCTTTGCGGTGATGGTGGTGATGTAAAGGCAGTCGGATGCAGCAGCGGAGATGCGCCCTCAGTTTTTAAGTGTAAGAATTCAAATGTTTAACCCTAATTAAAGTTATATTTTATTGTCTCGTAATATTAATGGGTTTATGTTGTGCCAATAAAGCACCGTGTTTATCTTGTAGTGTCCGATGAAGATACTGAGCGCCTCATTGCAGGCTACAAAACAATAAATAAAAAGGCTCTAGTACATTGTCATGCATGTGTCTTTTTTATGTAACGTTATTTCTTTTGATGTTTCTGTCTGACTTATTTGTAGTAATACTGTGGCTGTACAAATGTTAACTTTATCAGTCCAACCAAAGAAACAGGGTTACTACACTTTTACTATAGTAAAAGCATGGTTCATTTTCATCTGGGTATTTTAAGTATTATACATAAGTATAAGATTAAGTATAAAATACGTTAAACAATAGTTACACTATAAACTTTAAATATTTTAACTCAGAAAATAAGTAGCTTTCGTTACACACATTTGCACATGAACGTCAGAACCAGCCGCCTCACAAACGACCTGCGTTTGTTTGATCTACGACGACGCCCTGCTTCACTCCTACATTTGGTAAAACACATTGTAAATGTATTGTGGAAAAAAAGATGGGAATAGTAAATAAAATTATATTGGATATATAAGAATGAATGAAATGTAAAATGTTCTGTTAACAGTCGCGGTGTGCGTAACTATAGGCAACCACGTTCTCGTTTACGTTGCATGACGTCATCGAAGTATGTCCCAGAACGTGCATACTCTTTTCATCACAAAAAAAGTATGTACTTTTAGGTCGTAGTATAAGTAGGCGAATTGGGACTCAGCCAATGTTAATCCCCAAAAATGGGTCAGTGGTCACGTGATCAAAACCAATCAGCGAGTGAACGCATCTAGAGCGCGGCAGTGTCATTTAAGCCGAGCTGATAAATGGACTGTGTGGCCGTTAACGCTGTTTTGTTCCTCTTATATGGAACATTTTATGAACTTTTGTTCTAATTTTATTGAGGAAAATTATATTTTGATAAATATTGTTGTATTGCCCAGTCCTATGTGCACAGGTAAATAATGTATAATAAATACTGCAATATTAAATTAAAGACTTGGCAATTTTGACTTCATGGTGACTCTTCTGGACCGTTTTCAGTCCTCCAGTAACAGTGTAGTATTTAGGATAGAGAATTACTTTTAAGGATAGATAATAACTTTTAAGGTTGTTGTCTTGCTTCTCTCTACCTTATATTTTTGAGTGCATGTCTGAGACTTATTAAAAAAAATGTGTGTTTGTGAAAACATGGAAACTAAAAACTTCAGGCTCTTCAGGATCAGGAATGTGGAAGCTGCTTTACAGACACGCCTGTTTTGCACACGACACTCAAACACAGAACCAGGAAACAGGAATCACGGGAGTTCAGGGAAAGTGAAACTGAAGTGCAGTTGAGCTGTTGTGTGTTTGTGTCTCTGTATTCATTCATTCAGTAAAATGGCAGAAGCCAGAATTTCAGTGGATCAGAATGATTTCATGTGTTCAGTGTGTCTGGATCTCCTGAAGGATCCAGTGACTATCCACTGTGGACACAGTTACTGTAAGATCTGTATTACATGCCACTGGGATCAGGAGGACGAGAAGAGAGTCTACAGCTGCCCTCAGTGCAGACAGACCTTCAGGCCAAGACCTGCTTTAGCTAAAAACACCATTCTGGCTGAAATGGTGGAGAAACTGAAGAAGACTAAACTTGCTGCTGACTGTTACGCTGGAGCTGGAGATGTGCAGTGTGACGTATGTACTGGAAGAAAACACAAAGCCGTCAAGTCCTGTCTGGTGTGTCTGAACTCTTACTGTCAGAATCACCTTGAACAACATGAGAGTTTGTTTAAAGGAAAGAGACACAATCTGACTGATGCCACTGGACGACTGCAGGAGATGATCTGCCAGAAACACGACAAGATCCTCGAGGTTTTCTGCCGCACTGATCAGAAGTGTATATGTGTGCTGTGTATGATGGATGAACATAAAAACCACGACACTGTATCAGCGGCAGCACAGAGGACAGAGAAACAGGTATGAACCTAAAGAGTCCCATTATGATAATTTACAGGCTCATAGTTTTGTTTATGGGTTCTACTAGAATACATTTACATCATTTAATGTCTGTTTTCACCCTCTATCTGAACTCTGTACGTTTACACAACAACAACAACGATATAATAATAATAATTCATTACATTTATATAGTGCTTTTTTCTCAGCACTCAAAGTGCTTTACATAGAAGGGGTAAGGGGTATCTCCTCAACCACCACCAATGCTTAAAGTCCCCCTGTAGTCAATCATTCTTAAAACTCATCTTTGATCACCAAAACATTTTTTTTTTTTTGAAAGGCCCCGCCTCCACTCACTCACAGCAGCTCAGCGATCCACTCGTTGATGATCACACGTTGATCTGATTGGTTAGTTTGTGACGTCAGAAACACCAACGATTTCAAACCATGTTTTTGAGACTGTCTTTGGTTCACTGCAGTTTCGAGAAGAAAATGCTAAGCAATGGTGTTGACTTATGAATTTGCACATGGTTTGTCTTAAAGTATATTAAAAACACAACAAAGACATATAATCAACATTAAAAACTAGATTTTCAACACAGGGGGACTTTAAAATGGAGAAGTTTTTCCTCTGAGTTTTCCGCGTACAGACGACACCTTTGTCAAAACAATCCCAATTAACACGGATCTGCAAAAACAATAAAAAATGCTGTATTTCTGCTGCCAGGCCATTAGATTGCAATAAAACACACATGCATGACATCATCATTTTCAGAGATTTGCGTTTTTGTTGTTTACACTGAGATACATGTGTAAATGAACGTTTTTTTAGTTGAAAACAGTTTCATGTAAACAGCCCCTCAGTTTCGTTTATTTAAAATCAGCCTTCTGAAAATCTGCTCTGATTGGTCAGCCGGTCCAAGTCTGTTGTGATTAGCGCGAATGTCATAAATATAGCGGCCCTTTCCATAACTGGCGATGGAGAGGTGAGGAATGTTGGAAGAATTGGTACGGGGACGGCGCAATGACTGCTGCTTATATTCGCTCATAATGATGATTGACAGGACTGAATGATTTGGCTCCTCCTGAACCTACGTTTGTAAGTTCATTTATAACATCTGACTAGCATCAAACTGCATGGTTCAGAAAGCAGTCGTTATAAAAGTGGTGAGAACACAACAAAAGATTGAGGTTGTATACTCGAGGATGGTGTTAAAAATACATTTTAACTATCAAGTTAGTCTGCATTAGTAAACAGGGTTTAGATTCGGGGTGTAAAAACTGTGTTTCTTGGACAAACCGTAATTTCAACCAGGCCTCACCCCGTTATTTACATAAGTTCACCTTCTGAATGAACCTATAATTTTATCATGCAAGATCTTTAACCCCTCAATCTCACCACTTCAATGATACTGGATTCATATCTGTTTAGTTGATGATTAATGTAATGTTTCTCTTGTCATTGGTTTGTCCTTTAACATCAGCTGAAGGAGACGCAGAGGTCGTTCCAGCAGAGGATCCAGCAGAGAGAGAAAGATCTTCAGCAGCTGAGAGAGGCTGTGGCGTCTCATAAGGTGAGTCTGGAGAAGAAGAGAAGTTTGAGACGTCTCAGTCAGGACTCACTGAAGCCACTGTGTGATTGTGATGTGTGTCCTAACAGCGCTCTGCACAGACAGCAGTGGAGGACAGTGAGAGGATCTTCACTGAGCTCATCCGCTCCATTGAGAGAAGCCGCTCTGAGGCGACACAGCGGATCAGAGATCAGGAAAAGACTGCAGTGAGTCGAGCTGAAGGACGACTGGAGCGACTGGAGCAGGAGATCAATGATCTGAGGAGGAGAGACGCTGAGCTGGAGCAGCTTTCACACACACAGGATCACATCCATTTCCTGAAGGTAACAGAGATCTAGAAGAACAGGGTCATAGTGGACTTGAGCAAGAGACTCACAGAGAAACATTTCATGAAAGCAGAATGAGCCGTTGACTGAAGTGTTGATCTGTGTGTTCGGTTATTATATCATCATCAGTCAGACTCTCATCTGATCTTCTTCTATTGAAAGAGATGCACTTACAAATGCAGTTCAGCTCTGGAAATCTCTTAGGAAACTTTTTCCGAAAGATATATTGAGCTTCCAGACCGCAACAACTCAAAACTTCACTAATATTTAAACTCTTTTTTTATAACAGTGTGAATCCATGAACTTGATGGCACCAGTTTCACTACTAAAGATCAACACGAACCACACAAATCTGACAGTAGTGCAGGTTATTGATGAAGTGTGGAGGTGATGAGCTTTGATTTCTGTTTTCTGTAGAGTTTCCAGTCTCTCTCAGCTCCTCCTGAATCTACAGACCTAAATGACAATCCCTTCAGTTCTCTCTCCTCTTTTGATGGCGTGAGAGAATCTGTCCGTCAGCTGAGAGACAAACTGGAGGATTTCTGCCAAGTGGAGCTGAAGAAGATCTCTGACAGAGGTAAAGTCCTGGAGATTCATCAGCTCTCAGAAATGATCCTCCATCATCTCATATCATGTAGAAGATCATATTAGAAATGTCTTAGGAACGGATGCAGGGATCATTTTCTCTCGACATGATAATCACACTCTTCATGTCTGTTGATTTCCACAGTCACTTTCCCCAACATTGTTCCCAGAACCAGGAACGACTTCCTACAATGTAAGTCACTAAGAAAACCAGCAGAAAAACTCACTGAGTGTCTTCATGTTCTTCCTGTAGGAGGTGAAAGAAAACATGACAGAAGAATTTTATAGTTGATCATGTAAATTAGTGTTTCTCAACGGAGAGAACATCGTGCAAAATCAATTGACTCGTGACTTTAACAAAGATGTAAATCAGGGGATTCAACATATTCTTCAAAAACATATAAAAAACATAACAAACTATAATTATTTTTCACTGAATAGAAATTTAAAGAAAGCTCAAGACTGCCAAAGGCTACAGCACTGAAAATCACCAACAATAGGCCTAGAATACCTAAACCTTATAGATCAAATTATTACAAAAAAATCATACTGACCCCAAATATTTGAGTGGTGTATATATTAGGCATAATTATAATAAACACAGAATAATAACCATTAATATACAGTAAATGATACACTGATGTAAATGATGATTTGCACAGGATATCTGGTAAACTAGTAAACCATATTATTGCTCTTCCTGCATTGACACCATTATATGAGAACTGAACTGAGCTGGACGATGACATCACTGCTTTCTCCAGAGCGGCTGTATAGATAAATGAACTAAATTAATAACTTTATTACATCAGAAATGAATCAACACTGAACTTACTTAAGCTGGACAATGACACTATTTTCTTCTAGATCTGCTGTACAGACGAAACAAACTTTGTTGCATTATTGTCCTGTTATCACTGTAAAACTGCTTTGAAACAATCTGTATTGATCAAAGCGCTAAATAAATAAAGGTGACTTGACTACTGAGACACTGCTGATATATTGAACATGAAGAGTTCAGCTATAATAAAAGATCAGACAGATTCATAATTCCTGATTCTGATGTGTTTTCTCTCCATCAGATTCCCATCAGCTCACTCTGGATCTGAACACAGTGAATGAACGCCTCCGTCTGTCTGAGAGGAACAGAGTGATTACTAACACTGGCACAGATCAGCCGTATCCTGATCATCCAGACAGATTTGATGATGTGTTTCAGGTGTTGTGTAGAGAGAGTGTGTGTGGACGCTGTTACTGGGAGATTGAGTGGAGTGGTGATGTGGATATAACAGTGTCATATAAGAGCATCAGCAGGAAGGGACGGGGTAATGAGTGTTTGTTTGGATATAATGATCAGTCCTGGAGTTTGATCTGCTCTTCCTCCAGTTACTCATTCAGACACAATAAGACTAAACTCCCTGTAAAGCCCATCAACAGGAGAATAGGAGTGTATGTGGATCACAGTGCAGGAACTCTGTCCTTCTACAGCGTCTCTGACACAATGAGCCTCATCCACACAGTCCAGACCACATTCACTCAACCGCTCTATCCTGGGTTTTATGTTGCTTATAAATCATCAGTGAAACTGTGTTGATGAATGAGAACAGACTGTAGAGAGATTCTTCCCATAATGCTTTGAGCTGCATGATAGATCAGTAACAGTGAGATGTTACAGCCTCTTATTTTCTCTTCATTACATTAATACTACAGCTGAACTGCTGTCAGTGAAATAACATGTCAGAATAAATGTGTGTAATGAATCCTCATATAGACAGTCAGATCAGTGTGTGTGTGTGTGTGAGTCATGATGAGTGACGGTGTGTGTCTGTGCTTTTCTCAAGATCTATTTCAGTCATTCAGTTCTATTCATTAATCATTATTACTATTAAAAATGACCTTTCTTTAAATTTATCATTCAATAAAAAAAGTAAGAAATTGATAAATGTCAATGTATTAATAAATGTAAAATATATAAACCCAGATTATCTGATCATACTGTAAACCCTTGATCAGTGAAAGTATGAGCACAATTATTCTAATCTAATCCAGTTTACTTTAAATAAACCTCCTCCTGAACAGAACTGGATTTACAGATCTGATACTTTGCCAAATCTGATATAAGATCAAAACAAGGACTGAGTCAAAGCATCATCAACAGTTAAACCCAGATAACTCAGAAATATATGGGGTATGAAAGAAGGGTTCTTCTGCATCTACCATTCATCGACGAGCGACACATGATCTATACGATGACCTTTGACCTTCCTGAAAGATGAGCCAATATTTCTACATGTTAAAGAAACCTACTGTAAAAAAACAACAACAACAAAAAAAAATCTGTTTTTTGATCTGTTGTATTTGTCCTATTGTTTGTAATTTGCTTCTTTGTTCTTATTTTTAGAAACAAAAAAAACAACCAAAATATCTTTATTGTGATATATTGTTATTGTTATCGTTATTTGCAATTCAAATGTCTTTTATCTTGAAATAAGATTTGTCATATCGCCCTCCCCAAAATGATACATAATATGAACTCTGCTTTATTAAGTCATACACTGTTTTTAACATGTATCTTTTTGAATATTAATACTGTAATATCTGGTATAAATGATTTCTGCACACAAAAATTACAGTTTTGCCCTTAAATGCTTGTATATAAATTATTTTTTTTTTACATAATTCAGCAGCATGTGAACGGTCTGGTGGTGTAACATCATAAAGCTGCACTCATAGATATGTATTTGTAGGTCCAGGGGCGGACAGGGACCAAAAAGTGGCCCTGGACTTTCTGGCCCACAGCAGCCCACCACATCCCACATTATAACACACTGGCTCATTAATGTGCAGAATAATATTTAACACCACTTCATGGCATAAACATTTAACACAATACAAAAATAAATGCTATTTAAACATTTATTTTAAGTAACAAAACATATATTAGATCATATTTGTAAAACAAAGGGAAACAAACAGAAAAACATTAAGACATACAACATTATCAATATAAAACTATAAAGACAGCAAATCAGCTAGTCAGGGGTGTCATCTTGGTGCAGTGTAAGATACACTACTCAGCAGAGTAGGCTGCACCACTCAGCTGTACAACTCCTGAATCAAGATTGAAACTATTTTGCATTAACACGAATCCTCATGGCAAACTATTAGGCTATCATGTGACATTAAAGCCTGTCCACAGGCTTCATGTCATCTTCTGGGAGCAGGTCAGCAGAGCTTTATGAGGATGAGGAGGAGATAGCTTGTGTGTGTGTGTACATTTGAAAGAGCTTGTGTATGAGAAACAGAGTTTGTGTGTATAAGAGATGAAAGGATTCCTGTGAAGGAGACAAAACAGATTAGGGATTATTCAGCATTATCTGTAATAAATATTTGTTAGTGTAAAGTAAAGTGTAAAGCAAGTAACCAAATTCAAATAATATTAATACTCATAAAACCTGGCCAGAAAGCCACATCGACAAAAAGGTGCAAACCTATTGTGTAAAATGTGTTGGTCCTATCTGCAACGATCATAGTTACAAAATCTACAAGGTTAGCCAAAGGTTAGTAGCAAATTTAAATTTCTCTCAAACACTATAACACGCAAATTGTCAAATTTTAAACATTAGAGTATCATCAAAATCTTAAATTATGTAATTATTAAGATAAACATAAAACAAGGAACTCGTTTTTGGAAGAAAACAATTTAATTTAATAGTTTATTATTTTTTATTTTATACTACTTGTTGAGTTAAGGCTCCATGAAACACCGTGTCCAAAGCATGAAGACACTGGGAGGTTGAATGCATATATAAAATATCACCATAGTCCAAGACAGACAAGAATATTGCATTTACAAGTTGTTTTTTTGCTTCAAAAGATAAACAAGACTTGATTCTAAAGAAAAAACCTAACTTCAATTTCAGTTTTTTAACCAAATCTTGGACATGCAATGTAAAAGACAGTGATTTATCAATGGTAATGCCCAAGTATTTGTAATGTGACACTACTTTGATTTCTATACCAGAAAGTGTACAAATGATTGGGACATTGTTTTTAATTGATTTTCCCCGAGTGAAAGTCATGACTTTAGTTTTTTTAGAGTTTAGAACCAACTTTAAAGTAGCCAAATTATGTTGCAAGATGTTAAAAGCGGATTGTAAATTTGTGATTGCTTGATCTAATGTGGACCCAGAACAATAGAGAACAGTGTCATCAGCATAGTATTGTCACAGGCCGGCTCATAGCCTGTGGCAAAAATGAGGGGACACGAACAACAGGTATAGGCCAATCAAAAAGGTTCTTTATTGTAAACCAAAAACTATTAACTTTAAACAAAGAAAAAGGAATGAGGTGTGAAAATGTCATTATGTAAGGTGTATGTAAAGTGCAGGGATGCATGAATCACTCGATGGTGTTCTCTTACTAGAGGTTCTCTCGTATTGTGTAAGTTGCTTACGCTATGGGTAAAGTTGTCTTTTCTCGAGATCTGAAGCTAAAAAATTATCCTTAATTTTGTATTTATTGTCAACGCAGTGCGGCAGACAGCAGACCATAGCAGGCTGTAAGTGCGTGCTCATTGGCTGTCCTGCGGCAACTGCAGCAGCCTACCAGTGAGCCCTGCGTGACGTCACGCCCAATGAGGGCGCTTCGCGCCTGGCCCGCCAGAATGGGTGTGGCTAGCGTGTATAAAAGAGGGGCTCACAGGCTGGAATTCTGACTTTCATGTCTTCAGCGAAGCTCTTCGCATCGCTGGATCTTGAGAGCCGCCGCCGTTGAATTCAGCGACCAGCAAGCCTAGGAAGCGTCTGAGGAAGCCGGCCGTCTTCGCCGCCTTCAGCCATCCGTGTCTGCTACGCCATCCGGCGACATATCCTTTCACTGCCGTGTGTGTTCGCCCCGCGACACACACTTTCTCTCCTAAAAGAGCGCGAGGCATTTTTATTAAAATGCCTCGCATTTCCTGCGGCTCGTGCAGAGCCCTGCTCAGTCATGGAGACCGCCACGTCATCTGCGCTCTCTGCCTGGGCTGCGAGCACGCCGCCACCGCACTCTCTTCGGGCGGCTGCCCTGAGTGCGAGGAGCTTTCAATGTCGACCCTGCGGGCTCGACTTGAAGCTTTCAACGACGAAGCTGTCACTCCGCCTGTCCCTGCGGGGCCGCGCAGAAAGAAGCGCCGCTCCCAGAGACCACCGGAGTTACCCGCGGGCAATGAGAAGCTCGCCGGATCCGTTCCCTCGAGCTTCTCTTTCTCCCTCTCCGCCCCCCCTCTCGGCCGCGCAGCCGCCGGCACTCGCCCGCGCCGCCGCCGCTTCAGGGGATGAGGCGGATGAACTGGACGAGGACGCCGCCGCTGACAGCTGTTCTATCCTGGCCTCTGACAGCGAGGAATGGTCCACCGCCTCCTCGTCAGTCCAGGAATCCGGCCGTACTCGAGCCGGCGAGGATGCGGAGCTTCTGCGCCTTCTCACCAAGGCCGTTGACAAGCTTGGCCTCAAGTGGTCGCCGCCTGAGGAACCAGCGCCGAACAGGCTCGACGGCTGCTTTCTCCACCGCCGCCGCCGAGCACCCGCGTCAAGGACTGCACCTTTCCTTCCAGAGCTTCACACGGAACTCTCTAAATCGTGGAACGCTCCATTCTCCGCGAGAGTTTCCTCCCATATCTCCGCGGCGCTCTCGCAGGTTGACGGCGCCGCCGAGAAGGGGTACAATGCCATTCCACCTGTGGAAGAGGCGGTCGCAGCGCACCTTTGCCCGCCCTCTGGATGGCGTTCAAAGGCTGCCCTCCCGTCTAAAACCTGCAGGACCACTTCTGCCCTTGTCGGCCGCGCTTTCACTGCCGCCGGACAAGCTGCATCAGCCCTGCATTCCATGGCGATATTACAGATCCTCCAAGCTGATCTCCTCCGTGTGTTGGACGAGAAAGGCTCGGACCCTGTCTCCATAACGGATCTACGCAGCGCGACGGACCTTTCCCTTCGCGCCACGAAATCCGCTGCCCAGGCTCTTGGAAGGTGCATGTCTTCGCTGACCGTCACAGAGAGGCACCTCTGGTTGATGCTCGCCGACATGAGGGAAGCTGAGCGCAACGTGTTTCTCAACGCCCCGCTCTCCCCCACCGGCCTCTTCGGCCCAGCGGTTAACGGGATCGTTGACCGCTTCTCGGAGGTACAAAAGACCACGCAGGCTATGAACCTTTTCCTGCCTCGACGCTCGAGCTCAGCCGCACGCCGTCCACGTGACCAGCCTGCACAAAGCTCCACACAGCGTCCAGCTCGACCTCCGTCTTCGCAGTGACGACAGGGCGGCCGCCCTGGATCGCGCTCGACCAGCCGCAACAGGCCGCCTCCCTCACGGGGACCTCGACCTAAGATCGCGCTGAAACCCGAGCCCGCGAAGTCCTCCTAGCAGCACTAGGGAGGAAAAAACAGTTAAGTCCCGCTGCGGCCGGACCACCGTCAAAGCTTCACACTCTGTCAGTCCCCGTCGTCATGGCTACTGCAGACGCTTATCTAGCAGCCAACGAGCCGGTAAATCGACCCGCTCGCCTGCACTCAACCGCCGTTTTCACGGCGACCCAGAGAAATCTCAAAAAGAGCTCAATGTCTGGTTATTCGGCTCACGCCGCATGTGTTTCAAGTGTAGAAAATGTGCCCACGTTTCTGTGTTCACCCCTACACACAAGCACTATAAACCCCGTGTCTCTATCAGAGCCCACTCTCATAAAGCGGACAAAAGCCGCTCGAGTGTTGAATGTAGGTCACGTGTCCACAGCCCCGTGCCCACACCTACCCACTGCCCGCTCTGTTACACGGCCCCTCACTACCGGTCACTCGCGGTGTGTAAGTCCTGTGCCCGCCCCCGAGCGCTCACACATACTAACGAACACTGCACCCCCAGCGCCGCTCTCGCGCGCCGTCCATCGCACAATATGTTCCCCGTCCAAAGCCACCGGGATAATGTGTGTAAAACGGCCAGCCATCTCTGTATGCGAGCCGCCATATTCAAGCACCGAGAGCGCGCGCACCGCGTCCGCGCCTCCGAATCAGGTTCTCGAGCCCGTACATCACGGCTATCGGAACCCGGAGGCCATTCTGCCCTTAGCTATACATGTAAAAGCATGGGAAGCTATTCCAGGCGTGTCAGAATGGGTGCCGAGCACAGTGAGAGAAGGCTATTCACTGCAGTTCGCTCGCCGTCCCCCGCGCTTTCGAGCGCGAACCGAGACGAGAGTGAATGGGGAAGTAGCACACCTACTTCGTGCAGAAATAGCGAAGCTTCTGTGCAAAGGGGCCATAGAACATAGAATATATGTAGGTACACCCTTCTATGAGCGAGGCAGGTTTTTACAGCCGTTATTTCCTCGTGCCCAAGAAGGATGGAGCTCTCAGGCCAATTTTAGATCTGAGATATTTGAACAAAGCTCTTATGAAAAGACCGTTCAAGATGCTCACAACCAGACAGATTCTCGCGCAAATTCACCCGAGAGACTGGTTTATTTCCCTCGATCTGAAAGACGCTTACTTTCAGATCCAGATAATACCCCGTCACAGGCCATTCTTGAGATTCGCCTTCGACGGTCAGGTATATCAGTACACCGTCCTGCCGTTCGGCCTGTCTTTAGCACCCCGTACATTCACGAAGTGCATGGACACGGCTCTCGCTCCCCTGAGAGGTCAGGGCATGCGAATTTTGAACTATCTGGACGATTGGCTGATTCTAGCACAGTCAGAGAAAGAACTCATCTCTCACAGAACAGTGCTTCTCAGCCACCTGGAAAGCTTGGGTCTCGCGGTCAACTGGACCAAGAGCTCATTACTGCCCAGTCAGTCAACCTCTTTTCTGGGCTTGGAACTGGACTCTGTGGCAATGACGGCTAGGCTGTCGATACAGCGCGCGCGCCGTATCCAGCGCCTGGCCGCGTCTTATCCAGCGCCTGGCCGCGTCTTTCCAGCTGGGCAGCGCCGCACCCCTGAAAACATTTCAGAGGATGCTGGGTTATATGGCGTCAGCTGCAGCAGTGCTTCAGCTGGGTCTATTACATATGCGCCCCCTACAACGCTGGTTGAACGCCCGTGTGCCTCGCCGAGCCTGGGCGTCCGGTGGCATTCGAATCAGAGTGACTCAGAGCTGCGTCTCAGCGCTGAGACCCTGGTTAGCGGCCGACTGGTACCAGCAGGGAGTGATAATGGGAGCCGTCTCACACCGCAAAGTTATCTCGACGGATGCATCCAACTCAGGTTGGGGCACTCTGTTCGAGGGCAAACCGGTCTTTGGCCTGTGGTCAGACCAGGAAAAATGCCTCCACATAAACTGTTTGGAGATGATAGCGGTCGAAAACGCGCTCAGGCACTTCCTCCCACATATACGGGATCACCACGTGCTAGTCCGTTCGGACAACATGTCTGTGGTGTCCTATGTGAACCGTCAGGGCGGTGTCAGATCCAGAAATCTCTGCAATCTGACGAAACGCCTTCTAGTGTGGGCTCACCACGTGCTGCGCTCGCTGAGAGCCGCACACGTGCCTGGCCACCTGAATGTCGGTCCAGACAGACTGTCCAGGAACAACATTCCCCCGGGAGAATGGTCCCTGCACCCTCAGACAGTCCAGCTACTGTGGCACCTGTTCGGCAGGGCGGAAGTCGACCTATTTGCGTCAAAAGACAACGCTCATTGCCCGAGGTTTTTCTCAAAGAGCGAGGACGCGCTGGCCCAAACCTGGCCCAGCCGCCCGCTGTATGCTTTCCCTCCGATCTCTCTGTTACCACAGGTAATAAAGAGGATCAGGGAAACGCGCCACTCGGTGCTCCTCATAGCCCCGCGATGGGAGAACCAAATATGGTACCCAGAGCTAGTGAGGCTGTCGCACTCACCCCCCTGGCCGATCCCGGTCAAGAGAGATCTCCTCTCTCAAGCCGGCGGATCGATATGGCATCCCCACCCAGAGCGCTGGTCTCTGCACGCGTGGGTAATCAACACGATCACGCAGTCTAGAGCCCCTTCCACGAGAAGACTCTACGCGTCTAAATGGTCAGTGTTCACTAAATGGTGCGCCACTAGGAGCCTGGATCCACGCACATGCGGGGTTTCGCGGGTGCTCTCCTTCCTACAAGAGCTGTTGGACAAGGGCAGGTCCCCCTCCACGCTCAAAGTATATGTTGCGGCTATCGCAGCGTTCGCTGAGACGACGCGCAGCCATGCAATAGGAAGAAATTAGCTCATTATCCGCTTCCTTAGGGGAGCCAGGAGGATGAACCCCCCGCGGCCCCCCTCGGTTCCTATCTGGGATCTTTCTTTGGTCTTGGAGGCCCTGAAAGCTTTTCCCTTTGAACCATTAGATTCCGTGGATTTGAAATACCTTTTGCTTAAAACCGTTTTTCTGATAGCTCTGGCATCAGTAAAACGCGTGGGGGTCTGTCAGCCCTGCGTGTCTCGAGTTCGGACCTAATGACTCTAAAGTCATCCTCAAACCGAGACACGGTTACGTCCCAAAAGCGATTGGCACTCCCTTTAGGGCGCAGATCATCTCCCTGTCGGCTCTGCCAGCATCCGACAGTGATGATAGTGATAACCTCCTATGCCCCGTCAGGGCGCTGAGAGTGTACATCACACGCTCCGCCGCCTTCAGGCGTTCCGAGCAGCTTTTCGTTTCGTTTGGTGGGCGCACCAAGGGTCTCGCCACTTCGAAACAGAGTCTGTCCTGATGGATAGTGGACTCAATCGCAGCTGCATATGCGTCCAAACACCTGCAGTGCCCTATGGGCATCAGAGCCCATTCCACCAGAGGCATGGCCTCTTCGTGGGCTTGGTCTAGCGGGATTTCTATTCACGACATATGTATGGCGGCAGGCTGGGCCTCCCCCTCCACATTCGTGAGATTTTATAATCTGGAAGTCCCCGCCTTGCAGGCTAAACTGTTATCAGTCTAAGCGGGATGTATGTTCTGCCCATTTATTATGCGCAGACTACTCTTGTGTATTACTAGCTTTTCTGGTAAGCTGCACTAGGGATAAAAGTCTCTATATACAGACCGGCGGTTCCGCTCTGTATTTTCCCCATCATGCGCTGATGTATTAGTGCGGGCCCGCGTTGCTGGCCGCCTATTCTTCACTTGTGGCGCTAGGGCTTACACTTTTCATACATGGACCGGCGAGGCCGCTCTATATATTTTCCCTGTGATGTGCTTGTGTACTGTGCTGGCCCGCGTTGCTGGCCGCACTCCCCTCGGGATTATACACAGACCGGCAGTGCCGCTCTGTACCCTTATGAAGTGCTTATGACATGTGCTGGCCCGCGTTGCTGGCCGCCTGTTCTCGCATGTTATTTTCCCCGGGTTCCCTGGGACTCATGCATTGATGCTCGGCGCGCACGGCGTTGACAAGGGGTTCCCGTAGCGTAAGCAACTTACGCAATACGAGAGAACCTCTCGTAAGAGAACGTACTCGGTTACCTAATGTAACCTCGGTTCTCTCTAGAAGAGGGAACGAGTATTGCGTAACCTGCCGTGTCGCGCCACGAGCTTATTCGCTTCAGTCTATGAAAACCAGAATTCCAGCCTGTGAGCCCCTCTTTTATACACGCTAGCCACACCCATTCTGGCGGGCCAGGCGCGTGGAGGGTGCGAAGCGCCCTCATTGGGCGTGACGTCACGCAGGGCTCACTGGTAGGCTGCTGCAGTTGCCGCAGGACAGCCAATGAGCACGCTCTTACAGCCTGCTATGGTCTGCTGTCTGCCGCACTGCGTTGACAATAAATACAAAATTAAGGATACTTTTTTGGCTTCAGATCTCGAGAAAAGACAACTTTACCCGTAGCGTAAGCAACTTACGCAATACGAGAGAACCTCTTCTAGAGAGAACCGAGGTTACATTAGGTAACCGAGTACGTTTTAAGCCCCCAATGGCTCCTTCCAGGCAGCTATCCCTAACCTCAACCTTAAACCTACCCATCCCCTCGCTGCCTGGAAGGCGCCGTTGGGGGCTTAAAACACCAAACACCGCATGAATCAGTGTGTGTGTGAACATGACTAAGTGGAAACTAAGTAAAACTACAAAGGAACAAACAAAACAGGATCATACCTGGAGGAGCAAAGAGAGAGGGAAGGGTGGTTAGTGAAGCAGGAGCCCAGGTGGCTCCAATCACTAACGACCCTCCTCTGCCTGCAGTAGGAGCCGCCCCTGCAAGGCAGAGGAGGGGCCGTAACAGTATATACTTGGAGTATTGCACAATATGCATACTATCTCTAATATTTGTAATGTCATGATATCATGTATTTCTCTAATATCATAAAATAACATTAACAAAATAACATTATGAAAAGCTATGAAAACATTTATGAAACTCACTCATCATTCAAAACAAGAACTATTGGTACACTAATAACTAAGGTTGGGTACCGAAACCGGGCACCACTATGTAACCGGTACCTAAGAAACCGGTATGTAACTGGACCGAATCAAAACGGAGATTTCGGTGCCTCATTTCGGTGCCACTTATAATGCCTCAGCTGTCGGTTGAAATATTTGCCCTCTGGTTCTCCGGAACGGACATAAGAAACATCATCACCGCATGTGATCGCTAGTTAACCCTTTGACGCATACAATTGTTCACTCCGGTGTGATAAAATGTTCAGATCACGTCAACTTCTAAATTCAAATCTACGTTTGCGCGTTAACTGGCGCTAAGACAGACGCTCAGTGCTGTCATCACAACTATTCAGTGTTTTCAACGACACAAGCTTTATTTTAGGCTTCATAAAATAGGTTTAATTTTAGGTAGACCTATTAAGGTATTTAAATACACTAGCAAAACAACATTTATAGTTTGTAAAATACACATTGATGCCTATGGAAGCGGCAATAACAATCCTTTCAATTATGTCAACATCCTTTCCGCATCATGATTTAGTGTGATGTCCCTACAATAACAGACTGGCGTACATCCTATAAATTATTCATTTAAGAACGTTGAGCAAGTTTACTGTAACAGTGGAGCCGCAAACTTCACATAATTTTGATCATCCAGCCTTCAGCTGATCCTGAGCGCTCATTGTCACAGTTGTAAACATGAAGGCGTTCTTCCACGAGGGGTTTCGCGTCATTAACTGCCCATAGGGCAGAGCCTATCTCCTGTTTCCTGGTGTGTGAGCTGACTTTGTGTACTGTAATCTTTTGGCAGGGTCAAATGCAAGTGGAGGAGAATGAGAGATCTGCAAAACACCAGGCTGGATGTGCTGGTCATGCTGATCATGTCAGCCTGCATGCTCCACAACCTCTGCACCGGACCTACAGACATGTGCAAAGACCATCCCACTGGGTGCCCTTGTCATGAGGATGAGAACATTTAAAGAGTTAATTTACAAAAACAGATCTACTTTTTTGCAAGTTGTCTTTTGCTGCACATTCAAGGCAATTGTTCTTAGAATTAAATATGTATTTGTTGTACCAGGTTGATAACTTCAGTTGCTTTATTTCACTATTTTGTTCTTCTTGATGTGTTTTTGTACTTGATGTTATTTACATTTCTCAAATTTTACCCAATGAATACATTGTATACAGTGTTGCAGTAGTGTGTCTCTGTTAATTGTTCTGGCAGCAATAGTACAATGGAGTAATCACTGTACTAGCAGCGATGTTGTAATCAGTGGCGGAACTAGAGTTTTATACATGGGGTGGCCACTGCTACTTTCGGGGGTACACACACACACACACACACAGTGGAAGGAATTGGGTCACTCTGTTTGTGTCTATAAGTGTTGAACATCCAAAATATTTGCAGAAAACAAAGCTGAAGCACCAAGGAGATAAGATACAGTAGCATGTGTCTGTTTTGAACTGCTATGTTTTTTTGTTTTTTTTTAACTCACATTTACAATTTTTTTTAAAATTTTTTATTAGATATAGCAGGCATCAAGCAGACATGTACTTGAAAAATGTAAACAATTTTAGTGCCCATCAATATACAATCTTATCCTAGGAAGATTTAATATAACATAATTCTGCGGTTCTGATGAGAACTGGCAAAATGTTTCACGAACTCATCCATGTTGAGGGAGCGTGCTCTCCTTGACTCAACACTGAGAATTCCGATGTGACTTAACCTGTCATCAGCCATTGTTGTCCTAAGGTGGGTTTTAATCAGTTTTAAAGCTGAGAAGCTTCTCTCACAAGAAGCAGTGCTTACTGGTGTAACAACAGAAATCTTACAAAGTCAAACTAGCTCATGAAAGACCTTTTTATTAGGTTCTAGAAACACAACAAAGTCAAGGAGAGTTGACGGTCTGTCACTTCCACTTTTCTCTCTCCTATCAAGAAACCGCTTGGTTTGATGAACCTCATGTTTGAGGTCCTTTAAATCTGACTCGTATATCTGAGCAAAGGCAAACAGAGGCTCCTCATTCAAGAATGTTGTACTCTTTGGGTTGAGAGACTGGACCCCTTGCATTATCTCACAATTCTTCTTTGAAAAACGCCTCTGCAGTTCAGCTGTGAGACTGTCAAGTACCTGATAAAATATAGCTCTTTGGAAGCTCTCGCCATCACTTTGGTCACTATTTTTATGTCCTACAGTGCTCATCATCAATGAGTCACAAAATCTTAAGCTTGTTTTAGGTTGTCTTTTACACACTGTTTGTACAGTTATTTTGCAGTGCTCTACAATCTCTTCAACCTCTTTCCATAGTTTTCCAAATACATCTTCACTTCTGTAGTTGTCAGGGTTTACAGAGGAAGCAGACAAGATGGTAAGTTTAACTCTTTTAATTGCAGAATGAACGGAGATGCAGGAAGATGGTGAGTAACAGCAACACAGAATAACAGTGAATGCTTAGCTGATTGGTAAAGTCTTTGTCTTTCTTTCTCTTTGTAGATGATGTCGGGCTGAAGGCAAAACAGGATGGCAGGCAGGATGGATTGGAGAGGATGAATGGCAGGTAGGAATCCAGGTAAGTGATCGGAAGTCTGTGGGTCATATTAAGGTGAACATCGACGAGACCAGACAAGGAGTGAAGGGAGAGTGCTGAATATAAAGGGTGGTTAATGAGGGAGTGCAGGTGATGATGATTGGTGATTGCGTGAGTGAGTGCAGGTGTGCGCCACGGAGGATTCTGGGGAATGAAGTGCACACACAGATGAAGGCTGACGAACGTGACCGTGACAGTAGTTCTGTAATGTGTCAAGTCAAGTCAAGTCAAGTTTATTTGTATAGCGCTTTTCACAATACAGATTGTATCAAAGCAGCTTCACAGTATTAAATTAAAATAATACAACAAAGTTTTTTCAAGAGGAATTTATTGATTGATAAAATTAAATTAAATATCCCCAAAATATCCCCAACTGAGCAAGCCAAAGGCAACAGTGGCAAGGAACCGAAAAACTCCATCAAGTGACCTAATGGTGTCCTAAAACTCCATCAGGTGACCTAATGGAGAAAAAAAACCTTGGGAGAACCCAGGCTCAGTCGGGGGCCAGTTCTCCTCTGGCATTTATGAGCTAGAGGCCGGATTGTAGTTTGAACTGTAGGATTATAAGAATGCCTGGCTGAAGAGATGCGACTTTAATCTAGTTTTAAACTGGGAGAGCGAGTCTGAGCAACGAACAGTATCAGGAAGACTATTCCAGAGTTTTGGAGCCAAATGTGAAAATGCTCTCCCTCCTTTGGTGGTTCTGGATATCCTAGGTATGACCAAAAGCCTTGAATTTAGTGATCTTAAAGAGCGCGATGGATTATAGGGTGATAGAAGATCCGTTAAATAGACTGGAGCTAAGCCGTTTAGGGCTTTGTAAGTCAGTAGCAATATCTTATAATTAATACGGAGCTTTATAGGTAACCAATGCAGTGATGATAAAATCGGTGTTATATGATCATATTTTCTTGATCTCGTAAGAACTCTAGCGGCGGCATTTTGGACTAACTGTAGCTTGTTTATTGAGGATGCAGGACAACCAGCTAATAAAGCATTACAGTAATCCAGTCTCGAGGTCATGAATGCATGAACTAACTTTTCTGCATCAGAAACTGATAGCATATTACGTAGCTTAGCAATGTTTCTAAGGTGGAAAAAGGCTGTTTTTGTAACATATGAAATATGATTTTCAAAAGACAGGTTGCAATCGAGTATAACACCCAGGTCTTTTACTGTAGAGGATAAAGTAACAGGACATCCTATGATGTTAAAGTTGTATTGTGCGATGTTTTGTGGGCGGTTTTTTGAACCGATAAGTATTACCTCTGTCTTGTCTGGATTTAATAAAAGAAAATTACGCGTCATCCAATCTTTTATATCTTTAACACACTCTGTCAATTTGGAAAATTTAGCGTTTTCATCCGGCCGTGATGAAATATATATTTGAGTGTCATCAGCATAACAATGGAAACTAATTCCATGTTTCCTTATAATATTTCCAAGTGGCATCATATATATTGAAAATAACAGAGGGCCTAACACAGATCCCTGCGGCACTCCATAGTTTACTGGAGTTATGATCGATTTTTCTCCATTTAAATAGACAAAATGGTAGCGGTCAGATAGGTATGATTTGAACCAGCTTAGTGCTTGTCCTTGAACACCAGTATAATTTTGTAGTCGATCTAAGAGTAATGTATGATCTATAGTATCGAACGCAGCACTAAGATCAAGTAAAACTAGTATTGAGATACAGCCTTGGTCAGAAGCTAAAAGTAAATCATTTGTGATTTTAACAAGCGCAGTTTCAGTGCTATGATGCGGTCTGAATCCAGACTGAAACTTTTCATAGATATCATTTTGTTGCAAGAAAGAGCCCAGTTGAGCGGACACCACTTTTTCTAATATTTTAGACATAAATGGAAGATTTGAAATGGGTCTATAATTTGCTAGATTATTATGATCTAATTGTGGTTTCTTAATGAGAGGTTTTATAACTGCCAGTTTAAATGTTCTTGGAACATGACCTAAAGATAAAGACGAGTTAATAATATTGAGGAGAGGCTCTTCCACTACAGGTAACACTTCTTTCAGTAGTTTAGTTGGTATAGGATCTAATAAACATGTTGTTGTTTTAGATGAAGTGATAAGTTTATTTAACTCTTTTTGTTCTATAGTTGTAAAGCACTGTAATTGTTCTTGCGGGGTGATAATTGAAGCTGAATTATAATGCGCGATTGAAGATTGAACGTTTACAATTGTGGTTCTGATGCTTTCTATTTTCTCAGTGAAGAAGTTCATGAAATCATTACTACTGAACTGTAACGGGATATTTTGTTCGGGTGACGTCTGTTTATTTGTTAGTCTAGCCACGGTGTTAAATAAAAACCTTGGATTGTTTTGGTTGTTTTCTATTAGTTTGCGGAGGTGCTCAGCCCTGGCCGCTTTTAGGGCCTTTTTATAACGTGACATACTGTCTTTCCAAGCGATTCGAAAGACCTCTAAATTAGTTTGTTTCCATTTACGCTCGAAAATACGGGTTTCTCTCTTTAAAGCATGCGTAGTATTGTTATACCATGGTGCTTTATTTTTCTCTCTGACCTTTTTTAATTTAATAGGTGTGTCTGTAAGGGCACCTACTAGATCCACAGCCCTTGCTAGGTCAAGAGAGCTTGATTGGAGTATGTCAGAAAGACATTTAGCATCACCTAGCACTTTACAGAAAGTAACCAAAAGCCCAATGAAATTTACGTCTATCTGAGAAAGAATTCCCCTTGCCTCCACTGATCTATCACCACTCTTTCCATCTGCTATTTCCTGTAGCACTTTCAGAACTGCTGGAAGCCTTTCCCTCAGATTACGGCATGCCATGTATCTGCATGCCCACCTTACATCTGTAAGTCTCTGTAATTCCCTGGGCTGCTGCTGTGGATACAGCTCTTTCTGAACTGCAAGCCACTTGAGATGAACGTACGAGCCTGATACAAAGTTATAAACCTTCTGCAGGAGAGCAAAAAAGTTAACTGCCTCAGGCACAGATTTAACAGAATCAACAAGAACCAAGTTTAAACAATGTGCATTACAGTGCACATAAAATGCGAATCTTGCACTGTTTTTAATTCGCGTAGACACACCAGAATGTTTTCCGCTCATGACGGCTGCACCATCATAGCCTTGCCCCACAAGATTATTTCTGTAGTCCAGCCCATGTTTTTCAAGGCAATCAATTATCATTTTTGTAAGGCCTGCCGCATCTAAGCTTTCAGCTGACTGAAAGTGTAAAAAACTTTCGTGGATGGCCCCGTTGCAATAGTACCTCACAACTAAAGAGAGCTGTTCTTTTTTCTTTAAATCTTTGGTTTCATCTACAATTACACTAAAAACTTCACTTTCTTTTACTTCACTGATTATTTCACTTTGTACCATCTCAGCTAACCCCTCAAGAACTTCGTTCTGGATTTGGTGGCTTGTGTACTTAGCATTGCCAAATGCATTAAGCCTTTTCTTAATGAGAGGGTCATGCTTTGCTATTTCGTCCAAGATTGTCAAAAAATTGCCTTTGTTGTCAGAGTCATAAGACTCACGATGACCTCTCTGTGCTATATTTTGAGTGGCAGTTAATAGTAGCACATCGGCAATTGTTTTAATGTAGGTACGGTTTTCCTCCACTTTCTTTTTCCTTTCCTCATTTATCAGATCTAACATTGATGAGTTGCTGTTAACAGCCCTTTTATGCTGATTCCAGGCATACATAGCATTTATATGATGCTCTGTCTTTGAATGGAGCTTAAACCCAGAATCTTTAAACAGCGCTTTTTTCCAGTTACAAAATCCTGACTGGGAAGTGAAGGCAGATTCAGGTGTATTGGGCAGATGCCTACAGGCAAAACAATAAGCTGAATCTTGATTCACAGAATATTCAAGCCATGAATTGTCCTTATACCAGGAGCTGTTGAAAGCCCTTTTCCTAGTACCACGCTGAGTTCTGGGAAATGTTTTCAAACATGGCTGTACTGGACCCTCTTCTCTGGATCTAGAGATGTCTAAAATGCGAAATAAATAATATTATAATAATATAATGTTAAATAATGTGCCAAATCTCTATGGAAATGTATAATTAAGGGATCCACAAGATTAGATACCAACAGCTGCTAACTAAACTTTGTAGTTTAAAGTAAAGGTCTGGCTTACCACTGGGTCCTTTTGGAACAGCAAATCTGGTGCTAGATGTAGTTGGGAGGGGCTCCATGACATCTCCTGGCAGCTCTGGTTCACTGTCTTGCTCAGAACCAGAGGTATCTGTGTCCTCCCTTGATGCATCTATTTATAACACAAGAACCATTAGTGTATAATCACAATATATATGCACCTGATCTGCCTGTTTTTGCTTCTTTAAAAAGAATTCTGATATCCCTCCCTTTCTTTTCATGTTCAATTGACCCTGTTCAAAATATGACAAATTGAAAATATGATTCCAATCATATTCATATTCTAATCATCATCCAATTACCAACATTTTTATCTTAACTCTTTCGCCAGCATAAACAAATAATAAAAAAGTAGCCACCATTAGCATTTTTGGTAATTTTCACAATATCTGAACATGTCAAAAGAAATAACAGACCCTGTGCTTTTAAACAAAAAAAAATCTGTTTTATTCTAGCTTCGTGCATCCTTTTTTTATCAACACTTGAATTTTGGTAAGTTTCATAAAAAGCAACATGAGCAAAAAGCTGAGAAAATTGCATTTTTATCAAAGACTACATCTAGATCAGATTCAGAATGATGATAAAAACACAGTAGCTAGATCTTAGCTTCACAGTCCTATAGTGATTGCATTATGATATCGCTTGTTTCTGCTCTTCTTTGCCTGCGTTTATACTGTAACGTACACACGGCATGGTACTGTATGCGTGAATTAATGTATTCGGAGCAAACAACCCTGATGCTAAAACTTAAAAACTTACTTCAAATATGATGTTTCTTCGGTGAAGTTGAAGTATCTTGACGACTTGCAACCATCTCTCGTCCTCTGCTCGTCTGTTTGAAAAATGCGCGCGCGCTGCCGGCGAACATATTGTTTTTAAAAATCAGCATCAGCAACTGCCAGTAGCAAATAAAATTTTGGGGTGGCACCCGGGGTGGCCAATCACATGTCAGGGGTATCCAGTGCCACCCCGGACCCCCCTCTGGCTCCGCCACTGGTTGTAATGTCTACTTGACTATCACATGGATGATGCTTGGGGCTGTTAAGGCACATGGACATATAGGTATTATTATGGGGTATTGTGCATTTATCAAACAGCAAAATAGACAATAACTGCAAATATATGAAGACAAAACTATATTTATTAATGACAACAATTTAAAATGTTTAAAACACAAGTGGAACAATGCTCCAAAAATATAATCGAATGAACAGAATACATTAACACTACAATAGCCTTTTGTGAGAAAGAGAGGGGAGAGGAGGGGTGTGTAAAGGAAGAATGCTTATGTGAGGATGTGTGAAGTAATTGAGGGCCTTCTAGGCAATCAGAACAGCCACAGAAGAGACAAACGGGATTTGCTTCTATTGCTTGCTGAGATACTCTCTCATTAAATTCTCAAATGAAATCCGCTGAGCTCTCATTTCCTCAAGTATTTCATTGTGTCTCCTCTGGGCTAGCTTGTTCTGAGTCCTGGATAACATCTACAAGTTGGTTTGCCGGTGCCCTAGTCCTTCTCAGTCTACGTGTGTTTGGTGTCCGTGTACCCCCTGCTCTGCTGGTACCTGCACAATTCTCTGGAGAAACATCCCATGCGCTTGATTGCTGTCCCTGTTCCCCCCCTGCACCCAGCACCTCCGGCCCTACAGACATTTAGGCCCCCCTCAGTATCTCCCACAACTGGGAATTCAATGTCATGCTGCCCTCCTAAAAGGGAATCCATCTGATCAAAAAACTTGAACTGAACTACCCCCCTCCCTGTGCTATTATTATTGTCCTTGACACCTTTGTAGCCATCGACAAGGGTCTGCCATTTGCGGGCCACTTTGGCTGGAGAGAAAACCAGGCCAAATTTGGCAGTCAGCCTACCGGCCATTTCCTCCCACAACTTTTTTTTCGCCCCCTTTCCCCTCTTGATTCTGGTGTTGAGCTCCTGCAGGCTCTGAGGGAGCTCATTGCCATCAGACTCCAGGTTTTCCCTGTGAGAGGAAAATCATTGAAACAATGAGAATGTCTGACTCGATTAAATAATTTTTTATCATTTAGTTAATTAGTTCAGCCACCAAAAAATTAACACTTTGCCTTTCAGATGGAAACTTCTCTTACATTATGGATGCATGTTTTTTTTATATATATATGGGCGATTCCACAGTTTAGGCCTAACTGCAAGGACAACAGCCTGCAAAATCAAATCTTCATGGAGAAAGCCATTGTCCTCAGGTTAACATCCTGAGAAAACCTGGGGTACAGCTGTGTGAAAGGCAGGATAAATCTGGCAATGGTAAACTAGTAAACTTTGATCAAAGTTGAGTTGATGTAAAATTTAACGTATGTAACATGGACGGAAAAACAGTGTAAGTTCAAGCAGAAAGTGTACTTAATCTAATTCAGTTTAATAAAATTCTGGTTGAATCCCAGTTCATGTTTTGCTTTGTTCATTGGTATAGTTATGAGTCAAGCGTTGTGTATGGTTCACAAAACTGGTTATAGGACTTCCATGCAGGCAGGGTGGCCATCTAATATGATCTGTTCTATAAACTTAAAGGTGCATTTTTGAGTCTGGTATGTTCATAAACTGAAAGCCAGCAAAATTACTAACAAATACCACAGGTATATTTTTCTAAATTTATTTGCCAAATGTTGAAGACAAAGGAATTCCTTATTAACTCCAAGTTATAACGTGTGTAACGTGGACGGAAAAAATTAAACAATCCTGCAAGATTGCGTCTGTAACACAAAATAACACCATTTCATGAAAACTGAATAGAATAGAATAGAATAGAATAGAATAGAAAGAATAGAACAAGTTCATAACACATTAAAATAACCTGTCATCATACTATCAAATTTAAAGATCATACATTGTGAATGAAATAACATTTGTAACGGTAAATGGTAAATGGAAGGCAGTTGAGGCAGATAAATGTCAGTTAAGCAGCGGTCAGGGTGAACCTGATATCTGCCTGGTGACAATCATGGCATTCGGTATAACCTACTGTGACCGTGTCTTGCGGACCTGGAATGCTAAAACAACTTCAAACAAGTCAGCAACTTTGAATGGGTCATGTCCCGTTATGGTAACAGGTCCATAAAAGATCCACATGGGATGAACACACTCAATGTCGTCTCTCCTTGGCCATGAGAATGAGTTGCATGCCGGGTCTTTGTGTAGAAACTTGAACTTCACATGAGGGACGTCAACACCTTCACAGAGACAGTGATCTGTTACTCTTCCTATGTAATAGGTGCGGTCATAATACACAGCATAATAGCTGTCCTTCTTGAGGTCTGAACCTGCAGGCAAAAAGCAGGATATCAGAAAAAAATTATTTTTGCAATTATATGAGCACCTATTTATGAACCATAAACATGATAAAAGAGGTAGTGATTTCACTGCTTACATCTGTACAGCTGCTTCGTATCTAGCTGCCGTCTCTCTGTCTTCTCTCCACTTGTGGGCCTGTTTTGCACTCTCATGACTGTAGGACTGGACTTCTGCAAAATTATATTAGGAAATAAACTTAAAAAGAGAGAGAATGTTCAGCTCACATTTTTCATGTGAACTTTTAAGCTTTGTATGGAATTCCAGATGACGCTAAAATATGGACAATTACCTGAGACTCACTGTTCAACTGTGTTTGGGAGCAGCCAGCTACAACAACAGGGTCAGTCTCATGTACATTTGTTGCAGCACTTCGATCCTGAAAATGATGTGAAACATTTGTTGTGTTCAAAAATCTGTACAATGATGTGTAAGGTGATTGAATACTGTATACAATTTAATAAATTTTTTGCAACTGAAAAACCATGTAAAAAATATATTTTTGAACACTTAGTATCTGTACTCACCTCATGCTGGAAATTACCACTTTCTAAGTCTTCTATGAGATCATCCACTAGATCACCCATTTCTGCAAGATCACCTACATCGGAGTCTGGGCTTGGAAACTGAAATTGAAAGAAATGAGTGTTAATATCAAAGCTTAAATTACACTGAAAACGTATAAAAAATTTCCAGTTTTAACCCCTATGACAAAGTGTTATCTTTTAGTTTTGATGTGTGGTACACTTTTTGAAGAGAAGCTGACAGGGCTTTTACCTCACCTGATACACCAGAGATGTCCAGGGATGGATCTGCATCTGGCTGTTTCTTCAGCTTGATTACCCTATCAACCCAGGGACCTGTGTATGACCTATCAGCACACTCTCCTCTGCCCTCTTCACATGCTTTGCAGAAGCAGGACAACCTGCGAGTCTGGACATTGTACGGCTCACGACCTCGAACAACATGAATTTGTCTTGTCCCTGGAACAGTGCAAACATCAACCCGGTCTTGACGTTCACGAACAACTTGCTCAAGAGGTACAAAGTAGAAACATAGCCTGGAATGACTGCAGGTACCAGAATCTAGAAGAGCAGGCTTTGTCAGTTCTTTCTCACAAAATCTAAAGAAAGATTCTGGAGAGTTGATGATTTCATCACTAGCCTTGACGGTACGAGCTGCTGCAGATTTCACCACGCCCCCTTCCCCATCACATGGAGACTTACCATGACGAGACCCAAAAAAGTGTCTTTCTACAACCAAATCTAGATCCTGCTGACCGAAGGAAATGTCAACAAAAGGAGTTTTAGACTTGTATTGTCCACTACATCCATCTGTGAACTGAATCATCCTGGACAATGCAAGTTGGCGAACTTCTTTCAGATGACCAGTGACAGCATTAACAAATACTGCGACAGCATGGGAATCATGCTTGGCATCATTTGACACAATTATCACTGAATCTCGTACTGGCTCTGGATCACCACAAGAACAAGAGTATAAACACACTACTGGGTGAATTGTAACCTGGACTTTAGCCCAGTGGGCACTCTGTACCTCGTTCTGTAAAAGGCATGTATAATTCTCAGCGAAGTCCATAATACAGACAACTGAATCTTTGGGGGGATTTTTCACTATTTCCCAGAACTTCTGCTGCTGCCATCTAGCTTGAAAAAGATGGTTGGGTAAGATCTTGAGCTCACTTTTCATCTCCTGGATCAATTCTTTAAGTTGGCCAGACCTGGGTAGTAGGGCCTTCCTAAGATTTCCACGCACTGTAGTATTTCCCCAGACCTGCCAGGAGACTTCTTCTTCTGCTGCTACATCTAGTGGTTGCAGATATGCTTCTACAGCATCAACACCGCATTCTTGACATTTTCGGTCAATACACGGTAACTTGTGAAGCTTTCTGGCATCATCTGAAGGTGGACAGACGGTGATGTCACTTGCATGGTATCGATCTCTGATTTTGCAGTCCAGATTTTTTGCTTGGACAACCTGGTTTATCACCTTTAACTTCAAGTCCATATTCTCACAATATTCACAGAGGCATTGGTTCAAATGGGCTTTTACATAGGGCAAAATGTGCTTGGTCGGAGTGTGCAAAACTTACTGAAGCACAACTTCATGTTGGGATTCTCATTTTGCCAGACAGAGTATGTGGATTTCATGCTTTTCTGCAGGATTTGCTTCTGTAAGCCAGTTTGTTTGCTGACTGTTTTCTTGTGAGGCAGTGTGGTTGATACATCAGGTCTTCTAAAAAATTCTTGCACAGAAAGCCAAATTGCATCACTTACTGCATCACAACGTGTTTTTTGTTGTTCTGGATCATGCCCTGCTTTTCTCAGACGGTCATACTTCCTAATGATCTTCTGTGATATTCCTAACTTTCTGCTAGAGGCATCCCTGACTTGCTTACTGGCAGATCCAAGGATGGCTGCAAGATTGGCATTAAACATTCTTCTATTGGCTGTGGACATCTGTTTGCAAGTTTGCTTCACATATCCTAAAACAGAATCCACATCCTTGTCCTTACCGCCAAGCATCATGTCATGGAGAGCAGTTTTTTTTCACGGGCTTGCAGATACAACTAAGCCAGCTACTATTGTGCCATACTTCTGTGGACTGTTTAGCATCAGCCTTTTTATCCTCCAGGTTGCCTTCCTTCTAGAAAAATCAGTTTTGTACCCAGAACTGGTAGACAAAACAGGTGTTGCATTTAGCTGACACTGTATTTGAACCGGATTAGATTCCTGATTAGCAGGTGTTGCAGCCCCGTGTGATTAGGTGGATTGTTATTGATGCTTGAGTCTTTCTTTGCTTCTGCTAACACCCTTTTCCTGTTGCGATCCTTTTCTCTCTCTCGTCTTTTCTTTTGTGCAGACATCCTAGTTTTCTGTTCACGCTTCTTGTTCTTAAAGGATTCCCTTCTTGCGGCTATTTTTTCCAGTTCACTCCTAGTTTGAGGCTTTCTTGACATGACACCTTGTGTTTCCTCACCCCCTTGAAGATTCTCTTTCTGGCGTTCTCTATACCTTCTCATCCTTTCACGGGCTTGTGCTTTCTGAATTTCCTTCTTTCCATCTGATAGATTCTTCCTGTACTCCTTCAATCTCTGTTGCTCTTCCAATCTATGCAGTACATACAATTCAGGGTTCTGCTTTAACTTAGCCCGGTACCTCCGCATTCCAGCAGCAGCTTTACTTATTCTTGAAACCACATCTGGACCATTTTCATTCCTTGGCAGGTTTCTCTCTCCTCCAGGACGCTCCATGGAGCGAAGCCTCAACTTGAGGAGACCTGCCATAATTTCTGAAAAAAGTAAATAAAATAAAAAAAGGTCATATATGTAAGAATATATGTATGTTTGCAAAGGATATCTATAAGAGTTATGACTAATTATTTTTTAACACTTGAAATTTATAATTATGTTTAATTATAATTATGCTCTGAACACCACTGCAAACTTAATTTACAGAATAGCTGTTTCATTTCTTGAATACACTTCTTAAATTAAGAATCTGAAATATGAATGATGACTGTTAGTCTCCATGTTCATGTCAATTTCAAGATAAAGATATTATCTTCTCTATGATAGGCTGCTATTTACATAGCCTGATTTACAGAATATGATGCTGCATGAATGGTGGCCTACAAAGTATTTGGAAAAGTTTTTTGATTTCATATTAGGCCTGCCGGTGTGTTCCTTTTAAAGGTGCAATGTGTGATATTTCTGAGGATCTATTGACAGAAATGCAATATAAGATCCATAACTATGTTTTCAGTGGTGTATAAAGACCTTACTTAATGAACCGTTATGTTTTTATTACCTTAGAATGAGTCATTTATATCTACATAACACCGGCCACCCCCTTCTATGAAGGTCGACATATCGTGACGTCATGTTTCTACCGTAGCCGACAGCGAACAAACAGCGCTACAGAACGCGTTTCGTCACTAACTTGAATGAGAAGCAGCAGAAAAAGACGCAGCAGAATACTCAGGTTGTCCCTGACTCTGCAAACGTGGAAAAAAACATGCTGTCTGAACGACGACTCGGACATCGTAACGTTAGCTATTTCCCCTTACCTAGCTGCTTTGATGCTCTTATCCATAGTTCTTATCTTATACTAACTAGCATGGAAACAGGCTATGGTAAAGCCAGTGAATAAAAGACTAACACAATGATGAACAAGTAAAAATAACAATCGCAATAACATGATGTTTTACTGAATAATTAAGTAAATATAATTTAATATAAAATATAATATAAAGAAACCTCTCTGCTGACTCAGACTCAGACCGTCAGACAACATCTTCCGATCCTACGTCGGCCGCCGTAGCTTCTCATTCGAGTTTGAAATTTGAGGGATACGCAGTGAGTAACTGACTGTCTGCAATTCGCAAATCTCACCACTAGATGCCGCTAAAAATCACACACTGCACCTTTAAAATAATGAATATAGGCTACTTCAGACATTTATTAGGCATGGTGTGCTAAATATGATTAGGAGAAATAATACACAAAACTATAGGCTCATTCTACAGAAACGTCCACTTTTGGTATGGCAAGATGTCTTAAAATTGATTGATTTTTCTAACATTTAAACGTGCACCACATTATTAGACTACCCTTTGACTTTATGAATACGCATAAATGACAGCTTAATGATTTTTTTAATTTTTTTGTGCATTTATTTAAAGACAGCATGTACCATTTTTTTTTGTCACTGGTGTTACCCTACTTCTTTGGCAATATTAAAGGTTTTTATGAAATATTATTTATAATTTTTTTCAGCACATGTAGTCAGAGTTACCGAAAAATTATAATAATCCAACAAATAAGGAGATTATGTTTTATTTATTGTAATCAGGTTTATTATTGCTTGACACATTTCACGATTTCAATTTAATTTAATTCTTGTGATCTGATTTAATATTGACTCATTTGGATTAATATTCGGTACACAAGATTATTACATTAACTTTTCTCAAGAAAAAAAAAAATCTCAACTAATGCTGTAAACATACACAGAGCTATCAGCTGGTAGTATTATTTAAGGTTAAAAATAACTCAAATGAAATATAATGCGTTTTTTTATTATAATAACAACTTTAATAAAAGTAAAATAAAATGTCAAGTAAAAATATAATAAATACGTAATATAGTACACATATTTAGCAAAATACTCTCTATAGCTCTTTTTTTCTAGTCAACTGCTAGCCCATATGGTCATTAAATTGCTTTCCTGAGGTAAATGTTAGGTGACACAGCCTAAATGTTCTCCAGTTGTTTTTATTGACCTCTTTCCGCGGTTGAAAAACAGTGATTGATCGATATTATGTATGAGGAATATACATTTAGGTAAGTTGTACTGTCTCTTTCAACATTGTTCATTCGTGTTTATTTACTATTAGCTAGTAGAGATGATCATTCACGTGCCGCTAGGGATCTGTCATGTCACATTTACAAGCGCTAAAACGATATTGTTTGAATTTCGTAATAAAATTGACAGAATCTGAGAGCTGAGGATTTTTTAATATCATAACTAACCTGCTCTGTCTAGTCTGTCGGTCTCCGTGTCCTCGCAGAAAACATGCAACGTTCGAAGTTGGACAGACTGAAAATTTCCGTCAAAATTACGAACAAGATGTGCAGAATCTGTCAAAATGTATAAAACCACCATTCATGCATGCTCTTTCTCGATGAACACGACGCCATTTTCGGTCCGAAACCACTCACAATCATCCGACTTGCACACTCTTTTATCCTTTCTCACCACAATGATCCTATTTAATGTATACTTAACCAAAGTTTACCACGTTCGTATCATTTTAACGTTCGTAAACTTTTGGACAGAATCCACAAACTTACCCACATTCGTCGAAATCCGTGAAATCCTGTTAAATCTTCATCCCGCACAGAGCGACCGTGACCTAGACAATCTTATTTCTGACATGAGAACCGTTGAGACATTAGGAGATGGAAATTCAGCGTCAAAATAAAATGTTCGAGCGTTATGGTTTTTGGACAGAAAATCTCGGCCCCTGTTTTATCCCGATTTATTAAGAACTTATCATGTAGCAACCCAGATAGCAAACTGACTACGAAACGCATCCGCCGCGGAGGTACAGTGAACTCCGGAACGGATCCAGAAAGCGTATCCGAAACTGCGTCCACTTGCACACCGCGCCGGATACGCCGCGGTGGCGGCTCGCGGATCCGGTCTGACACCGCTGCGGTCCTTTTGCGTATCCGTACATAAATGGGTACATCCGCCCCGGCTTCGCTTTGGATCCGCGAATGAGCCGCATATCCGCTCCGGGTCCGTTTTGGACACGGTCATATGAGCATCGTATCCGGCCCGGGTCCGTTTTGGACCCGTTCATAAAATTCCGTCTGCAATGCCACTTTTTTCCCCACACTGCCTGATAACATCCTCCTCATCCAAAATTAATGCAATGAATCCAGTGTATGAACGTGATTGCACTGCGCCTTGTTAAAGATGTCAGGAGGAGAAGGCTGTGAAATCAGCTTGACGTGGCTATATATGGGTTTTGGTATGATTACATTAGGCTACATTGCATTACGTTTGGCTGACGCATTTTTAACATGGTTTGCATGGTTTTTTAATATGGCCTACACAGTTTGCATTTTAAGGCAATTCTCTCAACAATTATATATATATTTTAAAAAGGTAGAGTACAATAAGAATAAGTGCATCAGTGTCGAGTGCTGTTTTTAAACAGTCGAGTGTCAGTTCTAAGTGCTAGGATCAGCAAGACTAGTTGTAAGTAGTGCTACGAGAGGAGATGTTCTCTGATTATAAATGGGCTACAGGCCAATGGAATTTTTAAAGGGCATGGTCTCTGAATTGGAAAACAATGTGTAGCCTGCGACAGACTATTTAAATTAAAACAAACAATTTGAAAGAAATAAAACATTTTATTTAACAAAAGAACACATAAACATAACAAAAGAACACATACAAATAAGTAGCCTAATCTTCGGCCTCAGCCTGGTTAGACCGGTTGGTCAGGCGCCTCCTCGCCGCACCACGGTCTGCAGCCAAACTGAACCATCTTATGGCATACCGTTGAATGTCTGTGTCTGTGGCTGTGCGACACAAACCATTTGCACGTACAGCACCTGTAAGCACAAAATTAGGTTTTAAATTCAGCATGCATTTGGTAGGCTACTTATGACTTAAGCCCGGGCTGCCCAGTTATTGGCTGGAATTAATCAGTGTTGCCAGATTGGCATCTTTTGACTTCGTCGGCTGGGGAAAATAAGCCGGTGTTATTTTAACACCGGCTTAGGCGGACAGATAAAGTTAAATTGTAGGGCAGATTTGAGTTCAATTGTTTATCTGTGACAGAATCATTGTTGGGGCGGATTTTTTGCTGAAGGGGGCGGGTTTTCGATCATGATTGGGTGGAAATCACTCAACCCAATCTGGCAACACCGTTTACAGTCGACCCCAGGCGCGCACAATCTCAGCACGACGGACACGTGGAGCCTCAGCGGATTTTCTACAACATCACATAAAGGTATGCTCCCCTATTATTTTGTTTAGATAACTGCGCTAAGTTTTGCTGATTTACATTACAAGCAAAAGTTTTTGTCGTTAACATGGTACAGAGATGGTTGCAGTGGGTCGTCAGTATTCAATGATCTGTGGTAACGCTATGCTAACAGGTGTAGTGAGCTTGTATTCGTCTGAAATGGAACTTAGCTAACTGCTGTACCATATTGCATACAATTGAAGCTAACGTTACTACTTACCAATACAACTGCTCATTTTAATACTGGGCTAGCTGCTAATGTTACAAAATAGAGCCCTCTTGCTATTTAGTGGTAAGTTAAGTTGCTTTGGCTATATATTCTCTATGCCGTAATGGTACAGTAGCCAAGCTAACTGTGTGTGTGTGTGTGTGTGTGTGTGTTTTAACCCTAGATACTTCTTAGCCTACACTGGGGAAGACGGTAAAAGTGACATGACCACAGGACGCAAGTACCCCAACATACACATGTTCAAATGACTGTGTGATATGCTTTAAGAACTATAATGCAACTTTAACATTAGCGCTCAATAGTTGAGATATCCAGCAGCTAACATCATGCGCGGAAGTTGACATTGGAAGGGGGTGGGGACGACACGAGCCTCGGTAGGACACGAGCACGCAGCTGTGTGTGGGAGCCGTTACACTTCCCTTCCCTTCCCTGCTGCTGAATACTTAAAGTGACTTACGGTACAGCAGTGTCTTTGACGACATGTGACCGAATGCCCTCTTGCCGTTTGCCCCCTTCCAGCTTATGGTCTTGGCCACTTCTTCAGTGAACATCCGAGAATACAGACAAGGTATAAAACCCTGATGTAATAACTTGTACGACAATCTTTGCCCCATCTCCACCCCACACCCACCACTTTACCAATTAGAGTTGAGAGTGACAGGCAGGAGCATACCATTCTTTGTTTGGCTGCTGCATTGGCAGCATCTTTCAGGAATGCTTCAAGCTCATCCACCGCTTCCAGTGATTCGATCGGCAGCTGAATGCATTCAGGACACTCTGGCTCTTGAGCTGTTGAGGTGTTGAGCACCCTGCTGCTCAGCTGATTGACCTTGGCCACCAGCTGGTCCTGCTGCTGCTTAATGTGCTCCAGCAGGCTTAAAATGTGGACCTGAGCAGCTGTTGAATACATAGTATTATAGAATAATTATTCCCCCTCCATTCCATGCACTTAAGTCCCCCCATGTTCCCTGTGGTTAAAGTCAAGGTATTGTAGTTTGTAGTTACAGTTATTTCTTACCAGAGCAGGGTTGGAGGGGTTGGGGGGGGGGGTTATTGGTGTCAAGCTTATACAACATACACAACACAATCACACAGACTTAAGAAACATTCACAGAGGACAACTGTAGGATGACTACGTATTCAGTATGCATAGAGCAGATAAAGCTAAAAGCTGGATGGCCCGGGGAAGAAAGGACTTCCTCAGCCTGTCTGTTGAACATGCTAGTGACAAGAGTCTGCCACTAAACTTGCTCTTCCGTGTAGTGAGTGGAGGTCATTTTGTGGTTTGTGTATGTGTTTTTTTGTGGTGGAGAAATAGAAACACTTTTTTTTTTATTTAAATGATTAGGACATGAATACTGTTGTAAACTCAGAATCGAAGACCAGGAGACTTGGTTGTTTCTTCAGCAGGATTCTTTATTGAGATCAGCTGCAGTCACAAAGTCTGACTAAGTGAATGTTCTCTTACAGTTTAAATACATTTAGGGGCAGGGACCAAAACTTGGTGATGAGACAGGTTTAGGAACCGGTTCCTGAGAGTGCTCCCCACCCTAATCCACTCAGCATCTCTATTCAAATGCTGAGACCCGAGTACAGGACTGGCAGGACTCTCTTGCTAAAACACAAACTCCAAGAGCCATTAAGAGTTTCAGTAAAACAGGACTGACCGGAGTCTTTTGCTAGAAAACTCTGATAATAATAATTTATACCTAACCTTAACATGCTAAATTCAATGTAAACCTAAATTAAACATTTTAATAAATTTGTAATCCCACAATACTCTCTGACTCTTACTTTCACAGAGCTCTGGACTATTTGCAGGGAGTTGGTGACTTGTCCCAGCAGATGACCCGGATTTGGACCTCTTTGGGGGTCGGTAGTCCTCCTCTACATCAGTGTCACCAAAGAAATGTCTGTTTAAATAAAAAAAAAGATATTTATCTACATGCAAATCAACATTTAAAGGAGACAGAGAATGGTTGAACAGGGCATTGATCTCTGTTCTGTGTTATGTGACTGAGAAAATGGCCCAGGCTCAATGTCGGCCCTTACAGACTCATAGACCTAAATGCACGTTCACGCTAAGTTCATGAGAGTTTAGGGTGTTTTGCTGTCTCGGTTGCCCACTTCACCCTGTCCCAATCATGCAAACAGCAGGGTGAGCACTCACAGCCTGGCAAAACTCATTCACTTTACAGCGTGAGTCAGTTAAAGGATTAGTTCACCTCAAAGTTGAAAATTGTGTCATCATTTACTCACCCTCAAGTTGTTTTAAACCTGTATGAATTTCTTTCTTCTGCTGAACACAAAGAAAGATATTTTGAAGAATGTCGGTAAACAGACAGACTTGGGTCCCATTGACTTCCATAGTAGGAAAAAAAATGCTATGGAAGTCCATGGGACCCAAGTTACAGACATTCTTCAAAATATCTTTCTTTGTGTTCAGCAAAAAAAAAAAGTGTGCAAAAACATTTTTGTCACTTATCTTACTCAAGGGGAGACCGTGAATAACCCAATTTCATAAAACGGTGGCATATTCTTTTAAATAGTGGTGGTAGTGGATTTGTAAGTGTAGGATTTGTAAAAACCACTTTGCCAAGAAACAACTTTGAGATTTGGCATACCAGATGATTTGATGATTCTGACATCATGTGTCTGCCAGTCATCCTGTGGCTCCTCTCCATGTTTTACAGCCCTATTTATTCTTTCATCGCTGTTATAAGTTGGCCACGTTGCACAACCATCCTCGTACCAGCTTTGGGGCACCACTGCTACGGTTTTACTGGTAACAAATTGAACTACATGGAACATCCTTAATGGAGAAGACAAGAAAAGAAACAAGTGTGAATGCACAGTTATTGTGAGTCAAAGTAAGAAGATCTAGTGGAAAAAGCTTTGACATTTTGTTTTTATTGATTTTGATAATATAGGGGCTCATGTGAAGTGTCAACTTGCACAACACTGATACTGACAGTTGACACTTGAAAGATGATTAACTTCAGCAAAGTACTTACAGCAACTTATCAGCCCGTTTTCTGATGCAGCAGAACCACTGCCAGCAAGTCAAACTTTGGTCAGTCCTCATACCCTGATCTAAACTAGTCATGCTATGATTATGATTGGTATTAACCCTCTAGGGACTAAGCCCTTTTTGGTCCGTTTTCTCTATTTTTACATTTGGGCTTATAAACCATGTAATGGAGATGGGAACACCATGTGTTTGGTATCTATGGATTCAGAAGACCCTAAGCTAACATAAGAATGCATGTAATGTGTTTATAAAGGAAGTATGAGTAAAAAATGTAAAATAAACTAGATAATTTCAAAAACGAAAATTTTATTTGAGTAATTTATTACTGAAAATCACACCTTACACAACAATAGTGAACAGTTTTTTAACAAAATATATATTTGTCAAACCCTTTACTTGACAGACATTTGTAATTGTTCAATCAAAAGTGTAAAGAACAATGAAATAATTAACTTTATATACAAACAGTCCCAGGCGTTTTTTCTCAGGCATGCCAGTGATTCGAATTTCTCCTTGTCACTTTCCAGTAACTGTTAATTGTTCCAGAGCTTGTTCTGAGGTAAATCTTTTTCTGCTTGCCATCATAAAAGTGCTAAAACAATAAAATAATAATGCTATAAATGCTAATATGCTATATATATAAACATTATAATCGTTCTGTCTCTCTCATATAAATTTGTGTGTGTAATTCTACGCTCCGTTCGCTCTCTGTCTCCTTCTCCACTCGACGCTGTTTGCGTCATATCACTTACTATAGTACCACCCCTTGCAAGGCTACAGAGTCCTCTGATTAGCTAGAATACGTCATGGTAACCTTCCTCTGATTGGGCAAGAAAAATATTCCTCCCAGCGGCAATTTTTCCATTGGTCTTTGCGCGTGGAATATTCCTAACAACATCGATTTCATTGGCCTTATACGCAGTGGTATTGCGCAACAAGGATGTGTGTATACCATATACCACTGTTTTCAGCGGAGTCTGAGGAAGACGGCAAAAAAGACCGCATCTCTCTATCATCAATAGTTTTTAAGATAATTACACATTTGTAAAAGTACGCCATTTTGGGCGGTACCGCCCAATCCGTCCCCAGAGGGTTAAAGAAATGAACAAAAACTATAAATTAATGTAATGAAGTAACTAACTAATTAATGTCTGAACTAATAAACAATTAATAAAAAAAATAATAATAAATTTTTTTTTTTGCATGTTAATGTAGGAGAGGAAAGGCCACAAAACCTTCCCTGTGGGGCAGGGCGACACATTTCCCATCAAGCTCTGAAACATTGGCAGCCTTGATGATCTCAGATTTTTCTGAAATTATGTAAATATTCAGTGTATCTGAGCTGAATGGGTAGCTAAAGAACAATGACTTCCTTCTATATTCCTTATATATTGCATAAATGCCCCCTCCAATGCATTCCACAATATTTTGGATGCAGACAATGTCATTTCCAAGCCTGAAGATGTTATCACCAGTCGATGTTCTGAGAGTCCACTTCTCAGTGGACATCTCGCCATACTGTGCCTTGATGGCCATCCCCCCAACAATAGGGCCCACAAAATGCTGCCATCTTAAAGTGCTGCCAGGTAATGTGACCTCCCGAATTTTTACTTTTGACAGACGACGAATGATCTGTGCCAAAGGATATTCCGGTTTTCTAACCAGTTTTTTTTATCTTCTGCAGATAATTTTCATATGGGAAGGCAGAGAAGGAGTCAAGGCGACCATGCTGCTGAACTTCACCTGCCAGATGGGTTATGCAGTGTACATTATACACAACGTGGTGTCTCCCATAAAGTGTAGCAAAGTGTTGCACAAACGACTTAAGTAAAGTGTCAGCATAATCAGTGAGGTGGGAAAATTTTGGGCTTGCTAAGATGGAGATGCCAGAGAAGAGAAGCATAAAATTCTGATACAGGTCTTTGTCCAGAAAACTGGCCAGCATTACAGGTCCAGTGTACAAAAGAAATTGTCTTAGCTCAGTAGCCTTCCAGCGATCCAATTCTCTAAGAGATCGCAGCTTTCTGGCAAACTCCACCGGAATATAAGGCCTCATGGATACCAATTTAGCAGACATTTGTTCAACTATAGTTGCAGGGACACGGACAGTCAGAGGACCACGAAGCCACATATTGAGCAAGCGCCTAACGATACCCAAGCACACGAGGTGCATGTAATCTAGGGGAAACTGTGACACCATGCCAACCCCAGTACCCTCAAATGCATATGGCCCCTCATGGTGATGTATCTCATCTAACCTGTCATTGAAAGACTCATCCGTCCTTAGTGCATAATCTTTACATGGAAAACTCATTCGGCTCTGTTCGTGTCTACCAGGGTTTGTGCATTTATCACAGCCGTGGTAGGCATTATGACTTTTGGTGTGTTTCACAAATGCTCTTGCCGGTGTGTCACAAATTACTGTATCAAGTTTAAGCGTCAAAGTCTTTCCCTCGAAACAGAAACCCTTTTCCAGATAAACAAATTATTTGGTGAAGTCTTAGAGGAATTCTTTTGCTGATGAAGGTTTTTTTTCTCCAGAGTATAATGCGATCACTACAGGCTCTTTCATAGGGACACTGAGCAGGAGACCCAGGATGGGCCAAAGCTGAACAATTGAGCTTTTAAATAATGGTAGCCCATCTATGTTTATTTGTAGCCTCAAAGTTAACCCATCAGTTAGCGTGTGTGCATACCCGCTGAGTGTAGAACTAAGTGAATGGATGATGCCAAAATAGTAGTATTTTCCCCCTGCCTTCTCTTGAATGGAATATTTAGTCATTGTCCTAAGGAGGGTCCTGCCATCCTTTGGAAGATCAGAATGGGAGAGGCGAAGGATGCCTAGTAGGGCAGTAAGAGCAACCAATGAAATTCCAAAGTGTCTGGCCCAGTCCGCAATCTTGTCAGATAAGGACATCTCATAGATCTCATCTTCAGGTTCGGAACTATCACTGCCACTAGCTAAGAGACCCTCAGTATAGTCTGACTCAAACTCCATGCCACCTTCCTCTTCATGAAAGACTGCTCCTGCTGCAATACCTGAGGTATCATTTGCACAACCGAGACAATCTTCTAACAATCCTACACTGTCATTGTCATTCTCATGCCTGTCATTTAGCCCTGTCTCTGTGTCCATGTCAGTCAGATTGAGATAGTCATCCTCATCCCTAATTTGTTCAAGTTGTTTTCCCACATCTACACGGGTCCTCCGTCTTATGGTGGACCTGGAAACTGGCACAGTCTTTCTGTTCATTTCCTCTAAAGAAACATTTCATTTCATCAAACATTTCAGAAAGCAACCAGTGAGGGGTTAAACGACCAGATTTTTAAATGCTGCTTCAAGTATTTTGGAGTCAATCAGCCCATATCCCTGTTCTTTGAAGCTACCAAGTGCTGCCAGTAGATAGAAGAACGACAGCATTTAGTACAACGTAATCCGAATTTAGCAAACTAGCAGCTAACGCTAACAGATGGAGGCATAAGAAAACTTAACTTTCTTGCCCTACATTACTAGTCAGAGCATCATCAAACTGGTGTCATTAACTAGACAAGACATGAGGATTCTGTACAAAAAACCCCAGCCCATTACTATAGACCATTTGAAGATAATTCCATTATCATGCTGTAGTGGGGACCAGTGTCAGTATTTGACTAAATATCTGGCTAAATCAAGTTGGAAAAGTATTAAATCTTACTTTACTCAGATATTCGGATAGATGAAACCGTTGATCAGACTGGTAGCACTTGAACAATCTGTAAGCTGAAACAGAACACACACACACACACAGTCTCTTAATATGATATTAAATAATTATCTGAAACAACATTACATGGGGAGGTGGTTGAAAATATATTTGTCATGATGTAAACCAAAATGAACTCAACCTAACCAAACCAGTGTACAGTGTTAAATGCTGTAGTGGGGACCAGTGTCAGTATTTGACTAAATATCTGGCTAAATCAAGTTGGAAAAGTATTAAATCTTACTTTACTCAGATATTGGAGAGGTGGTTGAAAATATATTTAGGCGGTCTCTGACGTGCCAGGGCGGGAAGTGCCCTGATTGGCTCAAGCGTCTGAGCCGCCTCGTCATAGGTTCGTGCAGCATTTGCTGCAGCACAGCCAATGACTGCTCTAGACTCTAGACCGCAACTTTACTGCGTCACAAAAAAATTGGCTTCAATATTCTCGAGAAAAGGAGTTTTCCCGTAATACGAGACCTCTCGGAACACAAATTTAATTGAGAAAGGTCATAACACTTGTATATTGTTACTGTTAGTCTAACTGATTTTATTGTTCTCATTTGTAAGTCGCTTTGAATAAAAGCGTCTGCTATATGAATAAATGTAATTAATATAAAAGTCATTAGGTGTCCTTCCGCTGTTTATGAAAAGTCATAAAGTCGTAATTACACGACTCTGCAGAGCTGTCTGCTCTAACGTTACTGAACTCAAGCGAAATGTCATCCACTCCCTCGAGCAACTAACAGTGACAAGACGTCGTCACTCGCGAAGTTATGGCAACCAAATAACAAAAATATATTGTATATAATATATATAATATATTTGCATATAGTGAAAGTGACAAACAGCGACGAAAGCCGTGACAAGAAATCCGCACTCACGGGTCCCGTGAAATATGACAGCTAACGTACAGCTTATTGGAAAATACATAGCATTGTGGACACTGAATTTTATTAATTTAACTTAACGTTACTGTTTATTAGACCCCAGACGACACAAGAAATGTTTATGTTCACAAGGTATGGTTTCAATGTAACTTATAACTCAACTTATAATTCAATGTGACGGTATAACTAACATTAGCAGAAGCCCGCACTTTTGAGTTTGACGTTCAAATAGGCGGCATAGTTGTCTGAACCGACTCAAACAGTGATTAAAATGCCATTATATAAGAGGATGGCAGACACACACACATGAGACCAAAATTGGCAAAATGCAAATTTAATAATGCACAGCTAGCTAGAAGCTAGCGCTAAACCATGAAGTGAACATTCTAAAGTTGTCCTAATATCAAACAACGTCATTACAATCATTAGTATACAGTGATTTAAAAACCAATGTTTACTGTGAATGTCGCAATATATCAATAAATCAATATACTAACTCAAAAGAGGGTTCAACACAACCGTGATACAGCAAAAATATTCTCGACTGATATATCGGCTCTTGGTGACGTGCTGTAGTCCAACCGTTGCAGTAAAAGGCGCGTCCGAAGTGCGGATCCGTATGTGATCCGTTCTGGGTCTGCCGATTAAAACCGCAGGCGGGGCCGATCCTGGAGGCGGGGCTGATCCTGTTAGCGCAGCGAAAACGAATCTGACAGTCAGGCGGATCTGGCGGCTTGAGGGCGGGTCCGCCACGGACTCCTTTGCTGTTTGGGAACGCATATGAGAATTTAACCCACACAAGATATTTTTATTGTTTTGCTACTGATAGAATTACATGGAAAAATGATATCTCTGCTTCCTTTAGAATCATAGTTTAACGTGCGTAACTGCTTGGACAGAAAGTGTAACGAACGTTAGTAAATGTTTCCATTGCATCGTGGTGGATTAAGGGAATTATACTTTCAGTGTTAGTAGTAGTATTTTGTAGAAGACACACCTAAATAAATGTTATGCGCCAAAATTCAGGAATTTATTAAAGGAAATGAAAGAAATGACTTGCACTGAATGCACTGCACTTGCAAATCCAGATGCACTGAATGTCCCACCTTGACATCCGCAATTTCTGGGGACGGAAATAAAATAAAGTCTCATTACACGATAATGCCAAGGCTTAGTGGGATAAAAGTAACTTTATTATTTCTTACATCTATCTTTAACAAAATAGTGAAGAAAAAAAAAAAAAAAAAAGACAACTGTGTATTATTCAATCTATATTGTTCATTACACCCCTTGTGGACAGAAACTGTGGAATCGCCCATATAGTTCCTGTCATACCACAGCATGAGACTGTCTTTTTCCAGAAAAGTAAATCCATGATTTGTTCTTATGAAAACTGACTAACAAGTCTATATCTTTCATTTGATTATGATGCAGTGGAATCCTCTTATAGTGAGCACATCCATACAGGTGAAATTGATCACTATAAATGGTTAGATAAGCAGAATTCAAGCATGTGTATAGAAATTATTCTGACATAAGATCACTACACATGGATGATCACAACAAGCTGGTTCCAATGCATGAACTTATCTTATCTATTACGTGCCTCATCAGCTGAGAAACCGGGTGCTCTCCACAGTGAATACGGTCTCCTGCCCTGACTGTGATAGACTGCCGGGGCCTGGGTCTGACTGGGATCCAGTACTGCTGGGGCCTGACTGGGACTCGCCTGACTCTCCCTCCACACACAAGCTTTGTGACTCCAAAAATGGCTGGCTGCCATTGTTCGCTCCTTAATCAAGAATGAAATGTATTTCTCTATGTCAAGAACAGCATGCAATTGGATATAACGGCACAGCTTTTAACTATAACTGGCAACAATATGCTGACAATACAATACAATGGGATCCTCTTATAACGATTATGTCCACCCGATTTTTTGTGCCTTTTTAATATAAATGGATGACTACTATAGCCAAATTTAAGTATGTATATAGGAATGATTCTTTCCCAAGCTTTTGGATCACTATAAACAGAGGATCACTTTTAACGGTGAACACTTTAAGCAGTTACCATTGTTATTTCAAGTCCTTGACAAAACATACCAGGTGGAAGTTGTTAGCTTCCCTTACAGTATGTACCCTTACAGTATGGCCTTCATCCAAAAAGTATAACCCCTGGGGGGACTGGTGTAGGGGAGTCAAGAGGGGTTGGGTTCTTTCCACATCGAGAAATGAGAAATTGTACGTTACATATATATTTTTTCATAAGCATGATCAATGCTCTCAAGTTCAGGTTTATGTCACCTTAACATTTCCATGCGGCAATACACTTTCACGACATACTTATTGTTTCAGACACATAACATTGTAATACATCGTGTGTGTATTATTATCATTATTATTATATTATTATTAATTTGACTGCAACGTTATATTGTCCTAAAGTGTATTCTCACCGTGTACCGCCTGCAGAAACACTGCATCCGTAGGGGCTGCCATTGTTGTTTTGTATGGTTTCGCGGGCTATGTGACGTCAGAGCTCGTAACTGGGAGTACATCAATCTAGTACGAGTTCACGGGTGGGAAGTCACGGATTTGACTGCCGTTCCAGTGCACTTTCACGGGTATAAGGTTGGAAAAACACGGGTTACAGGTTGCCTGGAACGCACCATAAGGCTTCTCTCCCGTGTGAACTCTCAAGTGGTAAATTAGGTTTCCTTTTTGCTTGAAACTCATTCCACACTGTTGGCAGGTGTAAGGGCTCACATGTGGTTTTTAAGGTTTCCTTTTAGCCTGAAACTCTTTCCACACTGAGAGCAGGTGAAAGGCTTCTCTCCAGTGTGAATTCTCATATGGACTTTAAGGTTTCCTTGTTGATTGAATATTACTCCACACTCTTGGCAGGGGTACAGCTTCCTTCCAGTGTGAACTCTCATGTGAACTTCAAGGTTTCCCTGCTTTTTTAAATTTAGTCCACACAGGTGGCAGGTGAAATTACCTATAGTCCCTGTCTTTCGAGCCCTTTTTCGTAAGGAAGTTGTTTCAGCCTGTGAGCAATTCAAATACTTTTCTTCAGTCATGAAATCATGATGCGTCTTGTACTGATCTTTCTCTTCCATTTCATTCCAATCTTGACTCTTCTCTTTTAATGGCATCAGGTCTAAGGCGAAAACAGACATAACAGTTAATCCCAGTTTAATGCCACAAAGCACAAACATTTAGGGCCCTATCTTGCACCCAGCGCAATTGACTTTGTACACTGTTGTGCGGTTCAGCGCAAAGAGGAGGCGTGTTCCGGCGCAAACGTTCCCTGGTGCTATTTTGCAGGTTTAGAAAACAATTCTAACATGCGTGTTGCACATATTATTCATATGCTATTTTAAGGGCACATGCTTGGCCATAATCAATGTAGCATGTGCACAACGCGCATGCACTTTGCTTATCTCATCTACACACAGACGCAGCAGTTCTCATTTTTAGAAAACCATACATTATTACAAGGAAAAATATTAACACACGAGGGAAATCATTGTTGTGTCCATGAAGATGTGAAAAAATAGGCATAAATCTAGCTTACACATTTACCCAAATGTTTATACGCCTGTTTAACTGAAGCTAATTTGGGTGGGTTTCTCCCATCCCCATACAATGTCACTTCTCTGTCTTTTATGGCCCTGATGAGAACGTCGGTCTCCTCGGCTGTGAACCGCTCCTGGCGCACGCTTGGCAAATCCGCCGTTATAATAGCAAGCCGCCATGGAACAAGAGCGCCTGCTCTTAAAGGGAATGTGAGATGTCGCTCTGATTGGTTTATTTCATGTTACGCCCAAACCACACCTATGAATAATGAAGCTACTTCATATCCATTTTCTAACCCATTTTCTAACCCATTTTAGATTTGCGTCGGGCGCAAGAGTCATTTATCCCGCCGGTATAATAGCAACAGCCCCCAAGACCCGCCCACAAAGTTACTTGCATTTCGTGCTTGATACTTGCGTTTCAGATCATTAAAATAGGGCCCTTAGACTCATAAAACATTAAAATAACATGTATGTATGGACCAGCGACAAGCATACTAGAGGCACAGCTAGAACGCGCAAGTGTTTTTGCCAGAATACTCTGTTCACCCTGTTATTTCATTGTTGTTTTTAGTCAAGGTAAGCCTATCTTCGATCCTATTGTTACTTTGTATTTTTAACTTCACATAATTCTGTATTTTAGAGAGACGCGTTGGCACAATTAACAACAGCCGCGAGTGAAAATTAAAATTATTGTTACATTTGCACTTAAGCCTTTGCTCCTAGCAGGTTGGAATTGCCACATTTTCGCGTTATTTACACTTAATTGCCCGACCGAAACAGCATCTGTAAGAATAGCTTTAAATAGAGACATTTCAGATCATTCCAGCAGGACCAGCGACAAGCATACTAGAGGCACAGCTAGAACGCGCAAGTGTTTTTGCCAGAATACTCTGTTCACCCTGTTATTTCATTGTTGTTTTTAGTCAAGGTAAGCCTATCTTCGATCCTATTGTTACTTTGTATTTTTAACTTCACATAATTCTGTATTTTAGAGAGACGCGTTGGCACAATTAACAACAGCCGCGAGTGAAAATTAAAATTATTGTTACATTTGCACTTAAGCCTTTGCTCCTAGCAGGTTGGAATTGCCACATTTTCGCGTTATTTACACTTAATTGCCCGACCGAAACAGCATCTGTAAGAATAGCTTTAAATAGAGACATTTCAGATCATTCCAGCAGGACCAGCGACAAGCATACTAGAGGCACAGCTAGAACGCGCAAGTGTTTTTGCCAGAATACTCTGTTCACCCTGTTATTTCATTGTTGTTTTTAGTCAAGGTAAGCCTATCTTCGATCCTATTGTTACTTTGTATTTTTAACTTCACATAATTCTGTATTTTAGAGAGACGCGTTGGCACAATTAACAACAGCCGCGAGTGAAAATTAAAATTATTGTTACATTTGCACTTAAGCCTTTGCTCCTAGCAGGTTGGAATTGCCACATTTTCGCGTTATTTACACTTAATTGCCCGACCGAAACAGCTGTACTCACTCAAGCGGTGAAAGCATTATCCGTATATCTGTGTAATTTGCGCGCTGTCGCGGAAGCGTCAGCGGAAGCGTTCAGCTCTCGTGTTCAGCCTCCTCGTGTGAAGACCGACTCGGGAAAAGACCAGCGACTCTACCTGCGCGACTCCACCGAGCAAGGACACCAGAAAGGCACTTAAGTATCTCCTCTTCCCTTTCTCTTCCCTCTACTTACCTTATTGTTCACCTTAATCAACATGTGCTTTCAATACATTCCTGTTATCTCTCGGCACCGTCCTATCATCACGCGCAATAGGCAGCGCAATACTGCCAATCTGCGTCCCATCCTCACATCCTCACATACTCCTCTCTCTCTTTCCGTGGGTCTATGGAATTGTCAGTCAGCAGTCAATAAAGCTGACTTCATTCCAGCCTTTGCATCTCATTCTACTCTTAGTATCTTGGGGCTGACTGAGACCTGGATTCGTCCAGAAGACTCAGCAACCCCTGCTGCTCTCTCTAGCAATTTCTCCTTCTCCCACTCCCCTCGCCAGTCTGGGAGAGGTGGGGGTACAGGGCTTCTCGTTTCTAACAATTGCAAATACTCCACGCTCTCTTCTCTATGCAACAACAACTCATTTGAATATCATGCTATTACACTTACAACCCCCATTAAAATCCATATTGTAGTCATTTATCGCCCCCCAGGTCAGCTGGGTAACTTTGTAGATGAGCTGGATGTGCTGCTGTCCACTTTCCCTGAGGACGGCACCCCACTTCTAGTCTTCGGTGACTTCAACATTCATCTCGAAAAGCCACATGCAACAGACTTCACCTCTCTCCTAGCCTCTTTCGATCTCAAACGACTCATCACCACAGCTACTCACAAATCAGGCAACCAACTGGACCTGGTTTACACACGCAACTGCACCACAGAAAACATCCTGGTGACACCTCTCCACGTTTCAGATCATTTCCTCATTACTTTCAGTCTACAACTCTCTACCCCTGCACCCCCACCCCCACCACCAGTCACTTTCAGACGAAACCTGCGCTCACTTTCCCCCTCCCATCTCTCCTCTGCCGTGTCATCCTCTCTTCCCCCACCCTCACAATTCTCATCTCTGGATGTGAATACCGCAACGGACACCTTATGCTCCACTCTAATCTCTTCTCTAGACATTATCTGCCCTCTCTCCTCCAGGCCAGCACGCACTACTCCCTCTAACCCCTGGTTATCTGAGGTTCTTCGGGAACACCGGACCAAACTCAGGGCAGCGGAGAGGAAATGGCACAAATCAAAAGACGCATCTGACCTGAGTATGTATCAATCTCTCCTCTCCTCCTTTTCTGTTGATGTTCATGCTGCAAAATCTTCATACTTCCACAACAAGATCAACAGCTCCTCCAACACACGATTACTCTTCAAGACATTCAACTCTCTCCTCTGTCCACCTCCACCACCTCCCGCCTCCTCCTTAACTGCTGACGATTTTGCGACCTTCTTCACCAACAAAACAACAGCTATCAGCAGTCAGTTCTCAGCTCCACACACACAGGAACCCAGACCGACCCCTTCCACAGCCAATACCCCTCTGTCCTCCTTTTCTTCACTAACCGAGGAAGAAGTATCTACACTTCTCCTCTCCAGTCACCCTACCACCTGCACGCTTGACCCCATCCCCTCACACCTTCTACAAGCCATCTCTCCCACACTTCTACCATCACTCACACACATCATCAACTCATCCCTCCACACTGGCACCTTCCCTACAGCATTCAAGCAGGCTCGGGTTACTCCACTGCTCAAAAAACCAACGCTAAACACATCATTGGTAGAGAATTACAGACCTATCTCTCTCCTACCATTCATTGCGAAGACACTTGAAAGAGCTGTCTTCAACCAACTAACATCCTTCTTGTCTCTAAACAACCAGCTGGATGTCAACCAATCTGGCTTCAAGAAAGGACATTCAACTGAGACTGCATTACTGTCAGTCACAGAAGCCCTACGGATCGCAAAAGCTGCTTCCAAATCTTCAGTCCTCATTCTCCTGGATCTGTCTGCTGCCTTCGACACGGTGAATCATCAGATCCTTCTGTCCACCCTCTCATCACTGGGCATCACAGGAACTTCACTCCACTGGTTTGAGTCCTATCTCACAGGTAGGTCCTTCAAGGTCGCATGGAGAGGCGAGGTATCCAGAGCACATCAGCTGACCACAGGGGTTCCCCAGGGTTCAGTTCTTGGTCCCCTCCTCTTCTCCATCTACACCACATCACTGGGACACATCATACAGGCACACGGTTTTTCCTACCACTGCTATGCTGATGACACACAGCTCTTCCTCTCCTTTCAACCAGATGATCCCACAGTAGCTGCACGGGTCTCAAGCTGTCTGGCGGACATCTCCACATGGATGAAGGAACACCACCTACAGCTCAACCTGGCAAAGACTGAGCTTCTCGTCCTCCCTGCCAATCCGTCTCTACAGCACGACTTCACCATCCAGCTAGAGTCATCATTAATCACCCCATCAAGATCGGTCAGAAATCTTGGAGTAACGTTTGATGACCAGCTGACCTTCACAGATCACACTTCAAAGACAGCTCGATCATGCAGGTTTGCACTGCACAACATCAGGAAGATCAGGCCTTTCCTAACTGAGCATGCAACACAACTTATCGTCCAGGCCCTGGTCATCTCTAGGCTTGACTACTGCAATGCCCTTCTGGCTGGACTCCCAGCATGTGCGACCAAACCCCTACAGATGATCCAGAATGCTGCAGCTCGTCTTGTCTTCAACGAGCCCAAGAGGGCCCACGTCACTCCTCTGTTCATCTCTCTGCACTGGCTACCTCTAGCTGCTCGCATCAAGTTCAAGGCACTGACGCTTGCTTACAGAACTATCACAGGCTCAGCTCCCTCCTACTTTCACTCACTCCTACGAGTCTACATCCCTACCAGACACCTACGATCGGTCAACGAGCGACGTCTCGTGGTTCCATCACAGAAAGCCACAAAATCACTTTCCAGAACATTCTCATTTACAGTTCCATGCTGGTGGAACGCTCTCCCCACCCTCATCCGGAATGCAGAATCCCTGACAACATTCAAAAAACAGCTGAAAACCAATCTCTTCCGTGAGCACTTAACCTTATAGAAAAAAAAAAAAAAAAAAAAAAAAACCTTTCCCTTTGAAACATCACTTATCAGGCTTATGCTACTCTGAATAATACCTGAACTTCGTATTTTGAGCACTTCCTGCGTTGTTGTTGCTTTTGCCTCTTTATGTTGACTCGCTGAACTTAGTCCTAATTTGTAAGTCGCTTTGGATAAGGGCGTCTGCTAAATGACTAAATGTAAATGTAAATGTAAATGTTTGAACCTATACACGAGGGCTGCCAAACTCATTTTTTGTAGGGTTGCATTTTCACCACCAATATGAACTCAGAAGTGATGTATGCCTTCACAAAAGTCCTGCCTCTCTGGTTGTTGTGTGGGACTTTTATTTTTGACTTTTACTAGTCAATTTATTTTATATTGACAGAACTGGGAATGCCAGAGCCACCACTACCGTCCATCTTCCTTAATTTACAATCTGTTTAAAAGTCCCATCTTAATACGTTATAATGCACATGTGGTTGATGACTTGGTATGGGCGCACATGTGAGGATTTACTCTCAGTCATTTTTATTGTCACTAAGAGAGCATTGACACTCCTTGGTAACACCTGTAATGCTAGACAGACATTTTCTATCCATATAAAAGGAGGGACAAAGGAAAATGACACAACATAAATGTAAAATAAAGACAAGGGGCTCAAAAGGCACCCATCACCCTTTTCCTATGATTACTCTTTCTAATGTAAGATCCCTAAATAACAAACTTGATTAACTAATTATTAAGGTTAAGACAAAAGATTTGTTTAAGTGCAGTAATTTAATATGCCTAACAGAAATTTAGTTGACAGAGAATAACCACAATACTGACCTGGATGGTTACATGCTTATTAGAGTGGATCGGGCAATAGAGAAGCGGGAAAATCCATTGGAGGTGGACTCTGTCTATATTTGGACAATAACTGGTCAATGCAATTTAAATATTGGACAAAGGTTGTACCCGCACTAATGAGATCATCTCGGTTGCAATAAAGCGTTTCAATTTACCCCAAGAGATTGGGCAGATTACGGTGAGTCTTGTCTATGTAACAGGACCAAAAAACACTGTAGCGGCTGATAAAATTACAAAATGTTTCAGTGACGCTTTGGAGAGATCTGTGGATGAGCCAATGTTTACTCTTGAGAACTTTAATATCTGTGATATACGTATCTGCAGCTCTTAAGCAATATATCACATGCCTGACACACTCAACGCATATCTTGGACACATTTTTTGGAAATAATTTTGATGCCTATGAAGCAGTGTCGAGACCTACCCTAGGAAAATCACATCATAATTTTATGCAACTATTGCCAAAATATAGACAGAAAATTAAGACGACAGACTGGCAGGTAGGGCTGCACGATTAATCACAATTTCCATGTAAGAGCACTTCATTGATTTCGCTTATCTCGATTGTTAAATCACAAAGGCTGCGATTTTTTTTTTATGCGCAGCTTGTCATTGATGTATAGCTCTGTAACGTCTCAATTACATATGTACCCCTCGTTCGCTGAAGGAGGGAATGGAGACGTTGTCTACGTGTCGGCTGATTGGGATCACGCTTAGGGAGCATGTCATCTTTGAGTATTGATAAAACGACTCAATGCACATATTGGCGTGCGAGCTTTGCATCCACGCTCTGCCCCGTAGTGCGGGTATAAATACGGAAGTGGATGCACGCACCACTTGTTTTTCGCTGAGGAGCCAAGTGGAGCCCGGAGTCAGCGGTGATCCAGCAATAGTGGCGACGGGACTGGGGATTGGGATCCCTATTAAAACGCCACTAGTGCTCCCACCTTCCAGTGCCTAGACAAAAGCCTCCTGATCCGCAAGAATGGCGCATGTATCCGGTCTATAGGAGGGGAATGGCGCAACAAGCCGACTCTTCGAACCGGGCTTACAGTGTAACTGGCTTCATGTGAAGGGAGCACACGGGGAGCAACCGGCTCGACACACTCGGCTATTTTTCTAGGGAGCGTGATTGGTGTCGCACAACCCGCAGCTCTACAAACATCTGTCAGTGAGGCACCCTGTCCCAACGCCCAGGGAGAAGCTACATTCTCATTTTAGAGGAGTGGGCTCGCAACCCAGGGGGGCATAGTGCGTCTTGGGATTGATACACCAAGATGACGGCATCCACTATCTTTTTGTTGGACTAAGGTCCTGAGGCTTTGCATTCTGTCCATGTTAACCACATTGGAGTGGATGGGACAGAGAAAAGCCAGGGCTGGGTCTGCCTCCTCCGGGGCAGCGCTTACAGGTTCACCACCTGGTCCCCTTTAAGGGGAGAGGTAGGAACTTTGGGCACATATCCAGACCGGGGTCTCAGGATAATGTGAGAATTAGCCGGACCGAATTCCAGGAACGATTCGTCGACCGAAAATGCATGCAAGTCCCCTACCCTCTTGATAGAGGCCAAGCAAGTAGGTTAACTGTTTTTAAAGACAGGACTTTTAACTTAGCTGCCTGCAGGGCTCAAAGGGAGGTCTCTGCAGTGCGGTAGCACCAGAGATAAGTCCCAAGAGGGTATAGAGGGGGTGCGAGGCGGATTCAGTCTCCTCGCTCCCCTCAGGAACCTGGGGAACAAGTCGTGCTTTCCCACGGATTTCCATCCACTGCATTGTGGTGTGCGCAAATAGAGCAAAATACTCTTTGAGGGTGGAGAGAGACAGCCCTCGCTCCAACCCATCTTGCAGGAAAGAAAGCACGGAGTGATCGAACACCTTCGGGGGGTCTTCTCGGAAGAGAAGAACACCATTCAACAAATAGGTTCTGTGGAAGAAATTGAATGTGTTCTATAATTGTCATTTTCTTTTATTCATAGTAATTAGATTAATGTAGTAAAATGACTGCATGTGGAGTCCCATGATTCTCTGCTACATTGATGGAACAAAGAACTGTTATTAACCCTTATGAATGTACGTATGCGTATGACCTTGTATACGTGACTTGACAATGAGAAAAGTGTGACTAATGTATGACTGAGACAAAGGGCCTTTACTCAAGGGTAGTAGGATGCAACAATATGTTAGTTGGTGGACATATTATGTTCATTTAGCCACTCTGATGACATAGGGAGTCAACTATAAAGAAGGAAGGGTGATTAGTTGTCACACTCTGCAGGCACTCTGTATGACTATGACTGTTGACCTTTTCTTGCAAGAAAATAAATAACCTTTAAAGAAATTATTATTGTTTGCCACCACAATTCCACTTCAGGGCATAAGCAAGCCTTGTAAAGGGTGCTCTCGAGGAAATGATAACGACCCACGACCTGTTTGTGGTAGATCACCTAGAACCTCCGCGTCCCGTCCTTTCGGGACCAGACATGGAGTTTCTCGGGACTCGGCTGTGAAGCCATTCATATGGAGGAAGCCGTTCTACTGCGGCTGCATCTGCCAGGAGCCCCAAGAGCCTCTGAAAAGTTTCAGTGGGACCCTTTCTTACTTCTGTATAACACCGACCAGACACGTTCCTCTTGAGAGACGTGTTGGAGAATTTACTCTTTTCCCAGTTGACCCAAAGACCCAAGTGGCTGTGGAGCACTCGAATGGTAGGACTTTGTACTGACTTCGAACCCTAGAATGCAAAAACACAGACATATCCAGTGTTGCGGAAGGATAGAGATCTGAAGTACGCGTCCTTCAAGTCAAATACTGCAGACCATTCTCAGTGACGGAGCATTCGAAAATGCGTATCTCCGTTAACCACTTGAACGAAAGAAGCTTATAAAGGGCCCGATTCAAGAGTCGCAGGTCCAACCGTAACCCACCACCTTTCTTGGGTACAATGAAGTACGGGCTATAGAAGCCGGTCTTCATATCGGCTGGAGGGACCGGCTCAATCGCACCCTTCGCCAGTAGGACTGCGATGTCCGCACGCATGACAGGTTCACATTCGCTCAACAACGGAGTGTAGCGAACAGCACTTAACTTGGGTGACACCAGCTGGCCGCCGGGGCAGGAGAGGCGGCAGAGAACTGTTGGGCCCAGATCTCCACTACGTCGCCGAACAGCCCATCCTGGGAAATGGGGGAATCCAGGAACCGAACCTTGTTCGCATCCCTCATATCAACCAGGTTGAGCCAGAGATGGCGCTCCTGGACCACTAGGGTGGACATCGCCAGACCGATCACGCAAACCGCAACACTCGTGTCCCGGAGGGCAAGGTCAAGAAAGGCATTTAGACAGCGGGCTGAGAACCCCGGCCCCGAAAGACAAGTCGTGCATGCATCCACTTCCATATTTATACCCACGCTGCAGGGCGGAGCGTGGATGCAAAGCTTGCACGCCAATGTTTGCATTGGGTCATTTTATCAATACTCAAAGATAACAGGCTCCCTAAGCGTGATCCCAATCAGTCAACACGTCGACTACGTCGAACATAAGTGACAGAAAGGGAAAGGGAAACGCTGCTCCATCTGAAAGCACTGTGAATTTGAGTCACTTATAACATGCATTTGAATGGAGAAATCCTGGAATGTTTTCCTCAGAAAAGACATGAACATCTTGGATGACATGGGGGTGAGTAAATTATCAGGAAATTTTAATTCTGAAGTGAACTAATCCTTTAATGTTTAATATTAAGCATTTGTACTTGTCTGACAGATGTTATCGAAATGTGTAAGTGGACCAAAAAAAAAAACCGGGTTCTTTTCAAATAAATTATATTATATCACCCTTAATTTGTAGCTCATTGGTTATACGTGTCCTCTCACGGGAGACTGGTGCTCCAGCGTATGACGCAGGCGTATCGTAAGTTCCGGTGACGAATGCGGAAGTGCAGAGTATAGAAAACAAAACACTGGTTGCGAATTAGAAGTCTAAAACGAGGGTGTTTAAAGGAAAATTTCGGAGGATTTCGAGATAATCCAAGAGGACTTTTTTGACCAGACATATTTGTTTGAACCGGAGTATACCGACCATGAGCTCCGGGAGATGGAAGAAGCTACAGCAGCGGCAAAAACATTTACAGGGAAATGGTGAAGCACGTAATCTTAAGACTTTTGCTTTGTTGAAGCAACCTGGATATAAACATGAAAAACTATTTTTAGACTAATAAAATGTAGAGTATAGCTCAAACAATTAAATTCTTCACATGCTTGTCAACACACTTGGTTCTCGCGAGAACTAGAAAATTCTCACCAGAACATCCTACATCATACGCTGGAATGCCACTCTCTCGTGAATGCGTGTACGACAGTTAGCGGGAGTTAGAGATTACAGCTTGTAAAGTTTTAAACATGGATATTTTTCTTACACAAACGCATCACTTCGCTTCAGAAGGCCTTTATTAACTGAGAATTATGAGAATTATAAAACAGAACCAACCATTCACTGCCATTATAAAACATGGATTTTTTTTACATAGAGCGGGTACTAGACTGCTGTTACTTTATGTTAATAAAACAACAAGAAAAAACAAGATAATCATTCACGGTTCTTCAATGAATAACATTAGTAACTTTTTTACATTTCATTTATTCAATGTTCTATTACTTTTTTGTATTTATTTACTGAACCTTTCAACTCACTGTTGTTTGTTGACAAGAAAAAATAACTTTATATATATATATATATATATATATATATATATATACATATATATATGAAATTAACAATTTAGCCTGCTTAAGGCTTCTCTCAAGTGTGAATTCTCAAGTGCCTGTTAAGGATTCCTTTTCGGACAAAACTTTTTCCACAGTGTTGGCAGGTAAAAGGCTTCTCTCCAGTGTGAATTCTCATGTGACTGTTCAGGTGTCCTCTTTGAGTAAAACGTATGCCACACTGTTGGCATGTGAAAGGCTTTTCTCCAGTGTGAACTCTCATGTGGACTTTAAGGCTTGCATTTTGAGTGAAATTTATGCCACACTGTTGGCAGGTGAAAAACTTTTCTCCAGTGTGAATTCTCATGTGGACTTTAAGTCTTTCTTGTACACTGAAACTCTTTCCACACTGAGAGCAGGTGAAAGGCTTTTCTCCAGTGTGCATTCTCATATGGATTCTAAATTTCCCTTGTTGCTTGCAACTTATTCCACACTGTTGGCAGATAAAAGACTTCTCTCCAGTGTGAACTCTCATGTGATTACTAAGGTTTGCTTTTTGCCTGAAACTCTTTCCACACTGAGAGCAGGTGAAAGGCTTTTCTCCAGTGTGCATTCTCATATGGATTCTAAATTTCCCTTGTTGCTTGCAATTTATTCCACACTGTTGGCAGATAAAAGACTTCTCTCCAGTGTGAACTCTCATGTGATTACTAAGGTTTGCTTTTTGCCTGAAAGTCTTTCCACACTGAGAGCAGGTGAAAGGCTTCTCTCCAGTGTGAATTCTCATGTGGACTTCAAGGTTTCCATGCTTATTGAAACTTATTTCACACAGTTGGCAGGTGAAATATCTTTCAGTCCCTGTCTTTTGAGCCCTTTTTCGTGTGGTAGTTTTTTCAGTCTGTGAGCAAATAAAAGATGTTTTCTCAGTTGGATTTTTCAAATGATGATGTGTCTTGTACTGATCTTTCTCTTCCATTTCATTCAGATCTTGACTCTCCTCATTCAACGGCATCAGGTCTAAAGCGAAAGAAAAGACAAAAGTTAATCCCAGTTTAATGCCACAAAGTAAAGACATGTAAAGCAAAAAAAAATATATATATAACATGTATGATAGATACACGCGCCAGACGGAGTATCCTGAATAAAAAAACAGCAAAAACAAAAACATCCAAAAACAGCATACACTCGATTTCCTCCATTGTCCTGTGTGTGTGGGTAGCGGGTGTGTCTCGCGTAAAAGATTAAGTCACGGCAGTTTCCTGCGGCGTCGCTATGACGACCAGGTACTATTGTGGAGGTATTATCTGCAATGGAAAACGGAGCGAAAAGCGAGCCGAGCCGAGCCGAGCCGAGTCGAGTCGAGTCGAGCTGGTACTGGTAATGGAAAAGCGCCATAAGCTACAATCCACATGGGAAAATAGTAAAACAGTAAAACAAGCAGCTGTGCAAAATATGATACACTGGTGTTTTGCCAGATGAGAAGTTTATGTATAATCTTATTACTCTTAATTCGTTTTATAACTGAATCCACTGTATGTACTACTGATTGCACTGTATTCCTTCCCTTTGATTCTAAACTGAACTCAAATGGCACTGAGAATTGGGTAAGAGACAAACATAAATTACTTAATTGGAATTTAAGAGATGAAACCATGCTGATAATCTGGGTATGTGGTGGAGTAGTGAGTTTGATGTGTGATTAAACTCGAGGTTCTGTAGGGCGCAGACAGGATTGATTCCATTCCAAGAGCTTCCGAACAAATGGGTTTTTGGGGTGCGGACTGATGGGTTAGTGAACCCGAGGTTACCCTGTGAGTCAGTCCTAGAGCTCCTCCTGTCCGATTTTAGGGAAAAATCAGGTCCATTGGAGACGTCCAATAGATTTCTTAGGCGAAAGAACACCTCAGACAGTGTAATCACCATGGGAAAATTTCAGAGTTGTGAAAAATATGATACAGCGTTGTTGTCAGATGAGAAGTTTATCTATGTATTATCTATGTACCATCTTTTTATTCTTAATTCATTTTATAACTGTATCATATATCTCTTTTCATTTATTTTATAGCTGTTTTAATTTTCCTTGCTTTTATTTTGTGATTATTTCAATTCCTTCCTGTAAAGCACTTTGAATTGCCATGGTTTATGAAATGTGCTATTTAAATAAACTTGCCTTGCCTTCTTAATGGGGTGTTGCATAATCTCCGAACTTCTCAATATTGTTAAAAAATATTCTCTTTCTTTAGGACACATCTCAAAAACTTTCAGCGTAGGAGTTGGGGGTTGCACTTGAATTTTTTTAACAGTGGGAAAAAAACTTAAAATACAGTAATATTTCTAAATGTAATACTATAAAGGGTCTACTATTATTTGTGTACATTCACAATAACAACAAAACTTTGTGCTTTTCTAAAATAAAGAAAACAAATAGGCTGTGCTTCCAGCCATCTCAGTTTCTGTGAACTTCTTTCTGGAACACATCACAAAAATTATATTGCCAATCGAAATGTCGTACAAAACGAGTGAGTGAATGTTCAATAATGTAATATATAATATGATACAAAAGTAATATGAACATTTACATTGTAGTATGATAAATGTTAGTTTAAGAAGGTTCAGACCAATGTTTAGGTATGGTTGACTGTACAGATGTACAGGATCTGTTTGCAGAAATGGCACAAAAGTGAATGACTGTTCAAGTCTCTATGTTTAGATCAGTGTCCTCAATGTGCCTTTGTTCTTCATTACTAATATTTTGATTATTATACTTTGTAAATTTCCTTACAGTCACATTCACCTTGATAGGCCCATTAGGGCCAAAAAAACCCTCAACCTAATATTGTTGGGGAATTTCATCTGTCTCATGCAAAAGTCTAAGTCTATGCAGCAAACTAGGTCACAGGGTTTGTAAATGGTAAATGGAATGCATTTATATAGCGCTTTCACAGACCTATGGCCACCAAAGCGCTTTACATACACTCACCTAAAGGATTATTAGGAACACCATACTAATACTGTGTTTGACCCCCTTTCGCCTTCAGTACTGCCTTAATTCTACGTGGAATTGATTCAACAAGGTGCTGAAAGCATTCTTTAGAAATGTTGGCCCATATTGATAGGATAGCATCTTGCAGTTGATGGAGATTTGTGGGATGCACATCCAGGGCACGAAGCTCCCGTTCCACCACATCCCAAAGATGCCTTATTGGGTTGAGATCTGGTGACTGTGGGGGCCATTTTAGGACAGTGAACTCATTGTCATGTTCAAGAAACCAATTTGAAATGATTCGAGCTTTGTGACATGGTGCATTATCCTGCTGGAAGTAGCCATCAGAGGATGGGTACATGGTGGTCATAAAGGGATGGACATGGTCAGAAACAATGCTCAGGTAGGCCGTGGCATTTAAACGATGCCCAATTGGCACTAAGGGGCCTAAAGTGTGCCAAGAAAACATCCCCCACACCATTAAGCCCAATTTATACTTCTGCGTCGAACCTACGCCGTAGAAGTATAAATGAAAACCAACGCGTTGCCTACAGCGTAGAGGCTCCGGCGTAGGTCCGACGCAGAAGTATAAATCAGCCTTTACACCACCACCACCAGCCTGCATAGTGGTAACAAGGCATGATGGGATCCATGTTCTCATTCTGTTTACGCCAAATTCTTACTCTACCATCTGAATGTCTCAACAGAAATCGAGACTCATCAGACCAGGCAACATTTTTCCAGTCTTCAACTGTCCAATTTTGGTGAGCTTGTGCAAATTGTAGCCTCTTTTTCCTATTTGTAGTGGAGATGAGTGGTACCCGGTGGGGTCTTCTGCTGTTGTAGCCCATCCGCCTCAAGGTTGTGCGTGTTGTGGCTTCACAAATGCTTTGCTGCATACCTCGGTTGTAACGAGTGGTTATTTCAGTCAAAGTTGCTCTTCTATCAGCTTGAATCAGTCGGCCCATTCTCCTCTGACCTCTAGCATCAACAAGGCGTTTTCGCCCACAGGACTGCCGCATACTGGATGTTTTTCTCTTTTAACACCATTCTTTGTAAACCCTAGAAATGGTTGTGCGTGAAAATCCCAGTAAATGAGCAGATTGTGAAATACTCAGACCGGCCCGTCTGGCACCAACAACCATGCCACGCTCAAAATTGCTTAAATCACCTTTCTTTCCCATTCTGACATTCAGTTTGGAGTTCAGGAGATTGTCTTGACCAGGACCACACCCCTAAATGCATTGAAGCAACTGCCATGTGATTGGTTGACTAGATAATTGCATTAATGAGAAATTGAACAGGTGTTCCTAATAATCCTTTAGGTGAGTGTATAGCCTCACATTCACCCATTCATACACCGACGGCAGTGTCAGCCATGCAAGGCGCCATCCAGCTCGTCGGGAGCAGCTGGGGTTAGGTGTCTTGCTTATGGTCAGGTGGAACCGGGGATTGAACCACCAACCTTCTGGTTTGTAGACAATGAACCTACATGAACCACTGAGCCACTGCCGCCCCAAAGGATGTAAGGATGGAAAAGTACCAAAAAGCTCTGTACATATATCTTATGGGAAGATGGACATGGTGAAAGGCACGAGAAGGTACTGAAAAACATGTAATATGAGAAGTTTTCAAAAAAAGTATATGTAATATTAGATTTTTTTTTTTTTAAGCGTATGGTCAGAGATTCTCCACCAATAGAAAGAAGGCCTCGGGGAAGATGTTTCTAACGGTGGCAATATCTTGAGGAGGAGCAAAAAGAAAAAGATAACTGTACGGATGCTCATTGGGTACCTAGCGATAAGAGATAAGAAAGGTATAAAACCTGTAGGCTGACCATTGTAAGTCAGATGAACAGTTAGCATCTCACTTTGTTGAATAAAGTTAATTCTTCAGTGACTTTAAATCTGCCGCAACAATATCAGCCTAGCTGAATGTATCCCCTTCTTTAGTACCGTATAATTTACCTTTAATAAGATATGCAACAAGCAATCAGCAGAATGTTTAAGACTTCTCACCAAAATAAAACAAAATGCAATCAAATGAAAATTCTCATTACAAATAATTGTGGCCGTTGAGTTAATAATTTTATAGATTGATCAGTAATCCTGCAAAATGACTGTTTTCTCAAATAAAGCTTAAAGTGTATAAAACAGTGCTGGCCAGAATAAAATCAAATGGCACATGACCTATTAGATTTTGAATAACTTACCCAAACAGAAAATTTCAGCAGTAAAGCTTTAGCTCCTTGATTGATGCTGACGCTTGTAATTGCTGGGGTTGAAATGCTTTCAAAAGATTTGGCTTTCTGCTCTAAATTAAGCTCTAGTGTAGGTCTTCCTTTGATAAATAAATCAAGCTTTTCTTTAAAAGTTAATCTTGAAAACAGCATGAAAAATTAGCAATGATAACTAAGATTAATTGCGTTATCTTCAATAGATTCACTCAACGCTGCATAACGATGATGCACTGGGAACCTTTGTTTTTGCCAACCACCATACTGCCCTAAAAAGGCAAAGTGCAGTAACTACACCAACACTGAAACTGAGAAAAATGGCTTCAAAGTTTTCATACAGGCCAGCCAAACATGTTGTAGGTACAATAGTGTTGATACTTTTATGTAATACCTTTACAGGAAGGAAAATGTTATACATAAAAAAAAAAGACCATTGATATGACCTTTGACCCTAAAAATGTAGATACTGCACTCTGGCTTTGTCTAACCTCAAGCAACTAAAACACTATTACAAAAGCAGAGTGCAGTATCTACAATTGAAATATGTTAATCCAACTTTCTTTTTTTATTCCTTATACCTTTTCATTTGTTTTAATTGGTTTTATGTTTTGAAGTGTTGAAAATGCTTGGTAGTAACCTTCATCCAGTGTATTCAAGAATTGTATTTTCTCGTAATATCCCTGTCACATCAGTCTTAAATGATTAAATTGTCATTCTCATTATTTTCCCCAAAACATCCTATTTTACACACAATCAAAATGCTGGTATTTTGGTTTGTGGACTTTTATTTTAATTGAAAATTAATTCATCAAATACCAAGGTTACTTATAAAACGGCACTTAAAAATTCATATACATTTAACAACATAACTCAAACAGAATAACAAGGAGATTTTGTGTGTGTGTGTGTGTGTGTGTGTACACTCCCAAGCTAGACATGTAATTCAACAGCCCTGCAATAAATCTACCTTCTCAAGTAGCATGTAACATGTGTAACGTTCAGGTTTTGTTTGAACTAAGACAAAAATGTTAATCCTTTACATTTTGGAGGCTGTAGTTTTTGTTAAACTGTATTCCATAATGAGAGGTTTTTCTAATATCTAGTCAATCCGGACAAAATAACACCTCTAGCATACGACACATAAAATGTAACCACAGCACAAAATATACAGCCTCCAAATTACAGTTGAATAATCAAAACACAGTCTAACCTTCCTGAAAGTAGGATTATACGTTTTAGATAATAAACTGGTTACTGTACACTAAAGTGTCAACATGACATCATGACTTTGCGTAAACATACACGCCACTTTCAAGTCAAGTGGCGTGTTATCTATACGCATTTTGAGCTATCCGCGTGTATGTCCACGCCGTCATCTTCTGCGTGTATGTCTACGCCGTTAAATGTCCGAGTGATTCCGCGTGTATGTCTACGCCGTTAAATCTCCGAGCGAAACGAAGCAAAATGTATATCTACATCTGGGGAGCGATATTTTTTTACTAGGATGGTAGGGGAAGACTCATAAATGGTATTAACCCCAGTGACGGGTAGGTTTAGGGACGGGGTTGGGGTAAGTCATATATATTTATATAGAGAGTAATGTAACGTTAAGTCAACGGCGTTGATAAACACGCTGAAAACCGATTATGCGTGTTGATAGCACGCCAAAAATGGAAATACGAATTGTCGTGTCATACATACGCCATTTCATGAGATCAGTCTGAAAGTGTAGAGTTATTATGGAGAAGGAATCTTTCTTGCTGAGTAAGTGTAATTGGTTGTGGTCTCATATCTGTTGGTGTAAGAACATCTTGCTCTACAAGCAAATGCAGAGTTGCTTACATGTGCTGTTTATGGAGCATTAATGTGGGTGTAGGCGTTACTACGGACTCCATCCAGTTTGCAGATCAGAGATTAACTGACAACAGGTATTATCGCGTGTATGTGGTTATGATCTGCAAGGTCTATGAGGAATTTGTGGTTCATGAGTACATCTCGCAATGCGACATCCTGATATTAACTGCATCATATCAGAGCAGAAAAGGCGGATGATGAAGGACGGTGTGTGCACATGTGAAAATGAGAGTAGGGGTGTGCACTTGTGTGTGTAAGTGCATATTTATTTTCCTCCTCAATCCTCCTCAGCCAGATTCTCCCAAAAATGACGGCGGTTGGGGGGCATCATTGGGCAGAGCTTTGAGATGATGTCCATCTTCTTCTCCCTCTCTACCCCCTTGTCTCCAGGCCTCAACTGTCCAGGGTACTCCAGGGTTACCTATCAACCAAAATGTGTATATAATTGCAAGTGTTACAATGTTTATAGGTCTATAGCAGGGGTTCTCAAACTTTTTGAGTGTGTGGACCACTATTTGTAATCAAGAATTTTCGCGGACCACCTCATAATACACATAATAAAATATGTCTACACACAGTCCTACCTGAATTAATCTGCACCTCTAAATAGGCTTACTAGCACTAAAACTATAACTGGTCATCACATCACAGGCTTGTTAAAGGAAAGTTTACTGCACACAACGGCTGCCACATATTTAATTTATTTATTTAGGCTACTCAAGCGCCCAGGGCATAATCAGGTTCATTTGAACAACAGGCTTATTTCCATAGCAATGTAGTATGAAATCTATACAGTAATAAGAACACTGGAATATAGTCAACATTTCAAAACCTTTGGCGATTTTAGGGGATTATTATTATTAATCTTCAGAGTTTTACAAGTCCTCAAAAAGTTTGTCCACTTAACAGCACATCTGCAAAACATTTCAGAAACGCGAGATCAAGAAACTAACTGGAAATTAAATAATAACAGGCCTTATTCATTCCATTTATAAACATTTCGTTTCATATAAACTGCCTATGCCTAACTGTGCGTTCACACACCGGACGCGAATAGCGCGTCAAATTCAAAAAGGGATTATGTGAAATTCGCGCCTGCCGCGTCTAGTGATACGCTTGACCACTTTGTATCAATTCGCGCGTCAAGAGCTAAATTGACGCGCGTAAAAACAAAAGTTTGAAGCGAAATTTCGTCCGTTGTGAACGCACCATTAAAGGCTATGCGTGTGATGTGATAATGAGAACATATTTGCCTCTGCCCTTTTCTCTTCAGAGAACCTGTTGCTATCCACCGAACCAATGTTGTGGTTCTAACGGCACTGAACTTGAATGTCACGGCCGAACACCACTAGGCTATTTTAGTAATCACACAATAACTTGACAATTTAATTAAAATGTTATATCAATATAGGCCTACATATTCTTTTTACTTTTCTTTTTTTATGGGAATTTCCTGGTAAAATGAAGGTTAAAAAAAATATTATTTTATATTTTATTTAGCCTTTCCACGGACCACCTGCAGTACCCTCACGGACCACTAGTGGTCCGCGGACCACAGTTTGAGAATGGCTGGTCTATAGTATGTGAATTACAAGTCTTACACTCTTACCTTCTTCATAAGGAAGTCGCATCGTGTGAACTCCTCTTCATCGTGCGACAGTTTGTAGAACATGCACCTGGAGCCCCTCCTCATCTGAATGACAGTCATTCTGGGCAGATTTGGCACATTCTTGACTTTGGTCACTGAGCGACCATTGCTCCATGCAAGGATGTTGTTGCACTGAAGCTCCATCACATTTACTTTGCCTGAGTTGGAAGAGGCAATCACATCTTTGAAGTCCAGAAAGTCCAGGACGAAACCTCCAGGTTGTTTCCTCATGGCTTTCTCCACCCCATGGTGGAAGCTGTCAGCGCTCATGAAGGTGTGCCCTGTTTCAAAGTATTTCAGTGTGATGTCTTGGATGTTGTTAGTTTTGTTATTCACCAGCTTAACCAACGTGGTGAGCAGGACCCAGTTTTTGTTTTTTGAGCAGTTGTCCACCCAGTATGTCACATGTCGCACATCCCGCTCCTGATGGAGGGCGATGACATATGCAGATGCCACCTCTGCTGCTGTTCTCCCCGCAATGCCTTCATGCCATATCACAGACACAGTGTTCTTTTTAAAGCGTGACTTCTTGCCAACACAGGCAAAAGTCTCATGAAAGGCAGTGATTCTTCGAGTGAAGACTGCAGACTTCACTCCTGGCATACGGGGCAGCATAATGACCTTTTGGAGGTCAACACTACGGATTACCTGGTCATCCACCTCTTCTCTTTCTGCATCCAATCTGTAGTGTTGGCTCCCTATCTCTGCTCTCCTCTTATGTTCCTCCCACTGTAGACAAGAATGACATTGAGAATTCCCATCAGCCTGATGCTCTGTATTCAGGTGGATCTCATGCTGCAAGCAGTGCTCACACTCCTCCTCTCCCAGTTTAGTGAAGCTGATATTCAGTTCCTTCACAGCCTTCCTGTAAGTCTCGTAAGAGCATTTTTGAAACCTCTGCCTGTAGTCATTAAACATTGACCGGATGTTGATGTCACTGGGCAGATATCTCCTGTTTGGAGCATGCTCCCGCCTATAGTGGCTTATTGAGGGATGAAATGATTCAATGTGTTCAAATATTGGAGTCATGTCCACCTTGTTGCTGGGTGTATGTCTTCCCCTTCGGTCTTGAGGTGGTGCTAGAGTCGAGGAGGTGGCACTACCAAAAACAGTAACTATCAAGCGGTCATTTTTTGGGTGGTATCCTAAGGTGGACAAAAACATAGTCTTACACACCTCTTGTCGCTGGCCCAGGTTATCATTAAGATGATACTGGTATGACCGCTTTCGTTGAGTTGGACCACCTGTGGTGTATCGCTGTGTCTGCTGCTGTGAGATCATACGAAATATGAAGTGCTTCTTTTCAGGGTATGTCAGCTTTCCATATGCACCAAATATTTCCATCCTCTGGCCCTCTGTTATTTTCCTTATGCATTTTGTTCTGCACTGTGGGCCACAAGGCTTCCCAATCCGGGGAGTCTTTGGGTTGTCAGCTGCAGGCAGCTCTTGACAAGGAACAGGGTTGATAGTAGAAAAAAATCCTGAGCCTGAACTTTTTTCCCTGGGAGGTAAGCGGGCCCCTAAGACAAGATATATGCCCTGATCAACATAATTGTCAAGCGGGATCCAGGGGTGTGCTCCCCTGGGAGAACATTTTGATAAATAGCCCCTTGGTAAGGTGCTGTGTTTTCACACTGCCTGCATCCTCGTCATAAAATCGGACCAGTACATTTAGAATCTTATTTGGGGTGGAACGGTAGGCTACACAGAAGTCATGGTTCGGTTCATACCTCGGTTTAGACATCACGGTTCGGTACGAGTTCGGTACAATGGAGGGAAAAGCAAAACAAAATGCAGAAGGCTTGTGCATGTCTCAGGCTGTACCACCAAAGGAAAATAAATGTCTTAAGCCTTGTATTTATTAAATACGTTTTATTAATAAAGTAAAGGCATAGAACCAGTTTATTTGTAGTGCACTGACAATAGTTTTATATAATTAGTTTATTAATTAAATTTATAAAAAGACAAAAAAGACCTTGAGATATGTTTGGTAATTGTACCTGAATTAATTTAAAATTAATTTTCTATATTTTAGATCAATATATTTGTTTTCCATAAAATTTTAATGAACACTAACTTTATTCTCATCTTAATTATAAATTATTTTATAATATTATTTCTGAATAAAATAATACTACCATTAAAAACTAATTTGATTTTCTATTTAATCAATGTAGAATGTGTAACTTAAAAATAAACAGATTAGTGCTCTGTTTTAGGACAAGAAATGAAAACCAATGCAATATGATGAATGTCCAAACGATGGCACCCACAGACTGTTTTTAAATGGGGTTGGATAAATATTTTCTGCTTTTAAACAGTGTGTGTGTGAGAGAGAGAGAGAGATTTTGGTTGGGTGACAGTTGTAAGTTACAGTTTGACAAGAGTTTACAGTTTGACAAAAGCACAATGTTGTTTTAAATTGCGAGTGTACACAAATATAAGTAAACACTTTGCAGTTTGAATGATGTCCCGTGTGAACAAAATGACAGAGTATTTTTTTATGTTTCCATTGTTCGATCGCACCCGCGCCTCTCTCACACACACACACACACACACACACACACCATATTCCAGCATTGCAATCTTTACATCGCAGCCTGCTTTAGAGCTAAGGCGGAGCTACAGATTAGGTTTCCCTAAAGAACCCGCGTATCTAACAGTAGTTCCGCATTACATTTATTAAATTGCACGCAAGTTTTATTTATTTTTATACCGTGTATTCTCCGTGTATATTCATGCACCGAACCGTGATGCCCCTACCGTTTCGGTTCAATACGAATACATGTACCGTTCCACCCTTAAATCTTATCCATGCTTTTGTTCGTGGCCTCATCAATGTTAAGTGAAAACATGTTATTCTTAAGCGTGTCGGACAGATTTCTTTTCAATTCTGGCGAGATGCCGTGTGTAATAAGATAGCCTGCATGCTGCCTCGAGACAGACAGATGCGTAAGGGCGAGTTTATCCCCCGCTAATTTCTGTTAGATAGTCTAATTTATTCTTTATGCCTTTATCGACAAGTTTGGTGTCTTCCCCTGGCTTCATAAAGTTGCACTCCATGACTTTGGCTATGTTTCGCGCTGCCAGTGTGGGAAACACATTCGTAGTGTATGGGAAACACAAAACAAATTCGCACGTGGAGTGACTGCTGAATCAATCTGATTGGCTAAAACCCAAGACCAGCCCCTACCCTATTACCGATTGGCTGAAGTAGGCTTACTGGTGTGGTTTAGTGAAAGCGCCTCTCAGATCTTGGGAATTGTCAGATCATGCAAACGCAATCCTGATTATTATTTTTTTTTTTCGCAGACACGTCTGTACGTCAGAAATCCGGCGTGGCGCCGGAGCGTTATCAGGCCTGAAGGAATGCTGGTGCTGACCTCATCATCACCATCCTCATCACTTTCATCCTCTGGCCCATAGGTAACATCCATCCCATCACATTAATCCCCTTCATCCTCTTTTCTTTCATCATCATCATCCTCCTCCTCACTATAACCACCTATCACCATGCTGCACTCATCCTGTTCCTCACTGTCAGCTACTGTATTCACTAGCAAATCCTCAGTGAAACAGCTGTCCTCAATATCTGCGTCCAGCGAGGCAAACAACGCCTCAAGGTATTTTTTCCTCATTCTTTCATCTTCATTATCTGATATAGGCCTATCAGTAATTTGGGGGGCTCTCTCATGACATTGGCCTGCAAAATCATAAAAGAATATGAGTTTCTCATAATCAGCCTTGTATCCTAAAGATTTATCTGTTTTTCTCATTGCAGCCCGTTGTACGAGGCTTGTGGACTAGGTCTGTACATATAGCCTAAAAATTCACGGACACCATCTGAACTCTTATCAAATAGAAATATAGAATAGAAAAATTAAGCTATTATGTTTGCATGAGAAAAATTGTGTTGTTGCGTGAGACGGTGTGCATATGTCCATTTCGTGTGTCACAGTCAATTTTGTGAGACTCGCCCATCTGGCAGTCCGTGACTTAAAAAAAAGATGTTTTACTCTGACAACTGAAAAATAGATATTTAATCTTGACATATTAAAATTATTATTGAGAACGTAGCCTATCTCCATATATAAAAATAAAAAAAACTCATTATAAAATGAAATGAAACTAGTTGTGTAACCGACCGTTTCTTATATGTGACCCGTCACGGAAACCAGGGACACAAGTCGGCAGCACAACTTTCGAGCAAAATGAGAAAGAAGCGTTTTTTTTCAAAATTGGTGATTTTCGTTTTTTTGCAGAATCTGTTAGTTGAGATCACGAAGAAGCCTCTCCATGTTTGAGATAGCAGTATTGGTATATTTAAAAGTGTACATTTTGATGTTGAAATCAGCTTGTTTTTCGGAGATTCTAGCTCGCAGTAGGGGCGTGTCATTGTCGGTGTGTATTTCCATACTGAATTTAAGCCGGCGTGGCTACTTATTATGCAGCGCTCTGGCCGGCTCTATCTGATTTCAAAATTCAATGAACATGGACGCCAATAACATTACGATGTCCAGCAATCGATTTAAATAGTAGGTTACATGGGGTTTAATTTGTCGTTTAATGAGATGTAGCCTAATACATGTTGTCAGTGCCAATACATAAATCCGCCTATATAATTAACGTGTATATGAATGGTACAGTGGTAGAGCTTTCGCCAGCCGTGTCAGAGGTTGAGAGTTCGAATCCGCCCTTGTATGGATTTTTTTTTTTTTTTTCTCGTATAGTTTTTTTTCTCTCATCAAAACGATTATGTTCATCAGTGGTTGTATATCAAGCAGGGACACGCAAACGTTTGAATTATTTTGTTATTTCAACAGAACGAATAGAGAGTATCCGCAACGCAACGGATTGAAGCGCGCGTCGAGTGATGACAATGCAGTGTGTGCGCGAGCCACACGAGTAAACACTGTAGCCTATCTGCGCCACTGATCGCAGCGGCAACGAGCACTTTGATCACTTGATTTAAAAAAAAAAACACATTTCAGCGCTAGTATCTTATTTAAAAAACGAACGAAATGAATGGCTCTGCCAGTTAACTGGAGATGTTTTATTTAGAGAATTTGTAGAATTGGTACATTCAGGGGGGAGGGGGAGACGGGGAGCTTTACAGGGGGTATGACTTATCTAAATGAGATGTAAATGAGCCCTATTGTCATTCCCAGAAGGGCGAGAACTTGCCAATCTTTAGAAGCAGATTTCTACCATTTCAGTTTTTTTTGAGTGCCTACCTTCAAATGGCCACAACTTCTCCAAATATTATCAGATTTACATGCGTTACACATCGTTGGAAAGCTTGAATACTACACTTTCAGAATATGCGAATAACTCAAAATGCCCCAGAACCGACTTGTGTCCCTACTTTCCGTGACTGGTCACATATTGTCTCACTGTTTCAGTAGCACCTCACTGCAGTACACGAGATCCAGGGGGCAGAGTTGGATCCAGATGTAGGGGGTGGAGATTGGTGGGTTTAGGGATCAGGGGGTGGAGATGGGTAGGTTTAGGGGTGGGTTTAGGGATCAGGGGGTGGAGATGGTTAAGTTTAGGTATATGTAAGGTGGGCGGAGTTGGATCTGGATCCAACTCTTTCCCCTGGATTTCGACTGTTTGGGCTCTAAAATAAAGACACAAAGACGGCACTGCACGTCTCACTTAATTCAACCACTGACAACGGTCAGAAAATACAACGCTTTTTCCACTTCCCTTTTCCCGTCAAAATAAAAGCTCTATGTTTACAACTTCCTCTTAAGCTTCAGAGATTACCCAAAAAAATACATTACAATAGCGTAAGAAATGGAGACAACAAGAAACAAAACAGTTATGACAGCGTTTCCAGAGTGGATAGATGCTAACGTTACTGCCTTCAAGGGGAGCAGGTTAGCTAAAATGGTTTATATGCTAGCGGCTTGATAGCTAGTAACGGCAATTTATTGATTCAGGTGTTATTTGCCAGGTTAGGTGTTCATATTACCATGTTCCTTACCGCTGTCTGGATACTTGAGTTTCAAAGCTAGAGACACCATACATTTTCCGCGGGATTGTGCCATGTTTCTCTGGGTTAATGATGATACTATATATGTTGTTGGCTTGTTGGTGGTCTGTGTCACCTCGCGCAAGGCATTCCTTATCAGACTCTGTGATAAGGATGCTGTGCGCGAGGCGGACAGATTGGTAGATTCTAATGTGGCTACAGAGGCAGACCGCAGTATCTACCGCGTCAAAGCCGGGTAAACAAAGGCAGAACGCAGTAGCTTCACTTACTGCGGTTTGCCTTGGTACTAGCTTGGATTTTGTAGTTACTGCAAATTTGACATAGTGATTTCTCTGAAACGGGATACAGCTGAACCAGGAGATTTTGTCACAAGACGTAGGAGATGTTACAAAGCCCATTTCCAATCTAAACTCAGTTTGACCAAATATGTAGTTACTGCGTTTTGCCTTTGTACGGCAGAGTAGTCAGATGGTGATTGAACATGCACATAGGACTGGCAATCCATCCAGATATTCTGGAAAGAGACATAGGCCTATCATGATCAAATTACTCGGATACAAAGATAAAATGGCTGTTCTGGGAAAGACTAAGGATCTGAAAGGCACCAACATTATGTGAATGAGGACTACACTGAAGCCGTCAGGCAAAAGCGTAAGGAACTCATTCCAGCCATGAAAGCTGCCAGAGAACAAGGTGACAGCCTAAATCTGACATGACAAGCTTATTGTCCATCCCCCTGTCCAAAAGCATAAGGATTAGAAAGGCTCCAATCGCCAGGAGCTGGAGCAAGAGACTAGTTCTCTGGTTTCCTTAACTTGAGCTCAAATAGACTGAACTGAACTATATTTGTTATGGATAGTTGGCCCATTGATGATAAGCATCTCCTTCTTGTTTCACAGGGTCTTGTTATGGCCCATTTGAATGTCTGCAGCATCAGAAATAAGGTACTTGAACTTAATGATCTGATTACAGCAAACACCATTTATATCTTGGCCGTATTGGAGACCCATCTGGATGCTACTGTTCTTGACAGAGATTTCCATTGATGGCTATAATATTTTTTAGAAGGGACAGGAATAAACATGGGGGTGCCATAGCATTATATATCAGAAATAACTTTCCGACAGCACTGTGCTCTGAGTTTATCTCAGATGGTATAGAATCTTTATATTCCTCACCTTAAGCCGGTGCTGATCGGCTGCTGCTAAAGACCTCCTGGGACTGATGTGCAATATCTGAATGATTTATGTGTGTTAATTGACAGAGTTACAGATGTGAATGGTGATATTTTTTTTACTTGGGGATATGAACATAGACTGGTTTGCAAATCAATGTCCAATGAAACAAAAGATAGTTTCATTGATCGATGCTTGTAATCTGTCTCAGATGATTTCACAACCAACCAGAGTCTTTACTAACAGTGCTGGCCATATTTCTGCCACTTGCATAGACCATATTTATACAAATATTCCTGAATGCTGCACTAAACCAGTTTCTCGATCTGTAGGTTTTAGTGACCATAATATCATAGCAATTACCAGGAAAACAAAAATTCCTAAATGTTAGGTCAATATAGTATATAAAAGAATGTTCAAGAAATTTATTCCGGAAAGTTTTTTGCCGGATGTTGGTGATATTGATTGGACTGACGTGTATGCTGCCGAGGAGCCTGAGGCCTCCTTAAATATCTTTCTGGAAAGCTCCATGAAGATTGTTTATAGGCATGCCCCTATGAGAAAGTGTATTGTAAAAGCAAGACCAGCCCCATGGCTGAATGAGACTATAAAGAGCCTCATGAAGGAAAGAGATGAAGCCAAATCTACATTAGTAAAATCTGGATTAGTGGAAGACAGATTTAAGTACTGTCAACTGAGAAATCAGGTTACAAAACTGAATAGATCGTTGAAAAAAGAATATTACATGCAAAGAATAAATGCTGTAAAGTAAGATGGTAAAGAGCTCTGGAAAACCCTTAATGAAATAATGGGGAGACGGACAACTGGTGGGGCTTCCTTTGTGGAATCAGAAGGCAAGTTTCTGACCAAACCATCTGATATAACGAATTTTAACGATTTCTTCATAAATAAGGTCCATGCACTAAGGCAGAATATGGACAATACTGATTCTAATTACCTAAAGCTCATAAAAAATAATGTGATGTTAAATAAGAGTTGCACTTTCCAGTTTAATAGTGTGGACTGACTATGTTTGCGGTCCGTTATGTCAAATATTAAATGCATGCTTAATGAAAGGTGTTTTTCCACTATTTGGAAAGAAGGTACAATTATTCCCTTATCTAAAGATGGCAGACTAGCACTCACTGGGAAGAACAGTAGACGCCCAGTTCTTAGTAAACTGATGGAGAGAATAGTTCACTCACAAATACAGGAATACTTTGAATGTAACGGCTTGAACATAGATTTTCAACATGCTTATAGACATAACCATTCAACTTGTTCCGCCCTTACAGTAATGACAGATGACTGGCTCAAGGAAATGGATAATTTAAAGATGACAGGTGCAGTATTACTTGATTTTAGTGCAGCATTTGATGTCATAGATCACAATCTACTCATCGGTAAACTAAAATGCTATGTCCAACCGCCATCCAATTTATGAAGAGTAATCTCAAAAGTAGGATGCAAAAGGTTTATTATGGCAGCTGATCTCAATCTAAGGTCTCGGACTGCGGGGTCCCGCAAGGGAGCTGCCTGGGACCACTTTTATACGCCATCTTCACAAACGATTTACCATCCGTTTTGTGTAAAGCAACTGTACAAATGTATGCTGATGATTCCACATTGTATTATGCTGCAAAAACTGTCAGTGAACTGGACAATGTTTTATCAGCTGAGTTAAATATGGTTTTTGATTGGATAAAACGAAATAAGTTGGTGCTGAACATCTCAAAAACCAAATCAATTATTTTTGGATTGAGTCATAAACTACACCAAAGATGAGTTTGAACTTGTCTGGGGAACCTATAGAACAGGTAGCTAAAGAAAAATTACACAATAATATATAGTCAGCTGTCATTGGCAGAACATATTAATATCATAGTGAAGAAGATAGATTGTGTGATCTCTATGGTCATCTACATCTAAAAGTCAACTAAAGAAATTACAAACTGCCCAAAACAGAGCTATCAGTATTACATTGTCCCATCAGAACAAACACTATCAGTATGCACCGTCGACTCTCATGGTTAATGGTGGAGAACAGGCTGGTCAATACAACTACATTTTTCAGAAACACTGTCTTTTCTTCTCAACCCAGTTTCTTAAGTAACCAAATTGTTAGGTGTGATCAGGTTAATTCTCATTTGACTAGGTCAGCTGATGATGGCCAGATGATGTTACCACAGCCAAAATCAAATGCTTTAAAGAGAACAGTTATTTATCGTGCCATCAATCATTGGAATAATTGCAGATATGTAAAATGAATGGGAAAGACAAAGACTCTTTTGAGTACCATCTGAGAATGCACTATTTAAAATTGTGAGTAGGGAATGAACAAATTTACTGTATGAATGTAATACTGTAATAATTTATTCTGAATAATTTCTGATGATGTTTATAATGATGTCTACAATGTTTCACTGCTTTTAGATAATCATTGTTACGTGATTTTATTTTAGTCGTGGACCTCAGGAAGACTAGCTCGTCTCACTTTGGTGACAGCTAATGGGATGGATCCTTTTAACAATAAATCTGCAGACTATTTTTCCAGTCATGAATTTCATGTCAATGAGGATTTCTATAAAATAATCTAGTCTCGTTCTCGTGAACACAATCTCGTTTCTCGTGATACAAGTGTCTCGTAACACCCCTACTATTCAGAGAACATGGGCTACGCAAGTAACCCGAGACGTTTTCCATAGCCAATAGCGCTAGCTATTTTATCAATACCACAGCAGTATAGCCCTTGTGCTGTGTTCCCATCATTTTACTAACATTGAACAGTAGACCTATGTGTATACAAAATATAAAGAACAAAAACATTTGAGCTCAAGCACCGCAAATGGAAAAAACGCCTGATAAAGCAGACTGCGCCAGATATCGTAAAAATACACTCGAGCCAGCATAATGAATATCGTGTTTATATTTTTTCACGTTTATGTTGAGTAAAGCAATAATATCCACATGCAGGGGCGCCCGAACAGCAATTTATGCTCGAGTGAGAAAACGCGCTGACAGATGTTTCAGAGACACAAAGATACCGGTGCTAAGTTCCTAACAGCACTTCGCGTTTTCTGTTCTTAAACCTGTCTCGCTCAATGAAACTCAAATTAAGTATATGTCTCAAAATCATTTTGCTATCAGATAAGTTATCATCTTGGATCACGGGGGGTCTAGCTGCGCTTACCTGCAGTCGTGAATGCAGTGATGGACAGCTGCCTTTCCTCATTTGACTGCTGTTTGGATTTCATGTGATTTCTCATTGTGGTGATGATATTATAACTCAGATTAATTAATTAATTTGAACGCAAGTAATTCCATTTTGTAAGATAACTTTCAACATTATGTGATCAAACGCACACAACTTGTTAACACGCTCCACCCAGTGCATTTAATTATAACTCGAGTTAGTGCTTGGGATTTAACATGCGTTTACATATTTAAAGGCCAGCAAAGCAGCGTAGTAAAATTTGAATATTCGTGCACACTAGGGCTGTCACTTTTGAGAAAAATCAAATTCGAACGGATATCAAATATCAAGCAATGTATTCGAATATATTCTAATATCCACAAGCCGTTTTTTGCAAATTCGGCAAACTACCATATCTTTAACGGTTACTTTACAATCTACGGTGTAGAACCCAAAATATTTCTAGACACTTACTTTTTAGATGAGTTGGGGTCATAATTGTCCGCTCAGGCTGGCCGTTCTGTGCGCTATCTTCCATAATACAGGGTGGCTATTGGCTATTATTCGCTTGATTTGGTCATGGGCCTACGCTAAAATACGTTTAGAGCAAACAATAAAATAAAAAACAAACGACTGTAAAAAATACGCTACATGTGGCATTTTAAAAAACGGATAGTTTATTTATAGTTCGATTACGGATATTTCACATCATGTTCGAATGCATATTTGAATATCGAATAAAAAGTGACAGCCCTAGTGCACACCCCTAACAGGGATCAGATGAGTTCAGCTTTGAGAATGAAACTAACCTGTTTGTTCCTCAGTTTCTTTTTCTTTCACTCTGAATGTTTCTTCAATATTCATCTCTTCACTCTCCTCTTTAATAAACGCCATCTTTATTTGTTCCTCAGTTTCTTCTTGTTTCACTCTAAATGTTTCTTCAATCCTCATGTCTTCACTCTCCTCTTTAACAAACTCCATCTTTGTTTGTTCCTCGGTTTCTTGTTTCACACTGAATGTTTCTTCAATCTTCACGTCTTCACTCTCCTCTTTCATAAACACCATCTTTGTTTGTTCCTCAGTTTCTTCTTGTTTCACACTGAATGTTTCTTCAATCTTCATGTCTTCACTCTCCTCTTTAATAAATACCATCTGTATTATATATTTATATCAGTGTCACGTGGACCTCAGTCGCTTCTCTGTGTGTGTGTCCTGTTTAAAATGAGAATAATTAACAGAAAGAAAAATAAATCCATACTAAATCTCTGTGTGCATCTCAATCAGCTCTAGTTCAGTAGTTCAGCAAACTAGTAAGGGAGTCAGTCAGATTTAATGTACTTAAATCACCTGATTAGACAAAAAAACTACAAATTAGCACTACAAATTAATACAATAATGCAAATTATAGAGACACTTAATATATTAGGCAGTTTGAGTATTTAATGATATGTAGAAATAGAAATATAGCGCTTCGAATCATTTTGAAAAAGTATTTGATTCACTGCTCGCCAGAGACCGAATTGAAACGCACCTTTTGTTATTCACGAGTTTTCATTGTTACTTTGCTCACACGACGTTAATAAATGTTAGATAAAGCAATGCATTGTTAAACTTAATAATGCCTGAATCAGTAGGCGTCGCTTTAAGACGATTAAACGGTTTCTATCGCGTTAAACACCTTAAAACACAAACCTTTCTTCAGCCGAATCACAACAGATGCGGGAGCGCGGCGCCGCCTTGTGACGTCACACTCGAATACCAAAATAAAAGTCCTGTTCACACGCTGCAGGTTATAATGACAAAAGTGCATAGAAATTTTCGTCGAAAAAATATATAAAAGATGACACAACTCAGAGCTGAATGTATTGGTGAAATACATTTAATAACACTATGGTAAGTTAATAATACAGTTCACAAAAAATAAAATTAAAGCAATAACACAATGCAGTCACTTTATTCTTTTGTCTTAATGAAATACTTATTTTTCCATTTACACTCACATCTACAGGCAAAGTAGTTCATTGTCCCACCCATACAGTTTAGCCACCAGCCTTTCCCTTGAGATTTACGCCACTCCAGTGTCTCTCCGGTTCATCCACTGTCCCATAGTTATCAATTCTTGCTGGTTCTTCAATCTGCCATTGATCAGCATTAAATGTTCACCCACAGATGAAAATCCTCTCATCATTTACTCACCCTTATGTATGTATTTATTTTACAAAACAAAAATTAACAGTGTGGGTGACTGTTCATTTTTGTTTTGTAAAATTACAGTAAAAACTGTCCAATTGCATTAGTAACAGACTATAATTATCCAAAATAGTATATAACCATAGCACATATGTTAAATTAGCCTAAATCAAGACACAGCACACAACCTTAATTTTTACTGCCTTCATATATATAAAATATAGAAAACAATTTTAAATTGTTCATAAATAAATTGTTAAATAAATAAAATGAATGGGGAAATACCATTACTTCACAAGCAAGTAACAGAGTTTCTGTGGGTCCTTAACAATTTGATTTGATCGTACAACAAAACTTAAATTAACTTTTTAATAGGCCTTAAATTTGGGGATGGAATAACAGGCACTGCGGTCTGGATATATGCAAATAAATGTTGTTTGAGAGTGTAGTGAGGCCAATCAGTTTAGCTTCAACCCTAAAACAAAAGCTCCTTTTTTTATTTTTATTATGGCTACTGTATCATCATTTATTATTTTATGGCTTTAAAATGGGAAAAGTGACCCAAACAATGTCAATAACTGTTGAAAGATTATGAAGACATCATGAAAATCTAGGACAATCATCATTTTTAGACATTCTATACCTATTTCAGGTATTTTTAGACTCAATTGAACTTTATATGTCCACATTTTTAAAATGAGAAAAACACACTGTCATGTATATGCATTTTAATACTGACACATATATACATTTTATCACATTGGTCACTATTTAATCATATTTTTCAAATGAATTAATATCTGGTATAAATGATTTCTTCACCCAAACAGTTTTACCCTTTAGACTAAGTCTCATGGTCTTTAGTTATTTGCTAATATTTTCAGCACATCATTGGACAACATGTATTTAAATATGTATTTCACCAATACATGAAACTGACATCTCTTTTATTAGTTATATATGTTTTATATAACGTTAATAAAACTTTTATATATTAGCTCATCTATGAACATGATTTCTGCCTGAGTCCTGACGGATTGCTTTCCATTAGCTGTGAGGTGAAGACGACAACTCCCATGATACCACGCTCATTCATGGCCTCATCAAGCTACACTTTCGTTTTGAATAAACAACCAGTAAATGCTCAGAATGTATATTAGAATCTTTTTTTTGTATTTTAAGAAAGGGGGAAAAAGCTAGAAATCAGTCAGTCAATGCTCTTCTACATCTAATTAAATAATGTAATATGAACAATAATGCGAACATCATATCTACAGCTTATTGTCCGTCACGTTACAGTAACCTGTAGTTTATCTTAAAATGGTCTGTACCGGTCTATGTTGGGAGCCTTGTGAAAGTTGAGGATTCAGTCTTCTTGCTCCTCCACATCTTCCCCGATGTCTATTTTAATTTTGGCTCATCTTAATTGTTCAGCCACTGCCATCTGTAATGATCTGCTTATTCCCATGACACCCTATATCAAACAGATCATGCTAAAATCGGGCTAAAATCAGGTAATCTGAACCAGCAGCTGTATATTACCGCTTAAAAAAAAATGTGTTTAAATCTATAGAAAATCATAAAATTCATTGTTTAAATCTAAATCATGCCTGCAATACTTTTCCCTACATGAACTTGCATCAATAGGCAACAATCTCTGCAGGAATCTGCTTTCCACAAATTGGACAGGAGTCCTAAGGGCCAAGCGGTTATCAAAAGGTATACAATTAAACAAATCTGAACCTGAAAATACTACAGTGGTATATAAAAAAAAAAAATGAAAAAAGGTGTAATTTGTCTGGAATGCAGCTTTAATTTTACCCAGAAACATGATTGATGGCTTAACACACAAATAAGATCTGATTCTGCTCTGCTGTCTGGTCTACTTCCTTTTCAGATTCATCTTTCTTTGAAAATAAAACACAGCAGACCAACCTGTTAAAACTACGACTTATCCTCTGAACACTGAATTATAGTACAAGGATCAAGTTATAGCTTAAAAAATAGTTTTTTTCAGTCATGTGGTCAAGGTGGCATAACTCTTGTGGTTCTGCCATCTTTTCAGTGATTCAAAACAACTGTGCGTTTACAAAAAATTGCATATAGTCAGGATTTAGTATCTTTATGATCAGCGTATTTATGTGTTAGATGAGGTGAAATAGCTCAATGATGACTGGGGCAGTTATCAGATTTACTAAAGGCCAGATTTACTAAACAGGGCAAATTAGCGAGAGAGCGCAATCCCATAAAAGCGCAGATGAGAGTGGAAAGTTCTGTGCACAATCTACTGGCGATGCGTACATTAGAGAAAACAGACGCAGTCGGACCATTTCCATAATTACCAACGTAATCTGGTTTAAGACATGCTTTTTTGGAGCAGTAAATGATGGCTGAAATACCAGTAAATAGACTACCTTAGGCCTGAGACACACTAGACGATTTTCAAATCTTAATCGATTTTAAAACTGTAGGAGACCACAGACATAAGGGCAGTTTCAACAGATTTTTAGCATTATAATACTCCCAATGCACACACTAGAAGATTTGTCTGCACCGCGAGACCACACACCTGTCGATTGAACAGTGAGACAAGATCTCATGGAGACTTGCAAGATCAAATGTGACTTGAGAAGAAAAACAAATGGAGGATGATTGACATTGTCAGCTGGTTCTCCTGGCATGAGTTTTGTTTTACGGGAAGAAAAACAAAGGAGAAAAAGGAATGGAGGATGATTGACATTATCAGCTGGTTCTCCTGGCATGAGTTTTGTTTTACGGGAAGAAAATCAAAGGAGAAAAAGGAATATGGGTGATATTCTTTCTCAATACTCCACTTTCGTCGGATGTTTTTGGCTAGCAAGTTTCCGCTATAGAAGAAAGCAACATCGGATTGGTGAAGTTTGCTCGCGCTCATTGGCTATTGCGAGTGTCACGTCAGAGGCAGCCCGATCAAGAGTCGTAAATATCAAAAATGTAATCGGACATGGTGTCAGGAGAGCTCAGACAAATAAAGGCAGTATTTTTGCAACAAATTCAGTCCATTGCATCCTCAACATCCTCATCAGCAGTCTCAGACAATTCCCTCCAGAAGAGTCTTCGGTTCTCTGGCATTAAAGGGATCAGCTTCTTGATGATGTCTGCCTTCTTTGTAAGGGACACTCCTTTTTTCTTTCTCACGGAGGCAAGCTGGAATTTTTAATTTGTTCTTTTTTAAGTTCTTCTTCAGGAAGTCAAGTTTACAGTGCTCAGTATCGTCATGGGAGGTCTTGAGAATAGATCCTTGGAGCCTCTCCTGGCCTGGATCTCAACCATCTCAGCCAATTTCGAAACAGTCTGAGTGAGCTTACTCTGACTCTGGCCACCCTTCCAAGCAAGGACATTTTTGTTCTCCAGTCTGATGATTTCATTTGATGACTCTGACAAAATCATCGAAGTCAAAAAGTTTCCCCCCAGGGCATCTTTTCATGCCAAGTTCCACCCCATGGTGAATGGAGTCAGCGCTCATAAAGGTATGGCCAGGTTCAAAGAATTTGAGGGTAATTTCCTCCAGTGATGTCATCTTACTATTTACAAGAGTCACTAGGCTGCTCAATAGACTCCAGTTTTTGTTCTGGGCAGTGCAATTATCTGCCCAGATCACTGCATGTTTTATGTCACGCTCTGTGTCGTGCGTCAGTGCTGTAATGAAAGCAGATGTAATTTCTTCAGCATTGCGCCCACTAATACCCTCATGCCACACAACTGACAGTGTCGGTTTCTTCTTGATCATCTGCTTCGACTGCGTTCCCACTGTTGCGAATGTTTCGTGATATGCCACCAGCCTTTTGGTAAATATCGCGGTCTTGTTACCTGGCAGTCTTGGTAGCATCACCAGTTTCTGAAGATCAGCGCTCCGGACAGACCAGTCATCTGGCCAGTCCTTGCCAGAATCTTCCTTGTAATGACGTCTAGCGCTGTTCGCTGCTTTCTTGTGTTTTATCCATGCCATGCATTCAGGACAGTCAGTGGCTTGGTTCTGTGCATTTGTCTGTTCATCACTCTCAGTGTTCATGGAAATGGATTCATTGTGAATGCTCATGTGTGGTTCCACTGACACTTTGTCTGCAATAGGTGTTCTGGACTGTTTGTCTGTGTCTGTTTCCATGTCATCATTGTCACTAGCTGCAGTCCCATCCATGGTCTGTTCAGTCTCTGCCTTTGTAGCTTTGAATGATTTGTTCATGACCAAATGCTTTGGCATGAATTTCAATCCGCACACATTTCTCACACTCTTCTTCACCTAGTTTTGTAAAACTAATGTTCAATTCTCGAACCACTTTGCGGTAAGCCTCATATGAACATTTTAGGCCAGGATTTTTTTCATAATATCACATCTCCAGATAGTTTGGAAGAAAATAGCAAAAATATTTAAGTTTAACCCCTTTTTGAATACAGCTTAAAGTATCTGGATGAATCCCAAATTATGCATTGGAAAATCAACCTTTCTGTGGAAGGATTGGTTAGCAAAGGGTATTCTGAAGTTAGGTGATGTTTATGAGAATAACATTTTGAAATCGTTTAACCAGTTAACCCAAACATTTGGACTTAATAAAACCATAGACTGTAAAAAAATATGGACGTAGTGTCCGTGACGTCACCCGTAGGTTTCTGAAGAGCATTTTTGAAGCCTAAAGTGGGCGGAGCCGGCCGTCGCCATCTTGGCCTTGCGTCACTCCCGGATAACAGAAAATAGGCAAACAGGCGGGGCGTGAGTGAAGCTAAGAAGCCTGGCCATAGATATGAGCCTGGCTATCTGAAATCACCTAGCTCGACGTGATCGAGTTAGCTGATGATGTAAAGCCAATTAAAAGTTCCTATTTTTGCCCTTCGAAATATTATAATAGTTAAAAGACATGGCTACAAGTGAGACTGTGTATTACTTCGAGAGTGTTTGTGCGTGACAGTGATTTATGTGCATAACGTTACATGTCAGTCACTCTTTCATGGTCCTTCAGCTCGGCATCGCTCAAGTTCGTAGAGAGCTTATTCAGTCCATTTTAAATTCTGATTTTGGCCGCCTCTCAAATTGGTTAAACCGTTAAACCATAGATATATTGCCTTTGAAGTGCAAGTAAATGCGCTAGAAAATCCGCGCTCATTCATGTGCATTTAATGCACAGACGGAGAAAGCGCCGACGCCTGCATGATTTCATCTGACAGTACATAAGCATATTATAATCCATCTGTTCCATGATAGCAGAACGAACGAGCCTTTATTGACGTTTTAAATTTGAAAACCCCAAAAAGCAAAGAAATTGTCAGACATCCATCCATGTTCACAGAGGAAAACAACTGAAATACAGCGCTGGTTGTTCTCTCAAACGATAACGACGGAATCCAAAGACGTGGGCTTTGTACTCAAGTATTACATTTTATGAAATAATCCCGAAAAAAAGCACAAACACTGCAGAGAAGGCAAGTTCAGCAGCTAACATTTGCTGAGGTGAGGTGACGGCTAGTAACAGCAGACAAACGGCTAGCATTGACAGCGGCAATCCATCTGTCACTCAAGTGGCCACACCCTTAAATTTAAATATTAATCAACTAAACGGACGAGTTATAAAAAAATTCACCCCCCTCACAGTTGTTATGAAGGGCAAAATTAGCTGTATAGACCAAAGCCACATAGAGATCCAGGCTGTAAACATGTTTTTTTCTGCTGTAAAGTTGGTAATTTTAACATGAGGGAGATACAGATTTGACTCACTTCTGCAGCCAGGCCAAGCGGCCAGTCAACGAATTGCAGTTTAACTCACTTCCGTGTTGGTTTCAAGAGAGAGACGGGGAGGTTGCCGCTTGAATAAAACGCAGTTTTGGATATACTTACAGCTGAGACACTTGTTATGTGGGACTTTTGGTTCTAGTAGTCAAGGTCCACCAGAAGATAATATTTTATCATTAATTCTAGAAGCATTAGTAGTGGACATAAGTCATCAGTATATTATAGATGGATAATGGAGAAAGTAGGTTATAGTTTCCATTCTGCTACTAAAATAGTCTGGAACAAGGATTTGAATGTCTCAATTAGTGATGAGGATTGGTAATGTCGTAATGTCAAGGAATTTGGGAGTTAAATATTCGGTTTAAAATATTGAATCGTTTTTATTGGAACCCGAGCAGGTTATTTAGGCTTGGCCTGAAGGACTCGGCTGAATGCTGGCAATGTGAGAGAGAGGACGGAGACCTGATACATGCTCTGTGGTCCTGTTCTAAAATACAAGAATTTTGGTCTAAGGTCCATAACTATATTCAAGAGGTGTCAGAGCGTTGCTTTCCATTTTGTACAGGTTTATATGTCCTTGGAGACCCATCTTTTTTAAGCCCGGATGTAGAGACAACTGAATGGATTCAAATAAGTATTATGATTGGGAGACAAATTATAATGAGAAGCTGGCGGCTGCCAGGTTCGCCATCTTTTCAAGAATGGGTTACAGAATTGGGCAAAGTTTGCACTTATGAAGGAATGGCATACAGATTACATGATAACAATGAGGACTATAGGATAAAGTGGGGCAGATATCTGACATTTATTGAGGGTATATATACAGTGGATACGGAAAGTATTCAGACTCCCTTAAATTTTTCACTCTTTGTTATATTGCAGCCATTTGCTAAAATCATTTAAGTTCATATTTTTTCCTCATTATTGTACACACAGCACCCCATATTGACAGAAAAACACATAATTGTTGACATTTTTGCACATTTATTAAAAAAGAAAAACTTAAATATCACATGGTCCTAAGTATTCAGACCCTTTGCTCAGTATTTAGTAGAAGCACCCTTTTGATCTAACACAGCCATGAGTCTTTTTGGGAAAGATGCAACAAGTTTTTCACACCTGGATTTGGGTATACTCTGCCATTCCTCCTTGCAGATCCTCTCCAGTTCTGTCAGGTTGGATGGTAAACGTTGGTGGACAGCCATTTTCAGGTCTCTCCAGAGATGCTCAATTGGGTTTAAGTCAGGGCTCTGGCTGGGCCATTCAAGAACAGTCACTGAGTTGTTGTGAAGCCACTCCTTCGTTATTTAAGGTGTGTGCTTAGGGTCATTGTCTTGCTGGAAGGTGAACCTTCGGCCCAGTCTGAGGTCCAGAGCACTCTGGAGAAGGTTTTCGTCCAGGATATCCCAGTACTTGGCCGCATTCATCTTTCTCTCTATTGCAACCAGTCGTCCTGTCCCTGCAGCTGAAAAACACCCCCACAGCATGATGCTGCCACCACCATGCTTCACTGTTGAGACTGTATGGGACAGGAGATGAGCAGTGCCTGGTTTTCTCCACACATAGCGCTTAGAATTAAGGCCAAAAAGTTCTATCTTGGTCTCATCAGACCAGAGAATCTTATTTATCACCATCTTGGAGTCCTTCAGGTGTGCTTTCATTTGTCTTGCACTGAGGAGAGGCTTCCGTCGGGCCACTCTGCCATAAAGCCCCGACTGGTGGATGGCTGCAGTGATGGTTGACTTACTAGAACTTTCTCCCATCTCCCGACTGCATCTCTGGAGCTTCAGCCACAGTGATCTTTGGGTTCTTCTTTACCTCTCTCACCAAGGCTCTTCTCCCCCGAAGCTCAGTTTGGCCGGACGGCCAGCTCTAGGAAGGGTTCTGGTCGTCCCAAACGTCTTCCATTTAAGGATAATGGAGGCCACTGTGCTCTTAGGAACCTTAAGTGCAGCAGAATTTTTTTTGTAACCTTGGTCAGATCTGTGCCTTGCCACAATTCTGTCTCTGAGCTCTTCAGGCAGTTCCTTTGACCTCATGATTCTCATTTGCTCTGACATGCACTGTGAGCTGTAAGGTCTTATATAGACAGGTGTGTGGCTTTCCTAATCAAGTCCAATCAGTATAATCAAAAACAGCTGGACTCAAATGAAGGTGTAGAACCATCTCAAGGATGATCAGAAGAAATGGACAGCACCTGAGTTAAATATATGAGTGTCACACAGCAAAGGGTCTGAATACTTAGGACCATGTGATATTTCAGTTTTTCTTTTTTAATAAATGTGCAAAAATGTCAACAATTCTGTGTTTTTCTGTCAATATGGGGTGCTGTGTGTACAATAATGTAGGGCTGCAACTAACGATTATTTTGATAATCGATTAATCGGACGATTATTTTTTCGATTAATCGATTAATCGGATAGGGGTTTTTTTATTCAATTTGATTTTTGTTTATAACTAAATAAAACCCTAAATCAGGGTATTTATGTGTAAAAGTGTACTTTAAAAAGTGCAAAAGCCACACATTGAGTTTTACTAATATAATCTTAAATTTTTACATTTTAAACCCCAAACACAAAAGTTTGTCCAGTTTTTAAACAGTAAAACTTCTTTAAATATCCAAAATATAAATAAACAAAACAAAATATTGGGTTGCGCTGCTCATATAAACTTCACATTATGAAATTAGGACACAAACATGTTTGTAATAAGATATTAAGCAGCAGATTTTGAATTCCAATGTAGAATGCGATCTGTTATTTCTTGATAACAGACCGCTGCGAAGTATAACACACCAGAAAAACAGAGCGTTGCTATGGACACAGGATTCTAACCGTAGAGACGGAACGGACTATTTTCTTTAGCGGAAGCAATACAATCATTTTTAAATCAAGAAACTCCTTTTTAAATCAATATTTTGTGTAAAATTATTGATTTATTTGGTGGGTAGCCATGTAATAAGCGGGATTATCCCTTACATAGTAGACAAATGCTATAAAAAGAGAGCGGAATGGAGGTACGCAGCTGACAACAGGCTTGATTAAAAGTACAGGAAAAATTATGTATTACTGCACAAGCATTCGCTGAAAACCACTGACTACAGTGACTAAAAAACAATATTTTACTGCTGCTGTTATTAACTGCCTTTATATTTAGTGCTTCACTTTGTAAACACCATTTAATTTAACCTATTTCTGCGGTAGCGCTATTTTAATCCATCACTTATGTTGCGAGCGAACTGATTGCGCAACCTGATGCTCGATACAAAATAGATCTAGTGTGACTGTCCCGAAGTTAGTAAACAAAGCTGTTTACACAGTAGCATTGAATTAAACTAGACTATACCATTTTCACATCTTCATATAATGAGAATACAGTTTTTGCTTGCCGTGCTGATGTTTCTCTCCGATTACTCTCTGCCATTTCGCGTGACTGCGTTGTCATGAAAGTGACGTCATCAGTAACGCTCCCCGTGACGTGAGCAGACCAACTAATCGACAATGACATTCGTTGACAACGATTTTCATAATCGATTATTATCGATTTTATCGATTAGTTGTTGCAGCCCTACAATAATGAGGGAAAAAAATTAACTTAAATGATTTTAGCAAATGGCTGCAATATAACAAAGAGTGAAAAATTTAAGGGGGTCTGAATACTTTCCGTACCCACTGTATATATGTATTTATGTAATGTTCAGCCAGTTTCAATAAATGTAACAAAAAGGGAGTCATGTCTATTGCAGTTTATTTAATATTAATAATAATGGCTTTCAGAGAAGACAGCTGTCTGTACCCTCACCAGTAGGGTAGAACAAACAAAGGCCTGTGTTCAAAAGCACAAACATGCAAGTGTTAAAGCAATGTTTTAAAGTTTATAAAAGTAAATAAACATTTATTAATTACTTACAGTCAGGGGATTGCAGTAGGTTATGTTAAGTCCTTTCACTCTACAGCACAGACTTGTGTTCTGTGTGGGATCTAGTGATAATGTGAACCGGTTTTACCTTCCACTCACCAAGCTCAGGTGCACAGTGGTTAAATATGCATCAGCAAATCAAGCCAATGACTAAAAGATCAACTTCACATCGTTTCTCTTAGTAGGATGAAAATAATCTTATTTAAACAGTGATTAAATTTCATACAGAAACCGATCAAAGAACAATCCCTTTCCAATCACCCAAGCGGTCAATCACACAGCGCGAGTTTATGTGGACACTTGCCAAAATTCGTAATGAAATCAATAACGCTGTTACACTGCACAACGAAGCTCCTACTGTATTTACATCGTGTTTGCATTGTTATTTGGTGAAAGCATTCATGAGAGTACAGAAATTGCGTTGCAATGATGAATCTCTTCATTCACGCGATCAACAGTCTGTCATCTGCTCAGTGCTCATCACAGGCAGCCGATCACAGCAGTGGGCGTTTAGACTTAAGTCTCACAGCAGGCACGCCCCTTCAAAGTGAGTGTTCAAATTGGAGGCTAAAATCAGGGTAGGAAAAATGCCTTTTATTTCTAAATTACGAAATTTTTGATGAAAAATAAAATAAAAAATAACATTTTAAGGGCACCCCAGGAAACATTATAAAATAATAATATAATCCAGTTCATGACCCCTTTAAGGTTTTCATACCGATTTGGCATCCGCACCGTTGTCATGTAAAGGATTGTTTCTGTTGTGAACTCTCATGTGGTTTGTAAGGTTTCCTTTCTGAGTGAAACTTGTTCCACACTGTTGGCAGGTGTAAGGCTTCTCTCCAGTGTGAACTCTCAAATGGTAAATTAGGTTTCCTTTTTGCCTGAAACTCATTCCACACTGTTTGCAGGTGTAAGGGCTCTCTCCAGTGTGAATTCTCATGTGGTTTTTAAGGTTTCCTTTTTGCCTGAAACTATTTCCACACTGAGAGCAGGTGAAAGGCTTTTCTCCAGTGTGAATTCTCATATGGACGTTAAGGGTTCCTTGTTGACTGAATATTACTCCACACTCTTGGCAGGGGTAAAGCCTCCTTCCAGTGTGAACTCTCATGTGGACTTCAAGGTTTCCATGCTTTCTGAAACTTAGTCCACACAGGTGGCAGGTGAAATTACCTATAGTCCCTGTTTTCCGAGCCCTTTTTTGTGAGGAAGTTGTTTCAGTCTGTGAGCAATTCAAAGACTTTTCTTCAGTTATGATATCATGATGTGTCTTGTACTGATCTTTCTCTTCCATTTCATTCAGATCTTGACTCTCCTCTTTCAACGGCATCAGGTCTGAGGGAAAAAAGACAGAAAAGTGAATCCCCGTTTAAAGCCACAAAGCACAAACATTTAGACTCATAAAACATTAAAACTAATAACATATGTTAGATCCTATACACCAGTGCCAAATTCTTCTTGAAGAGTTGCATTTGCACCACCAATATGAACTCAGAAGTGACGTATGCCTTCACAAAAGTCCTGCCTCTCTGGTTGTTCAGTGGGACTTTTATTTTTGACGGGGTGGCAGACTTATATATTGACAGCACTGAGAATGCCAGAGCCTGAGCACTCACCACTACCGTCTTCCTTAGTTTACAATCTGTTTAACAGTTCTATCTTAATACGTTATAATGCACATGTGAGTTAGAACGTCAATAACAACAACAAAAAAACTAGGGAATCACTAAAACGAGAGAATGATTTTGATATTTTTTATTTAAGTTGCGATTGATGGATAATAAATGTATTACTGGCGGTAACATGGTTGCGCTGTTGAGGCTCACGCAGCCTCTCGAGGAGAAATCTACACCAAGTTAACAACATACTGCCTATAAAAAAATCTAAATGTGGAGCTTTTATATTTCTAACATATGTTAAGCAAGCTCAATACTTTTTCCTGAATACCATCACGATTGAAAATGTGACATTAGTTTCCTACAACAGTTCAATAAACAGTGTAGCTGATGCTGGTAGGTCAGCTGTAATTATGACATATTGGTGATTTCAGGGGTTAATGTTTCTTTTTTGACTTTATAATTTAAGGGTGTATTCACACCTGCCTTGTTTGGTTCGACTGAATCGAACTCAAGTTCGTTTCCCCCCTTGGTGCGGATCTTTTGGGCAGGTGTGAATACAGCAATCGCACTTGGGTGCGGACCAAACAACCAAACCGAGAACCAGCTGAACAGGTGGTCTTGGTACGGTTCCAAACGAACTCTGGTACGGTTCGTTTACAATTGCAGAAAGCACGGCCCCTTTGAGTTAACAGGCTTCCGTAGGCGGAGTTGCATTATGTGAAAGTGTTGTGTTTACTACATTTGCAAAAATGAGTCGTGGTTTGACCTGGAGCTCCGAAGAGACAAGGTGCCTGATTAACATTTAATAAATCTTAACGTTCATTTAAGACTTTATTTGACTGCTCTTATAAGGATACTTAACAAAACGGACATTTTGGCATAATGGTGTGTGTTAACTTATTGTTCATTCAAGCGCGAAAGAGAATTTGATTCCAGCGCGCTGTCTGTGTACCTGATACTGTTGCGCGTCTTTCTGCGCGTCGTGTGTGTGCATCAGGACATTCACAGACAGAGCGTTCTCTTTTGTCTTACCACGCTTAAATGGTTTAAAAGCATTTGCATGAATAGGAGCGTGATCATATAATGTAATGATAGTTTAAGGATGATAGGTATAGATGACATTGTATCATATGATGCTCAGTAGTTTCTTCATATTGCATTTGCAGAGAACAACACCAAATCAGTAAAAGAACAAATATTGCATTACGAAATATCTTCATGCTGAGTCTGTTTTTGCACTTCCTGCTTGAGAATTCCTGTCCAATGAATGGACGACCTTAGCACATGTGTGGTTTTGTTTACAAATTGTGGTTCACTTGCAAAAAGAGCAGTGTGAAAGCGAACCGTAAAAAAAAAATAAAAAAAATCAACATTGTATTTGATCCGGACCAAAGCAAGTGAACTATCGGACTTTCCTGGTGTGAATACACCCTAAATGTGTATTTCTGTGGGTGTGCCAATTTCATAATTTTGTTGGCTGATTTATTTCACCTGGACATGTTAGCATTATTGAATGGTGAGACGTGAATTCAGATACACATGTTAGTGCTCCTGACCATTCTACTGGTGGTTACCAGGCAAACACGGTAAAAGTGTTAATATTTTGTATATCATGTTTGGTTTTGTGTCTTTAGTGGTATTGTGTGTCAAATTATGGTTTGTTTTCTTTTTGTGTCAAGTTTTCACGGTCTCAGATCAATAAATAAAAAATGGACATCAGTACTTTGGAAGCTTGGACTTTTTAATAACCAGTAATTAGTTACAAACAGTTAAAATTAAGTCACTTACATTTTAGATGCAATATTGTCTGTTTTTGTTCGGTTTCAGCAGCGAAAATAGTTCCAAACACAAATCACAGAAGAACTATAACACATCTCACAGGAACACTCGCGTTTTCATTACTGAATGATTCAGCGTTTTGAATGAATCTGTTGAGTCACTGACCCATTCATAAACATCTGTCTCATTTTTTGAATGAATCAGCCGTTTGAACGAATGAATCAATGACTCACTCATTAAGACGGTCGCTGCCGCCACCTACTGGCAGTTTAGTGTTATATTTAAAAGTAGCATCATTCTTTCCAATGTTTCTTATTTATATATTTAAAACAATTTCATAACATTATTTAATGCAATTGTAATTTTTCAGAGTAAATGATTTGATCAGCCCAACCTAGGGTAACAGCCCTATAGTGTCTTATTACTATAAATAATTGAATTTATTGATCAAATTTAGGAATTTAAAATGAAAGATGAAGCATACAATTTACTAAGATTGGGGGAGGGGATGCTCTCTAAATTTGCAGATTTTACAATATGCAGATTTAAATATGTATTTAAATATATAAGTTGATTGAACACTGATGAGAATATTGCTTCAGAATAAATGATATTTAACACACACACACAAAAAAATCCGGACAAGCAACTTTTTTTACCCAGACAAGTGAATGACAGATCAATTTATTTGTCCGAAGGGCAAGCACATGAGCCCTGCTGTACAATCACGATCATCGCTGCAAGTCATTTCACACACAAGATCTCAGTTGTGCTCATGTACTTTTTTTTTTTTTTTGCGTGGCATTGTAACGCTGTTTTTCTGTTTTAGGGGTGGCCGATATGGCAAAAAAATATTATATCCCGATTTTTTCAGGAAAATCACAAGTCATGATTTTATCACGATTATTTTCATGTTGTTATTACAATTTTGCAAGTGACTGAGCAGTACAGCCACACGTATGCCCCTATTTAAAAACTAAGCCTTGCAAGGTAACAAAATATAACAGAAAAAAGAAAGACAGACCATGTAGTGGGTGAAGATAAAAATCTTTATTTCATCATTTCACGAACAAAACTGCACATTACAAATACAAAAAACATACTATACAAATTAAATAAACAGTGCTTTATTTTTTAGCCACAGAAGGTGTATATAACAGCACCATACAAACACAAAATTTAATAAACATGTAAAAAAACAAAAATGCAACAGACTTCACTGTAAAAATTATACATCGATTCCTATTTAAGCTACTGAAGTTTTTCAGTGAAGATCAGTGAGTGATCTTCTCCTTTGTTCATTTATTGCTGTTAATTAAGGGCCAGCGGCAACTTGAATTTTTTTGGTTGCTGCCACTTTAAGAGCTCACACAGAATGGATAAAGACATGCATCCATTTATATTCCAACTGTCTACTTTCACTTTAGACAGAACTGACTGTTTATGTATTTTTTTTGTGTTCGACAGTTTAAGTCCAACAAGACGCAAAAGATAACTTAGCTTAGTACTCACGCGCTGCAAGCTTCTAGAGTGCGCGCGCTTCGTGTGTACGCCCTCAGAACAGCACGCAACTTAAATGTTATGTTTAATGTTATGCAACATTATGATATGCATTTATTTACGCATGCAAATTATACACGTTCATGACTGCGAATAACTGCAGTGTCACGTGAGCGTAACTCTACCGCTGCATTAACATGTGAAGTGAATGTATTTCGTGTTGGACAGTATGTTGGGACGGAGGTGCCAGAATTGCCTAGAATAGGCTACACTGTAGCATGATAGTACGATATTTGTAAAAGCAGTACATGTGTTGAAACGAAACGCAAAATGGACCGGAACCTCATCGCTTTAACATAATCACAAGGAAATCGAACCACAAAAACGAACCGTAATCAGACCACCCCCTGAGTTGGTCTGAGTACGCTTTGCTTTTTGGTCCCTTTAGGGGGGGTCTGAGATCACCTGGTTTGCTCACGCATGCTGAACCGCTCCGACAGCATTTGGAGGGTTCAAACAAACTAGGTGTGAAAACACCTTAAAAGAACCCACTTTTTTTGTCCTCTTCCCCTCTATGGTCCACTTTCACCTTCAACAACATATGTAAGACACGTACAAGCGCTTAATATTAAACAATATCAAAGGATTAGTTAACTTCAGAATTAAAACTTCCTGATCATTTACTCACCTCCACGTCATCCAAAGATGTTCATGTCTTTCTTTCTTCAGTCAAAAAGAAATTAAAGGTCCCATATTGTCAAAACTTGACATGATAACAGAAGTCTAGGGGCTGTGAAACAACCATATAAGTTTCAAACCACAGACAGATGCACACAGCCTGCATAAAGTAGCAGTGGCTTTTCACGAGCCGTTGTGACTTCTGCATAAATGTGATGTCAGAACTACTCAGTCACCACCTTCAGTCACCACCCCCACCAATGGTGGGTGGTCACTCAGAAAATAACAGGCCAATCAGAAGAGAGGCTCATGAATATTAAGTAGACTGGCCAAAATTGACCTGTTCTTGGCAGAGCTCCTGAGAAAGGAGAAATATATATTGAGATGGTTTTTGGTGCTTATACCACAAATATATATTCTTACGGACATCAAAAACTAAAATAAAACTTCAGAAATATGTACAATATGGGACCTTTAAGGTTTTTGAGTAAAACACTCCATATAGTGGACTTCAATGGGGTACAACCAGGGTAGGGGTGGGCGATATGGAAAAAATATCATATCACGATTTTTTCCCTGAATCTGTGAACGGCTTGTTCTGAGACGGTGCTTATAATTTATGGGGATTTAAAAAAAAAAGTACTGGCCGGATTTTTATCATTATAGGGTGGTTGTGTACACACACTGCCAACTCACACTGATGTTCAAACGTCATCTAAAAGTGAGTTTTGCATAATAGGTGCCCTTTAATCAAACAACTAGAGAAAACAAGATAATCATTCACGGATCTTCACTGAATAAAATTAGTAACTTTAATAAGAATCAATGTATATGTAAATCATACAGTGACGACTATGCAATGTTTTTTTACATTTCATTTATACAATGTCCTGTTGCTTTTTTGTATTTATTTACTGAAAGATTCAACTCACTGTTTGTTGACAAGAAAAAAGAACTTTGCAATAAACTTATGGCAAAGTTCATTTCCTTTTTACGTAGTTCGAAATACGTGTGCAGAGATCAGTGCTGGTCCTAGACTTCTGGGGGTCCTAAATGTACACTGTCAACAAACAACAGTGAGTTGAAAAGTTCAGTAAATAAATGTAAAAAAGCAATTAGAAAAATACAGCATAAAAAAAAAAAGTGTAATGAACAATTTATCCTGCTTAAGGCTTCTCTCCAGTGAGAATTCTCACGTGGACTTCAAGGTTTCCATGCTTATTGAAACTCATTTCACAATGTTGGCAGGTGAAATATCTTTCAGTCACTGTCTTTTGAGACCTTTTTCGTGTGGTAGTTTTTTCAATCTGTGAGCAAATAAAAGTTTTTTTTTTTCATTTTTCAAATCATGATGTGTCTTGTACTGATCTTTCTCTTCCATTTCATTCAGATCTTGACTCTCCTCATTCAACTGCATCAGGTCTAAGGTGAAAAAATACATAAAAGTTAATCCCAGTTTAATGCCACAAAGCAACAGACATCAAAACATTTAGACACATAAACATCAAAACCTATAACATGTATGCTAGATCCTATACGCAATCAACTGTGTTCACATGGTTATTGGCGGGTGCCTGTGTTTTGCATACGTTCAGCCAATCAGTGTACATTTGCGTCACTGGTAGTTCCTATTGTGCAGGGTTACACCCTACTCTGAAATAGGAGCTAATTTAGTCAGCCCAAAAGGCGTTCCTATTGCTACAATTGTTCCCAGTTTCTGCAGTGACAACACACCATAAAGCGGGTACTTCCCGCCAATGGTTACATGAACTATGAAAATGTTCCTCCGGTCTAAAAAGACCCTTATCGTTAGATCGGGGTTGAAACTAAACTCTGCAGTTATTAATAAACTTTCATTGCACTAAAGTATTGTAATATGAAAGGCTCCAATACAGAGCGGCACAAAGTGTTTGTGCATCCCGTGCGCAGAATGATGCGCTTGAAGCAACACGGAGTCAGAGCACAAAGGGAAGAGATATTGATGCGTAGTGTAATATATATACACGCACACACAGGGTTTTTCCTGGCTCAAAACGAGGCGGAGGTGGTAAAATTCTGATCATGAAAATTTTGTAAATTTTAAAGATAAATTCATTAATCTGGTGCACTTTTAGTAACCCAAATAAATTCTTTGATTTAGATATCTGCAACTGATCATCACATTAAAATTATTCAAATTCTCTGTGTTAAGCATGACAATATGGTAACATCACACTGAAGTAGGCTGCTTTAAAATTAACATTTATTTAAAATAAAAGTTCTTTTGGCAAAATAATATTTTCTTAATAGCCTAAACAGAGGCTTTACTCCCTTCAAACTTAAATTGTCAATGTTTCCTTACATCACTGTTGGAAAACACTTATCAGAATAATTTTTTTTACCTTTATAAAGGGCATTTTCCCCCAATTGTATTAATGTATGCTCCATCTTTCATTTCAAATTCTTAAATTTGATCAATACATTCAATTAGAATAATAAGACACTATAGTGCTGTTACCTATGGAAGTAAAATAATGCCAAATGTTTTGGAAACAAAATCAATCAATCAATACCAATCAAATTAAATCATTTATATATAAAAAAAAAAAAAATTGCAACTGTATTAAATTAGATTATTTTAAATATTTTTGAATATTTTTGAATATACAAATAAGGAATGTTGAAAAGAATGATACTTTGAAATTAAACTGCCAGTAGTAGGCGGCAAGTGACCGTCTTAATGAGCGAGTCATTGAGTCATTCATTCAAACGGCTGATTTATTCAGAATGAGGCAGTTTATGAATGGGTAATTGAATCTTTGACTCAACTGATTCGTTCAAAACGCTGAATCATTCAGTAATGAAACATGGCTGAGTGTTGCTGTGATCTTCGTTTGGAACTATTTTCGCTGCTGAAACAGAACAAAAACAGTCATTGCGTCTAAAATGTAAGTGACTTAATTTTAACTATTTGTTTATTGAACGGTTATGAAATAAGTGTCTCGTTTTCAATCGTGATGGTATTCAGGAAAACAGCACTCTGGTCATGTGATGTTTCTTAACTATAAAATATGTAATAAATAAATGCACATCAGTACATTAGGTAGGCCTATATAAGAAATATAGAATATATAGAAAACTTTGCTGCCGTACCATGAGTCCAGCAGGCGTAATGATATGACGCAGCGCCTGAAAATAGTCCCCAGCTCAGTAACTTCCAACGTGACCGGGACTAAGTTTGTCTAACCTGTTAGACCTATCATTACGCCTGCTGGACTCATGGTACGGCAGCAAAGTTTCTTGATTATTACGCAGGAATGACAGTATAGTTCCTAGCCATATCAGCCTAGAAAATCGCAACTTTACATTTTCCGTCGGTCTTAGTACACGATGTAACTACAGAAGAGTCAAGTTTTAAATAGGAAAAATATCGAAACTCTTTGGTCATTTTTTTGAGAGAGATGCTAATGGTCCTGTCCGATTCAATGATCTATGCTAAGCTATGCTAAAAGTGGTCCAGACCCGGAGTTCGGCTGAATGTATTCGAAAACGGTAAAACTCAACTGTTTGACTCTGGGGTAGTTGTAAAATGAGCCTATTTTCAAAAAAAGTGGACAAACCGAATGTGAGTAATTTACAGTAAATCGTGCTGATTAAATCTAACGATCGCTTATCATATCTCGTCAAATTGGCAAATTATACTTTGTTCTCAAATGGTTAATGTTAACAACATTAGCATTGCATGACTACATTTAATGTGTATTACCTGTAGTTCAGTTTCCATTTCTGTGCAGTCTAATTTCTAAAAAAAAACGAATTATTGCTTCTAATACGTAAAAATCTGAAAATAAGACAGCTTATTGAAGATAGTCATATAGCGTAGCCTTCAGTCTAGTTTTTAATCCAAGTTACGGTATGTGTGAAAAGGCCTTACATTTGAAAATAATAATATAATATAATCAAAGAAAAGACAGGTCCTCCTATTGGAGACCATACAATAGATAGGAAAGAATAGATGGGCCATCCTGTGTATTGACTGTTTGGGACATTCAGTTTACAGACACAAATGTTGAATACATCAGTGGCACAGGCTGAATGCATCACATCAGAATACACTGAAGACAAACACACTTATATTAAATATATTGTGGTTAATCAGAAAAAAAGAAGAAGAAAAAAACACTATGTAACTACTAGTGATAATGTACAAACCTTGCCTGCAATGCCTCTTCTTCATCATGTTCCTTTTCCAAAAAAACAACCTCCAGGGACAGAAAAATCAGTTTCTCTGTATAATGAGTAACAAATGAGTGTCAATTACACAGTCTGAGATTTTTCATGTTATGGAAACAGCAGATTATATGGTAGAGCAGTTAACGTGTACAAACAAATAACAATCATAGTGCTATGAAATAAACAGTGTATCCCTGTTATGCATAAACGTGTTTTACATAATATAACTCTTCCGCTAACATCTTATGACAGGAAAAATTTCACTTTACCAATCTGATTCAGATCCAATACTTGACAATGGAGGAGGCGGGTTTGTCTCTCTTGGAGTAGAGGTGAAATGCTCCTTCTCATAACTAGCACAAAACAATTGATATTTACCATAATGCACATAGCAAAACGAGAAAGGCACAACAAAGGAAACTCCGTAACTGTGTAAATTAAGCAAACAAGTGCGCTACTGTTACGTAATTGAACTATTGAAATGTCTCACCTGTCCAGCAGAAAAAAAGCCGTCTCTGCATCCGTCTTGAACCCCTTCAAAACACGGAGTTCACGCCAACTTTCAAAAGCCCTGCCGATGTTTATCCTTGTTTTCGCATGGGCCCGGTTGCAGTCTCTTTTTTTCTCTAGCCACTCCGCAGTCCGAAGTCTTTTGGGTTTTACAACGGGTGAATCTCCAGTCGTCACTGGTGATTGTCGTTTGAAACATTCTGGATCCGCCATCAAATTAATAAGTTTAATTATATCAAGTGCTGTGAGAAAAGGCTATAAATCTCCACCTCCAACATCCTCACACTCATAGCCTACTAGCCGGGACTCCTTCTTTATGTGGACAGATGTGACGTAATGACGCAAAGACGTGCTCGAATTTCCCGAGAAAATCCACCAGTACCACTGGAATTAAAAACATTATTACAAGCTTACCGTTTTGAATCGAGCTACGGCAAGCAGAGTGTTGAACACTGGCTGGTTATGTACTTGCTAGGGATGAGCGAGTACAGCATTATCTGTATCTGTATCTGTTAACCATATGAATTATCTGTATCTGTACTCGGACTGGGCGGGGCCTAACCCGGAAGTGGGCGGGATTTAACCCGGAAGTGGGTCGAGTTGTCTTGAAATGGGCGGGGCTTTAACCGGTATGTTATTTTAAGCATGCAATTGATATGGGTTGATCAGAAATTGTTATATTTATTGCTGATTAGAAAACTATTTACATGACAGCATCAGATCAATGGTTTTGATCACGATAACAAACGAACTACAGAACAAGTTTTGCAACAATGAATACAACACATGCGGTTGCAATTATGAAGTAAAATGTAATGAACAAGAGTTTTCATCTCAACTAGGGCTGGGTGATATGGACCAAAAGTCATATCCCGATATATTTAGGCTGAATTTCGATATATGATATATATATCCTGATATTTTTTTTTTTTTCATGTTTTATTTTTTTCAAAATGTGTCAACACACACACACACAAGTACTGTCCCCCTTTACTTAACATAAATTGTAAGAATATGACTAATAGTAAAGACTAGTACTAATAAACATTAGGCCTATGCTAAAGGTATTAAATAGCAGTCCCAAACTAGTTTTTGTTAATACAATGTTGGTATGAGCCACTACAGGCATTTAAAAATATAAAAAAAATGACACAAAGAAAAATAGTGGCATTTTGGGGTTAATATGGAAACGACAGTTACCATGGTGAATACACAATACTAACAAGAACTGTTAATGAAACATGGAAACTGCTCCTGTTGAATAGAATGAAAATCATACCTGCATTACTTTTATTTCGTGTAATTATCAACGTAACGGCGTTGCATGCTCGTAGTTTCTTTTGCACTTTATATACAGTGAGGCGATACACATAGACTATGGCGATACACAGCGCGCGCCGCCACATTTGCGCGTGCAATTGAGTGTGCGCTACGACTACAGTATAACGGCTGACAGGACAAGAAAGTCAGTTTTTCTGAGGTGAAAGACTTTATTTCATGTTATAACATAACATGCTATAAACACGCACGCAAAGTGGAAAAGAAGGGGCGGGGGCGCGGGGAGCAGTGCAGAGAGCTCCGGGTCAGCTGGCTTGGAGCAAGGATCACAGCGCAAATTTGAATTATATCGATATATGCGATATGGTCTAATTCCATATTGCATTTAAAATAGATATATATTCTTTATATCGATATATCGCCCAGCCCTAATCTCAACATAACTTTTTTTTTGTTTTGTTTTTTAGCACAGATATTGACTCGTATTACTCGTATAATACTCGTACTCGACAAAAGTGCTTTATCCGTACCGGATACTCGTTTCAGCCGAGAATCCGGCTCAACTCTAGTACTTGCTCAATTTATTTTGGATAATTTTTAACACAAAAAGTTACAGACTGCAGCTTTAAATATTATGCACAATTAAATCGCAATTAACATGATATTGCGCTTGATACGATTTGGCTTATTGCAATTATGAAATTGCAAAGGCTGCGATTATTTTTTATGCGCAGCTTGTTAGTGACGTATGGCTCTGTGATCAGTCATAAATGCTGCTCCATCTGAAAGCACTGCGAGTCGCTTGATAGAGATGCTCCGATCAATCGGCCGGAGATCCGTATCGGCCAGTAATCACATTTTATGACTTGACCGGTACTCACTAAACTTGGCCGATCTTACAGGCCGATCACAATTTGATGACGTCAAACGTGAGGAGGTACATGATGCGTGGGGACTTAAATGATCTGGCGACGCAGTCATGTCATCGCTGGTGTGAAATTACTATAATGTTTCGAGAAACAATGAAAACAATTAGCTATTTGCCATATGTTACAAAGAAATATCACATGGAGGAGCATTGTCCTCCAGAGCGAGAGCGCCTTACTGAAGAGTATGCTTCGCTCGCTCAGTCCACACAGCGCCGCTCGCTCAGAACGCCCTTTGTGACATGCTGGTTAGAAAACATGTGAAATAATGGGTTGCCCGTGCACGACTAAAGTTATTTTCTAGTCGACTAGTAGTTCATTAAAGCCATTAGACTAATCGCATATTTATATTAATTTAATTACTTAAATATACATGGGAGAGAAACCATAATGAGCGCTATCGTAATATATTGCCTATATTCCGCATCTCAAGCGCATGCATAAATCTTGCCACAAAGAACCGGCAAAAGTAATGTTTATGCAGCATGATGCATTTGAATTGTTTATTAATAAACTAGTGTTTTCTGGCTGTAAAGATACAGTTGGCAATGCTGACTCGCCATCTTCGCATGTAGTGAACGCGCCTATAGAGAGAAATGCACACGTCATACGGATTAGCAGAGAGTAGCCCATTTCTTATCGATTTGAATTGTTGTTTGTTTTTTAAGTAGACATTTCAAGCTTTCTACACATTTCTCAGGTCTGTGAGGCAATTACAGCTTATAAGCTGAGTTTCGGTTCATTTATGAGACGCGCTCCAGTTCACGCGCCGGCGCCTCCGTGTCCTGATTATATTGTCTGCTATTTGCTTCTTATTTATTAAATCCAGGCAATTGGTTGATGAAACATTGATTGAAATTAAAATACAATTTGTACAAAACGAAATTCACTTTAAAGAAAGGTTTTCTACAAAATAAAACTTAAGTGGTCAAAATCGTGTCTGAGCCACATCTCACGCAGTTCCCTTTTCTTATAATCAACATGGATGAAATTTAAAAAAGGGAGGGGTGAGATTTTCGAATAATACCCGGTGATCTAGGAATATTATGTTTGCTTGAAATGCCCATCCCTACTAATAAGTTGCATCAAACTACTCCAATTTGTTCTTTTAGGAGTTTAAATGTTTTAATTTTTTCCTGCTCAGACTTGTATTGAACAAAGTTTAAGTTACATCAGACTTCCCCATTTTAGGCAATTAAATGTTTATTTTGTCCTCCAAAGTTTACTATTGGACAATGTTTAAATAAACCTTGTGGGCTGCATCAGACTGCTCCATTTTTATTGTATTAATCTTTGTCTTATATTAAATACATTAAGCATTGGTATCGAGATCGGTATCGGCCGATCACCATGACAAGAAATCAGTAATTGGTATCAGCTGCAAAAATCCTGATCGGAGCATCCCTATCGCTTATACGCATCAAACATCTTTCCAAACATGAGAAGCATTTTTATCCAACAAAAGACAACATTAAAAAAAAAAAAAAAATCTAAGCGTTTCAATCTGCTGTTTATTCATCTTCAGCGATAGTATGATGCCCATAGGGATTTTTGGGAATAATGAGTGTTGTCTACTTCTGCGGCTGGGCAGATTTGGAGTGTCTGGCATTCAGATGGAGCAGCATTTACTACTGATCACAGAGCCGTACTTCAATGACAAGCTGCATAAAATAATTGCAGCCTTAGCCAAATCGCGTGCAGTTTCACTTCCATTAATCGTGCAGCCTTAATCTATACCTCACATTCAACTATGGAATGGCTTCAGAAAACTTGGGAATATAGTGTACGAAAACATTATGGGGCTTCATAATGTTGTTGTGCCTTTTGTGTGGTCTAACAATAACACAGAATAAGTGTACATACAACATTGGATTTGGATCGGTATTGTCTGGCCGATACCTGATCTGTCAAAATAATGGCACTATTGGAACAAAACTGATACGGTATCGGATCGGCGCACCCCTAAAAATATATTACTTATTTCTGTAGAGCTGGACATGTTAACAGGGATCAAATGAGTGAGTTCAGCTTTGAAAATGAAACTAACCTGTTTGTTCCTCAGTTTCTTCATGTTTCACTCTGGATGTTTCTTCAATCTTCATGTCTTCACTCTCCTCTTTAAAAAACGGCATCTTTGTTTGTTCCTCATTTTTTTCGTGTTTCACACTGAATGTTTCTTCAATCCTCATGTCTTCACTTTCCCCTTTAATAAAATCCATCTTTGTGTGTTCCTCAGTTTCTTCATGTTTCACACTAAATGTTTCTTCAATCTTAATCTCTTCACTCTCCTCTTTAATAAACTCAATCTTTGTTTGTTCTTCAGTTTCTTCTGGTTTCACTCTGAATGTTTCTTCAATCTTCATGTCTTCACTCTCCTCTTTAATAAACGCCATATTTATAGTGTTACTTGGACCTCAGTTGCCTCACCAGGAGTTTTTCTGTGTGTTTGTCCTGTTTAAAATGAGAACAATTAACAGAAAGAAAAATAAATCCCAACTAAATCTCTGTGAGCGTCTCAATCTGCTCTAGTTCAGTAGTTCAGCAAACTAGTAAGGGAGAGAGTCAGATTTAAATCACCTGATTACACACAAAACAATTAGCACTACAAATTTATCAAATAATAGAGATATAAATAAAAATGTAGCGCTTCGAATCACTTAATCATTTTGAAAAAGTATTTAATTCACTGCTCGCCAGAGACCGAATTGAAACGCACCTTTTGTTATTGACGGGGTTTCATTGTTACTTTACTCACACGACGTTCATAAATGTTAGATGATGCAACGTTACGCTTACTAATGCCTAATTCATTATGCGTCGCTTTTAAAACTTGGAAGCCGATTAAACGGTGTCTATCGTTTAAAACACAAACCTTTCTTCAGCCGAATCACAACAGATGCGGGAGCGCGGCGCCGCCTTATGACGTCACACTTGGAGACCAAATTAAAAGTCCTGTTCACACGCTGCAGGTTATAATGACAAAAGAAGTGCAGAGAAATTTACATAGATTTTATTTTATTTTATTATAAAATATGACAAAATTCAGAGCTGACTGTATTGGTGAAATACATTTAATAACCCAATGCTAAATAAAATAAACTATAGAAATATTTTGTAATAAAAATGACATCAGCAAAATATGAAAATATTTTATATGAAAATATAAAAAAAGCTAATTCATAATATTAAAAAAAAACTATAATAGTATATAAATAACACTAAAATATCACTGCTTTTACAGTATTTATTAATCTATGTTAATTAAATATGATCATTTTTAACAGTACAAGTTAATAAACATTAGTTAATTTATTGTAAACAAACATTAATTAACAATGAACAATAGTATATATTTTAGTGCTGTCAAATCGATTAATCGTGATTAATCACATCTAACATAAAAGTTTGTAAATATATAATATATGTTTGCGTGGATGGATGGATGGATGGATGGATATATATATATATATATATATATATATATATATATATATATATATATTTATTTATTTATTTATTACATGGCTAGGTTGAATTCTAATGTAGAATGCGGTCTGTTATTTCTTGATAACAGACCGCTGCTAAGTATAACACACCGTTGCCATGAAAAACAGAGCGTCGTTTATATGAGTTTAAACAGAGTATATATATGATTAATCGATTTGACAGCACTAGTATTTAAAAACTATAAACATTCTCAAATGTAACTAGTTGTCTCTGACTTTTTGACCCTAGTCTCGGACTTCTAACTACAGTCTTCACGTGTGATATTTCTTCCTCTTCCTCAGGAAGCTGGGTGGAGAGGCAGGGTAATGGTTTTTACACATACCCCAATGGAGACACATATGATGGTGAATGGCTCCAACATCAAAGGTAATTGAAATGCGGCTCTCTTTTCCACTGATCTAATCCAGTAACCTGTCGAATCTACACTCTAAAAAGTTGAACTATTATTTACAACAATCTTTTGGTGAAACATTTTTACACTCAAAAAAATTTAGTACATTTTAAAGCTGTGAAATCAATGAAATATACTGTATGAATTGAGTAAATGCAAGTAAAAAAATTAAGTAAATCTGAGTAACTGCATCTGGTACATTAACAAATAAAACTGAGTAGAAATAATTCAACATTTAAACATTTAAAAACCAATATTTATGAGTAACATTAACTTTTTTATTTTTATTACACTGTTTTAACATGTAGCCTATATACAATATTGCCTACATTTAAACTCAATTGGCAAAGGTGCATTATCGCCACCAACTGGGCTGGAGTGTCTATTATTCAAGCTCTCAACGGAAGAATCACGGGTGTGACGCATTTGGCAAAATAGGTCCACAAAAGCGAAATAAACCTAAAATTCTCGGGACAGCAGCATGTGTCCAAATTTTAATCTTAACCGTTCTATTTCATCAGATACGATCTGTAAACAGTAGGGGTGTGACGAGATTAAAACGCGACGAGATTTCTCGTCGAGGTGAAACTTTGTCTCGTGAGTTGTTGTGATGTCAGTGATGGAGCGTGAGGGTGAAATTAGTATTGAAGATGCCCCTGCCACTTTTAAATCATTTGTGCAGGGTTCTCAAGTCTCACGCATTGGCCGTGAGACACACGCAATTCAACCAGTTCACACGCTCACACGCCACACCATGTATTTCTCACGCTGAAAAGGCAATGCCAACCAAGTTGTCCTGCAAGCTTTATAACGTTGTGTACGAGGCGCACGCACACAAAGTGTGCACGCACACGCACCGTACGTTCGTTACTAGGTAACCAACAACATCGCGCGAACGCGCTGGTTTTGTGCTGGTGTAATGCATTGGTCAAAAAAAGTAGTTTTTTTTTTTCTGACAGACCAGCCCATGAAACATGTAGATCAGCGGCCCATTGGTTCTTTTCTTGATTGACACTGGGCTGGCCCAATCACAACTTTAAACGAGTGAGCGAGCGTGCAGCAGTGTCAGTGTGTATCTGTCAAAATAGTCTGCGAGATGGAGAAGAAACGCAAGGAATGTGCAGAGAAATAGCGTGAAACAATAGAAACTGGCCCTTAAAGCAGACACTGTAAACTGTGTCAAAATATACAGTATGTTTTCTGCCCTTCATCAGCTCCTGTGATGATGATGATAGTGAGGAGGATCAGGAGAGAGATGAGTAATCCGCGGTAAGCATAACTACTTTCAAAACACTTAGGCCATGTCATGAGTGTAGGAACCCATAACCCAGTTACAGATTATTTCCATATCTGCATATTTGACGATTACCGCAATTCACTAGAAATTTAATGAGAGGCGTTTGTAAACCATGTTTTCCGCCAAAATAAAAGCTTGATGCAGTTTGCGTCAAAATAAAAGATCATGTGCTTATCTCTTTCAAGTATAGAAATAGGTACAAATCTAATTATGAAAGTTTCCTTTATTTTTTAGTGCATTTGTTTTTACAAAATATGGCTATTACGGTCATAGGATTAATATTATAACTATTATTATGTAGTAGGTGTAATGTAAATAGACACTGTAACTAAAAGAGGTTTAAATTTTTCTTTGTTTAATTTGCACACTGAATATAGTTTGGAGCTTTTAATTTTGAACTCTCAAAGTGCACCAGATTGATGGATTTAACATTAAAATGCAAAAAAAATTCTCACGAGGGGCAATTTGTTATATTTTTGTATATTTGTAATTTGAAATATAACATTAAATAGTATATTTGATGTGATGAATTGCTCTGTCATTTATCAGATTTACCAATTGTTATAATTTCAATTTGTGCTGGTTAATTATGAACAATGGGTAAAATTGGGGGGCGGGGACAGGCGGGGGCGGGCCTCCATTAAGGCTCCTCCCCTAACCGCATGTGATCTCACTCCAAGCTTTTGATAAAACTTGAGAACCCTGTTTGTGTGCCAGGCCAATCACACACACACTCACTCACTCGCGCACACACACACACACACGCTCACTCACTGTTGCTCGCACTCTCACTCACTCGCGCTCAACCCGTCGTGGAGGACCGTTAAAATTAAACATGCTAGTCTTTCTGTCGTGATGTCCTGAAGCATCGCAGACGCGTAGGTTATCGCCCACTATGACACACTATACGAAATGAAACGATCGAATCTTGCGTCCCGACGCCCGTTGTCCGAATCTCCACGAAACGGATCGTGCTAAAATAGTGTAATCTGAACCAGGCAGGTAATAAACATTTGACCTATCACGCAAAGAACCTAACAACCTATTAAAGCACTAAGACATGGGAACAGTATAGCTAACATTCACATATCACAAGTCATATCGACATCGCAATATTAAACAATGTTATCACACATCGCAGCTTTTCCTCATATCGTGCAGCCCTGCCCAAAGGTCTCAACTGCTGCCAGAAATCGTCGACATGCTTATATTCTTGAAAAAGAACATGACCATAATCTTAGGCTGTTCTGTGTAGTTAATTTATCTCTTTTTCATGCTTGAAGAAAAAATTTGTTTCTGTTTGAACTTGTAGTTTTGAGAGAGCAGTACTTTGATTATGGATACACACTTACTGTTTGCATTTAAAGTGTTATTTCAGTTATTTATATTTATTTTATTTATACTGTTTTATTTTTTTATGTTCGATTTGTGGAAAGGAGTTAGATTTCTCATGTGAAATCGTACAGGGGAGAAGCCAGACGGTAGAGTTTATAGCAAAACATTTTGCAGTGTTTGCATGTCCTTTACTGCATAGAATTAATTAAAATACTGTAGAAGTAAAATAACATTCATTACAAGTTGATTTCAAAATGCACCTAAATTGTTTTGCATTTTGTGATTTTCAGTTGAATAAAATACTATTTTCCATTCATATATTTCATCATTGAGGATTTCTTAAAAATTGTGTAAAAATCTCGTCTTGTCTCGTTCTCGTGAACCCAATCTCGTGTCTCGTCTCGTCTCGTGGAGTAAGCGTCTCGTCACACCCCTAGTAAACAGGGCTTTAAGTGTAAAATACCGAACTTGTCCTTTAAACATTCAGGTAGCCTAATTCAAGTGTAATCAACCAGTCTGTTCCCTTACGAGAACGGTTATCTCGTATTGCATTGCAAACACTATGGGAAAACTCCTTTTCTCGAGAATATTGAAGCCTTTATTTTAAAACGCAGTGCAGCTGCACAGCGAGCACATCATAGCTGGTTAAAGCGTGCTGATTGGCTGTGCTGCTGACCTTCTCCGGATAGAAAGCCTTCTCGCCGCCGAATCAGCCCTTCAGCGGAACTGCTTCAGCGCCTGGCATTTTCCTCGCCGTCAGCTGATCGCCGTTTCCCTGTGGCATCCAACGAACATATCCTTTCAAAGCTTCTTTCTAAAAGAGCAGAGCGCGTTGTTGCAAATACCGCTCCCCGTCTGTGAGACCTACGGGATTCCCCTGCATGTGTCTGACTCGGTGTGCTGTCTTCCTCGGCCCTGAGCACGCAGAGGCAGCGCTCACTCAAGGCGGCTGTCGTTCCTGCGACAGTATGCCTGTTTCAGTGCTCCGGTCCAGGCTCGCTCTCGCTACGTCAGAGAGTGGGCCCGCCCACCTTCCGTCTCCGGCGCCCTCTGAGCCCCGTAGGAAGAAGCGGCGCGAGCAGATGATCCACGAGCGCGGTGATTCAAGCGCGTGTACACCGGGCCAGTCCCCGCGTGCCTCGCCCACACCAGGATCTGACACTTCTCCTGTGCTGTTCGTCAAGAGCGATCAACGCCCCTCTCTCGACGCGGCTGGACTCGTCTCTTTCGGCGGATCAGCGGAGGAGTTTGATGACTCGGTTTCCGTGGCGGCATCTGAGGGTGAGGATTGGTCGGGCTCCGCAGACCCCGCCCCTCCCTCTCAGTCTGAATGAGTCGACACCAGTGCGAACATTGACGCTGAGCTTCTCCGTGTCATTACTTGCGCTATCGACGAGCTGGGTCTTGACTGGCTTCCACCAGAAGAGTCCACTAGAAGCCGCCTCGACGAGTGGTTCCTGCCGGGGCGCCAACAGGCCCCTCACCAGCGTGCCGCTCCATTTTTCCCAGAGGTTCATGATGAGCTCACAAAATCCTGGCGCACACCCTTTTCAGCACGCACACGCTCTACTGCCTCTTCCACGCTCTCATCCGTTGACACCGCTGAAGAAAAAGGTTACGTGAAGCTCCCACCACTGGAGGAAGCGGTCGCCGCCCATTTGTGTCCTCCCACTGCAGGCAGCTGGAGAGCAAAGGCCGCGCACCCATCCAAGCCGTGCAGAACCTCTTCTGCACTCGCTGACCCTGCATAGACCGCCGCCGGCCAGGACGCCTCTGCACTACACACCATGGCGATTTTTCAGGTGTTCTAAGCGAAGCTCCTCTGTGCTATGGATGAGTTGGGACCTGATCCAGACTCCTTCAGAGACCCCCGCAGCGCCACAGACCTGGCCCTGCGGGCGACTAAGACCACCGCTCAGGCCATTGGCCGTAACATGGCCAGCTTGGTGGTGCTGGAGCGCCACTTGTGGCTTAACCTGACAGAGATCAGGGACGCGGACAGGACCGCCTTCCTCAACTCCACCAGTCTCCACTACAGGTCTCTTCGGCCCTTCCGTTAAGGGATTCGCGAAACGTTTCACCGAAGCCCAGAAGGCATCTAGTGCTATGAAGCACTTCCTTCCAAAGCGCTCCAGCTCTGCTTCACGGCGCCCCAAGAGCACACCGCAGCCAGCGAAACCAGCGCCTCAGGTCCACCAGCCCCGCCCAGTGGCTGAGACCAGCCAACGCTTCAAGCCAGCGAAACGTTACCCACTCCCCAAGCGCCAGGGCCCTTGGCCAAAGCTCACGCTGGATCACGAGCCTAAAAATCCGAGGGGGCCATGTCCCACTGCGGCTGGACTACCCCCGAAGATTGCTCGAGTGCCTCTCACAGCCCCTTCTTCAGTTCAGGCGGCTGGAGTTGTGTTAACTGCAGATCATGGGCCCGTCATTTGTCATGCACCCCTGCACCCAAGCACTGTTTTAACAGCGACCCACACAGAGCACGAATCGAGCAAATTTCTTCACAAAAACGTCTGTCAAGTCGGGCCCCCGGGTCTGGGCGCTCCACCTTCAGATATAATCCAGCCACTGGCTTATCGGGCTCTGGCTTGGCAAGCCATCCCCGAAGTGTCAGATTGGGTGATGAATATCATAAAGCGGGGTTACTCGCTTCAGTTTGCCCGCAGACCCCCACGCTTTCGCGCTATAATTCACACCACGGTAAGGAGCACTGTATCTCATGTCCTCCGCTCCGAAGTGTCGAATCTGCTGACAAAAGGGGCTATCGAGAAAGTTCCCGTGTCACAAAGTGAGTTGGGCTTCTACAGCCGTTATTTTCTCATTCCGAAGAAAGACGGCGGTCTGAAACCCATTTTAGATCTCAGACACCTGAACAAGGCCCTCATGGTACGGCCATTCAGGATGCTCATGACCAGACACATCCTGGTGCAGATTAGCCCAGGAGACTGGTTCTTCTCAGTAGATCTGAAAGATGCTTACTTTCACATTCAAAAAATTATGACAAACCTCACGTTTATAACATGAGCCTTCTCAGAGGTAGAAATCCGAGCCCCCTGCACCTCCTGGATGGTCATGTTTTGATACACGCAGCCCCTGTGGCCATAAAGGGATGCTAGTTATGCTGAGAAGTACCCGTAAAACTTCCAGAGATTCTTGTATGTCGGGTCACTCTCCAAATGGGCTAAAAAACAACAAAGAGTAAAATCTTTGCAATTGAAAATGGCAAATTTATTTTTTAACTCCATGAGTTAACTCCATGGGAGTACATTAAGCTGAAATGTTTGAATAAAATAACTTACTCAGAATGTCAGGGATGGCTTTTTTGGCCAGCTCCTGGCACTTAAGGAGGGTCACCTTGCTTAAGACACACTCCTCTTTCATGGCCTTGACCGCCACCTGGTGCATCAAAGTTCAAGTTACTTTATTTATACCCGAAGGTGGATTTTGTTAGCGGTAGAGTCACACACCATCACATTATCACACATCATCACATTACCACACATCATCAAAAATCATCAAAAAAGTTATTATCGGTCAAGACTAAAATAATACATCAACATACGTAAAAATTGTATTTAAGATACAAGTAAAAAAGATTTAAATACGTAGGTAAAAAATGTTTTGCAGTAAACGCGTATAAAACTAAAGGAATAGAATACTACATACTTATTGTATATTACAAAAAACAGAATGAACACTTGTGCAAAATATAGCTATAACTTATTCCTCAATATAATGGCTGCAGGAACAAAACTATTCTTGTGTCTTTTTGTTTTACACCTACGCCCGGAGGGTAGAAGCTGGAACTCTGTGTGCAGTGAATGAGAACTGTCGTTTAAAATTGTACTAGTTATGCGCTGTACCTGTTTTGTGTATAAGGTCTCCACGTTAGGCTGTTGCTCACCAATCAGCCTGCTAGACCACTTTACTATTTGGTTGAGTGAGTTTTTATTTTTCAAAGTGAGATTCCCAAACCAGGCTGCTAGTGCAAATGATAAAACTGCCTCAATAAAAGCGTGATAAAATAGGGTCATGATGGATTTATCAACCTGGAATTTCCTCAATTTCCTCAAACAAAACAGGCGCTGATGCCCTTTTTTACATACCACTTCACAGTTAGTTCCAAATGTGAGTTTGGAGTCTATTATCATCCCCAGGTATTTATATGTATCGACACATTCAACAGTTTGACCATTGATTGATGTAATTTCTTGTGTTTGGGATTTTTTTTCCCTAAAATCAATGAGCATGTCATTTGTTTTAACTACATTTAGTTGAAGGTGAGACGCCTCACACCATTCAACAAAGTCATAGATGACTGGACCGTGGCCTGTTTCACTGTCTTGGAGCAGGCTGACAATTACTGAGTCATCTGCGTATTTAATTATAGTCCTGTTTTCCCACCTGCTCTGGCACATATTTGTGTACAGGATAAAAAGCAAAGGTGAGAGTACACATCCCTGTGGAGAGCCTGTTGATGAACAGACTTTTTCAGAAAGATTGCCATTCACTCTCACTCTTTGCGTCCTGTTTGTTAAAAAATTGAGGATCCAGCCTACCAGGTTATTGCTCAAATCAAACTGTTCTAGCAGCCTTGTGGTTAAAATATGAGGTTGAATTGTATTAAAAGCTGAGGAGAAGTCAATAAATAAAAGTCTGGCATGTGAGCCATTGTTATCTAAATGCTTAAAAAGTAAATTAAGTAAAGTGACTGTGGCATCTTCCACCCCCCTACGGGGTCTGTACGCAAATTGCAGAGGGTCAAGTAAATGCTCAGTTTTTCTCAATATTTCAGACCTCACCAATTTTTCAAATACTTTCATCACTATTGATGTGAGTGCCACTGGTCTAAAATCATTAAGGGTTTTAGTGGTGTTTGATTTAGGAACAGGGATAACCACAGCATCCTTCCAGACCTCAGGTACTAATTGTGTCTCTAAAGACTTGCTAAAAATGTAATGGAAAGGAGTACTCAATTGCTTTGCACAGGTTTTGAAGTGCGCCCACAGATGTTATCTGGACCATAGCTTTTATTAACTCTTATAGAGAGGAATGCTTTTTGCACTTCTGTTTGCGTTATATTAAAATGTTGAACGTCTACAAGCTGGTTACTCAAATTATCAATCTCATTGCTAAAATCTAAAATATTAAAACGATTGTAAAATTTAAGAGCACTGGCCAACTCAGTATCTGAACTGAAACCATTCAGCTTGACTGGGCTGCTGCTCTTTAGATTCTGGAGGCCTGCTATGGTTTTCATACTGTCCCAGGCTGACCCAAGGTTGTTTGTTGCCATCTTGTTCTCCAGTTTGTATTTATAGTCTCGTTTTGCTTTGAGAATTCCTATTTTTAGATCATTTTTTGCTATTTGTAGTTCAGCAATGTCACCCCCCTTAAAACATGAGTTTTTTTTCTGTAAGCTATCTTTAACAGTTTTAGTTATCCATGGTTTGTTGTTAGGGTAGATTTTCACCTGTTTACATGGGACAATCATGTCTCTACAAAAAGCAATATATGAGCATGTCACATCAGTCCATTCATTTAGGTCATCCCCACAGGACTTTTGAAACATTTCCCAGTCTGTGCAATCAAAGCAATCTTGTAAGCATAATACGGATTCATCAGTCCAGTCCTTAATTACTTTAATTTGAGCTTTATGTCTTTTTAGGACAGTTTTGTATGTTGGCAGCAAATGCACACAGTTATGATCCGCTAAACCCAGCGGCGATAAGGGCAGTGATTTGTAAGCGTATTTTATAGATCCATAGCAGAGGTCCAAAGTTTTATCCCGTCTGGTACGACAGGAAACATACTGGTAAAAATTTGTCAATGTTTTCTTAAAACATACATGATTAAAATCACCCAGTATGAAATTTGGCGCCTCGGGTGAGAGTGATTGCATTTTCTGCACGGTTTCAAAGATGGTGTTAGCAGCCGCCGCAGCGTTCGCCCTTGGGTGAATATAGACTGTCGTAATAAAAAGTTGTGGAAATTCACGGGGTAGGTAGAAAGGTCGTAGCGATACTGATAAAAGTTCAACATCTGATGTGCAGATACGTTCTCTTACAGTCACAGAAGTGCAGTATCGTTTATTGAAATATAAACATACCCCGCCACCTTGAGATTTCCCCGTTACCTCTCTCTCTCGATCAAGTCGATAAGGTGCCCCAAATCCATCAATTGATAAATCGGTGTCCTGATCATACTCCGTCAGCCAGGTCTCTGTGAAAGCCAGGACACAACACTCCCTGAAGTCCTTCAGAAAGCTGACGTTTCCCTGGAGCTCGTCCATTTTATTCCTCAGGGACTGGACGTTCCCGAGGATCATGGAGGGTAGAGGAATACGAGAAAGCCGCTGTTTTCGGAAGCGTTTCCTGACGCCTCCCCGCTTGCCTCGCCTTCTCTTTGCCGCTGTTTTACCCCCTGGGTCTTTTAGAATACAATCAGGCAGTTGTGACGTGTTGTCTGTCCCGCACGTTATCCCACAGTTCAGTTGCAGCAGTGTAGTTCTGGTGTACTGTAGCCTTCCATGGCTAACAGCTCCTTTGACGAAGTCGGAGATAAATAACCCAAAGAAGAGCGTCCAGAGGGCAGAAACGATTCTAATATCCATTTTGTATACACGCATACATAAACGACGCAATACAAATAGGAACAGGACCGTAAGAACTTTACCAATAAAATAAAGGAAGGAAAAACACAAACACGAGAGCTCTAAAACTTCCACGACAAACTTTCACTCACTCTCACTCTCACTGCCGGTCGCAGCGTGCGCATGCGCCCTACGCAATGTCATAGCCTCCTCCTCCTCCTCCTCATCCAACGGCATCGTAGCATCCTTCATCCCGGGGAGTTCAGCTTCCAAATCAAGTGTGGAGACCACGGGCACCTCCGGGTTAGACGCCCTCAGTGCACTCAGTTGTTCCAGAACTTTTCTGCGCTTGCTGACCATCAGCGCATCACTCCTGGCTGTCTCCGAGAGCTCGATGTGAGACTTGATGTGCCGGTCCAAGCGAGAAGTTTCTTTACTGCAGCCTAGCACCAAACAGTGTCCTTGATGGACATTAACCCGTCCGGACTCCAGTGAGAGCAAAAACTTTCTCTTCTTTGTTTTGTACATTATGAGTCACTTACAGGTGCTGGCCTAGTCGCGCGTACATGCGACAGCAAAGCGTGCACGATTCAACATGCATTGTTAGATTGATGCTGCAGGTTCAGGATCTAGTAGTGATGAGTTGTTCATGAACGATCCGTTCATTGCGTTTGTCACTTGACAAATGAACGAAAGACTCGGAAGGTAAAGTAATTATTTATGTTCCCTGTAAATTATTTTTGACTGCATTATAATGATTTCTTAATTCAGAATATGATCAAGATTGCGTAGGTGGATGTGTTCGGGGAATTTGCCTGTTAAAGGTATAACATTTAAAGCCCCTTAAATGAATGAAATGACTCGAAAAAAGATTCTTTCACTTTGATGAACGAGATCGAACAAGAGAGTAAGTAAAATGATCCGAACTTCCCATCACTAGGATCTAGAGAGTTGTGTGATGTCAAACTCTGAACACAGGACTTGTCGCATGAGTTCCCTCAGCAAAGATCAGTGGTGGATCCTTCCAGCATCATGAATGTGATTTCTTCGACATGCAGGCACCCGATGCGGAGTGTCAGAGTGGGAGAGAAGGGCCGAATTCGACCCCTGCCCGCGGTTTTCCTTGGACGGTGTAGATTCTCAAATCCTGAGAGCAGAGTTTCTTGTGAACGTTCAGTTTTTGGAGAAGTTGGGTGGAGATGAAGTTCTCCACAGAACCTGAGTCGATGAGGGCTTGCGATGAGACACAAACGTAGGGGGTTAGGAAATGCCCCATAGTACGGGACAGATAATTTATTTGAGGTGGAAGTTGATTAGTACTCACTGCCGGGCGTGGTGGTCGAACGGGACAGGCTGTGATGACGTGACCTTCTCTCCCACAGTACAAGCACAGATGGTTCAGAATTCTTCGTTGATGCTCAGCATGGGTTAGGTGATAGGAATCCACTTGCATGGGTTCAGGTGCTGGAAGGGCGACTGATGGTGCCGAGGGTGGAGGACATGCAGCGGAATTCGGAAGAGAGCAGGCGGTAAGACGTTGAGAAACTCGGATGGTTTTTTAATAAATTTTTCAATTCCCATGGCGTCGTCATACACGACCATTAGCCGACGGAAATCTGCGTTGAGTCCTTGAAGGAAGACAGTGAGAAGTGCAGTTTCATTCCAGCCACTAGCGGCCGCAAGAGTGCGAAACTGAAGAGTGTAAGTGCTGACAGAGTTTTTGGCTTGATGAAGGTTAAATAACTGGTCATGAACTGATAAATCTGATGCGGCTGACCAAAAACTTCTTTGAAGTGGCTGAGGAAGGCTGACAGTGAGAAGGTAACTAGGGCGTTGGATTGCCACAGTGACTGAGCCCACTGCAACACGCGTCCGGATAGCAATGAGATAACAAAAGCCACTCTGGCACGATCATTGGTGAACTGAGACTGCATCTCAAAGTATAGGGAACACTGTAGGAGGAATCCGCTGTAGTCCTCCGCCTCACCGGTGAATGTCGCTGGTCAGGCCATGGGACTAGCAGAGGCAGCGGATGAAGTAGTGGGTGAAGAGTGCTGGAGTGACTGGCGTGCAGCGTGAACGACATCGGCGGGAATGGAAGACAGATGACGGAAGACAGGATGATCGGTGACGAAGCACAGAGAGGAATCTTCGAGGTAAGTAGTAGAGACTGAGAGTTCACGTGTAGACGAGATCAGACAAAGAAGTGAAGGGGAAGTGTCTCTTTATAGTGAGCGTGGTAGATGATGTGGTGCAGTGAATTAGAACTCCGGGGAGAGTGAAGGAGTGGGCGGAGCGTGCTGATCTGGTGACTCGTTGTAAGTTGACAACTCCAATTTCATTATATTTGAAAATGGTGGAAAATGGAGACGTGGCTGTTTTCAAGTGTAAGTACTTTATAAAACACTTTTTGTTTCTTTGTGGTTAAATTGTATATGTTTAACATCATATAAGTATGTGTTTATCATATTTTCATCATATTTTATGTGTTTATTAATTTTTATTATGTCTGTTGTACATCTGTAAAGTTACTTCCACTCACACACTCAATTACACTTGCACACATACACGCACACACTCACACAAACCATGTTGGTTGTTATGTATGTTTTGTTTTTATTGTATCTGTCACCTGCTGTTATGTATGTTTTGTTTTTGTTGCATATAAAAATAAAAATAAATCCTAAGTAAACGATTGACGTGTTAAAAGTTTAAATAATGTAAATCGAGGGTACAATTTTGTGAATTGGCTGCAATATGACAATTTTATCATTATTATTACCGAACAGAATGAGCTAATGCCTGTCAACTAGCTAAGTTAACACTGGTGCTCTTCAGTCATTTCTGACCGGAAAATGTTCTGTTTTGAATTTCTAAAAATCACAGCTTCATCGGAATGATATGAAACTTGGTGACTTTTATGGCATTAGGTTTGTGAACACACAAAATGTTTTGCTCACATCAGGTGCACAGTGGTTAAAGACTCTATGACATGTGTTTATAAATGTCTTACACTTCATTCGTAGATTACCACTTCAAGAATCAAAAAGGCATAAGCTCTACTAATGTTATCTAAGAATGTATATGTAACACATTTACAAGTGATGAATAGTTTACACTTTAGATTAGGGGATTATAAATCATTTACAACACTTTCTGCATCCCCTAATCTAAAGTGTAAACTATTCATCACTTGTTAATGTGTTACACTTGCCTGTTACAAATGATCTGTACATGTATTCAAGGCATTTACAACACGTTCTGCACACTCTAATTGCTACATACATAAAAAAATAATAAAAAAAATAACATTATTTATTTAACATTTATGAAACACATATTCATGTTTTGTAAATGATTAGTTAATCATTTACTAATCAAATGTAAATGACTTATAACTAAATCTACAAAACATATAATGAACATATCATTTATTAATCATTTATGAACGCATAGTCATGTTTCGTAAATAATTAGTTAATCATTTACTAATCACTTGTAAATGACTTGTAACGGAATTTACAAAACATACATAAAATGTTAGTATATCACTTGCTAATCATTTATGAATGTTCTGTAAATGATTAGTTCATCATTAACTAACCACTTATAAATGACTTACAACTGAACGTTATTATAAAGTGTTACCTAATTAAATGAAAATCAATCAATTTTAATTATGCCCGATGTGTCAGTTCTTTTTCCTATAGATCAAGGTTTTTTCAAAAGTCTTCCAATGCATTTTTTCGTTTTAAAAAAACTCCTTTGTTTCGGACGAAGTCCCTGATGTTTTGGATCGTTCGTCCATGCAGAATTTTTTTCTCTGCAGTTTTGCACGCATAGCACTCCTTTAGAGAGGCAAGATGCCCCTTGATTATGTGACTTTTAAAGTGCTTGAAAACTGCGTCCACTTCTGGTTTCGCCCATGGCTTTTTCACATAGTTTGACCTGCTATGTGCTAAAAAGAAAAAATACAAATAAGATCAAAATATGTTAGTAATTATCCCTCCAGCTCAAATTAGTTGCATTGTGATATTACAGTTTTGCTTAAATTTAAACAATTTATTCTAAAGGATCTTACAAATTCAGTTTATACCTTTGTTTGTTTTGTTTGTCGTAATCACAGTATGGTTAACTGCATTTGTTTCCATATATTCACCTGTAAAATAAGAATTTGGAGAGAAACAAACAAACAGCTTATTGCATGCATTTCAAAATAATAGTTTAATGACCAGCCAAACAACCTCTTACATTACCATTTATAGGCAGCATGGAAATAACTGGTGTCTAACAAACCAAGACACCTTGTCATGCAAATTTAACATGACAAAGAATAAGATGTCTTGATCTTTTGAAATAAACATTTTAAAGAGCAGCAAGCTTTTGTATTTTTCTATTGAGATGTGTTTTTAAATAAACATTGCAAGCACATTTAATTTAATATCATTTCAGACTTTAACTTTCATTACACACCAGAAGTATCATCCAGATGTTCCTCATCTTCACTGTCACTTTCACTGTCCTCGACTTCTGCAAATTCTAAATGAGGGGGACAAATGCAATAAAAAATGTAATGGTTATAAAAACATAGGTCTGATTTACTAAATATAAAGTTTATTGTTACAAACACACCCACAAATTGTGTTCTGGGCTGAACAATATTTGCATGTAATTTTAACTGAAGTGCCCATATTATGCTCATTTACAAATTAGCTGCTAGAATACATTTAAATGATTTTAAGTTTAATAACACATTATTTTTCTCATACTATACACCAGATGTTCCCAACCACATTCATGTAGCCCCCCAACACTGCACATTTTTTCTGACACAACCATTTCAGGTCTTGGAGCAGGATGGGCAAACTCAGTCCTGTCCTACAGAGCTTAATTTCAACCCTAAACAAACACAACTGAACAAACTTCAGGATTAGCAGAAGGCTACAGCCAGATGAGATAATGTATATCAGGGTTGGAGCTAAACTCTGCCGGACAGTGGCCCTTCAGGACTGAGGCTGTTTCTCAATATGCGTTATTGTTTCAAGCTCAAGGGTTTATCTCTTGCAAGTGAAGAAATTAGGACAAAAGTATTGTAATTTCCCTATACTGTAGTGTAATTAAAATATATGAATTCATTTTCATTTATTTTACAGTGCATTTGTTTTACAATATATTGATATTACTGTTATAGGAATAATTACATAAATTTTACAATTTTACAATTGTTTACAATGTCTGGCTCCGCCCCTGTTCTGGGCTCATCTGCTCACCTGTAAAAGCATCATTTAAAAGGTGTAAACTGAATTTGATCTTTTAATATCAATGTTTTAATACATTAAGCCACTTTAAGGGTGGGTTGCAATAATGAAATACTGGATCTTAAGTGCCCAAAACTTGTATCTTGTTCATATACTTTTTTTTTTAAGACGGAAAATTGACATGCTTGTGCTGCAGTTCTATGGCTTTTTGCCCTCCAGGGCAAATTAATTATTAATTATCCCTTTAATGAAAGACACCTGAGAGAATGCTAATTAATTTCTTTACAGTTACTGGAAAAGTGCATGTGAGTTTGGTCAGGGTTTTAACTAAACTCTGCAGAACCCTGCACTAAGGTATCATGAACACTGATACCATGAATGTCTGTAAAGGTGCTTTGAAACATGTATTGTAAAAAGTGCTATACAAATAACATTGATTTGACATGCTTAAATATAAAAATAAATAAAAAAAATACCTTGAATTTCATCGAGAGATTTTCCCTGAAGGTCTGCAACAGTTCCTTTTTCCAATGCTAAAAGAATTTTGGACATTTTTGCGACCTGAACTGTTGCATCAGGCAGTCTGTAGTAATCTCTGTGAACCCTTATATCATGGCCCAAAAAATCAGCGAGTTGGTCCATCTCATTGTTTTTCAGGTTAAGTATCTGCGATGTTGTTGCAACCTGTTTCCGCAACTGAGTGGATCTCAAGGATTGAGGCTGCTTTGCTCCAGATTCTTCTGCAAACTTTCTAACACAGTCATGTCCTCTGAAATATGTCAGACATTTTGGAACTGCGAACAAGTATCCATTTTCATCCAGGACATTGCAATCCTTTCTTTTTTCTATCAGCAATCTGAGTGCGTTTACAAGATTCGGGGTCAGCAAAACAGCAACTTTCCGGTCTTTCTTTCCCTTTAGTTCAACCCTAGTCAAATAGGAACTAAGACGTTTCTCATAGTTTGACAGTCCGAATTCTGGAAGAGTAGATGAGGCATCCCTTTCAATAAAATTACTTAGTTGCATTCTCGAAACTTCTCCAGAACGTCGTCTGTTGAAGGTAATTATTCTTGTGAGACAGACTCTGGCAAGGTCAGAATAATTCTGCATTGAAGCAGCTTTTTCCAATTTGTTGTAGGCTGATTCAAAAACCTTCTCAAGATGTTTGGTCAACATCTGGATGTCTTCTGTCCGTGGTAGATTTATTGTTTTGTTGTATTTCTTTTCTTTGGCAGACATCCGTGCAGTGTAAGATACACACTCTGTCCACTTTGTCCTGTACAATGTTTGGAACTCTTCTGCACATTCTCTGAGTTCTTTATCACCTGCAATGATTGCATTGCACTGGATGATTGAGCTCACTTGTAGTAAGTGTTGTCCAATCTTTAATGCAAAACTTGGTGCTTCAACTGTCTTTTCATCCTTGCTAAATCCTGCAACTTCTTTAGCAGCTTTAACAGTAGCCATGAAATTTACTGGCTTTATGACATCTTCCAGGGTGGTAATGGACGAGTTCTTTCGAATGTGCATTAAAAATCTGCCAAGGTCACGAATTTTTTGGCGTATATGTCCATGCCTTGATAATTCACGGCCATGTTTATTGAAAAGAGATTGCGCAAACTGTAAAAGACATGGGTCACTTCGTACCACACTTGCAACTTCATCATTTCGCATACTTCCAAGGAGTTTTAAGACACCATCTGAAACAGTACCTGAAAATGCAGCCTTTGCCACTGCAGCAAGCCCCAGTACTCTTTTTGTTCCCTGATTGTTTTCATGATGTTCTTTTTTGGCTGAGCACCTTTTCATGTGCCTCCAGAGTTCCTTTCGAACAAACATTCCATGACAATAAACACAATACTCGTATGATTTAGAGTTTTGTTTTATTGAGCAACGTTTAACTTTCAGCACACCTGTTCCTTTCTTCAGGACATTATTGTTGTGCAAAAAGTTGCCTTTATTTCTCAATGCCTGAAGCAATTCCTTCCTTTTTTTGGAGTGAGCTGGGAAACTGAGTGCTTCAGCAATTTCAACATTTTCATTTTCATGGGCTTTGAAATGTCGCGCTATTTTGCTTTGCGCTTTTCCACAGACAAAACAGAAATTTTTACCACATTTGGATACAGTGGTTTTGTCATGTGAAAACGAGACTGAATCTCTTGGGATGGAGGAATTTCTCTCATCTATTTTAGGTGTCATGCACACTTCCATAGCTTAATTTGTAGTTATGCTGGTAGGGCTTGAGTCATGTGAAAGGGACAGATTTTCAAGTGAATCTCTTGGTGTCTCCTTTAGGCTGGATGATTTTTTCTTATTGGTCAAGTAAACTTCCAGAGAGTTGTTGCTGATAGGGCTTTCCAAGTCATGTTCTATGTTCGAGTTAGATTCAGACATAGATTCAGAATCAGGGACAAATTCTTCGCCTGACGACAATTCTCCTTCACTGCTTTCAGATAAATCCTGTACAAAATAAAACATTTTAGGCAGCATTATTAGTTTCTTCATGTACTATTAGTGAAAGTAAATGTACAGATGTGACTGGATTTTAGAAATCTAATGTAGAATTTTTGTTTTAATGTTTCAGTTATTTGCCGCAGCTTGTTACCTTAATACTCTGAATTATTTGTTCATAGAAGATGTTTGGCAATCATTATAGCGAGTGGTTATTGTCATGAATTATGTGACTGTTCCTTTTTTTGGCCATGTGATGTCCTCAGAGTTTTTTTGTGTTATGCCTGTCACGTGTTCTCATTATTGATTTGTTAGTTTCACCTGAACCTTGTTAAGCTGCCTATTTAAAACCCTTGTCGTCTTGAGTTCTTTGCTCAGTCTTGAGTTGACACCAGTGCAGTCCTGTTGACTAAACCTGTCCGTGAGTTACTCTCAGCAACATGACATCATGACTTTGCGTAAACATACACGCCACTTTCAAGTCAAGTGGTGTGTTATCTATACGCATTTTGAGCTATCCGCGTGTATGTTCACACCGAAACGAACCGTCATCTTCCGCGTGTATGTCTACGCCGTTAAATGTCAGAGTGATTTTGCGTGTATGTGTACGCCGTTAAATGTCCGAGCGAAACGGAGCAAAATGTATATCTACATCTGGGGATCGATTTTTTTTTCCCCTAGGATGGTAGGGGAAGACTCATAAATGCTACCTGTCTTCTCTCCAGAGTCTTACCCCCTGCTCCTAAGTCTCTTAGTCCTTTCGAGCAGTCCCAAGTCCCTTCCGAGTAGCATGAGCTGAGTGAGATTTTCAGTAAGAAGACAGCCATATCACTGCCTCCTCACAGACCCCACGATTGTGCGATTGACCTCCTTCCAGGTGCCTTTCCCCCACGTGGTAGAATCTTCTCCCTCGCATCCAATGAGACCAAAGCCATGGAGGAGTATATCACAGCCTCCCTAGAAACTGGAATCATTTGTCCATCGTCTTCTCCCGCTGGAGCTGGCTTCTTTTTTGTTGGTAAAAACCGCTATCCTTTACCCCTAATGTCCTCAGCTTTTGAGTTGCTTCAGGGGGCAACTCTATTCACCAAGCTAGACCTTCGCAATGCCTACCATTTGGTTAGAATCCGAGAGTGGGATGAGTGGAAGACAGCTTTTAACACTCCAACAGGACATTACGAGTACTTGGTAATCCCCTGTGGGTTAACCAATGCTCCAGCTGTCTTCCAGGCACTCATCAACGACGTCCTGAGGGATATATTGAACAGGTCCGTCTTTGTTTATTTGGATGATATCCTCACTTTCTCAAAGTCCCGACATGAGCATGTACATCATGCCAGACTCGTTCTCCAGCGTCTTCTTGACAACCACTTGTTCGTGAAGCCAGAGAAGTGTGAATTTCATGTTTCCGAGGTGTCCTTTTTGGGATTATCCTGTCCAAGGGAAATCTTTGCATGGATCCCAAGAAGACTCTAGCTGTACGTGATTGGTCTCAACCCACCTCTGTCAAGAAGGTCCAGCACTTTCTTGGGTTCGCTCATTTCTACAGGAAATTCATTAGAGGGTTCAGTTTAGTAGTGGCACCACTGACCAACCTAATCAAGAAGCGATCGGGTCCTTTTGTCTGGTCTCCAGAGGCTGAGCGGGCTTTTCAAGCACTAAAGGTGAGGTTTACTTCAGCTCCAATCCTAACCTTACCTGACCCTTGACTCCCTTTTGTCTTTGAAGTAGATGCTTCAGATATGGCAGTGGGTGTGGTCCTCTCCCAGCATCTTGCAGACAGCAAGCTCCACCCTTGCGCCTTCCTCTCCTTTCGTCTCTCTCCTGCTGAGACGAATTATGGTGTGGGTGATAGGGAGCTTCTAGCAATCAAGATGGCTTTGGAAGAATGGCGGCATTGGCTTGAGGGGGCCCAGAACCCTTTCCTGGTGTGGACAGACCATACAAATTTGGCGTTGGGGAATTGAGACGGTGGTGCGACAAACCCAGAGGTGGGAGCCAAATCCTGGTAATGGCCCTTCGGGATGACTTTTTGTTCCTACCTCTGTGCGCACACCAGTTCTCCAATGGGGACATTCCTCTCAGTTAACTAACCATCCTGGCACAGGCAGGGCATTAGAATTTTTGAAGAGGTGGTTCGGGTGGCCCAGGATGAATACTGATGTCAAGTCCTTTGTTGCTGCTTGTCCTGTCTGTGCCCAAAACAAGAGCCCCCACACCTGCCACCATGGCCTGCTTCATCCCCTGCCCATACCCAAACGGCCCTGGCCCCACATCTCTATGGACTTCATTATGGGACTCCCACCCTCCCAGGGACACATGGCCATTTTGGTTATTGTGGACTGTTTTTCCAAAGCCTGCCATTTTATCCCCTTACCCAAACTCCCCTCTGCTCAAGAGACTGCTGAGCTTATGTGCCAGCAGGTTTTCAGAACATTTGGTCTCCCTCTAGAAATAGTCTTGGATTGTGGGCCCCAATTCACTTCTCGCTTCTGGAGGGCCTTTTGTAAACTGATTGGGGCCACTGTCAGTCTCTCCTCAGGCTTTCATCCAGAGTGTAATTGGTCAAACGGAGAGGCTCAACCAAGACCTCGAGACCACCCTCTGATTGCCTTGCCTCCACTAACCCTTCGTCCTGGAGCAGGTATGTCATCTGGTCAGAATGCGCTCATAACACCCTTGCACTTCTACAGGTGTCTCACCCTTTGAGTGCCAGTTTGGGTTTCAGCCTCCACTGATTCCAGACCAAGAGGCAGATGTTGGGGTCTCTTTAGCCCAGAACCTTGTCCAACGGTGCAGACGTGTCTGGCGTAGGGTCCGGTCAGCTCTTCAAAGGTCTGCAGGACGAAACAGCTTCAGTCCAACCGCCATCGCAGACCTGCTCCACCACTACGCCTTGGGCAAAGAGTCTGGCTGTCGACACGAGACCCTACCCTGCGGTTGGCGTCCCGCAAGCTTGCCACCAGTCCACTATCACCAGCAACAAGACCTCCACCGCCCCCTAGAGTCATTGAGGGTGAGCCGGTGAGGGGTATGGCCCAGAAGAACGATCCTGGGTCCCAGCTCTCGCAGGCTAGAGGAGCTCACTTATTAATAATTTATGTATGCTTGAATAAATGGCATGCAGACAAGTTTTTATAAAAACTAAATTTTGTGCAATTTAAATGTTTGAATTAAATCGGTTTTAAGTATTATGTTTGATTGTAATTTAAATTGGGCTCTGTTGTTCATTTTAACCTTTATCTTGAACCCTCATTTTGAACAAAGTGCTATTTGCAGGGTGTTTCTGTATTTGGTTTGCCTTGTGGGTCTTTGCAGCATGTTTCTGTATTTGGTTGCATTGTAAGTATTTGTAGTACGTGTTGTCAAACTGATGAAGGTGTTTTCTTAATTTGCTTGTGTTTTTACAATCTGCATGTGTTGCAACATGTTGAGCTCTCGGCCGCCATATTCTGGTGTGTTGGAGGAGACATGGCTTTGAGAGCACTCTGAAGGAAGGGTGGGATTTTATGTTTTCAAAGCTAAATGGCTATTTCAAATGTGGATTTAATTAATGAAATATTATACATAGTGAAACTGATATTTTCTTGATGTTTATTGAACCAAAAATCCAATACTATTGCAACTCTACTGTAACTTAATAGCATGTCACAGAAAACCTCCTTTAAGGCTCACTAAAACAGCATGACATCATATACTTATAAGTTGGTAGGGTAATATTTTAAAGGATACTTACATACACACTCTCTTTGTGGAAACAGGGTGAATGCCACACAGCAGAGCACACTGTAAAAATGTTGTTTAAAAATGAACACTGTTACACACACACACAAAAAATACAAAATAGGCTTTATGATGATACATGGATTAATATAATTTATTTAGTCTACCTATAAGAAATTAGGGAACTTGAAACTAGAACTAATATTTAGGTAACTTAAAACTACACAGGCTCCACAGACGCCCGCTGATATTTGCCAGTTCTTTAAAATAGAAATGCTATAGTCATTGTAATTTCTTGAACAAAAACACGTGGACATCAAAACTTGCAAATTTAGAGAAGGGGTTTAACCTTTTGAGCAGTACGGTCCCATATATGGGATTCTTATTTCTGTGCCTCTGAGAGTACGGTCCTACATATTGGATTTAGAATGTTCATTGACGTGACATGACATGTGACATAATTTTTTATGCAACATAATTGACTGACATAACTGTCAGATTCAAACTGTGCTTTCGTGCGTTGGCTGGCGCTGAGCCAAATATGCTGTCATATATCACAACTATATCAAGCCTATATAGCCTAGCCGTTGTGGCCATTGTAGCAGCTTCGTTTATTGTTTTTCCAACGTACAGGCTGACGCCCACGTTAATCATATAAGGCCAACATGCCACACTAGTCGGAGTTCACTTTAACATTACTAGAAATTAGGGATGTGACGGTGAGGATATTTTCCCACAGGTTAACCGATGTGTGACAACACCGGTAATATCGGTATCACCGGCGGGGGCTTTTAAATCGCTAATTTGAAGGCAAACGCAAAAATTACATTTTACTCGAGAACCAAGCAAGTTGACTCATGAAACCATTTGTTTATTACATCGCATATATATATATATGACATTTTTCCCAAGTTGTGCAGCCCTAAATTGCAGCATTTGTGAATTCACAATAGCACTATGTTTTATTATGCTTTTTAAATGGTTTTAATACATTGTGCGGCCTTAACAGTCTAATAATGTGGTTGATGGATTCTTGTCTGTGGAATGCGCCACTTCCTGTATTTTGCCAGTTAATCAACATGGCAAATTTCAATCACAAATCATCAAAATTGCAATTTTTTAAATCACATACTCTAATTTAATTGTGGAATCGTGACAGCCCTAAATCTGACTGCACTCTATTTTTTCATTTTCATTTTTAGTTCAAATAAATGCATTCAGTTCAAAGTTTGACATTTAACATCCTGGTGCCATAATGCACAATGACAATTATACACAATAGCAGATGTTTCATGAAAGTATTTAAAAATCTAACACATACCCTTGCATCGCAAGCCAATCCACTTCAATGCAGAAAAAGGACCCTGGTGTCATGATTCTGCCTTCTTGTCTCTGATTTTCCCTGGTCTTGAGGCAGGATCATGACAGGCCCATGTTTTATGTGCAGCACATGGCCATTTGTTTGGCCATGTGCTTGCGTTGTCTCGTCATGTAACCCCGCCCCCTTGTTATCCTCGTTTTGTAATTATCAGCGTATTAGTTTCATCTGTTGCTCATCATTAGCCTCCCTTTATAACCCCCTGGTGTTTCTCTGTCCTTTGTCGGTTCATTGTCAGATGTTGTCAAATGCTGTCTAAACTTGTCCTACTTTATCTGTTTATCTCTCTGAGACACTCTGTGTGAGTACCTTTGTTGAGAGTCCTGTTGAGAGTTATTGTTACATTGTATTTATTGTTTGTTAGTCTAGTTAGCTGTAAAGTCTTAGTCTTAGTCTAGTCCTTAGTTTGCCTCCCTGTCTTGTTTTGCCCCCTCGTGGGCTTTGTTTTTCCTGTTATTTGTACAATAAACTGTGTTGCTGTGACTACTGTCTGCAATTGGGTTCATCTCCTTCAATCCCATGACACCCTGGCAGGTACAGCATTTTTCCATAGATGATATGTCCTCCAGAGTGACACAATGTTTTTTACACTCTAAAAAACATTAAGAAAATAAAGCATAACAAAAAATATTTTATTATATAAAAGACATGTCTTTTTAGATCAAATTTTTAAATAGTTATTAAAGGGGTACTATAATGCCCCTTTATACAAGATAAGTCAGTCTCTGATGTCCGCAGAGTGTGTATGTGAAGTTTTAGCCCAAAATACCCCACAGATCATTTTAAACGTGCCGTTTTTGTGTGTAATTTAAACTTTAATTGACAATCTATGTGGTTGAATGTGTCAAAGAGTTAATTCAAGAGGACAATTCATTTGAGTGAATAAAGTGTAGACATTTGTTTGTCCCAGTGTCCTATTATGTAAATAACCTAGAACAAAAACTAATACAAAAGCTTACTGCCTTACCATTAGGCTTTGGTGACACAACCGATTGAGTGGCCTCTTTCTGTTCTTCAGTAGAGGATTCTGGATATGGATAAAGGCAAATGGAAAAACCAATTACATTATAAATAAACGTAAACATCCAAATCATATTATTATAAATCCCCTGTGATTTATCCAATGGGCCATATATTAATATTATACACATGATATTAATATTACATTGATTAAATAATACTACATTGTACAAATATTAACATGTATGCATGTAATCTGTATTTGAATGTGCATTTTTATGGAAAATTAATAATACATTTTCATAAACTGTTATTAATATTAGTGTCTTGCCTTTAGGCTGAAGTGGTTCTGCTGATGCGTTTGCTACATTACTTGGCCTGCTGACTCTTACAGGCCAATCAACTGAGGTCTGGGGTCCCTTGTGGTTCTCTCTGTGTGCTGCTGAATGATCATTAAAAAAACAACAACAAAAAAAACATTCGACAAGACCATATAGGATTAGAAAGTATGTGCATTAATTATTTTCTGAAGTTGCCAGCCACCCCCAGCATTTTTCCTGATTTTAACCAACTTTCATGTTTGCCAGAATATTTTATTCTACAATTATCTAAACAAAATATGCTTTTCATCAGGGTTAGGGTAGGGTTAGGGTTAGGGTCTATGATGACTATGGACTGATGACCATGTGTTGACTTTTTCAGCTGTTTACGTTCACTTAAGACACAACTAACTATGTCAGCTAGGGTTCACACTGAGACAGGCATGCTGAATTTCTTTTTGTGAATTTGTACATTCAAGCACAAAGGTTGGAAGAGAACTCAATATGTGTGCGCTGCCTGAAACGCGACTACAACGTTAGGGTCACTTGTTCTCACAGTTCTCATTTGCATCATCTGGCTTTTGAATGTTTAAATTGGCAAGGGTTAAATCAGTTAGGGTCAAAATACAGATACAAATGTATGCTTTTCAGGTTTTACCTGCTCTTGCATGCTATCAACACCCGGTTAGTGATATAATAAATGATATAATAAAACGATACGGTGGAAATAAATGTCATATTAGAGCTAGGGCACTCGCCGTGTACAAAGTTTATAAAGAGTGACTGCTTTGTCAAAGTTGTTTTGATCATTGCTGTTGTTATAATGTAAAGAGAAGTCGGAATGCATATCTATCGACAGACACATGCATTAGTCGAACTCTGTCTGTCTGTGTTACACAGTGTTATTTTGGTAACACTTTACTTGAAGGGGTGTGCATAAGACTGACATGACACCTTCATAATCATGACCTGACACATGTCATGAATATGAAGGTTTTGTGCATGTTTATTACAACTGTCATTAAGTGTCATTCGTTCAATTATGACATTTTTAATGCAAATATGACATTGTTTGAGATGTCTTTGTTATGACAACTTGACATAAACCAATACATCATAACCTGTCAGTGTCTTTGTCATGACAACTTGACATTACTAAGACAACAACCTATCATAAGTCATAAACATGACAGAAGATTAATTATCAAACTTAAGAAACCACTAAGCTTTATGGGTTAACATTACATTAAACTGTCAGGACATTGGCTGTCATGAGGCCATTATAACATTTTAATGACAAATTAAATTTGTACCACTAGTTGAGGTCAAGAAAAATATTCATGACACAGTTATAATGGCTTCATGACAGCCAATGTCAAAACCAACCACATGACAGTTTAATGCAACGTTAACCCATAAAGCTTAGCAACCGCTATGTCATGTTTATGACATATTCACTGTAAAAAATCCAACTTGCAAATTGTTTACTCAGTTTAAAATTTTAAGTTGAGTGGGCAAATTTTTGACTGCAATGTTGAGTTTACTTATAAAAACTATTTAACTGCAAGTGTACTACTATTTTGTCCCATGAACACAAACAATTAAGTTGAGAAAAAAATATATTTTTTTGATTTCAACGTTTAACTTCCCGTCATCACGCATGCGCAGTCTGTCTCGCTGTATGTTACTCGGGGTTTCCTCCTTCAACCATGCTCGAAGGGACTGGATTTCATCTGATTGCGGTAAATTTTCTTTAAGCTTTTTGAATGAAAATAGGCTATAAATTGCACACTTATGTTGATAAAATATAGTATTATGTTAAAAGATATATTCCGTGGTGACGATAAGTTTCTATTGTTAGAGATTATCCACGTAGCACATTGCTAATTAACGTTATTGCTACCCAGACTAGAGTGAGGAAACATGCTTGAATGAGAAAAGAAGGACAAGGACGTGCATTGTGTTTAAAAAATGTTAAATATTACTCATTGTAGATATTATTTAGCATTATTGTTATTATTATTAGTATTACTACTACTTCTACTATAAAACATGATAATAATTTTGAGTAAAGTCTCAGACAAAAAGCTTTAGTGTCTGTATTTGTAGTAATGTTAAACATGTCCTCCTATACCATGATTGAGCTGACACACAAACTGACTTATTATTATTAAATATTAGCCATTGTAGATATTATTTAGCATTATTGTTATTATTAGTAGTATTACTACTTCTATATAAAAAAAGCTATTTTAGAGTAAAGTCTCAGACAAAAAGCTTTAGTGTCTGTATTTGTAGTAATGTTAAACATGTCCTCCTATACCATGATTGAGCTGACACACAAACTGTCTTATTATTATTAAATATTACTCATTGTAGATATTATTTATCATTATTGTTATTATTATTAGTATTACTACTAATTCTACTATGAAAAATAATAATAATTTTGAGTAAAGTCTCAGACAAAAAGCTTTAGTGTCTGTATTTGAAGTAATGTTAAACATGTCCTCCTATACCATGATTGAGCTGACACACAAAATGACTTATAATTATTAAATATTAGCCATTGTAGGTATTATTTAGCATTATTGTTATTATTATTAGTATTACTACTACTATAAAAAATGATAATAATTTTGAGTAAAGTCTCAGACAAAAAGCTTTAGTGTCTGTATTTGTAGTAATGTTAAACATGTCCTCCTATACCATGATTGAGCTGACACACAAAATTACTTATTATTATTAAATATTAGCCATTGTAGATATTATTTAGCATTATTGTTATTATTATTAGTATTACTACTACTTCTACTATAAAAAAACAAACAATTTTAGAGTAAAGTCTCTGACAAAAAGCGTAAATGTGTATTTGTAGTAATGTTAAACATGTCCTCCTATACCATGATTGAGCTGACACACAAAATGACTTATTATTATTAAATATTAGCCATTGTAGGTATTATTTAGCATTATTGTTATTCGTGTAGTATTACTACTACTACTTCTACTACAAAACAACCCAATTTTAGACTAAAGTCTCTACTACAAATACAGACATTACCGCTTTTTGTCTGAGACTTTAGTCTAATATTGGGTTGTTTTGTAGTAGAAGTAGTAATACTAATAATAATAACAATAATGCTAAATAATACCTACAATGGCTTATATTTAATAATAATAAGTCATTTTGTGTGTCAGCTCAATCATGGTATAGGAGGACATGTTTAACATTGACAAAAAGCTTTAGTGTCTGTATTTGTAGTAATGTTAAACATGTCCTCCTATACCATGATTGAGCTGACACACAAAATTACTTATTATTATTAAATATTAGCCATTGTAGATATTATTTAGCATTATTGTTATTATTATTAGTATTACTACTACTTCTACTATAAAAAAAAACAATTTTAGAGTAAAGTCTCTGACAAAAAGCGTAAGTGTGTATTTGTAGTAATGTTAAACATGTCCTCCTATACCATGATTGAGCTGACACACAAAATGACTTATTATTATTAAATATTAGCCATTGTAGGTATTATTTAGCATTATTGTTATTCGTGTAGTATTACTACTACTACTTCTACTACAAAACAACCCAATTTTAGACTAAATTCTCTACTACAAATACAGACATTACCGCTTTTTGTCTGAGACTTTAGTCTAATATTGGGTTGTTTTGTAGTAGAAGTAGTAATACTAATAATAATAACAATAATGCTAAATAATATCTACAATGGCTTATATTTAATAATAATAAGTCATTTTGTGTGTCAGCTCAATCATGGTATAGGAGGACATGTTTAACATTACTACAAATACAGACACTAAAGCTTTTTGTCAATGTTAAACATGTCCTCCTATACCATGATTGAGCTGACACACAAACTGACTTATTATTATTATTATTAAATATTAGCCATTGTAGGTATTATTTAGCATTATTGTTATTAGTGTAGTATTACTACTACTTCTTCTACAAAACAACCCAATTTTAGACTCAAGTCTCAGACAAAAAGCGTTAATGTCTGTATTTGTAGTAATGTTAAACATGTCCTCTTGTACCATGATTGAGCTGACACACAAACTGACTTATTATTATTAAATATTACTCATTGTAGATATTATTTAGCATTATTGTTATTATTATTAGTATTACTACTACTTCTACTATAAAAAAGATAATAATTTTGAGTAAAGTCTCAGACAAAAAGCTTTAGTGTCTGTATTTGTAATAATGTTAAACATGTCCTCCTATACCATGATTGAGCTGACACACAAACTGTCTTATTATTATTAAATATTACTCATTGTAGATATTATTTATCATTATTGTTATTATTATTAGTATTACTACTAATTCTACTATGAAAAATAATAATACTTTTGAGTAAAGTCTCAGACAAAAAGCTTTAGTGTCTGTATTTGTAGTAATGTTAAACATGTCCTCCTATACCATGATTGAGCTGACACACAAACTGTCTTATTATTATTGAATATTACTCATTGTAAATATTATGTAAGGGTTAATGCCCGACGAGGTGTCCATTATCAGGTTTTAATGGACGACGGCGAGGCGTGAACCGTCCGACGCGCAGCGGAGGTCCATTAAAACCTGATAATGGACACCTCGAAGGGCATTAACCCGCTTATACCATGGTCACTTACGAAAGAAAGAAATATTGAATCAATTAATAATACTTTAATGTGTTTTAGAGTAAAAATTGTGAGGGTTTTTATTTATTAAGTCGAGCGCACTATTTAATATCTCCCGTATACAGGCGTTGCCAAGCAACGTGGCCACAGCGACCCGACCGCAGCAGTTGATCAGTGAGTTTGAGCCAGCGCAATCATTTAGAACTGTCATCAGGCAAATTGACGGGACGCCTTTCCTAGGTGTCCATTATCACTTTTTAACGGACACCCTGCAGCCAATCAGAATCGAGTATTCACCCAGACCATGGTATAATTATCATTATTGTTATTATTATTAGTATTACTACTAATTCTACTATGAAAAATAATAATAATTTTGAGTAAAGTCTCAGACAAAAAGCTTTAGTGTCTGTATTTGTAGTAATGTTAAACATGTCCTCCTATACCATGATTGAGCTGACACACAAACTGACTTATTATTATTAAATATTACTCATTGTAGATATTATTTAGCATTATTGTTATTATTATTAGTATTACTACTACTTCTACTATAAAAAAATTATAATAATTTTGAGTAAAGTCTCAGACAAAAAGATACCATGATTGAGCTGACACACAAACTGACTTATTATTATTAAATATTACTCATTGTAGGTATTTTTTAATATTATTGTTATTGTTATAAATAAAACAACCCCATTTTAGACTAAAGTCTTACTAAAAGCGTTACTGTCTGTATTTGTAGTAATGTTAAAGGATTATTTCCCTTCAGAATAAATTTCCTGATAATTGACATGCCCCCATGCCACCCAAGATGTTAATGTCTTTCTTTCTTCAGTCAAAAAGAAATATGTTTTTTGAGAAAAACATTCCAGGATTTTTTTCCGTATAATAGACTTCAATGACAACCAACGGGTTGAAGCTCCAAGTTAATCTAGTTTCAATGCAGTTTCAAAGGACTCTACATGAATCCCAGCCGAGGAATACATCTTATCTATTGAAACGATCGGCCATTTTTTTTCTCGTAATTTTTTTAACCACAAATGCTCTTCTTGCGCTGTTCTGCGATACACAACATATTACATCATCACGCCGGAAAGGTTACACGCGTAGGTGGAAATACCGACCCAGTGGCGAAAAACTCTGGCGACATCTCATTTTCTCCTCTAACTTCAAAATTGTTGTTTTACCGATCATTGTTTTACCTTTATTTTTGTAAAGGGCATTAGATTTAATCTTTGCACAGGACTGGGACGGGACTCTAGGTTCTGGACAAATTTCGGTTTCATGTATGTGTGAACTCGTGAATTTCGTAAACTCGTGAATTTGACCAATCGTCTTTTAATGAACTGGACTTTTGAAAACTGGGAAATTGATGATTGGGTATTGAGTTTAAGGGATAGCATAAAATATATTTTTCACTCTCAAATAAAATGTTATTCTACACTATATGTTACTATATCTTTTAAAACATGTACACTTTTTGATAAATAAATATAATCTACCAAATCAGGTTGCTAATTGTTTATATTCAAAGTATTTTTTCAAGCTGTGGCCATATATTTATTTTGGCAGTAATATATTTGAGCAGAATATATTTAACATCTCAATAATTTTAAGGAATCTATTTATAATCATGAAATTCAATGAAAAAAACTTTCTGGTAAAACAATAAGGGTACGCTAATACGCATGTGCCTCAACAAGTAAAATCATTACATAATGATTTATTGTTGATTCATTAAAACAGGCAGTTGGAAGTTTAAATGCATGGCTTCAACCCATAGTGGTAATTAACACATTTATTTATTAGTAGTACTATGCTGATAAGGAAATAATCCATGATGTCATTTAATTACAGTTTTTCTGAATTGCTAAAACACTAAACCCCATTCTCTGAACCAAATTCTCAATAGCTTAAACCAATTTGTGAAATCACTCTTTCTGTAAAACATTAAACAAGTTAAAGTATTTAAATCACTGTTTGCAAATCTCATACACTCTTTTTGCAAAACGCTAAACACATTCTAAATCACTAACACACATTTCTCGCTGTGATGCACTTGTGTTGCAAAATGGAAAACATGAGCGGCAAAAGTTAAACACAACTAAAACTCAGTTGTCATCCTTTACACACAACAACTCAAAATTGTTCACACTTGTTTCTAATGATGTGATCAAACCAACTGTACGAAATATAGGCTAGTTCAGAGTGCACAGTTGGCACAGGTGCGCTGAATGATGGAAACAATCTGAGAGGGAGACGAGGAAGAGTGTGTGTAAGAGGTGGTGGACGAGGAGGAAGAGGATGAGGACGAGGAAGAGCAGGTGTGGAGAATGTTGTCAAGACTGGATGCCTGTGATGTCATCAACAATATTCAATATTATTCAGCAATATTGCAATATATGGCTGCCGTTGCCGTCCAGGTGGATGCTGCACATTGGTGGTTGTTGAGGAGATTCCCCCTTCCATGTAAAGCGCTTTGAGTACCCAGAAAAGCGCTATATTATAAAATGTAACAAATTATATTATTTATCTGACTGGCACTATTGGATGAGAACTGAACTGAGCAGGGATGCGTTTCCCATACAACGACAGAATTAGCTGGTTCACTACCATAGTACGATGCATCGTTAAAGAAATTAACTTGCTAGTCATGACTGTTACTGCGATAGTTTCGGTGAAACACTGACTCGTTGAACTATGCTAATAACGACGGAACTTGTGACCATAGTTGGTTAACGATGCTTTTGGGAAACTCCCCCCTGGATAATGACATTACTGTTTTCTGCTGAACATGCTTTATAGATAAAATAATCTATTTTATGTAATAATTGATGATGGAACTAAATTACAATAACACGGATCTGACTTCGCTGAACAATGACTATATTTTCTTTTAAAGCTGCTGTACAGCTAAAATGAACTATTTCCATTACTGATCATCATTTTCCTGTTATCACTTGAAAAGTTGCTTTGAAACAATCTCGATTGCATAAAGCACTATAGAAATAAAGGGGACTTGACTTGACTCAGGCCAGACCCAACATAAAGACATGATGCTAAGGCAGAATTAATCTCTCACTGACTTTGATTTTGCAGTTGCGCAACTTCTTTGAGTGTACTGTAACATACTTTTCATTTAGGGTTTGTTTTTTTGTGGACCTTTTAGGCTTTTGCATTTGGACTGCTGTATTTTTACAGTAGGCTATGCAACTGCTGAATATACAGGCATTCAATAATCTACATTATTACATGGCTTGGTTGAATTCCAATGTAGAATGCGGTCTGTTATTTCTTGATAACAGACCGCTGCGAAGTATAACAGACCGTTGCCATGAAAAACAGAGCGTTGCTATGGATGCAACCGTAGAGACGGAACAGACTATTTTCTTTAGCGGAAGCAATACAATCGTTTTAAATCAATAAACTCCTTTTTAAATCAATATTTTGTGTCAAATTATTGATTTATTTGGTAGGTAGCCATGTAATAAGCGGGATAATGTATAGGGAGGCGGTTGTTATAGCGAATACAACCCCTTCGGGCTGATTCAAGACCCGTTCAGCCTGTCGGGGTTGTTATTCGCTATAACAACCGCCTCCCTATACATTGTCCCTTACATTCACTACAATACTGTACTTGTGGTATGGAAATTTACCATACTTAGTTGTGATTATGTACTTTTTTAAGTAATTGCACTTTTTTTACTGCATGCAATATACATTTGTTCTTTAACCTCATGTTCTGGATGCTTTGTTCACCATTTTTATCTAATGAATGATCTGCAGTGTTTATATATTGACTGATGTGTGTATGATCTGAAAGCTTTGTTTGATTTTGAGAACGGGTGAAAAAGTTGAGGCAATAAGTTGATTTTGAACCCATATTGTTAAGTTTTACTAACTTGTTTTTTCTTTACTTTTTTTTTTGAATGGCTGAGTAGTAGTGATGTTATTTTATTATTTTATTTTGTGACTATGATGACTGGTGAAAAGAACCCCCCCCCCCCCCCCCCCCCCCCCCCCCCCCAAAAAAAACATACAAATCATAACATGGTTTGTGGGGACAATTTTCTTTTTTACACATACACAACATGGTATATAAGGTCATACTTTTTAATATATACACATACACAACATGGTTTGTAAGGTCTTTTTTTTTTTTTTACTTCATATGGTCATCTATTTATGCTTAAAAATAACATATATGACCTAAGGTTTATGAGGACACTGAGATGTCCTCATAAACCCAAGTGTCCTCATAATGCTGGTGAGTAACCTGACATTTTGTCCTTGTAAACCACATTTGCCAGTTCACACACACACACACACACACACACACACACACACACACACACACACACACACACACAAATGAACACATTTTGAGAATATGTGAAATAAAATGAATAAATCAAAAATTACATATCCAGAGTGCAAAAGACACACACTTTCTCTCTCTCTCTCTCTCTAGCTCTCTCTCTTGCATATACACCCACAGACCCACAAACACCACACACATACCAAGATCATTGGCTGACAGTTAGATCAAAGGTTGCTGGCCAGATCAAAGGCTGAGATTCTGCACTAGCAACCTTCAGTCCAATCCCAGTATCTGTAAACAAAAACAAAACCTGATTGGGTATGTGTGGGTTTAGATGTTGCTACTTTGAGCCCTGTCATTTCAGTCTGCAAAATGGCACAAAGGTACACTGCTGAGGAGACCCTGGAATACCCTTTGACACATGGCCTGCAAGGAAATATTGTCACATGTGACAATTTCTTTACCTCACAAGCTCTTGGCACAGAGCTGCTTCAAAAAAAATAAGAATGCTGGGAACAGTGCGCAGGAACAAGCCGGAGCTTCCATTCCAGACACAAATTCAAGAGGCAGGGCTCGATTTTCATCATTGTTCGCTTTCACTGAGACACACACCATCGTGTCTTACTGTGCTAAAAAGAACAAAAATGTCCTTCTCATGAGCACAGTCCACAAAGATTCCAAAATCAGCGAGCGAGAGGACAGACAGCCGGAAATGATTTTGGATTACAATAAATCTAAAGATGGAGTGGACAAGGTATTTGCTAATTTATATTTATTATTATTTGATTGATTATGATTATTATGATTGTAATTATTAACTTCTATTCTAAGCTAAATAGCACATAAAGTGAATTGAACTGTCACTTGATGAGCAGATAAACTAAATTTGTGTGTATGTGTGTGTGCAATATTCCAGAATGTTGCAACATATTCATGTAGGAGGAAGACTTATCGCTGGTCGATGGCACTCTTTTACAACATGCTTGATGTGTCTGCCTACAATGCATTCATGCTTTGGAAGGAAATCAATCCCATGTGGAAACAGACTTCCCCAAATTGCAAGAGGAGGTTTTTTTTGGAGGAGCTAGGGAAAGCACTGGTGTCCCCCTAAAATAAAGGCAGTATGGCCCATGTGCACAAAGCTCTCTGCTTCTCTTCAGAAATCTGCAGGAAGATGATGACCACTGCTCGTCCCACCACTGCTCGCCTCTCCACGGCCAACCCCACCACTGCAAGCCCCTCCAAGGCAGACCCCACCGCTGCAGGCCCCACCGCTAATCGTCCCACCACTGCTCATCCCACCACGGCCAAGAGGAAAAGATGCCTAGACTGCCTCCCGAGGGATGTCAAGACAACTTATGTTTGCAAGAAATGCAAGCATCCCATTTGCAAAAGACACTGCGTTCAAATATGTCACCTCTGCTTCAATCCATAGGGTAGTTATCTTGAATTAGTACAGTATTTAGTATATAGTTATTATAGAAGTTATTATATATAGTATATACTTATAAATAGTATATATAGCATAGTATAAATATAAATATTGTATATAGTTAGTATAGTAGTTTTTCTTATTTCATTCACTGTAGCTTGTTCATTATTGCTGTTTCCTTTATAACTGCTCACTGTTTTGTTACGGTTCACTGACTTTAACAAAAAATAGACGTTCATTATCTTTATACTATAGAATATAGCATAAATATTGTGTATAGTAGTTTCTCTTTTTTCATTTTCTGTAGCTTGTTCATTATTGCTGTTTCCTTTTTTATTGTTCACTGACTTTTACACAAAATAGAAATGTTCATTAAAAATTATTTTACATAAAGTGTTATAATTGAATGAATTGCATTTCTTTCTTTTTTTTTTTTTACAAATTCTGAATAAAAAAATGGCTATAAAATTTGCTTCCTTGCGTTCTCTTTCTAACACAATGTTTAGGTTTGACTGTTATTATAATGCAAAAACGAACACTTTAAATCACTATTTCTAACAAAAACGCATGCAACTGCAGTCTGTCCTGTGTGAAATCCCTCTAGTAACCAGATAGCCAGTGATTTGGAGTGCTCTATTTTACTTTCCTCTGAGAAGTTCGGTATACCCAGCCCTTGCTGTTGATTATCCTGCCTGTCTGACTATTCTAAATAAAAGCTGCAGATGGATCTCACTGAGTCTGATGTGTCACAACAATACCATTATTTCACAAGCAAGTAAACAGGGTTTCTGTGGGTCCTTAAATTTGGTTTGATCGTACAACAAAACTTAAATTAACATTTTAATTGGCCTTAAATTTGGGGATGGAAAAACAGGCACTGCGGTCTGGATATATGCAAATAAATGTTGTTTGAGAGTGTAGCGCGACTGAGCAGTTTACCTTCAACCCTCAAACAAAAGCTTTTTTTTCTTATGGCTTCTTTATCATCATTTATTATTTTATGGCTTTAAAATGGGAAAAGTGACCCAAACAATGTCAATAACTGTTAAAAGATTATGAAGATTTCATGAAAATAAATCTACTGATTCTAGGACAATGATCATTTTTAGACATTTTATATCTATTTATCTTTTGAAACGCTTCATGACATTGGGCTCGTTGACAATCCATTTGTTTTGTTTCCGATGCATTTCACATTCTTCATCTTCTGTACTTGTACTTATTTGGGGCTGAAGTTGATGTTGAACTTAGTGGCTGAAAACTAAGATCTTTTTTGTCCGTGGGAGGATCTATGGAAAGCATGCTAACATCAAGCTCCAAATTTTCTTAATTTTACTCTTCAGTCTGTTCTGGTTGATTATGGATGGAAGGCTGTGAAATGACATGGATTAAAGTTGGTTTATAATATAACTGAATATAAATTAGTAATAAAATCACTTCTGTGCATATCTGCACATTTGTATGGATATAACGTTTTTTTTTTTTTAAATACAACATAAAAGAATATTACATTTCTGCTGGATAACACAAAAAGCATAACTTGCAATAATTCTATTGGTTTAACTGGTCACAAATATTGGTACTTACAGACTGGTGGGAGTGTAATGGAGGGAGGGCATAATATGTCCCAGATGTTGAGGTATTTTTCCGCTTTATCAGAGTTTCTGGACTTTTGAGCACTAAACAAAGTTTAGACTGAGCATCTGTAACCTGTTGAGTGGTAGTTCCTGGACCAGAGTGTTGTTTTATTGGTGTTGACTGTGGAACATTAGCCAAAAACACTCCTGCTCCCTGGACCTCTAGCTCTGCATCATTGTGTGTTGCAAGGAACTCTTGATTTTCAGGAGACGGATACTTTTAGAAGTTAAAAAAGAAACATTACAGTTTAACACGTATTTAATAATAGGAAGACATTAGTAATAAACATTCACACATTATGAAACGCAGTGACCAAGAAATACAATTAATGCATCTAATAATATATATATATAAAAAAAACATAACGTTATATACCTCTGCTTGGTGTAAAAACGTCACGGGCACAGCCGACGATTTCAGGAAACAACAAATTACTTGCTGGTGATTGAAATCATCATCAAAAAAATGAGCACTGCACACTCTAATATGTTTCAGAAAATGTTCGGGTGTGTTGATATATCCAGGTGCACCGTGAGCAACCACAGCTTCAATCGCTCAGGATTATGTATAGGAAATCTGTGAAAACTCACGTTTTTTCCAGGCGGATAAAAACGTTTAGGTTTCAAAAGATTTAAACATCCAGGATACTTCGAAGGGTGCAGTGTTTGAATTGGGACAGCCTTCGTCGCGCCGCTGTGACGCAATCGGCCTTCAAATGTGGCCTTCAGAGGATGCAGCCCCTGAATTGGGACACAGCTTTTGTCCGATCTCCGTTTCGATTAGTGTGTGTTGCTACCTGTTCTGCCGTTCTGTGTTTAACTTCCAATAAACCCTCATTTTGGAATTATATCCTCGAATCCGTCTGCGTTCCTGCAACCCACCGTGACATATATCTTGTGAATCTATTGTTTATTCCCATTCATGTTTGGTATCATTTAAATGTGTTATTGAGATTGGTAAAATAAGTGGTTCTTAAGCGAATTCTGAGAGGTCCAGCACCCTTGTTGTTAAAGCAGGAGGTGGCTGCATGTTTAGCTCAGGCCCTGATGGCTTAAGGGGAAGGGTTTTAAAAGGAATTACTTTGGAGCCAGACACTCGTTTTTCCTCGGACAGCTCTATGGTGGCCTGGTGGAATGGGGCGAGAACACACAGAATTTGCTGTATGGCTTCATAGTCCTGTGCATGAAGTGGAGCTATATCAGTTTTAAGTGAGGCAAGGGATGCTCCCACAGTTTGCCTTTCCCCATGCAGCCGTTGAAGCATGTGTGAAAAGTGCTGTTCCAGCGTGTTTCCACTTCATTCACTAGTTTCAGAACTGGCCTGTTCATCTCTTGCTGCACCTGGGTCAACATTTCTTTGGCAGAGGTGCTGCTTCAAAAATAGGTGACCACTTTCTTTGCTTTGTTCCGAATGTCACACAGAGCTGGTACCTGATCAAAAGACTTCTTAACCATGGTGTTAAGTGCATGTGCAATGCAAACTTAATGTCTCACTTGCCGAATTCTTGCACAAGCAATCACGTTTGCTGCTGCATCTGTGACAAGACACTTCACTTTGTCCTTGATTGCCCACTCCATCATGACATTCATTTTCACCAGGGCCATATTTTCCGCTGTGTGCCTGTTTGGGAACTTCTCAACATCCAACAACGCTGTATTCAGCTTATAACTGTCATCAATGTAGTGGCAGGTTATTCCAAGATATGCATCCGTGTTGATAGAAGTCCAAATATCCGATGTTATGGACACAGCAGTTGCTTTTTCCATGTTTGCCTTGGCCTTCCTCTTCTTCATATTTTGAAGCCACCATTTTCTTTAAAGCCTTTTTTGAGTTGACTATGTGTGTATAAATTTTTTTTTTTTAAGAAAAAAAAAGACACTCATGGGGGAGTCATAGTCAGTTTTATTGTCTATTGTTCATGTGATCTTGTAATTTACTTTCTTTTATCTTATTAACTTTTTTTTTTTTCAAGTGAAACCATTTATATTTATATTTCTAATTTAATCTTGTGTCTGTCTGTTACTTCTCATGATAACCCGCCGCCTCCTTAGCGATCCCTAATTCTTCTGACGGAATTCAAATCTTATCTGTATTATAAAAAGAAAAAACCAACCAACTCTGCTGAGAACTAATATATCTATAAACCGTATCCAGGACTGTTTTAGTTGCACAGATTGGGATGTGTTTACTGATGCTTGTGCAGATTTAGATGAACTTACAGAGACGGTGTCAGCTTATATTACGTTTTGTGAGGATCTTGTTATTCCCAGGAAAGAAATAGCCATTTATCAGAATAATAAACCATGGGTCACTAAATCGGTTAAAAATACAATTATTCAGAGAAATATGTGTTTTAATCAAGGTGATGTGACTCAGTATAAGGTATTAAAAAAACAAGTTAAAAAAGAACTTAAAATGGCAAGGCTTAATTATAAGGTTAAAGTAGAGGATATGTTAAGAACCGGGAATTCACGTTCTGCATGGGAGGGGGTGAAATCCATGATGGGGATGAATTCCAAAAAACGTAATATTTCTCTTGATGGGAAGCTTGATTTTGATCTTTCTAATGATCTGAATGTTTTCTATAATCGTTTTAATAGTCATGATTTTAGTCAGGAATTGGCAGTGTTTAATAATGGTGCTTCGGATCAGAGTAGGGTTAATGTTGACAAGGATATGGTCTTAAAACTTTTTCGAGGTGTAAGAGAGAGGAAAAGTCCTGGCCCGGATGGTATTGGGGGCCGTATTCTTAAAAATTGTGCGGAACAACTTGCAGATATTTTTTGTTTTATTTTTAAAATGTCATTGAGTCTGCATAAGGTTCCCTGTCTCTGGAAAGAGTCTATTATTGTACCTGTACCTAAGGCAAGGCAAGGCAAGGCAAGTTTATTTATATAGCACATTTCATACACAATGGCAATTCAAAGTGCTTTACATAGAAGAAATAAAAATAATAAAAAGAAATAAGAATAATTAAAACAGTTTAGAAAAATAAAATGAAATACAGTACAGTACAGTCGGACGAACAGTGGCACAGTGCTCATTCAGTAAATGCATAGCTAAACAAAAGTGTTTTGAGTCTGGATTTGAATGTGACCACTGTAGGAGCACATCTGATCTCTTCTGGAAGCTGGTTCCAGCTGTGGCTGGCATAATAGCTAAAAGCAGACTCACCATGCTTAGAGTGAACCCTTGGTATTTCTAGCTGATATGATCCTAATGATCTGAGTGATCTGTTGGGTTTATATTCAGTGAGCATATCTGCAATGTATTGAGGTCCTAGGCCATTGAATGATTTATATACCAGTAATAATACTTTAAAATCAATCCTAAATCTAACTGGGAGCCAGTGTAAAGACCTGAGGACTGGTGTGATATGTTCATATTTTCTGGTTCTGCTCAGAATCCTAGCGGCAGCGTTCTGTATGAGCTGCAACTGTCTTATGGTCTTTTTGGGAAGGCCAGTGAGGAGTCCATTACAATAATCCACCCTGCTGGTGATGAAAGCATGCACAAGTTTCTCTAAGTCTTGTCTGGAAACAAAGCATCTAATTCTTGCAATATTTTTCAGATGATAGTATGCTGATTTAGTTATTGCTTTGACATGACTACTGAAACTAAGGTCTGACTCTAGTGTCACACCAAGATTCCTGACTTGATTTTTAGTTGTTTGACCCCTGGAGTGAAGGTATGCGTTCACCTTGAGAACTTCATCTTTGTTTCCAAATGCAATGACTTCAGTTTTATCTTTGTTTAACTGAAGAAAGTTTTGGCACATCCAACTGTTGACTTCATCAATGCATTGGCACAGGGAGTCAATTGGGCTGTAATCGTTAGGTGATAGGGCTAAGTACAGCTGTGTGTCGTCTGCATAGCTGTGGTAAGCAATTTGGTTCTTTCTCATTATTTGGCTCATTGGGAGCATATACAGGTTGAACAGGAGTGGCGCAAGAATTGAGCCTTGAGGGACTCCGCATGTCATGGATGTCCACTCAGACTTATGGTCTCCTATACTCACATAATAACCTCTCTCATCTAAGTATGACCTGAACCATTTTAGGACTATCCCAGAAAGCCCCACCCAGTTTTCCAGCCTGTCAAGAAGTATGTTATGATCGACAGTGTCAAATGCAGCACTGAGGTCGAGTAGTACCAGCACTGATAATTTGCCTGAATCAGTATTTAAGCGAATATCGTTTATTATCTTTATGAGCGCTGTCTCTGTGCTGTGGTGCGGTCGGAAACCAGATTGAAAATTGTCAAAGTATCCATTCGAGCTTAAGAATTTGTTCAGCTGATTGAAGACAACTTTTTCTATGATCTTGCCTATGAAAGGAAGATTTGAGATCGGTCTATAGTTGCTTAATATGGTCTTATCCAGATTGTTCTTTTTCAGGAGGGGCTTGACAACTGCAGTTTTCAGGGAGTTTGGAAAACTCCCAGAGAGAAGTGAGGCATTTACCACTTCTAGAAGATCTGCTTCTAAACTGTTTAGCACACTTTTAAAAAAAGATGTGGGAAGTGTGTCAAGAGCGCATGTTGATGTTTTAAGGTGCTGTACGGTTTCTACCAAAATTTTGCCATCAATTTTATTGAAATCAGACAAAGTTACTACTTTTTCAGGTGGTCTGATCTGTCTGACCCCAGTGCAACTCAATGATGTGCTGATCACCTTTCTGATATTATTGATTTTGTCAGAGAAGAAGGAAGCAAACTCACTGCACTTGCTGTTTGAGAGCATTTCACTGGGAATCTGGCTTGGGGGGTTTGTCAGTCTCTCTACAGTAGCAAAAAGAGTGCGTGTGTTGTTTAAATTGCAGTTTATAATATTTGAGAAGAAAGTCTGTCTAGCTTTGCCTAGTTCCATATTGAAAGCATGAAGGCTGTCTTTGTAGATGTTATAATGGACTACAAGTTTTGTCTTCCGCCACATGCGCTCTGCTTTTCTGCATTGTCTTTTCATATTTTGCACTGCTGTTGAGTTTCTCCAAGGTGCTTTTTGTCTGCCACTCTTCTTCCTGACTTTCACAGGAGCAATATCATCAATTGCACTTTTAACTTTTGAGTTAAAAGAATCAAGGAGAAAATCAACAGAGTCAGCAGATATGCTTGGTGTTAAGGAAATAGCCTTCATAAATAGTACACTAGTGTTCTCATTTAAGCATCTCTTCTTGACAGACACAGATCTAGCTTCAGCGGCAGGAGAGATCAATATATCAAAGAAAATACAGAAATGATCAGACAGTGCTACATCCTTAATAACAATCAATGAAATGTTTAGACCCTTACTGATAAGTAAATCTAGAGTGTGTCCATGATTGTGTGTGGGTCCATGTACATGCTGAGTCAGATCAAAAGTTTTTAAAACAGTTTTGATTTCTTTTGCCATATTGTTTTCTGCATTATCTATGTGAATGTTAAAATCTCCAGCAATGGCAAAACAGTCAAGCTCTGAGGTAATTGTTGATAACAGTTCTGTAAATTCCTCAGCAAAGGCTGGAGAATATTTTGGAGGCCTGTAAATAATGATGAGTAAAATGCGTGGAGCACCTTTTAATACAATACCCAGATATTCGAAAGACGAGTAGTTCCCAAATGATATTTGCTTACATTGATAAATATCTTTAAAAAGAGCAGCTAGACCCCCACCTCTCTTAACAGCTCTGCAGACACTCATAAAAGTAAAGTTAGGAGGGGCTGTTTCATTGAGGATTGTTGCACTGCAGCTGTCTTCTAGCCAGGTTTCATTTAGAAGCATAAAATCCAGGTTGTTTGTGGTTATTAAGTCATTGACTAGAAGTGATTTATTTTTAAGTGAGCGGATGTTTAAAATTGCTAACTTAACAGTCTTACTTTTTTTCCCTACACCAATCTTAGTTAGACGTGCAATAGGCACCAGATTAGTTGAGTTTGCTGTACGGCTATTGAAGGCCTTAGACTTTCTATCTTGTAATAGAAAAGCAATAGAGAAAGATACAGGCACACTGGGTTCCCGCTTGTTCTGTAAACATTTGAGAAAGTTACTGTTATCAAAACGGGGACCCGACATACATCACTGAGAGCTGGTATCAGTTGTTTTTGGTTCACCTCGAGCAGATGGAGGAGGGTGTGGGCCCTGGCGTTGTGGCAGAGGCCGAAGAGCTCTCACAGAGGCAGGGGGAGGGTGAGCTGGGCCTGCAGGCTTTGGTGGGAGCGGTGCCCTACGTTTTTTGGTTGATATCTGGGGGCTTGCAGCAAAAGAGTGTGATAGTCTGGTTCCAGCATGCACTAGTTCTTCCACTAAGAATAATGCACCAAAATCGTTAAATGAGTACAGGCCAGTAGCACTTACTTCTCTGATAATGAAAACATTTGAGAGGATAGTGAGGGACGCGCTTTTGACCATGATACAGGCAAATCTAGATCCGCTTCAGTTTGCCTACAGGTCAGGCAGGGGTGTTGATGATGTGATATGCGCTCTATTAAACATGATTTTGGCACACCTTGAGGGCGCAAAAACTTTTGTACGTTTGGTTTTCATTGATTTTTCATCAGCCTTTAATTGTATCCAACCTCATATTCTAGCAGAAAGGCTAAAGAATGTTCATAATATTGATTTTGGATTGATAAGTTGGCTGATTGATTTCTTAACCAATAGGTCTCACCGTGTGAAGGTGAACAGTGTTTTGTCTGATGTTCTTTTTTACTCTACTGGGTCACCGCAAGGGTGTGTTCTTTCACCTCTTTTATTTGTGCTTTATACTAATGAGTGTCGGACGCAACTTGAGAGGCGTCATATCATTAAGTTTGCGGATGATTCAGTGATCGTTTCCCTCCTTGATAATGATGATTCTGATCATGGTTCTGTATTGGTAGATTTTATTGATTGGTGTAAACTGTCCTTTTTGGACATTAATGTATTAAAAACTAAAGAGATGATCGTAGATTTTAGGAAGAATCGTACATCCATCTCTCCGGTGGCTATAAATGATCATGCTGTTGAGATTGTACCTCATTTTAAATACCTTGGTACTATAATTGATGAAAAGTTGACTTTTGGGGCTCATGTGGATGCTGTTTGTAAAAAAGCCCACCAGCGTATGTATTTTTTACGGAAACTCTGTGGTTTTAACGTGGATAGCACTTTTATGAAAATGTTTTATTCTTGTTTTATTGAGTCAGTTATTACTTTTACATTTGTGTGCTGGTATGGATCGCTTAGTCTGAAAAATAGAAACAGACTTCAGGGTATTGTTAAAGTGTGTAGTAAGATTGACGGCACCAACCTGATTGATTTAAACAGTTTGCATAAAGCCAGGACTCTGAGGAAGGCTGAGTTAATAATAAGAGATTCCAGCCATCCCTTGCAGAATCTTTTTAAGTTGTTACCTTCTTTACGTAGATATTCTTTACCGTTTTGTAGGACAAATAGATTTAAAAATTCTTTTGTACCAGTTGCTATTGGGTTTTTGAATAATTAAATTCTTTTTTTTTAATTTTTTTTTTTTTTTATTGTTTGTTTCTGTGTGTTTGTGATTGTATAGATTCTGCTGGCTGCAAAACAAATTGCCCCTCGGGGATAATAAAGTTGACCTAACCTAACCTAACCATATACCCCTGGTTTTACAGATAAGGCTTAAGCTAGTCCCAGACTAAATGCATGTTTTAGCTGTTTTAACTGAAAGCAACGTGCACTGAGATATCTTAAATTAAGTCATATACTGTCTTGAGATCTTTTGTCTCAAGATGCACACCGGTAATGTTTTTTTTTCTCTCTCTAAGGCAAGTTTATAAAAGCTACTTAAATGTCCTAATTGAACTAAGGCCTAATCTTGGCTTAGTCTAAGCCCTGTGTGTGAAACCAGGCCATTGTGTTCATGTTAATTTGTTTCACCACTCTACAGGCAGGACCATCCTACGGTTGTAAGATGATGACCGGTTATTTGGCAGCAAAGGGAGTTCGAGCCCTCCGGACAATACATCGACCATACCATGAAATTGCAAATAAATTGCAGAAATCATATTTCAAATTTTTGTAAAACGGAAAAAAGTTGTATGTCAATTATTTGATTTTCAATTAAATAAGCATTAAAGAATAAGGAAAATAAGTTTGTATGTGAATATTTTTTCACCAGTCTAAAAACGAATACAGAAGAAAGCATGTTTTTTCGTTTTTCAATTACAAGTTAAAAACGGAAAAAGGAATGGACGCAAAAGTACACAGACCGTATGGTTTACTTTTTATTTTTTTTATTTATCAATTACCAAATTTTATAAGGACACGTGTGTGTGTGTGTGTGTGTGTGTGTGTATGTGTATACGTTTGTGCCTAAATTGTAGTTTTACTTCCTCTCCAGAAGTTGGTGTGACCAGTGATTTGTGTGCGTACGAGCCCTTTCTCTCTGTTTGGTGGCGGTCTCTTCCGCGTGCAGTGTTCCACATTTGGGGCTGCAGTGAAGTGTGTGCACGTCTGTTTGCTGTGTTTTTCAGAGAGTAGGAGAGCAGGCCCCAGCCCTCGAGTGGAGGCAGAATTGTGTGTGTATTATATTTTTAGATCTGGATTTTCATACATTATTGAATGGTTCCCAAAAAAAACAGTTTTTTTTGTTGTTGGTGTATTTCATCTCTGTTTCGAGTCCTGACTCAGCCGTAACCGAACCTGTGTGCTTTAGTGATACTTATATAAGGCGATTCCCCGGTAAATTGGCCTCCGGGTTGGCGTAGTCGGTATCTTTAGAGGTGTAGGTTCTCAAGTCTGCCCTCTGGTGGTGGGTTGTCGGTATAGGCAATTCTCTCCCTGGTTTAAATGTAAAAAAAAATTTGTCAAACCCACAAGGTTTGTGTAACCACCACGTTGCCACATCAGGAATAATAATTTTTAAAAAAGCAGATACAAAACCACTAAAGGAATCCTAGTGGCTCCTAACCATATACAGATTGTCCTTGACCACTAAGTGGCGTGATAACCATAGATTTTCACATGTTATGAAGTGGACGTATCACAGCTCTGTACCAGATATTACAGTTTTAATATTCAAATAGCTACAAATGTGTTTACAAGTTAAAAATACATGTTAAAAAAACGTGTATGAATGAATAAAGCAGAGCTCAGGGAGTGGGTAATTTGAGACAAGACATTTTAATTCAGATAATGACAACAATAACAATGTCTCACAATGTAGATATTTAGTTTTTTATAAAAATAAGAACAAGGAACCAAATGACAAACAATAGGACAAATACCACAGATCAGAGACAGAAATCATATTCTGTTTTTCAGGTCAGAATTTCAGAATCTCTCTACAGTCTGTTCTGATTCATCAACACAGTTTCACTGATGATCTAGAATAAACCCTAAACCCAGGATAGAGTGTGTGAGTGAACGTGGTCTGGACTGTGTGGATGAGGCTCATTGTGTCAGAGACGCTGTAGAAGGACAGAGTTCCTGCACTGTGATCCACGTACACTCCTATTCTCCTGTTGATGGACTTTACTGGGAGTTTAGTCTCTATGTTATTGTGTCTGAATGAGGATCTGGAGGAAGAGCAGAACAAACTCCAGGACTGATCATTATATCCAAACTCACACTCAGTACCTGATCCCTTCCTCCTGATGCTCTTATATGACACTGATATTTCCACACTACCACTCCACTCAATCTCCCAGTAACAGCATCCACACACACTGTCTCTACACAACACCTGAAACCTCTGATCAAATCTGTCTGGATGATCAGGATACGGGTGAAGCTTTGCGAAAGTGTTAGTAATCAATCTGTTCCCCTCAGACAGACTGATGTATTCATTCACTGTGTTCAGATCCAGAGTGAACTGATGGGAATCTAATGGAGAGGAAACACATCAGAATCAGGAATTATGAATCTGTCTGATCTTTTATTATAGTTTAACTCTTCATGTTCAATGTATCAGCAGTGTCTCAGTACAGTTTACCAGATATCCTGTGCAAATCATCAATTACATGATCAACTCTAAAACTCTTCTATCATGTTTTCTTTCACCTTCTACAGGAAGAACATGAAGACACTCTGTGAGTTTCTCTGCTGGTTTTCTTAGTGACTTACATTGTAGGAAGTCGTTCCTGGTTCTGGGAACAATGTTGGTGAAAGTGACTGTGGAAATCAACAGACATGTAGAGTGTGATTATCATGTCGAGAGAAAATGATCCCTGCATCCGTTCCTAAGACATTTCTAATATGATCTTCTACATAATATGAGATGATGGAGGATCATTTCTGAGAGCTGATGAATCTCCAGGACTTTACCTCTGTCAGAGATCTTCTTCAGCTCCTCTTTGCAGAAATCCTCCAGTTTGTCTCTCAGCTGACGGACAGATTCTCTCACGCCATCAAAAGAGGAGAGAGAACTGAAGGGATTGTCATTTACGTCTGTAGATTCAGGAGGAGCTGAGAGAGACTGGAAACTCTACAGAAAACAGAAATCAAAGCTCATCACCTCCACACTTCATCAATAACCTGAACTACTGTCAGATTTCAGCGGCTCTTGTTGATCTTGACATCTTTAGTAACTGAACTAAATCCAGCTCTTTCACAGCATCAGATACATTTTTCTTCATATTCATTATATGACATTAGAGCAACAAATTATAGAATGTTTTGGATGATAAAACATTTGCTAAGAACATAAATGTTGAGTAGTTTGAGGGTTGAGTAGATTTGCTCAGGAAAAGCAGTTCAAAGGCTACGAGTAGATAATTATTGAGCAGTTAGTGATCAGGTCAGGTAGTAGCATTGCTATATTTCTGTATTTTTCGATCTTGGACCCATGAGAACTGCATTAATCCAACTGTATGGATACCAAAATAGCTGGAAGCAATTACTAAACAAACGGCAAATGCTGCATTTTCTAATACATTTATTTAATGCATGGCTTGCTTCCGAGGGCTCTGCATGAGCTCGCGGCTCCATCTAGTGTCTGTATTCAGGGAATCCTTAGGATCTCAAAATGATCAATCATGCTGGGTTTGTCTACATCCTGACCACAGTGTGTGATCAGAAAGCTGTTAGCAAGGGAGAGTCTTAAACCTTTCAAAATGCTAAGACACTTGACAACTAAACAAATCACTGCAGCCACTTGAGGTTTTCCAGGGTAAACTACAGGAGCTGCGTGGTCAAACATCAGAGCTACAGAAAACTGCTACGGTGAATGATAATCATATTGGGCGGATGGCAACAGATGTGAAAGAGAAGATAATATTGCCAGAGAAGCACAATTATTAGTTTACGTTAGATTTGTCAATGAAGGACAAATTAAGGAGGATTTTGTGTTCTGTTGCGGCCTAGAAAATGCCACCGGATATGAAACAAGTGATGGATGAAGCTGTCTGCACAGTCAATGCGATAAAAATTAGGTCTGAATATATGCAAAAATATCGATACAGCTAACTATCGCAATATTTTTTTTCACAGTAGTGTATCGATACTTTGTTTAAAATCATGTTTTAAACAGATTTAAAATGACGTTAACATTTCATCAAATCCCTCTGTGTGTCAAACGACCTTCTCAGTTCCTGTACATCGCTGACTCAGTCATATCATAACAGTTTATATATCCGTCATATACATTCATATGGCCAATGTCTCAGAAGTAAGTGGGAGGGAGAATGCCAGAAAAAAATTAGCGCCTCCAGCTTGCAGAGCCGATGTGTGGATGCACTTTGGTTTAGGCGTGTGCTTTATCACGATTTTTGATCGTGGACAATTAAAAGGAATCCACAATCTGCTTTTGAAGAAATATCGTAGTATCGTGTGTATCAGTTGCAGTTCTGGCGCCTCCGTCTCACGACGTGACGTACATTCACATCATATGTTTAGGCAGAGGTAGAGTGACACTCGCGGGACACTGTAATTCACAAAAGTTCATTATTTGCATGTGCTTTAAAGGGCACCTATTATGACTCTTTTCACAAGATGTAAAATAAGTCTCTGATGTCCCCAGAGTATGTTTGTGAAGTTTAAGCTCAAAATACCCAACAGATATTTTTTTACAGCATGTTTAAATTGTCATTTTTTGGGGCTCAGAAAAACGCGCTGTTTTAGTGTGTATCCCTTTAAATGCAAATTAACTGCTGCTGCCGGCCCAGGGGGCGGAGCCTCACGATCTCACGCTCAGAGCCAGGACAATCTCATCTGATAATATCAGAACAGAAACTCTCAGTTGCGGTGTTCATTTCGACTCGGAGTCGGACAACAATGCCCACAGAGCCAGAGAATATATGCTGTATGGAGATTGAACAGGTATAGTTTAGCTTAATTATGGTTATAAATTACTTGTCATCTGCTTTTATCCACTATTAATACAAGCCTGCTGTAGCAGACCCTGTCCGAATGATGACCAATATATACTGATGAGTTCAATTAAGTTTATTGGCCCTCATTTATCAAAAGTGCATACACCAAATTTCCAGCGTACACCTGGCGTACACCCAAAACCACGGTGACTTTGAGATTGATCAATATGGACGTTGGCGTACGGCACGCTCAAATCCTACGCCAGCTCAGGAGGTGGTGTACATGTACGCACGTTTTGGGTTAGTGCGGAAATGCGCAGAAAAACAATTCCTAACACTACAAAACGCACTGACAAACTAAAAGATATGATATATTATGACCCACTGTAAAAAAACAACAAAATAGTAATTATAAACTTCAGTGTTTATTTTTGTGCAACATGGACTTCAATGTTTAATTTGTGTGACTTTACCAAAGCATTTGATTTGTAGGCATGTATTCCTTCAGTTGCGAGCCTGTGCGCTTTACCTGACGTTTCAGGGTACGGCAGGTGCGCACGGACTGGGTTCAGTAAGGCCGGTGACACACTGGATGCGTGGCGTGTCCGTTTTTATTTCGGCTCCCATGTTAACAGGTTAGAGCTTGCACACTGCCTGCGTGACACGTGCGTCTCAGGTGCGGCTTGAGCCGCGCGGAAAACGCGTGCATGCTATAAATAGAACCGACGCCTATTTTGCGTTTCCAGGCAAAATAGAATAGGAAAATATGTTTATATGTCATTTTGACACGAATACATAAATAAATAACATTTTGATGTTTGAAAGTCTCTAGGTTTTGACATAAATGCAGATATAAATGTAATTTAAAAAAATAATATCGATTTTCAAATATTGCACCTGTCAGTACAGAACGAAATATTCTGTAGCCTATTTTGTGTCAGTACTGCCGACGTTGTCTTTGCTGCTATATTTATGTTTAACATGAAGTATAGGCCTTCCACAACTCTCTCCCCATATGTCAAATATATCACCAATGAGGCTTATCATATGTCACCTAGCAGCAGCAGCGCCGCGTCAGACACGTTTCTGGTGTGCAAAGACATATAGACAACGCCACGCAGCTGACACGCAACAGAAACGCCACGCAGCCAGTGTGTCATCGGCCTAATGAAAGGCTTTCAATGACCAAAAAATAATTCAGACCGACAAAATAATAAAAATGACATTCTTCTTTTAAATAATAATAATAATAATAACGACATTCTTCTTCTAAATAACAATAAGCGTCATTAATAATAAAAATCTAGAAATCAATTTTGTTTCTTTCCACTTCCCTGGTGATGGTCTCGATCTCCACGTCGGAGAAGTTTCTCTTCTTTGCCGTCTTCCGAGTGTCAATGGCGTAAAATGGGGGAAGCGGAGACTTGAATATATAGGGGCGTGTTATTCTAATGACGATCGTTTTCAGCCACGGCATTTATCAAGGGCAGGTATTGCGTACACCTGGATTTCAAAGGTACGCACAGCTTCATAAATCAGGCGGTGAGAGGAGTGTAAGCATAATCTTACGCCAACATATACGCCCGTTTCTATGCAAGAAAGATAAATGAGGGCCATTGTACCTCACACAAAAGATGAAGCGTTAGTTTTACTCCAGAGAATCACAGTAAGAGCTGAATAAACACAATATAAGAAGTGAATTAGGTCTGTCGCTCTGAAGACCGTAAGCTGGATCACGAACAGTACAGATCCATCCTCGAGTAACAACGAGAGTAAATGAAGACTGCTATGTTCATTCTTACATCCAACAACAACACACCTCAATCACTTAGGAGACAAGCTGCTCAAGAGTCGAAACAATGGAGGACTGTGTCCCACTCCCTCAGGGCGGGTCCATGCCCAAATAGACCCCGAAGCCGCCGCCAGGCGCCGCCATTTGCGCCATTTAGAATTTCAGCCGCCGCCAGCCAATAATTTCGTAAGCCAAATTGAGCCGCCATCTGATAAAGTTTGGCTGAGCCGGCTAGAATTATTTGCATCAAATAATAATTCTATCACATAGAGACATACACACACGAAATATATAAACAATACACGAGATCTATTTTCCCACTGGATTCATAACAGCACAGTCTTGTGCTCGTTGCTACGATACACAGACTCACAGTGAATTGACGACCAATTAAAATTGCTCGTTTTCCGTACAGAAGAAGCGATGCATTTTTTTCTCGCACTGAGGTGAAATGGCGGAAAGAAGCAAGCAAGGTAATTTTGATCTCACTTCTCACATACTTTCCTAATTCCTACTTACTTTTTTTTTTAACTTAGGCCTACCCAGACTTTTGTTAAATCTTCAGGGCACTGTTGCACAAACACCTGAATCAAAGATTGATGTTATGAACCAAATATTCTGGAACGGAGAGATTTATAGCACTGAACGTGATATCACTGCAGTAACAAACCACCGTTTCCACATTGCTAATTCACGACGCATGCTTCAGTGTACATTGAAGTGAAATGTGCAAAACTTTGTCCAAAATAATACTGATAACAGTGTGTGTTTATATTAAGGCGAGACACGGCAGGCAAAAACATCGGGGTTTTTTTACTGTTAAATTTTGAAATTTTTGGATATTTGTCTTCAATAACATGTCTTCTTTCAGACTTGTGGTGAAAAAAAGTCCGAAATACACATTTAGGTCTTTATTTCCTTTTTATCAGCAACCAATCGTGAAAGTAAAAAGACTGAATGCGCGATCTCATTGGCTGATGATAAATCTTTAAAGCCCGTTTTCTCAAAATGACCTTTCTCTCATACTCCAAGTCCGAAATCTCCACTTAGTACCTAGTTATATTATGAAGACATTTATAGAGGGATTTGTAAATATATTATTCCTAGCCTGATTTATATAACATTTTATTCCAAAAAACATGGCGAAAATCATTTTTTTAAAGGCTATTGACAGTATATTCTGATTTACAGGATAACAAAAGTAGATATCCATAAATCCCTCTGTAATTTTTTTCCCATCTAATATGTGAACACAATGAAAAAAATATTTTTAACCTGGCTTTATCCAATACTCAAATTTCGTTTTTTAAAATATATGCAAATTAGCACATATTTAATTAGATATTGCCTAATTTGCATATTTAAACATTAAATTAAAGAAAACTTGTAATAATTTTTTTTCTCATCTTAATGTAAGTAATCAACTGGGAAAGTTTCATGGTGATATCTGCTAGTTAAAAATGTCACCCTATTCACCCGTAGTGTCTCGCCTTAACTATAAAGTTGAACAGCGAATTACTGTACATGTCATAAATATATGCATAACGTTACTCCGTGAAGTTTGACAAGTGTGCATTCTTACACAGCAGCAGGGACATTATTCACTAACATTACAGTGGCTATTGAATGCGCCTAGCACTAGTATAGCTAATATTACCAAATAGCTCAAGTAGGCTAGTTCTAGTTCTAAATCTTCACTTTAGGTGTTTTGTGCAACCGTTCTTGTAAGTAAGAATGCCTTTTTGTCAGGACTATAATGCCATTTTGTCATTGTGTCAGGACTAGTGTTTTATGGATATTTTTGTTCCCCTTTAGGATGCGGAATTAACAAATATATCAGCACATCACGAACACATCTGCTTAAGGATTCTGGTGTGACATGGAGGCCTCAGTGTTGATTCTGCTCGTAGCCTTCGTTCACATTTTTGGACATATATGGGCGATCTGTATGTGAACAACAATCGCATTGATGACAAACTCTACTGCAAACTCTGCTTTGAAGCAGAAATGACAAAAGAACATGGAATGCTGTCAAAAGTGTACAGCTTGGGAGAAAAAACATCAAGTGGAAACTTCCTTGCTCATGCCAAAGCTGCACACAAAGAGAGTACAATATTTCTCAAAGACCAATCAAGTAAACTGACTAACTGGATCCAAACTGTGCCGAAAGGAAGCCCAGCTACTTCCCAGTTTGATGTTAATCGCGACATCGTGTTGTGGCTGTGCCAGGACCTGCTCCCTTTTGAATTAATAGAAAAGTAAGGTTTTCAAGCATTCAACAAGACAAATATTCATCTCAATTTGCCAACCAGCAGAGCCCTTGCAACAACAGCCCTGGCAGATGTCTACATGGGTTTGAAGTCCAAAGTCAAAGAACAACTGGCAGACATTGTCAGTGGTACTATAATGTTAGATGGCTGGACTGATGCTCATCATCGATACCCATATGTTGGTGTGAGAATCTGCACTGTAGATGCGAACTGGAATTTCCTTCTGTTTACACTTTGTGTTAAACCTGTAGAAAATCATACATCAGAAAACCTTACAGTGTTTGTAAGGGAATTACTCGAAGAATTCCTTCCCAAAGATAAAAATGTGTTGCTCTTTGACACAACAGATGGGGCAGCGAATATGATTAAGTTTTCCCGGTTACTGGGCCATGAGAGAGTAACATGCGTAGCACACTGTTTACACAACTTACTCATAACAGACACTCTTACCAAAATCCCTGAAGCACAAGCCTTAATTTCCCAATGCAAAGATATTGTCAGTGCACTGCACTTCAAGGCACATTTAATAGAGGAATTTGTGTTGGAGCAGAAAGAGGCAGACATATTTGCCAAGATTCAAGACCTGCAGGATGAAATTGATGCAGATTCCAATGATCCTATTGATGAAATGGATGATGCAGAGGATTGGCAGCTGGGAACTAAGAAATCAAAACAGGGCTCACAGACACACAAAACACTGAAAACCACAGTGCCAACACGTTGGAACAGTGTCCTCAACATGATCAGAAGCTTAGTCAGTATGGAGACAGAAGTCACTGAAATCCTGAAGAGGATAGGAAAGCCCTTGTTATGCCTCCTACCTGATGACATCAAGCTACTTTGTAACTTAGTTAGCTTTTTGGAAGACTTTGAGAAATTCACTCTCATTATAAGTGAAGTCAGTCCAAACCTGAGTGCCATACCACTAATCAGGGCTCGAATCAAGAAAATCTGTGCAGTGGCTCCCAGAGATCCACTACTAATGAAGAGAGTCAAAGAACGAATAGTGAAAAACATGGACAAACGAATCCCCATGTCAGATCTGGTTAGAGCCACCGCAGTGTTTGATCCAGCTGTCAGAGATATCACTATGACGAAAGATGAAAGCAGAGAGCTGCTGCAGAATCTCCATGAGAAACTGAACTCCTCCAGGTGACATTGATATTTCCGTGTACTTGCTAACCACTTACTTTTCTCATGGTTTTGATTTTAACAGCCATTTGCCTTATGCATATATTTCACTTTTCAGATTCAGTTCAACAGTGTTTGGGGTTGGAGATGAGAGGACAACTACTGATGGTGGTTCTGGAGGTCCTTCTGGTGGGAATGGTGACCACGATGGAGATGTGGGAGGAAGTGCGAAATGCCTGTGACTAGAATTATTAGCAGAGGCACAAGAAGATGCAGAAGCTCATTCTTCAAGTTCTATCCTTGACCAAGAGATAGATGCTTTTCTGGCAGTGAGAACAAGAGACCAAGGAGCATTGGACTTTTGGCGAACCCATAGCAATACTTTACACACACTGTCCGCTATGGCCCGGTGCTACCTCTCCATTTCACCAGGTAGTGTGCCGGTGGAATGCATGTTTAGTTCCACTGGCCTACTGCTCAATGGCAAACGATCATCACTTGCTCCTTCAAGGTGTAATATGATAAGCTTCATCCATGATAATGCCAAGTTATTGTATACAACTTAGCCTACATACATTTAGCCTAAACACAACACATTGTAGGCTATTTGAAAATGTTTAGTAGCATACAGACTACAAAATAAATATGTACATACGTTGTGAAAGTAAAATCTTTCTTGTTTTCTTTATTACATTGTATTGCATTTTGTAGAAATATAGTGTAAGCCATGCATTGCTTGGAAATATTGAGATCTAGTAAATCAGTATAGCATAGACATCTGTAGACATGAAGTGGCAGCTTCAGCCATTTGCAGCTATGAAAAGTTTGGCGGCTGCAGCAGCCATTTAGGTTTTGGCTGAGCTGGCTAGCCAGCCAATAACTTCATCAGCCAGCCATTATTCTCAAAACAAATGGCTTCGGGCTGTAATGCTCAAACTGCAGTGTCAATCAACAGTCGTGGGAGGGGCCTGTGCAATTCTACGTCACATTGCATAGAATCTTAGAACAGCTCATTCTGAGACAGTGCTTATGATTTATTGAGATTTTTATTAGAGGTCGACCGATATGGGTTTTTTCAGGCCGATGCCGATCTTTTGAAATCCGGGTCGGCCGATGGCCGATTAATGCTGCCGATTTATTTTGGCCGATATTTAGCCGATTATGTGCTTGTTTTTAACCTCTATTTGAAAGATAAAATATAACACAAATAATTACTTAAGATAGACAAGATTTCTCAACAAAAACATTTATTGAACACTTGACCAATCTGCACTTGTTGTGACCTTGAGATATGTTTGGTAATTGTACCTGAATGAATTGAAAATTTATTTGCTACATTTCAGATTAATATATTTGTTTTCCTTAAAATTTTAATTAACAGTAACTTATACACTTTGCAGTTTGAATGATGTCTTGTATAAACAAAATGACGGAGTATGTTTTTATGTTTCCACTGTTCGATCACATCCCGAGTCTCCCTATCCCTCTCACACCATATTCCAGCATTGCAATCTTTACATCGCAGCCTGCTTCAGAGCTAAGGCGGGGCTACAGATTAGGTGTCCCCAAAGAACCCGCGTATCTAACAGTAGTTCCGCATTACATGAATTAATTTGCACGCGAGTTTTATTTATTTTTATATGTATTTTACATGTATTCTCCGTGTAAATTTATACACCGAACTGTTTTGGTTCAATACGAATACATGTACCGTTCCACCCCTAGTCTACAGTGAAATACAGTCACACATTACACTGTTTGGCCAGCATTTTAACCGTGTTTAATCCAGCTACTAGCTAACAGTATGCTAAAGTTAACTGCTGACTAGCGTCATGTTTCTAACGTCCGTTTTCAGAGCATCCAAGAGAAGCACAGGCATAACAGTAGCACCGAAATGAAGCACAGAAATCCGCATTGATATTCGGTCCGGTAAATAACGGTCGTTAAGGCACCAGTGCCGTATTAGCACCGGGTCTGTCTGTAGCTACCCAACCCTAGCGACGACGCTAGCAAAGCAAAGCCAGTCCTTCACTAACCTATGGTCACTTTTTTATTACTTATTTCTCTGCATTGAGTGACAACCCTCTCAAATATAAGACACACAAAACAGAACAAATAAAAGTATCAGATTCTCTGTCTGTAATTGCAAAATTCTTGCTTACTTATTGTGACATGATAGCAACCCTTCTGCTGTGCTAATGCAACCTCAACTATGTTATCAATATCCAAAGTAGCCGAACGTCTTGTCGCCTATTCATATTTTTTCTCGAAGTTGGCAGTAACATATCAAAAGGTTTTAATTAAATATAAAGGAGTTTTCTCCAAGGAACTTAGCTCCTTCCTTAGGCACTGGATGAGGTCTGCTCACTCTGTTGGAGAATGACTCTAGGCGCAGTGTGCGTCGAACACGTGTTCCACAACAACAACACTAGGCTGCCCACAGATGCGCCCGCCTAATAATCGGCTTGATGTAATGGATATTGGCCGATGCCGATTATGTTAAAAAATGCAAAAAATCGGCCGATTAATCTTCCGACCGATTAATCGGTCGACCCCTAATTTTTTATCATTCTAGGGTGGTTTTGCTCACACACTGCCAACACACATTTATGTTCAAACACCATGTAAAAGTGAATTTTGCATAATAGGTGCCCTTTAAAGCCTTGCCGGTTAAACATTTTATTCTCGTGGTGATGCGCTGTTCTAACATGCGCTTTTCTGAGCACGTACACCCAAAGCTCACAGGCACTAAAAGCCTGTCAAACAGCACCTGGTTACAGGACTAAGTTATCTTTCGAGTCTTATTGAGCTAATACTGTCAGATATATACTCACAAGGTTTACATAAACGCAGTTGGTTATGTCTAAAGTGAAAGCAAACATTTGAGAGAAAATCAGGTGCATGTCATATGCGTTATATTAGATGCATGTCTTATGACAATAGCCTAATAGTAAACATGCTGCCGCTTGTCCTTAAATGGACAGTTCACCCAAAAATGAAAATTAGGTTCTTATTTACTCTCTAATGTTGTTCCAAACCTGTTTTAATTTCTTTCTTGTGCTGAACAAAACAAAAAAGATGATATTTTGAAGAATGTGGCTTACCAGACAGTTGCTGGTCCCCATTGACTTCCACAGTAGGAAAATATATACTATGGAAGTCACAGGGAAGACCAGCAACTGTTTGGATACCCACATTCATCAAAATAACCTTTATTTTCAACAGAAGAAATTTCAGTTTTATAAATTTTGTGGCATCTTCATTTTTAGATAAAAGTGTTCAGTGACACAATATGCACTTCATATATTTCAGTGTGTTCACTGTTCAGTGACACTGTGCAATACAAATAGCTTTGCTTATAAATTGGAATGGAAGTTTTAATTTTGTTGCCGAGTTATCAATATAATGTGATACACATACCAGAATACCTCAACTGGTACACAGCAAGTTGTATTTTCACCTCTATTTACGAGTTCACACTTACATGTAATTAAGTGGAGACTCCCCCCGGTTGTTGCATGAGTGGTTAGGAGTAGAAGTGAGGAGAAGGGGTGGTGGAGGGGTGCTGTTAAACTGTCAACGAACCGAGGTAAGTCTGCTGTATATATACACCTCTTATTTTGGCAATTGGTTGATTAACTAAGTAAGTAAGCTGGTGTGTGGTGAGCGTTCTGGCGCAATATGGCTGCCGTCGCATCATCCAAGTGGATGCTGCACATTGGTGGTGGTTGAGGAGATTCCACCCTTCTATGTAAAGCGCTTTGAGGTCTCAGAAAAAGCGCTATATAAATGTAACGAATTATTATTATAATTAACTGAGTGCGCTCCTCGTGTGTTGATTTAGGTTAATTATCTGAACTTGCTCCTCCTGAACTTTGTAAATAAAACATCATTTCACAAGTTCACACTTACATGTAATTAAGTGGAGTAAAGGTTATGCGTATTTGGCGTGCTGCCCGGGGGAGGGCTCCAAGCTCGAAATTTGGCCCGAACCCAGAGTACTCCCCCAAAAGCAAAAAGAGCAAATGACAGCTGCCAGACTAAAGACCCTCCAAAAGCTCTGAGATTTGGCAGGCTGGCGTTTTGAGAAGAAGCCTGGTTGCTTGACCAGAAGAGCAGCTCACAGCGCCGGGCGGACGGCCCCTGCTGGCCCACGAACGGGGAGCAGCCATAATTTGGGACAACCAGTCTAGAGGGCTTGCGCCATTTCTTGATGGAAGCCGCTCACGACGTCGGACAGGCGAGCCCTACCGGCTGATGAATGAAGAGCAGCGCGATTTAAGCCACCTGACCAGGAGGGCCCGTGTTGCTTCTGACGGGAACAGCTCACAGCGTTAGGGCCCTACTGGCTGTCGAATGAGGAGCAGCACGATTTAGAAATGCCCGATCGGGATGGCTCACACCGCTTCTTGACGGGAGCAGCTCACAGCATCCGACGGCAGAGTGACAAATTTTGGAAGCTGGACCGGGAGAATTCTCGCTGCATCCGCTGGGAGAACAAACTTGCTGTATGAAGAAAGAGGAAACAGATGCATGCTACGTCCGCTGGGAGATCAATACTCGCTAGACAGAAAGAGAAAACATGGGTTCTCGACCGGGAGAGTTCTCGTTGCGTCCGCTGGGAGACCAATGCTCGCTGGACAGAGAAAGAAAACATAGGTGCTCAACCGGGAGAGTTCTCGCTGCGTCCGCTGGGAGACCAATGCTCGCTGGACAGAAAAGAGAAAAACATAGGTGCTTGACCAGGAGAGTTTTTGCTGGGACGCTTGACATTTCGAGAATGGATTTGAAGTGTTTCTGGAACCAAAAGCGTGTCATGGGTTTGTTAGAGTCATCTATGAACAAGGGTTCAAGAGAGGATTTAGCCTGAGAGCTTCTCTGTTGAAGATATGCCAGACTGGACTGGTATGGTTGGATTGGCGATGAGAGTTTGAAAATGTAGATGAAATGGCCTTTATTATTATTATTATTATTTTTGGTTTGGTATATTAGTTACTGGAATATTAGTTCTAAAGAGTAAGGTTCTGGAGAGACATCGCTGCTGTGGCAATGGAGAAAATTTGCCAGTGAAAACAGAGCTCTTGCGGGAGCCGAGGTTATATTGCTGCAGGAGTGGAGAATTTTCCAAAGAAACTTAGCTCCACGCGAGCAGGGATATAACACTGCTGCAGCAGTGAAGGCAAGGTTAGACAGAAACTGAGCTCCTGCGGGGGCCGAGATGACATCACTGTTGTGGCAGTGGAGAGCATTAGCTAGAGAAATTGAGCTCCTGCGGGAGCGTGAGGGGACATCACCGTTGTTCAGTTTCAGTTTAGTTTATTTACAAAAAAGTTGAGTAAAAGTATTAAAACCAGCAAAGATATGATCCCCATCTTCCTTAGAACCATCACGGAATGATAAAAATAAATAAAAAAATAATATAAAAAGTAAAGATAAGGATAAAAAAGAACTGCAAACAAGCCAAGAAAAAAGTAGTCTACTCCAACACACATGAACAAAATCACACTCAACTGCGAACACCTGTTGCGAGTCGCCGCGTGTGCAGCGCCACCCCTTTGTGGCAGTTGTGGCAGTGAAGGCAAGGTTAGCCAGAAACACAGGGCTCCTGTGGGAGCAAAATGGACTGCTGTGACAGTGAAGAAGGTCAACCAGAGGAACGGAGCTCCTGCGGGAGTGGGGAGATAATTCTGCTGTGGCTGTGAAGGCAAAGTTAGCCAGAGACGGAGCTCCTGTGGGAGCGGAGGAGATGACACTGCTGAAACAAGTGGGATCCTGCTGGAACAGTGGGGAAGGTGGATATGGTGAGCTTGTAGGTTTAGAGGTTTAAAGTTTAGAGGGCGGCCTTGCAGGATTATGCGCATCTGGAGTTTAGTGGCCGAGCAAAGATAGCAGTTTGCGTTTAGGACAGTTTAAAATGTCTGGGAGGGTGGGTGAGACCAGAAATATCCTTTTGATTTCTCATTGTGCAGTACGACCTGGAAATTGTATCCAAGTTAATGCCCAGAATTCAATGGATGTGGCTAGACCCATGGTTTGGGTGATTGGAATCCAAAGCTCAGCGGAAACCATGCGGGGCTGAGAGATTGATTACTAAATTATTTGTATATATTTGATTTATTTTGAGTGAATACAGAAGAAGCCTAAACGGTTTTTAACCTGCGTATATTCACCTCTGATGCATCAATTTGATACTGTAGTCGTTGTTTGATGTTGGGTAATCATCAAACAGCAAAGTATAATCTGATTTAGATGATCGTTTGTTCCTTTATCTGTTGCTGGTTTGAGTGGCACACATGCTTTCATTTAAAAAAGTTCAAAAGAGACTGATTTATGGTGAAAGACAAAGAGCTGTTCATAGAATATTGCGCCTTGAATTATGTAATTGTGTTTGACAATCACTAAGGATTACTACACTTTGCCGTGAAAACACTACTCGTATGAATTATTTTAACATTTTTCCCAACCTGGAAATAATGTGAAGGAACCCTCAACAGTTTATTTTCATCATTTCTATGTCAATGGGTTAGAGTTCTCAACGGGCCTGAAAATTACAACCCGACCCGACCCGGCCCGTGGTTTTTAAAGCCCGGACCCGATGTAACCCGACACATCAACATGAATTATCTGCCCGAACCCGGCCCGCGGCCCGACGCCGCGTCGGAATTTTTTTTCTCATACACGTAATTATCATGACCAGCCGACGCGAATTCAAATCAACCTTTAATGTTCACGCCTTTTAACAATACAAACAACTGAAACAATAAACTTTAAATATATAAATAGGCTGTAGTAGCGACGGTGAATTCACCTGCAGCAAGTTTACTTTTCCCCAACTCCATCCTCTTCTCCAGGCTAAAGGCGTGCACGCAGCGGCGTCTGCCCCCGCCCCTCTCCATGGTGCACGTTGCACGCAGCAGCCAGACTTTCTTTACGGTGGACAGCAGCGATGATTAATAAATGTTTTAGTTTTTTTACTGAGCGGAAAAGATTAAGCCCGTTGAGAACTCTACAATGGGTCACATTACTTTATGATTTTGTTTGTTCTGAATCAGATTCAGATGAAGTAGAATGATAAGATTACATTTATTTGAATGCATGAGTGAGAACGATTGCGTATGAATTTGTCCTACCAGTCTGTGCTGCATCTCTTTACCAATAGGTAAGCTGCGCGGCTCACTGAGGGCCTGCTGCGGCAGCCTGACGCTGGAGGAAGGCCCGTTATTTCGTGGGAAGAGGGTGGCATTGCCTGAGATGCGAGTGTGGTGCTCAGCAGGCCTTATTGTCCATTTCTCAATGGCAGGATAGAGTTTTTGAATGGTCCGGTTTAGAGAAGTATGCGGAAGGAGATCGTAGATGTTTGTGGTGGCAAAGACCCGTTTGTTTGGCCTGACGCCCGCGAGATAACGCCAGAGGATTGCAGCAAAGATTCCTCAAGGACGGAAGATTCTTCATCGGATGATCGGATGGGAAGAGCTGGATTCAGACATGTTAGGAAGGTAGGGCGGGGCCAAATGCTGTTAAACTGTCAACGAACAGAGGTAAGTCTGCTGTATATATACACCTCTTATTTTGGCAATTGGTTGATTAAAGGATTAGTTCACTTTCAAAAATGTTTTGCTGATAACTTACTCACCCCAGTGTCATCCAAGATATCCATGTCTTTCTTTCTTCAGTCAAAAAGAAATTAAGGTTTTTGAGGAAAACATTCCAGGATTTTTCTACACAGAATGGACTTCAATGGCAACCAACTACTAGAAGGTTCAAATGTCCATCTCAATGCAGCTTCAAAGTCTCTACACGATCCCAGTCGAGAAATAAGGGTCTTATTTAGTGAAACGATCTGTCATTTAAAAAAAAAAAATATATATATATATATAAATATATATATATATATACTTTTTAACCACAAATGCCCGTCTTGTACCATCTCTGAGATGCGCCACGTATTACGTCATCACGTTCGCGAGATAAGACCCTTATCTTGACTGGGATTGTGTAGACACTCTGAAGCTGCATTGAGACGGACATTTGAATCTTCTTTGAACATTGGTATAGTTGGTTGCAATTAAAGTCCATTCTGTGTAGAAAAATCCTGGAATGTTTTCCTCAAAAACCTTAATTTCTTTTCAACTGAAGAAAGAAAGACATGGATATCTTGGATGACGTCAAGGTGAGTAAATTATCAGCAAACTTTTTTTTTTTAAAGTGAACTAATCCTTTAACTGAGTGCGCTGCTCTTATGTTGATTTAGGTTAATTATCTGAATGTGCTCCTCCCGAACTTAGTTAATAAAACATCATTTTTATTTTTTTATTTTTTTAAAGGATTGCAATATATATCAATATGTATCGAATCGTGAGGCCCTTGCGATACCCAGCCCTAATAAAAACGAGTGCAACACACAAGTGGATTGTTTCCTTATACTCAAAAGGGTTGGCCACCACAGCCATAGTTTGGCCTGGTTGTATTTTGGTACTTTCTTGACATTTTAAAACATCTTATTCCAATGTACATTTTATGTTATTTTGACAACTAAATAAAACGTCTCTCAAAAGTTGCAGTTTGGTTCTGGTTCTGTCTTAGAAGTAAACACATGATTTTAATTTTTTTTTAAATTTTTTGTACTTAAAGAAAAATACCTGTTTTGTTTTTTTCATGTTTACATTACCTAATTGCAACCAAAATACAGCATTGTGAAATGTTGTAAAAACGTTTTGTGTTTGTTGGATGGTACCATTAAGTTCATGGATTTCACATTGTTGTAAAAAAAGAGCTTAAATATTAGTGAAGTTTTGAGATGTTGCTATTTGGAAGCTCAATATATCTTTCAGAAAAAAGTTTCCTAAGAGATTTCCAGAGCTGAACTGCATTTATAAGTGTGTCTCTTTCAATAGAGTCTGACTGATGATGATATAATAACCGAACACACAGATCAACGCTTCAGTCAGCGGCTCATTCTGCTGTCATGAAATGTTTCTCTGTGAGTCTCTTGCTCAAGTCCACTATGACCCTGTTGTTCTAGATCTCTGTTACCTGCAGGAAATGGATGTGATCCTGTGTGTGTGAAAGCTGCTCCAGCTCAGCGTCTCTCCTCCTCAGATCATTGATCTCCTGCTCCAGTCGCTCCAGTCGTCCTTCAGCTCGACTCACTGCAGTCTTTTCCTGATCTCTGATCCGCTGTGTCACCTCAGAGCGGCTTCTCTCAATGGAGCCGATGAGCTCAGTGAAGATCCTCTCACTGTCCTCCACTGCTGTCTGTGCAGAGCGCTGTTAGGACACACATCACAATCACACAGTGGCTTCAGTGAGTCCTGACAGACACTTCTCAAACTTCTCTTCTTCTCCAGACTCACCTTATGTGACACCACAGCCTCTCTCAGCTGCTGAAGATCTTTCTCTCTCTGCTGGATCCTCTGCTGGAACGACCTCTGCGTCTCCTTCAGCTGGTGCTAAAGGACAAACCAATGACAGTGACAGTAATACTACCACAAAATCATCATGTGAACAGCTGATATGAAGCAAATATTGATGTGAGATCTAGTATGGAAATGTTCAAAGGCTCAAACTAGGGATTCACCGATAGCACTTTTTCCAGAACGAGTCCGATACTTTCATTTCTAGTACTTGCTGATACCGAGTACCGATACCTGTATATTCATGCATTTGTAATTTAAAAAAAATAGTGTTGAGAAACCAAAATAATTTGAATCAAATTGGTTGCCTTAATTCATTTAGCAAATATTTCCTTCAGTTATTTTCACGTCTAATTGTGGCTGTTAAAATGTATTGTAGGACTTTCTATTACTTTCACTGTTCATTCTATTGCTTGTATCTTTCATTAATAGCACAGTGAATATTTAGCGGGGATCAACGCTAAGGATTTTTGTCTAGTATTTTTTATTTTTCAGTAGGTTTATTAGGCTGCTGTCACTTTAAGAGCTGCACATATCCAACATATTATTACACGTATTACACACACATTTTCTGTTTCAACTGTTCACTTAAGACGTAATCGACTATATTTCACAAAGATACTCGCAGATATGGGCATTTTGACATAATTCTGCATGAATTTGTCCGTTCAAGCACAAGAACTCAACAAGCCGCTGTGCGCCGAATCAATGCAGCGTTTCGCTCGCGAACAGCAGATATGCGTGAACATTATTATTTTTTAAATACATTTTATTCTTGTCTTCTTTCGTCAACGATATTGCATGTTGATATAATCATATTTATCATTTAATGATGTTGATCTCATCATCGTCTTGTCTTAGGGTATGTTTACACAACAGCGATGTACCAAAAAACGACAACATTGTCAAAATGATCCCCCTTCACACAGATATGCGAAAATTACTAAAAAGTCTGTATTATGGCCAGTAGTTGGCGATGTCACTTCAAGAAAAACACAATATCCCATTTTGTTGTTTACATGGAGACGGTAAAGGCATCATTTTCAAAACCTTGACTTTGAAACCAGTTTTCAAAAGCTTGTGTTTTCAGCCACCCAAAACTGTTGTCTTGAAAATGAACAACTAAAACGCATTCGTTTTTTCTCAGTTGAAAACACTGTTGTGTAAACATACACTTATGGCTCGTTTCCACTGAGCGGTACGGTACAGTACAGTACGGTTCGGGTCGGTAAACCATGAATCGGCTAGCGTTTCCACTGCCAACAGTACCTTTACTTGATAGGCGTGGTGTAGCCTATGCCAGAAAGAAGCGCTCAAAGTAATTTTCACACGAAAGAAGAAAGCGACATAAACAACAATGGATGATATAGAGAAGTTCTTGATTCTTGGCATGTTTGTTTCTCAATAGCAAGTACGCAAAGTTCAGACTTGCCAAGTCCAGCTCAGGAGAATGACTACCGAGGACGCGAGTCCGTAATTCTGCAAATGGAACAGAGCGTTCTTCAAAGCGTCACTCAGCTCGCTCTGCTACTCCAGTTATCTCTGTATGTACATTTTAGGAAAAAATAAAACGAAATATGTTATAAACACCAAACTGCCTCTTTACGTTTTCATTTAAAAGCGACATAGTAAACAACAATGGATGACATACAGCAGATCTTGTTCTTGCTTCTCGGCATGTCTGTCACAAGAACACAAGTGCCGGCATTAGGCGTTTCTCAATACCAAGTACGCAAAGTTTTGACTTGCCAAGTCCAACTCAGGAGAAGGACACTGGAGAGTAATTCTCCAAATGGAACAGCGCGCATCACTCAGCTCGCTCTGCTACTCCGGTTATCTCTGTATGTACATTTTAGGCAACAATAAAACAAACTATAAAACACCACTCTGCCTCTTTTTGTTTTCATTTAAAGAAATCTTAAACATTATAGCCACACAAAGTGGTTCAGGCAACGCGTATTGATTATATTCACTGCATGTAACGTTAGCCTATTTATAACAAAAAAAAAAATATTAAACTTATTAATATGGTTCAGGCAATATGTGCATTTGTACTCTGATCATCTTCACTGTAATAAAATAAAAAATGACAAAACTAAACCCTGTCTCTTTTTGTTAAATTTCAGTTTTATCAATAATAGCCATTATAAAAGTATAAGTAAAAAGTACAAGAAGCTATACAATAAGAAATAAAGCAAACAATTCAGTCAAACATACAAAGTCAGCGCTCTAGTCTAACGTTACAACGGTAAAGTTAAATAGCCTAAATATAAAGTTATGAAATTTCACTTAGCCCTCAGTTTGGCCAGGGAACAAATTATAGATTCACAAGACCAAAGATCGCCCGTTAGATATACACAAGACGAATTATATCTCATGTTTAACCACTACAGAGACGTCAGAGTCGGCGGCAAACGTCAGAAGGACTAGCCGAGGAAAGGCTGTTCCAGGCGGGGTACATGAGTGCCGAGCGCCCGGTGATCGCCTGGATCTCGAAACCTGGATCAAATTTTCATAAATCTTTATAAATAAACCACAGATTTGAGCTTTAAACAACTACATTCTCACTTGAAAAACTCTTAAAATTACATTTCGTGACACAGTAACAGTACTATTATATTTAAACTGTATATTAAAAAATGGCGCTTCTAATGTTGTCATTCCTCTTGTAGCACGCAAGTGACGATACTCTGTCAACCAATCAACGTTCTGCAGTGAGTCTAGCTCCACCCTTTAGTACCGTACCACTGTGCTAGGTACCACAACGGAAGGGTACCGGAAAAGTGTTACGGTACGGTTTGGCATTTTGGTACCATTCACAACTTTTGACAGTGGAAACGGAAATAAATGCGTACCGTACCATATCGCTCAGTGGAAACGAGCCATTAGTCAAGGAAAAAAAGGTCGTCAATAAACACCTTTCATCATTGATTTAATTAATGAAATGAAAACTGCATAAGTATGTCTGCATTATTTCATCAATAGTTGTAAGATCATACCTGATTCTCTGTCCTCTGTGCTGCCGCTGATACAGTGTCGTGGTTTTTATGTTCATCCATCGCACACAGCACACATATACACTTCTGATCAGTGCGGCAGAAAACCTCGAGGATCTTGTCGTGTTTCTGGCAGATCATCTCCTGCAGTCGTCCAGTGGCATCAGTCAGATTGTGTCTCTTCCCTTTAAATAAACTCTCATGTTGTTCAAGGTGATTCTGACAGTAAGAGTTCAGACACACCAGACAGGACTTGACGGCTTTGTGTTTTCTTCCTGTACAGACGTCACACTGCACATCTCCAGCTCCAGCGTAACAGTCAGCAGCAAGTTTAGTCTTCTTCAGTTTCTCCACCATTTCAGCCAGAATGGTGTTTTTAGCTAAAGCAGGTCTTGGCCTGAAGGTTTGTCTGCACTGAGGACAGCTGTAGACTCTCTTCTCATCCTCCTGATCCCAGCAGTCTGTAATACAGATCTTACAGTAACTGTGTCCACAGGGAATGGCAACTGGATCCTTCAGGAGATCCAGACACACTGAACACATGAACTCATCCTGAGATATTCTGGCTTCTGCCATTTTACTGCATGAAGACAGAGACAAAAACACACAACAGCTCAACTACACTTCAGTTTCACTTTCCCTGGAATCATGTGATTCCTGGTTCCTGGTTCTGTGTTTGAGTGACGTGTGTAAAAGATAATAAAACGTCCACTAGATGTCAGTCTTCTTCTTCTTCTTCTTCTTGTTTAATGGTGATTAACTCCTAAGGAGCATTATCGCCACCTACTGTGCTGGATGGCAAATTAACCTTGGGTGATAAGTCTGAAGTTTAAAACTGTTATCTCTTCCTTCTCACAAATGGACCATTGACTATCTATCTATATTTCCTTGTTGAACCTTACTCTATTATCCCACATACATCATCATTATTCATCATACCTGCAATAGAGGATTCATTGAGCTTCATCCGGCGCTGCGTGTTCAGCTCCTCCGTCCACACTCAGCCCCCATGGTGGGTTCAACGTTTCAAGCATATTATATTCTAAATCCCAAACCTGAATCATATATAAACGCAATTAGTGCTCTATATATCTGTCTGTCCATTAAACCTTTTCCTAATATATCCTCATTCTTCATTCTATCCTCTCCATTCTTCAAATGACTGAATAATACATCCCAAAATATATTATACTTACAACAAATAAATAATACATGACATACATTTTCAGATACACCACACACATCACATAATCCATTTTCGTGTAACCCCATAATTGCCAGCGTTGAGTTTAACCCTGTATGTAGATGTCAGTCTCAAACAGACACTCAAAGAATATACGTTACAGAGAAGCAGACAACACAATTAAAGTGCCCTGAATCTTTTCAGATGTGCTGTAAATTGCCATTGTTGACATGGTAATTGCAATAAAACTGGGAAATTTGTGACAGAGAGCTGGCAGACAGTTGTGCACTGAACCATTTGAGAGAAACAGTGAACGTGTGATGAACTCTGGTATCAGTTTGTCCAGGTAAGAGTCTGTTCAGAAACCAAACAGGGTTATGATAATGTAAATGACTGTAAAACTCTCTGTAATTTAGAGGGTAATGGAGAGGGAAGCCAGACGAACTCCACATACTTTTATCTTGCGTGTCTTTGCCGTTATCATGATAATCTTAAGTTATCCATGGACACAGGATTTTGTTGAAGCTGTGGCCTGAAATCAAGCCAGTTCCCACTGCATGTTTGGTCCGTGTGCTGAATGCAGGAGTGGCAAGCTCTTGGAAATGCATGTCCTTAGTAACATCCCAGAGGAAGACAAACAAATTAAGGTGACCTGGTACACATGGGAAGCAACAGGAGGTCTGCCGAATAAGGTCCAGAAGAGTGGCACATTAGGAGATGTGCTTGATTTTCTAAACAGCTGCTACAATATTTCTGAATCACCATTTTGTGAAGAGAAAACAAAGCACATTTTTCCAGGCCAAAAAATAGCAAACAAAAACAGACAAGGAAACTGTGGTACTGCTGGTAGACTTTGCCAAAAACTACACGGCTGCTTGCCAAGATCAGATCTTGAAACAAAATGTGGTCTGATGGAGAACATAGTGAGTGACAGCTTGAAACATGACAAGAGGTCTGTGGCAACGTTCCTCACCAGGATTGAGGAAGACATTCAAGAGAAACATCCTGCAATGAGAGCGATGCACATATTTAGATCACTGATGTCCTCAGCAGATCCTTGTGACGGATGATGCTTCATTTGTAGATTCTGCAAGGAAGAGTTGCCCAAACCCTACAATCATACTGATTACCCCCCCCCGGGGACCAAACGAAATTTTTCCGTAGAAGTCTAGTGGGGCTACATGCCCACCAAATTTCATGTTCCCCGGTGTTTCGGTGTCCCTGGTATCGTTGACGAAAAATTTACGGGGGCCCCAGCGCAGGGGGGGGAAGTGGCCCCCGGGGACCAAACGAAATTTTTCCGTAAAAGTCTAGTAGACCAACATACCATAAAAATTTCTTCATCCTCGGTGCCACGGTTCAGGTAGTTATTTAGGAAAAACTGCATTTTTTGGGGTTTGGGGGGGCCCAGCGCGGGGGGGAGTAGCCCCCGGGGACCAAACGAAATTTTTCCGTAGAAGTCTAGTGGGGCTACATGCCCACCAAATTTCATGTTCCCCGGTGCTTCGGTGTCCCTGGTATCGTTGACGAAAAATTTACGGGGGCCCCAGCGCGGGGGGGGAAGTGGCCCCGGGGACCAAACGAAATTTTTCCGTAAAAGTCTAGTAGACCAACATACCATAAAAATGTCTTCATCCTCGGTGCCACGGTTCAGGTAGTTATTTAGGAAAAACGGCATTTTTTTGGGTTTGGGGGGGCCCAGCGCGGGGGGGGGAGTGGCCCCCGGGGACCAAACGAAATTTTTCCGTAGAAGTCTAGTGGGGCTACATGCCCACCAAATTTCATGTTCCCCGGTGTTTCGGTGTCCCTGGTATGGTTGACGAAAAATTTACGGGGGCCCCAGCGCGGGGGGGGGAAGTGGCCCCCGGGGACCAAATGAAATTTTTCCGTAAAAGTCTAGTAGACCAACATACCACAAAAATTTCTTCATCCTCGGTGCCACGGTTCAGGTAGTTATTTAGGAAAAACTGCATTTTTTTGGGTTTGGGGGGGCCCAGCGCGGGGGGGGAGTGGCCCCCGGGGACCAAACGAAATTTTTCCTTAGAAGTCTAGTGGGGCTACATGCCCACCAAATTTCATGTTCCCCGGTGTTTCGGTGTCCCTGGTATCGTTGACGAAAAATTTAAGGGGGCCCCAGCGCGGGGGGGGGAAGTGGCCCCCGGGGACCAAACGAAATTTTTCCGTAAAAGTCTAGTAGACCAACATACCATAAAAATTTCTTCATCCTCGGTGCCACGGTTCAGGTAGTTATTTAGGAAAAACGGCATTTTTTGGGGTTTGGGGGAGCCCAGCGCAGGGGGGGAGTGGCCCCCGGGGACCAAACGAAATTTTTCCTTAGAAGTCTAGTGGGGCTACATGCCCACCAAATTTCATGTTCCCCGGTGTTTCGGTGTCCCTGGTATCGTTGACGAAAAATTTACGGGGGCCCCAGCGCAGGGGGGGGAAGTGGCCCCCGGGGACCAAACGAAATTTTTCCGTAAAAGTCTAGTAGACCAACATACCATAAAAATGTCTTCATCCTCGGTGCCACGGTTCAGGTAGTTATTTAGGAAAAACTGCATTTTTTGGGGTTTGGGGGGGCCCAGCGCGGGGGGGGAGTGGCCCCCGGGGACCAAACGAAATTTTTCCTTAGAAGTCTAGTGGGGCTACATGCCCACCAAATTTCATGTTCCCCGGTGCTTCGGTGTCCCTGGTATCGTTGACGAAAAATTCAGTAAGGTGACGAAAAAAAAAAAAAAAAAAAACTTTGACAATCCCTATATGACCGGCTAGCTACGCTAGCGGCGGTCATAATAACAATATAGTTTTATTATGTGCATATGTGTACAGTTGAAATTCATAACATTAAAGAGTTAGTTCACCCAAAAATGAAAATTCTGTCAGTAATTACTCACCCTCATGTTGTTCCAACCCCGTAAGACCTTCGTTCATCTTCGGAACACAAATTAAGATATTTTTTATTAAATCTGAGAGCTGGCTCACTCCTCCATAGGCTTCTAAGGGACTGAAACTTGTTGGACTATATTAATGATCTCTTTAATAACTTTTCTGGGCCAACAAGTTTCAGTCCCTTAGAAGCCTATGGAGGAGTGAGCCAGCTCTCAGATTTAATAAAAAATATCTTAATTTGTGTTCCGAAGATGAACGAAGGTCTTACGGGGTTGGAACAACATGAGGGTGAGTAATTACTGACAGAATTTTCATTTTTGGGTGAACTAACCCTTTAATGTTTAAAGTAACCAAATTCAACTTTAAAATAAACTAGTTTAAACAATGGTAAAGGCCAAATCTGTGTGCTACACACTCGTCACTTTGTTGTAGTTTTTGTGTTGGTAAAGATGAAGTTCAGGAATATATGTGAGGTTTTGTTAAGTGAACTTTATTTAATTGCTTCACAAATCTTTTGAACAAGTCAAGTTACAAGTCAAGTTTGTGTTGAAAGATTTTCATGAGATGTTTTAAGTATGTTTTGCACGCGGTGGAAACTGGCAAAAATGCCAGAGGAAACGCTGAAAGTATGAAAAAAGTTTGTGTTTTCCCTCTTGATTGAGGTGAAGTCCGTCGTCTTTGTACAGGTTTTGGATTATTTTTCCATTTTTGAGAAATGCTTTTGAAGTGTTTAGAAATAGAATATTTCTTGTTTGTGAAGTCCAGTGTTGAATCAAGCTGTTGCACTGTTTGATTGTAGTTTTCAGTGTGGAGTCGTCATTCAATCGTGGTAAAATAGCGCTGATTGCGAAATACAGAACGTGTGGATTGACCAGTGAGATTCTTGCTATGAGAGTTTTCATTCGCTGGACGACAGTCGATGCAGACGCTCCACTTGCGATGTCGTTTGTTCCTATGTGGAGAATCACTATTGTGTAGTTGTGTAGTTTCTCAAAGTGTTTTATGTGTTGTTGAACGGATCTCAGGAGAGTTGTGTCTGGATGAACCCAGCATTGAGCGTTTGGAAAGTAGTCCTCAATATCCCGACACATTGAGTCTGTGAGGAAGCAGACCTGAAGACCTGTGAGAGAGAAGACATACTTGCTTTTACTGTGTTCACTTTATGAATTATGATTATATTGAATGTTTATCAATATTGCATGTGTTACCTAGTGGTATGACGAATGTTCTTCTGTTGATTGTAGTTGTTATTGTGCCTTTTTCTAAAGAGACAAAAGTAAAAAAAAATGATTTTGCAAAGTTATTGTAATCTTCCATATGGTTTTTTAAATAAAATTAAGAGGATTTGTACAGAAGAGTTTAGCGACAACTGTAGCATTTGATCACTCACATTTCACGGTTTATGCTAAATTAATGTTTTTCTTAGATACTGATGCATAAATAAATGATAGAAATTGTAATTACTTTACACTCAGATGTTGATTTGGGTTTTATGTTGCACATAATATTTTGTTTAGGCTACATCTGTATTATTTTTCTTATGTCTAACTTGGAAGTGGGATCTTCTCAGGTTAAAGGCAGCATTAGTATTTATCATGTGATCTCAACATGTCTCTCCATATGAGGCGACCCAAATAAATAAAACCACTTTAATTAGGACACTCTTATGACATTCGTCAAAAATATCATTCATTTCTGTAGAGCTGGACATTTTAATAAGCAGGCAATTCCACGCAAAACTGTCACATCCATAACGCCAACTAAATACCATGGCATTGTGTTGGCGTTATGGATGTGACAGTTTTGCGTGGAATTGCCCAACTTGCATCAAATGAGTGAGTTCAGCTTTGAGAATGAAACCAACCTGTTTGTTCCTCAGTATCTTCATGTTTCACTCTGAAAGTTTCTTCAATCTTCACGTCTTCATGTTTCACTCTGAATGTTTCTTCAATCTTCACATCTTCATGTTTCACTCTGATTGTTTCTTCAATCTTCACGTCTTCATGTTTCACTCTGAATGTTTCTTCAATCTTCACGTCTTCATGTTTCACTCTGAATGTTTCTTCAATCTTCATGTTTTCCCTCTCCTCTTTAATAAACTCCATCTTTATAACAGTGTCACGTTGATCTCAGTTGCTTCACCAGTAGTGCTGCAGTCTTCAAGTGTGACTAAAGCAGTGAAACATTGTGGTTTTATACAGATTTCAGGGGGCCGTCCTTACAGGTGAAGATAAAGCAAACAAAGCATGTAAATGATGTAAGCAGTTATAGGAACGTTCACCAGCTCTAATCCAATCAGCTCAACTATAGCAGTGATTATCATAGACATCAGGAAGAGTCACACCTTCATCCATTCATTCACACTAAACTCAGCTATTGATCAGCATCAACAACGACACCAATTACAGTAATGAGACAGAAGCAGCAAGAGCCATTAAAGACAAAAGCTGAAAAGCCTCACAATTTACATTAGTATTCACACACACCTAAAGCAAAGGAGATTCATTTTAAACATTAACTCTTCTGCTGACTTTCTAAGGCTAAATAATTTCACCAAAATAATTGTCTTGTAAAAGTGTGCCTTTTGTGGCACTGTAAAATCATGGTAAGTGTCGTTTTTGTCTCTGATGCTCTTGATGCTTCTGCATCATTACTTTAATTGATGTCATTGTTCTTGCTAATAAATCTGTAAACTACAACAATCTGACGGGTGGGTACCATATTTGTCCTCTACAATGGTGTAAATTAGTTGATTTTGAGGTTAATTTAATTTGGTTACTTTGCGATATTTCTTGAGTAGTATAGAAACAACCACACTGGTTTAAGAGTTTAACAGGGATTAAGATCTTGAATTATATTTTACTGACTACTTGTTACTAGTGATGGACACTTTTGAAACATGTTTCATGAAGCCTTGAAACCTTTACGAATCTTGTTTCAAATCAGTGGTTTGGAGCGCGTATCAAACTGGCCAAGACACATGATTTCAGCAAATGAGGCTTTGTTACGTCATTGGTGCATCCGATAATTTTTATTTTATTGCCTATAATTGTCTAAACAACTCCCAGTGAATTCGGATATACTTCTTTTGTCACATAGACTACATATAGTGGGTGTTTCTCAATACTGATATATTGATGCTTCCTTGTTTCGTCGCTCCTCCATCCTCTAGCCTGTGACCCGGAAACCGATCAAAGTTAGTTAGCCATCTTGAAGGTGTAGAACTGTATGTGATTTTACAGTTAAGACAGAGGACCAGATATGATGAATGAAGACCATGAGTCAGAGGTTAAAAACAAAAGGGTAGTGACAAAGACACACAGCTTCATCAAGGATGGAGTTGGAGTCTCCGATCAGGAAACTTTACCAAAACATACTGATAAGATGTACTTTCTCTCAGTAAGAGGTTCAGGCAATATTCGTTTTTGATGTGCAATTGATGTACTTTTGTTAGCAATTACAGTTTTGTTTTGACAATTGCTAGGACACATTTCTTAATACTCAGGTAACAAGTGTTAGTCTTTCAATTCATTACCATCCATTCAAAAGGGAAAACTTAGGAATTGTGTACTGTAATGTAAATATGGACCATATAACTGCAGTGAATTATAAGCAGCTGCGTGTCAATCGTGTTTTATAAAGAAATTTTACACACACAAAACACTGTATAATGCTGCCTGATGTTAGTGTTTTTTAGGTCTATGTTTTATGATTGATAAAGTGTGTTTGTTGGGAGAAAACCTTTGCTAGTGTTCTGGAAGTTGATTTGAGACATAAATAAAGTGTTTTTGTAGTTTCAGTGCATTATGAGTGTGAAATTAACTGATGTGAAGCTGAAAGATGGTTTGGAGAACTGTGTGAAGAGTTTTGAAAAACTGACCTAAGTATTGAGAAATGTGACCTAGTGATTGTTAAAATCTTGTATTCCATTAAAAAAAAACTTACGATTGGACATGAAATGAAATGAAAAGATGATTCCTTCCAACATAATTCCCTTCCAACTGTTGTATAATATCAAGAAAATGTAATTACCTGCCTCCTTGTTTATTATAGATGCCTTTTTGTTACACATATTTAGCCAATGTATTGGATATAATGTGTTGCATTCAATGTTGTTATTTAATTTGTTTGTAAAAGATGGCTTATAAATTTTTGGCATAGATGTACAGTAAATGGTTATGTGTGTATATGTGACTGTGCTAACCCATGTTGAGAGGAGCAGAAAAGTGTGATTATGTGTGTGCGCTAGAGGACTCCTACAACTTTAAATGAACTCAGCCATCTTAGTTGAGTTTACTGGAGTTCAAGGACATGAAGAGGTGGACCGCTTGCACCTGCCCGGAGAAGGATCTGGGAAACTTTGGAGGAGTGTCAACCTAACGCCTGTTGTAAACAACAGGAGTATAAAAGACTGATGAACTGACTGCCTTTTGGGATACTGATACGCCAGTGCCCCCGACGCCTAGAAGCCCAGAGCTGAGGACAAGAAACCCCAAGCAGAAGATAAGAAGCCCAGAGCTTACTACACCTTTGATTCAAAACGTGATTATTGTATTTTATACTTAAACGATGACGTTTTATTTGCCTTTATATTTTTGTTTATTAAAAAAAGAAAAGTAACCAATACATTTTTTTTTATTGATTACAAAATCTGCCTACTGAGACTTAGATTTATGATGCTGGAAGACTTTTAATGAGAACATACCACAGAGGAGTCTTCTGACCAAATTGTAAGTACCTAGGTCAGATTTGACTTTCTTTACCTTACCTGAGAATAAGAAATAAATAGGTAAAAGGTGTTAAGAGTAAAGTACACACCGTAAAACACAACATAATTACTGTAAATGATCATTATTTTGGAAAAAAATTAAATAGTACCCTTAGAAAATCAGCAGAAGGGTAAATGTTTAAAATGAATCTCTTTTGCTTTAGGTGAATACTAATGTGAAATCATGGTAAATGAGGCTTTTCAGCTTTTGTCTTTAATGGCTCTTGCTGCTTCTGTCTCATTACTGTAATTGGTGTCGTTGTTGATGCTGATCAATAGCTGAGTTTAGTGTGAATGAATGGATGAAGGTGTGACTCTTCCTGATGTCTATGATAATCACTGCTATAGTTGAGCTGATTGGATCTGGTGAAAGTTCTTATAACTGTACGCACAGTTTTATAAACAATTTTTTTTATTGATTTCAATTAGGAAAAATGGATAATTATTGCTGAAATATTAATTAGTACCATACAATTCTCTCTAAAATGCTAAATAAAAAAGACAAAATATTATTGAACAAAAATATATTACATTGATTTTACTGAAGAAAAAAAAAGTTACATTTCAGGTATCTGGTCACTTTTGCCCATAAGGAACATGAGTGTGTTCACAAAGGAGTGCACAAGTGTTAAAGGGAACCCCGACTAGTGCGTCATGTTGGCCTTATAAGATTAATGTGGGCGTCAGCTATAAAAAGGTGATACAAAAACACTCCAAATGTTTTTGTTTTTGTTAAAAAAAAAGCCGAAAATCCGTTCACTCATAGGCCTTTCTTTTACTCTCTATGGTTGTAGCCGGTTGTAGCAGCTTCGTTTATTGTTTTTCCAACGTACCGGCTAGCTAGCTAAGTTTTGACAGTAGCGAGATGAACACGTCTGCCGTTCAGCCTTTTCAGTTTGAACCCGAGTGCACCGTAGGGCTGTGCCGGTAAACTTGACAACCGCATCGCCAAAACAATTTTTTGTATGTGAATACTGTTTTACATGAATATTATGACACGAGTGAAGCACAAAGCTTTGTTTACAAAATAAATAATAGGTTAGCAATTAAATGTTACATCGCAGCCATGTTTGGATTCATGACGAATGAGAGTTGTGCGTGAGCCCATAAATTTAAGCTTTGTCGGCTTTGGATTCTGGTTTGCGATCTGGTCATCCGATTATCAGCGAATTTAACAATATTCCATTAGTTCTTCCATATAGAAAGCTTGAATTGTCTACTTTTAAACAAAATGAAGTTTTATTTAACTAAGTTCGGGACGAGCACGTTCAGATAATTAACACGAGCGGATAGCACTCAGCAATCAATGATAAGAGGGTATATATAGACTCAGCAGTCTTACCTCGATCCATTGACAGTTTGCAGCATTTAGTAGATTATTGCTTCTTCGCTCAGCTACTAGCAGCTATGTCTCAAACAAGCTCCTCTTCCGACGAAGACGTAAACGTCACCAGGGATACACCTTCGCACTCCGCCGGTCCCACGGTCATCCCTCTTACACCGGTCGTCGCACTTGAGCCCCCAGCTTCTCCTCGACAAGCGCTGGGTAACTCAGACTTACAAGCTTCGAGGAAAATGAGTAAAGCGGAGCTGTATGATCTGTATGTCTCCTTAAAATCAACTCCTAAGACGACCCACAGGCAGAGCAAAGCCCGCAGGGCTCAAAATTCGCCTGCCCAGTCACCACCGTCGTCTTCCTGCACAGGACGCGGCTCGCTTCGCCCATCGAGCCGCCGCAGCAACAGGCCCTCAGCAAGCCAGGGCCGCGCTCCAGATTTCGCCATGACAGGTCCACTACCACCTTTCGATGAGGCCCAGCCCTCCACCTCTGCTTCCGCGGCCGCAGCGCCGCATGCAGCCGGGCCCAGCGGCCTCCCCACAGCCGCTCAAGTTCTATTCTCCCGCTGTTCACAACCCTTTTCCTTTTCAGTGGCCTCCAGCTCCAGTTGCAGACACTAGCGCGAAGCTATCACCGCTAGCATCACAGACCCAACAATGTCAACAGTTCTACCCAACAGGTTATAACCCCGCCCACTTCCAGTGGCCTGCAGCTCCAGTAACTCAAACAAGCGCGGGCCCGCCTCCGCTTGCAGCTCAAGCTCACACTGCTTTCTATCATCCCTCACATCCTCCAACTAACTTTCCTTTTCAATCTACAGCAGGTCATACAATCGCAAGGGCACGCTGACATTCGCAGCCCTGGATTATACCCTTCCCAGCTCTATCATACAAACTAAATCACCATATTCTCTTTTCACAGCCACTCTGATGCCCGTGCCGTCCAACGCAGTTGCTATGGAACCCCCACCGGTTTCCCAATCCATCCGCGCTCAGATCCTCTCAGGTGCGGATATAGACCTCTCTTCTCTGCTGTCTCTCCTACCCGCAGCTGAATCAGACCACCAAGTGGATTGCGGTGATTTCTCAGTTACCCTGAAAAACACAAACACACACTCATCTCGCGTCCTTTCATTTCCCGAATTTACGATCGCTTTTTCACGTTTCACTGAAATCATCTGTTCAGCCTTCCCCCACAGGCGGCGCGAACTGAACGATTATCAAGCAATCATTGCCGAACTCGCGCTGTCCTATGGGGGCGGGCATTTCTACACTTACCATAAACTTTTTTCAGCCAAAAGTGCCGTGCGAGTCGCACAATGGAATCAGTGCACATACTGGGGTGCACTTGACTCGGATCTCCACAGCAGGGTATTTTTAGGTTGCAAAAACATTACCTGTGCAGTTTGCAGGTCAGTGGCGCACTCAACTGCATCATGCCCACAGGTTAACCCTTCCTCTCTTCCCTACGTGGGAATAAGCAATGCTAAATCCACCAGCTATGTGCCGCGTGCAGCAACCACCAGCGCAATACAGGACTCTGCTTTCGATGAAAGCAGGCAGCCTTGTAATCATTTCAACGCGGGCAAATATCAAAGAGCGCGCTGCCGGTTTATGCACATCTGCAGCTTTTGTGGCGGCGCCCATGCCCGCATTGTTTGTCCAGTCTTCAAGTCTGTGAATAAAAAATCAAAAAATTACTTGGCGACTCCTGTGAATATTTCGTGCATGCACTTTGAACTAGCTCATCACCCGGATGCCGAATTTACTGATTATCTGCTGTCAGGCCTAAAAAATGGCTTTAAACCCGGCTTGAAGTTGTAGACAAACTGATCAAAAAAGAAGTTGAGTCAGGCTTCATGATCGGTCCGTTCGACAATCCTCCATTTAATCTGTTTCGTATCAGCCCCATTGGAGTGGCTACAAGGAAATTCTCGGGTAAAAAACGCCTAATAATCGACCTGTCGGCCCCGCACAATTCCCCGTTCCCAAGCATAAACAGCTTGATCCCTCTCGATGAATTTTCACTCAAATACCACGACATAGATCAGGCTATCGACATGATCAAAATCGCAGGTCGTGGGTGCTTGGCTTGCAAAAATCGACGTTACATCTGCTTTCAAAGTAATGCCTATCCATCCAGGTTCATGGCACCTATTTGGAGTTCGCTGGCTCGGGAAATATTATTTCGCAGTACGTTTAACATTCGGATGCAAAAGCAGCCCTAAAATATTTGACATGCTATCAGAAGCCGTTTGCTGGATCTTGTCGAACAACTACGCCATTCCTTACCTCATTCACCTGCTAGACGATTTTCTAATAATCTCGCCTCCCGATGCTATCCCAGCCGCGCACATCCTCACGGTACAAAACGTTTTCTCTGAGCTAGGAATTCCTATCGCTCAGGAAAAAAACATGGGCCCTGCAACATCCGTCGAGTTCCTAGGAATTAATTTGGATTCAGACAAATTCCAAGCATCCCTCCCCAAAGAAAAAATCGACCGAATAATCCTCGTCTCTTCTACTTTCCTTGAAGAATCAAATTTTTCAAAACGCGAACTCCTGTCCCTGCTCGGACATCTAAACTTTGCAATGCGCATCATCCCGCAGGGCCGCCCCTTCATCTCGCATCTCCTCTCACTCGCGTCCTCTGTCCACTCGCTAGAAGACCGCATTTCTATAACTCAAGCATGTCGTGACGAACTCGGGCTATGGTTAACATTTCTAAAACAGTGGAACGGCCTATCCTTTTTCTACAACAACCTTGTTTCATCCCCCACCGACATCCAATTGTTCACAGACGCTGCCCCCTCAATCGGGTTCGGGGGATTTTATCAAGGTCGTTGGTTCGCGGCTCCGTGGCCACCACAGCTCCAGGACATATCTCAATCCTCAGCTCTATTCGAGCTTTACCCTCTCGTTGTAGCAGCTTTCCTGTGGGGAAAAGAATGGGCAGCTAGTAGCGTTTTAGTGCATTGCGACAATGATGCAACAGTGCATTGCATTAACAAAGGCCGTTCCCATTCACCCGCTCTGATGCCACTCTTAAGGCGTCTCACCTGGATTTCAGCTTGCGACCAATTCATTATCATTGCTAAACACATCCCTGGGTCAAAAAACCAAATCGCTGACTCTCTGTCTCGTTTTCTGTTTCAGAAATTCAGGATGCTGGCTCCAGAGGCGGATCAATTCCCAACTCCAGTTCCTCGCTATTCAGAACTAATATTCCCGTTACCCACCCGTTGAAACCCCTGCTTGACGCATCACTCGACACTATCCTCCAAGCAGTATCTCCCAGGACCCTTTAATCCTACGTTACTGCTTGGAGCTGTTTTAAAACATTCCATGTCTCTTATAACTTGCCTTTCCCTGATTTTTCTCTTCTGTCAATCACCTCTTTTATCTCCTACCCTAATATCATTAAGGGCCTACAAGTCGGGTCCATTAAAGGTTATTTGAGCGGCATCCAGTTTTTCCATAAATTGATGTACGGCGCTCCTTCCACGGAGCTAAACAATTCACAAACCTTCCTCCTGATTAAAGGGATTCAAAGATCCCAGCCCACCCGCCCCGACGCCAGACAACCCATAACGCTAGACATTCTCACCAAATGTATTCAGGCCCTCCGCACAGGCTACCAGCCCCTCGGTTCCACTCGCACACTCGATGCTATTGTCAGGAGCGTAAAGAGAGAACTCAAATGCAGAGGATAGTGCAACAGTTTATTTGGCACAACAAAAATCCAATAAACATCCAACGTGTGTAGTGACACACACACAAACAGAAAGCTGGTGTAACAACTCCAGAGCCGCCCATACAGATCCCTGCGGACACAGGCTGTGGAGACCACCTCAGGTGCAATGCCCAAACGGGACGTCAGAGCGTCAGTCAGAACGAGACTGAGGATAGCGGGCACACGGCCAGCTGAAAGACTCCTTGTCTAAGTGTCCTGAGCACAGCAGCAGAAGGAGGATGTAAAAGACACAGAGCACAGGTACAACCGTACATGAAACAACAGCACGAAATCTACTGACAACAAGGGGCAGACACAGCAGAGAATATAAGGGAGGAAGGGAACAAGCAACAGGTGAGGGCAATCAGCTCGTGATCTGCACACACCAGCACTGAAGAATCAGCGCTGATTGCCCAGGTCACGAGCTGCAGAAAATGACAGGACAACACAGACAACAGGGAAGCCGATAAAGCACCCTGAACCGTGACAGCTATGTTTATCCTAGCCTTTTTTGGTTTTCTTAGATGCTCGGAACTCGCCATCACTTCCAAATTCGACCCAAAAATCCACCCCACCATCTCAGACTTATCAGTACTAGACGGCGAAACCATTTCATATTTGATTAAACAAAGTAAGACTGACCAAACCAAAAAAGGTCATTTCATCTACATTTTTAACCTCGCTTCGCAATCCAACCATACCAGTCAATTCTGGCATATCTGCAATGGAGAAGTTCCCAGGCTAAATCTCCTCTGGAACCCCTGTTTTTAGACGAATCAAAAAAACCCGTGACACGTTTTTGGTTCCAGAAACACCTCAAATCTGTTCTCCAACAGTCAGGCATTCCAGCAAAGAATTTTTCAAGTCACTCATTCCGCATCGGGGCAGCAACTTCAGCAGCCCAAAAAGGCCTCTCCCAACAGCAGATTCAAGCCCTTGGGAGATGGTCCTCCAATGCTTTCCAAAGCTATATCAGGACCAACCGGTTCCACATTAAAAAAGCTCACCAAACCCTCATCGAGTAAAAAAAAAAAAAAAAAAAAAAAAAAAATAGGTAGAGCACTCAATCTCCTCTTTCTCCTCTTTCCTGTCTTCTCTTTCTGTCCAGCGAGCATTGGTCTCACAGCGGACGGAGTGAGAACTTTCCCAGTAGAGCACTTACGTTTTCTCTTTCATCCAGCGAGCATTTGGTCTCACAGCGGATGCAGTGTGAGAAAATCTCCTGGGCAAGCACTCATTTTCCTGTTTCCTCTTTCTGTCCAGCGAGCATTGGTCTCACAGCGGACGGAGTGAGAACTTTCCCAGTAGAGCACTTACGTTTTCTCTTTCATCCAGCGAGCATTTGGTCTCACAGCGGATGCAGTGTGAGAAAATCTCCTGGGCAAGCACTCATTTTTCCTCTTTTCAGTTTTCCTCTTTCTATCCAGCGAGCATTGGTCTCACAGCGGACGCAGTGAGAACTTTCCCGGTAGAGCACTTACGTTTTCTCTTTCATTCAGCGAGCATTTGGTCTCACAGTGGATGCAGTGTGAGGAAATCTCCCGGGCAAGCACTCATTTTTCCGCTTCCTCTTTCCGTCCAGCGAGCATTGGTCTCCCAGCGGACGGAGTGAGAACTTTCCCGGTAGAGCACTTACGTTTTCTCTTTCATCCAGCGAGCATTTGGTCTCACAGCGGATGCAGTGTGAAAATCTCACTAATTTTTCCTTCTTTTGTTTCCTCTCTCTGTCCAGCGAGCATTTGGGCTTTCAGCGGAAAGCGCAAATTCTCCCGATCGGTCATTGTAAAAAACTACAACCGCTCCCCGTTCGCAGACCAACAGGGGCCGTCAGTCCAGGCAGTGAGCCACCATTATGGGCCTCCCCGGTCAAGCATCCAGGCCCTTTCTCGAGATGCCAGCCCGCCAAACTCGGCACTCATTTGGGGGGGTCTTAGTCCGGCGGCTGTCCTCTGCTCTTTAGCCTATTGGGGGGAGTACTCTGGGTTCGGGCTGAATTCCGAGCTCGGAGCCCTCCCTCCGGACAGCACGCCAAATACGCATTAAATCTTACTCCCTCAAAATGATATGTAAGTGTGAACTCGTGAAATGATTCAAAACGAAAATAAACCGACTAGCCTACTCTGCTTATGAATTCTGTAGTGTGCATCTCTCTCTATTTTTTATTTTATTCTATCTAGATTTTATTTTAGAGAATAATCGCACAACCCTTTTAGATATTCTATAATTAAATCAACTAATCGAATATTCAAAAATTGTGACTCATCCCTGGAATCTCTTGTTTCTTTTTCCATATCGTCACTCACGTCTCACCCATTTCCGAAGGGGATTATAAACGTTTCTTCCTTGGTTCGCTTTTAATTAGGCCTAGGCTATTATTTTCGTATTCTTTACTGTGGTAAAGTAGAAAAACGCTGTAGAACAGATAGCCTACATTTTTACTTGTACATCAAATTCCTTTTAACACAGTTTGTGCTTGTTATTAGACATGGTAAGGCGCGTCAAGTTTATTTGTAAAGCGCGTTTCACACGCGCGGGTGATTTTAAGTTTTGCTTTCTCTGGCAGCGCAATATCAAACATAGCCTAAATGTCTTTCCCTTGTGGAAGATACAATTCGCTTTTCATACCTTTTACAACAAGTAGAAAACATGAAGATATCAGAAAAGAGATCGATGGTCTCTTTCTGCTCGTGTCCCACATCCCTCTCAAAGCGCAGAGCGGTAGGCTATATCACGCGTCTTTGTGTTGTTAATGGAGATGACGATTTTGCAATTATACTGCCTTGATTAATGCTTGATTTGCTTTAAAGTGATGTAACCTAAATAGTAATGATGCTTTTAAATCTTAATGCTTTTATGATGCTTTAAAATCAACTCAAGGGACCACTTACACAGTAATTTCAGAGATTACTTAATGAGCAAACAGTACCACATATGTGGAAAATATTTACAATAAAACATCCATAGAGACACTACCTGGCAATTTTAGCCCAGTGGCAGTAGCCGCGTTTCCACTGTCGGGCCAGGGCTTTAAACGGGCCGTGCCGGGCTGATAGCCTCGGGCTAATAGCACCGGGCCTGCGTTTCCACTGTCGGGCCAGAAGCTCCACAGCGCTTCACTAAAACAACGTCACACTAACCCATTCACCAACAAATGGAAGTTTTATCAGAAAACTAATCAGAAATCACTGGAAACAGCGTTGAAAACAAACATGATAAAAGCGGCCGTTTGCTGGCATTTTTGTTGTTTACTTGAATATTTAAAACCCAAGCATCGATGTTTTACCACAGGTTTACAATAAAAAGTGATACACTGATCATAATGAATTCATTTATGTCAAAATTGCACATTAGTCACTCAGAAATAAATTACCATTAGGTCTATTTCACAAAAGAAAGAGGACACACTTACTTCTTCAGTCGCGTCTGTTACTGTTTATCTGGTAGTTACAGGACATATTTACATCACATTTAGAAAGAATGATAATTTCTACAAATATATGCCACCAAAAATACGACCTGAGGAGCTTTAGCAGCACTCTCTCGACTCCCATACAGATATTTTCCGTCAGAGAAACAGAGGAAGCTCCCGAAAAAAAAGTTGCTTTATTTTATGATAGTCCGGTATAAAGAGACGAGACGTAGGCTACCGACAGATAAAATAAAAACATGATTGTGATAGCCTTTATGATTGGTCTGATTTCTTCAAGCGTTCACTATGTTTTTTTACTATGCGTATCTTCAAGCGTTTACTATGTTTACTATGGTAATGGTTAGCGCGCATAGTCTTTTGCATCACAAACACAAGGCATTCAAACATGAACGCGAGTTAAATTATTTTAAAAGTCTTTAATGCTGACAGAATCATCCGGCGCTGCCGTCTCCCGACTCAGGTAAACTCCGCCTCTGTTCGTAACCACTCCTCTAGCCCGAGCTGGCCCGCTTTGGCCCAAGGTATTCGACGGGCCAGAAATCCTGGCCGTTGGCCCCGAGTAAGCCCCGATCAAGCCCCGGAAGTGACAGTGGAAACGCGACTGGCCCTGGCATGCACTAGCACGGCCCGGCCCTGGCCCGACAGTGGAAACGCGGCTAGTGACTTCTGTCCTGGCAAAATGTATGGAAAGAATTGTAAGTAAAAATGTTATGTATTCAGTGAGTAATACTTTAGATCAATTGCAGTTTGCATATAGACCATACTGGGGGACAGAAGATGCCACAATTACAGAAAGTCTTCTCAATATTATTCAAAAATCTCTTTCTTTAGGACACATCTCAAAAACTTTCAAGCTGGCAGTTTTTAACCCTCTGAGGTCAGTTGAGGGACCGGGTGATTACTTGCATTTTTCCTGATAATGGAAAGGGGAAAGAACTTAATATTATTTTTGGTCATACAGATAAGAATAATAAATCATTTGATACTGTAAAGATTGCGTCAGAATCTGATGTTAACACTAAATTAAACCAGGAGAGGTCACTATTTCAAGCCGATCCCGGTATTAAATACAGTGTAGGATGTGCTCGCTAATGTGAAAGTTTACTAAAATTTGCAAAAATAAAGAAAATTGATAATGAAAATAGTGTTTTCCAGTAAGGATGATAAGCGGATTATCTTTTGACCAAGTTCAAGGGGTTACTGTACGTTCACACCGCCGCCGACTTGAGCTGCAAAGAAGCTCTGGCCGCCCTGTCAAGGACGCTTGTCAAAAAAGTACGGGGAAGCTTGTTGATGCTTTGGCCGCTCTGAAGTCTGTGTCACACCATGAAATGTAAACAGAAAAAAAAACAAGCAATACATTGACACTAGGAACCTTTTATAATGACAGCATTTTTATAACCGTTTTGGTCACATTTGGTCGGGAAAAAAAATATTTTGATTAATATGCGCGAGGGAGAGAGAGCGAGACGTATTGTTTGAAGACGGTGAAGGTGAGTGTGCGCGCGCGCGCGCGCGGCCGGGGCTCTCTCTCTTTTGTAACTGGTCCCTATATGAAAATAACGTCGTTTCATAAATGATAGGAAACCCAGCAACAGCGATTATCAGTTTCTCCTCCATTTTCTCGGAACTAATGTTTTGGTAGGAACGAAAGTTTACATCGTATGTTTCTCCGGAATCAGCCAGCGCGAAGGACGTCTATATTCTGATTGGTTTCTGGCGTTTTGCCGCTGCTTGCCGCTGAACCGCGTCATAGCTCATTACCATAAAGTTGAGATACTTTCAACTTTCTGATTGACGCTCAAAACGCCCAAAACGCGACGCCGATGGATTTGATGCTCCTTGCAGCTAAGAGAAGCCAGCTTCCATTGAAAATGAATGACATCCGGTAACTTTGGAAGCTCAAGTCGGCGGCGGTGTGAACGTACAGTTACCCATACCCATATTCTAAAGAGCAGCTGTTATCAGACCCTCAGCGGAAAACAAAACCATATCCGTACCAGCCGGCTTGGATCCGATTGGAGCGAAATGGAGCGTTTTAACAAAGAGAAAACGGTTTGGCACAACAATGGAAAAGTGGCTAACGAGAAGTAGGCTATGAAATACACAGAGTTACATTTGTCTATGTACATTTGTCTACGGTAAAATGCATAGTCCAAAAAAACTTTTTGCCAAATGCATGACAGAAATGTATGCACTTAATTATGTTCTTATAAATTTTTTAAAAATTGAATTTTTATTCATGGTAATATATAGATGTGGATTAGTAATGCCATTTGGAACAACTATTTTTGAATAAGCACTTTTTAACTGTTCTCTGAGGTTGAGTTAAGAATGTTCTCTAGGCTTGTAATAAAAAATAGGACATCTATACATTTGTTTGTTGCAAATTTACAGACAATGTAATTGAGATGTTTACATTTGCTTGTTGGGGTAATATTGCTTGTCAACTGACAACAAAGTTTTCCCATTTGAATTAGCATAATTGCTAATAGTTTAATACTTAATCTTAAAAAATCTTTAAAAACAAATTACATAAATTATACATTGATTTCCCTTAATAAAAAGTAAATTGAGTGAGATGGTGTAAAAGGTGTGAGTGTGGATTAGTAATCTGGCCCCTTTGTATGAAGGAGAAAAAATGTTGGCCCTCGTCACTATCGAAGTTGCCCATCCCTGTTGTAAAGATTCAAGATACCAAAAAAACATTCCGCTTTTATAAAATAAAGAAAACAATCAGGGTGCGGATTCTGCCGTATGTTTCCGTTAACATCTCTTTGAAACACATCACAATTTTATGCAACCATGCAAATTTCACTATGTCCTTTCATTTGTCATCAGATTTGTGTGGAAATCTTTTCTGGTTCATTTGTCCTGTTTGGTCAGTAGAGGTCAGAGGTCCACAAGTGAATACATGAACACATTTGAGAGCTGCTTAGTAGTAGAAAATGAAGTTGTACATCTGATGAAACGAGACACTGACATTGTTTTTCATGTTTTAATATGGTAAAGCTGCTTGATTTTAAGCAATGTATTGTATAAACGTTATAAATAAACATGCCTTTACTAGAATGGCGAATTGCAGAGCTTGTGCAAACATATCCACGCTGCTATGATCAGATGCTTTTCTTATGCTTTATTGAAAAATGCTTGCTGTTTTTTTCAATCTTGTTGTGTTTGTTTTTGATAATGGAAAGCAAACAGAACATATTTATACACCTAACCTTCGCTCTCAACAGTGTGGGCAGCTTCAGATGTTCTCTAACAGTATATCAGTTTTCCCCCAAACGAAGAACGAAAAAGAACTTTGCCGTGAGAATATCAGGGCCTTACGGTTTCTCTCTAGTGTGAATTCTCAAGTGACCGTTCAGGTGTCCTCTTTGAGTGAAACGTTTTCCACACTGTTGGCAGGTAAAAGGTTTCTCTCCAGTGTGAATTCTCATGTGACTGTTCAGGTGTCCTCTTTGAGTGAAACTTTTTCCACACTGTTGGCAGATGTAAGGCTTCTCTCCAGTGTGAATTCTCATGTGGACTTTAAGGCGTTCTTTTCGATTGAAACTTATTCCACACTGTTGGCAGGGGTAAAGCGTCCTTATAGTGTGAACTCTCATGTGGACTTCAAGGTTTCCATGTTTTCTGAAACTTAGTCCACACAGGTGGCAGGTGAAATGACCTATATTCCCTGTCTTTTGAGCCGTTTTTCGTGAGGTAGTTTTTTCAGTCTGTGAGCAACTGAAAGATTTTTCTTCAGTTATGAAATCATGATGTGTCTTGTACTGATCTTTCTCTTCCATTTCAATCAGATCTTGACTCTCCTCTTTCAACGGCATCAGGTCTAAGACAAAAAAAGACATAAAAGTTAATCCCCGTTTAATGCCACAAAGCAACAGACATCAAAACACATCAAAACTTAACATGTATGCTAGATAATATACGCAATCTACTGTGCTTATGTGGCTTTTTAAAAATGGCGAGTGCCTGTGTTTTGCATTCGTTCAGCCAATCAGTGTACATTTGCGTCACTGGTAGTGCCTATTGTGCTGGGTTACACCCTACTCTGAAATAGGAGCTAAGTTAGTCCCCCAAAAAACATTCCTATAGCTGCAATCGTTCCCAGTTTCTGCAGTGACAACACACCATAAAGCGGGTACTTTCCGCCAATAGTTTAGGAACTATGAAAACTTTTCTCCGGTGTGAAAGAACCTTATTTATTTTGTCAGAGCGGGGTTGGAACTAAACTCTGCAGGACTGTGGCCCTCCAGGAACGGAGTTTTTCAGCCCTGCTATACTTATTACTAAGCTACTTAAAGAGGTGTTGCATAATCTCAGAACTTATCAATATTGTTCAAAAATCTTCTCTTTCTTTAGGACACATCTCAAAAACTTTCAACAACTTATCTGTACAACATTTTTCATTGGATACATGTACATTCGATACTTTAAAGCAGGGGTCGGCAAGTAACTTTGGCCGCGGGCCAATATTTTTTTTAGCCAGTAGATGGCGGGCCAGCTACACGGAGTAGGCCTATGGATACAAATTAAATACTCTTATATAGGCCTATAATTGTGGAATATGATGTGTCCGTCACCGTCCGTGGATCATTCATTCAATCTTTTTTTTTCAAATTAAAACCAAAAATAAAAAGATGAAAAACGACTTGTTTTTCCATTATTTATTTCCTGAACTGAAATGAAAAAAACGAATAAGGATGGGTTTTCTGATTTTCTGATTGTGCTCAGATCAAAAATAGAAAAAATGAATTACTGGATTAGACAAATTTTAATTTTGATTTTTAATTTTTAATTTAACACCTTAGGCATATATCAAGGAAATCATTTTAAACAGATCAAGTACTATTGTGGTAACAGATTACAGCCATTTTAATAAAGGTGTGAATAGCAATCATGCCTCATTCCGTACAGTCCGACTTTTGAACTTTATTCCTTTTTTTGTATTATTATTTATTCGGGGACACACACATACACACCTAAGGTTTAAGGAGTTCTGCGCGGGACTGTTTTTTTTTTCCGTCCCTCTCCCACAAGGTTCTATTCAGCAACCGCTTAAAATACACTCGGTGTTCACCAGCTTTATTCCCCGACCTGACGGGTCCATAATCTCACATTCAAATGTCTCTAACGGAAAGAAGGAGATTAAGTAGCCTATAATAATTATAAATGCTATACAAAAATTGTGTTCGTGTCAATATAAATATTAGGCTATTTTAACATTGTACTGTCAGCAGAGAAAAAAATGCCACAGAAAAAAAAAAGAAATATAAATAACAAATTAAATAGGACAAAGCCTATCACTCAAATTTCTAAGCAACATAAACGAAAATCATATTGCCCTACTGACGAAATGAAGTAGGCTATTTTCTGCCGAACTATTTCAAACATCCTTGCAAAAAAAGAATGTTGTTGACTGACAATGGTTTCAGTACCAAACAGCTCCTCAGAGATAGGTGTACAGGTGGTCAGAATTAAGTGCGGATACGCTGTCAAAAGATGTCGGGAGTGCGAGTGGGCTATTGTCAGTCAGACCGCCCGCTCCGACCAAAGTACACCAGAGTTCTGACCGCTAACGTCTTTTGACGCGCGAATGGACACAAAGTGGTCAAGCGTATAACTAGACGCGGCAGGCGCGAATTTGACGCGCTATTCGCGTCCGGTGTAAACACACAGTTATACTTTAAAATGTAATCCCGCGCCGCATGATTCCCTATGGGTGTTTCACACAGTATGCGGCGATGAAATCGCCGTGCGACTACGGCTTTTCTCAAGTAGTGGAAGAGTTTTGTGCAGCATTTAGGACTTCCAAAATAATCCGGCGAGCCAGAAAATATTGCTGGCGGGCCAGTTTTGGCCCGCGGGCCGCCAGTTGCCGTTCCCTGCTTTAAAGGGTCTACTTTTATTTGTGTACTTTCAAAATAACAACAAAACATTGTGCTTTTCTAAAATAAAGAAAACAAACAGGGTGTGCTTCCTGCGGTCTCAGTTTCCGTGAACTACTTTCACGTCATAAAAATGAATGAAAATCTGTTTACTTGCCATACAGACATGAGATATATGTCTTTAGAAAGCACAAAATGTCTAATTTTAAATGAAACAAGTCAAATAAAAAAACGAAATATTCTCTGATTAGGTAATGTATATGAAACCAACAAAACGTACACTTTCTCATCTGAGCTCATCATCTAATGAGGTCACACCCACTTGCAGCGTAGGCTATTCATACGGTAATCATGTAAACGCCCTCATCACTTCAAACAAAGCATCAATCTTAATCAGATTCCTCTGATTTTCATTGTTTTTGGAACACGCGCTTTGAGGAATAAGCCTTAAACTTACCTCAGAAGACTGATGTGGCTTTAATCAGAGGAGGATATCATTTCTGACAAATAAGTCATTTATTCATACTTACATTAGTTAACGTGTTATTGTTACATAAACTTATACACACTTTACTAATTGTGCTTTTCATTAACTATATTGCCTGAAATTATAATTGAAATATGTGAAATCAAGGAACACATTAAAAATTATATACACAGTATGATGTGTATGATATATACACAGGCAATTCAAGCTTTTCATTACATCCAAATGTCGTACGAAACGAGAGTGTGAATTTTATGTTCACAAACATAATATATATTATGATATGATTGTCACGGAACAGTGAACGAGAGACGAGGATTCAAATGCAGAGGAGATTTATTAAAGGGTAATCCAAAGTCGTGGTCAAAACAGGCAGGGTTCAATATCCAGACAGGCAGTACAAACTCAAGAAACAGATAGCCAGCGGGAAGGAAACACCAGGAACATGTAACTCGGACAACGAACCAGCACAAGACTACAAACACAAGGAGGCTAAATAGGGGAACAAACAAAGGAGGGTAACGAGACAGACAGGTGGGACAAATTAACCAATAATCAGATAACAAGATGGGAGGGGCTAGACAATAGACACGAGCACATGGCCCAAAATAACAAAACACCCATGTGCAGCACAAGACAGGACAGGCATGTGACAATGATAGCATGATGAATGTTACAGTTTAAGAATGTTTAGACCAATGTTTAGGTATTGTTTACTGTTCAGTTGTACAGGATCTGTTTGCAGAAATGGCACAAAAGTGCGTGACTGTTCAAGTCTCTATGTTTAGATCAGTTTGTTAAATGTGCCTTTGACCTTCATTATTTATATTTTGATTATCATATGTTGTAAATCCCCTCACTGTCACATTCACCTTGATAGGCCCATTAGGGGTGAATTTTTGTCTCCCCAGGTGAGAATCCAGTAGCAAACCGTGAATCTTGGCCCTCTCACCCCTATTCTCTCGTCAGGGAAAAGTAAACCCAGCCTAATAGCAGCATAGTACCTACCATGTGCCCCCTTTTTTAGAACTGCGTAAGTTACCTTTGATGAAAAATGCAACAAGCAATCAGCTTGTTTCCTGAAAATTAAATGTTTCCCATAGGGCCTCAAACCATCAGTATGAACTCTGAAGTGATATAAGCTGCGCTTGTTGTTGTGACCTTTATTTTAACGGTGCTGAGAACGCCAGAGCCTGAGCACACATTCTCCGTGTTCATTAGTTTCGATCGGTCTAACTGTCCTGTCTAATACGTCATTAGATAGAACTGTTATACAAAGAAGGTTGACAGTAAATGAAATCGCATTAGCGTTTGCTGTTTAATTGATGCCCAATGTTGCTAGCTGAGCAGAAAACCAAGTTTGGCTTCAAAGTTGCGTTGGATTTTCTCCTTAGCGTAAATAAAGTTTAAAGCAATAACACAATAAAGTCACTTCATTATTTTCTGTCTAACTTTACATTAATTGTAGGGTAAAAAAAAATTAGTAAAATATATTTTTTTATAAAATACATATTTAGTACAGTACATTTGATTTACAGTAAATTCAAACATCCATAACTTTTTCATACTTTTCATTTTTTGAAGGGCCTACATAATCTGATGAGTGTCTTCATTAAAACAAGGCCAAACTTAGGTCTATATTCCAAAGCATTCTTGAATTACAATCATTTAAGTTTTAAGTGAATTTTCAAGTATATTCTCAAAAGGGGGGAGGGGGGATAGTTAAGGGGATACAGAGAGACAATAAAAATAAAAGTACAACAGTCAAGTATCACATGTAAAATTCACTTTGCTGTGGTAAAAAACTTATTTTAGTCACTCTCCATGTAAAAGATACAACATGGTCACTTTGACCCCAAAATCACACAACACTTACAAACACTTTGTATAAGAGCCTTATTATAAGTTAGGCAACATACTCTATTAACAATTTAAAATAAAAAAACAAATATTTATACAAATATTCAAGATCTTTTCATATTAAAACCCAAGTAGTGTAATATTATGTTATTGGGTTATCTGAACCACAGCTATTCACTTTCATTGCTGAAATTGCACTTTAAAAATGAGACATTCTATTCGATTAAAATCGATTATTAAAATAGTTGTCAACTAATTTAGTCATCGATTAGTTGCTAAATAACTTTTATTTGCCGCAAGCGGCTCATTTCGTGCATATTTTAAATCTGCGGTGGCAGTAATGAGCCACCGGAGGTTTTACTAAGCCAGTACAGCAGGAGAAGTAGCGAATAGCCAATAGCTGGCCTTGTTTTATGTCACGTGCTTCCCGCACAGCGTCTCTGCAGCATTCAGCGAGATGGCGGAGGCAGGCGGTAGTGGAGTAAGCTCGAAAAATAAAAAAGCGGAAGATAAAACTAACGTTAATCGAACGAAGTCCTCCGAAGTGTGGGAGCACTTTACTTTGAGCCTTCAAAAAAGAAGAGTAACCTGTAAACTCTGCACTTCTGAACTGGCCTGGCACGGGAGTACTACGTCTCTGCACGAGCACCTTAAACGAAAACACGTGTGTGTGGAAGCGGAGGACCAAGCACCGGCACGGTAAGTTTACTCCACGCAAAAATACTTGTCAGTTATATAATGTATTGACTAGGGCTGAACAATACAGCGAATTTTCATCGTCATCGCGATATGAACTCGCGCGATTAACACATCGCAACAGACAGCCTGAATAATGTTCATAGTTCAGATTACAAGATTTTTGTGTCTGTTACGATAGTCACGGTGTCAGATTAACGTTACATGATTTTGACTCCTAAAATCTTGTCGTGTCGTGGACAAGAAACATGTCAGACTACACGTTGCTTTCCGACACCGCGTGCCGTCACACGCACACATTCACTTGCAAACATTCACTCGCGCACACACACACACACTCACTCACTGTCCCTCGCTCACTCACTCGCGCATACACACACTCACTCGCGCACACACACAAACTGTCCCTCGCTCACTCACTCGCACACACACACTCACTGTCCCTCGCTCACTCACTCGCGCGCACACACACTCGCTCACTCGCGCACACACACAAACTGTCCCTCACTCACTCGCTCGCACACACACACTCACTGTCCCTCGCTCACTCACTCGCGCATCCTGTCCCTCACTCACTCGCGCTCACTCACTCACTCGCACACACACACTCACTGTCCCGCGCGCACACACCACTATTTTTTACAGTCTATGGCACACACACACTCACTGTTGCTCACTCACTCGCACAAATGAAATTGTTTGTTTTGGTTTTAAAATCTTACTTATGTCATTTTTTTGTGTTTTAGGAAGAAACAAACCAATCTTAGTGATTTTGTGTGCAACAAGAAGATACTCACCCCGCAGCAATGTGCACCATTGACAGACAATGTTTTAAACATGCTAGTGAAGGACATGAGAACGCTCTCGATGGTGGAAGGAGCAGGCTTCCAACAAATGTTAAAGTCATTCAATCCAGGTTACACTATCCCCTCTAGAACGCATTTTGCAAAGTTGTTGGTTCAAGAAATACAATGCCACAGTGGATCAAGTGAAATCAACTATCTCAGCCATTGACAGTAAAGTGGCTCTGACTGCAGACATTTGGACTAGTGTAGCCACCGAAGCATACTTGGGAATCACATGCCACTACATTGGAATCGACTGGCAAATGGAGTCAATTTGCCTCTCTACTATGCCGTTGGAGGAGAGACATACTGCCCAAAATATTGCAGGGTGGCTGGAAGAAATATTGGACAAATTTGAAATTCTTCCTGATAAAATATCTGCTATTGTGCACGACAATGGGGCCAACATTGTGGCTGCTGCTCGACTACTGGAGGAGAAATATGGATGGGCCTCTCTCAGATGCACAGGTCACACATTGCAGCTTGTTCTCACCTCTGCTCTTAAACACCAGATCATTGCCAAAGCGGTTGGAGCTTCACGATGCCTTGTTGAGCATTTTAAAAGAAGTGAACTTGCATCCACCAAACTGAAGCAAAAACAACAACAAATGGGCACAACTGAACACAAACTTATCCAAGATGTTAGTACTAGATGGAATAGTACCTATCACATGATCAGTCGCCTGCTCGAGCAACGGTGGCCTGTTACTGCAACGCTGTCGGACCTAACTGTGACAAAAACAGGCAAGCAATATTTAGACTTAAAACCAGACCAATGGAGCCTAATTGAAGAGCTTTCCACAGCTCTGAAGCCTTTTGACTGTGCCACAGAGTACATGAGTGGTGAAAAATACAGTACAATTTCCTCTGTGCCACCACTGGTAAAAGGATTGGTCAAGTCAATGCAAGGTATGGATTTTGAAACACCAGGTGCACAAGCGTTCCTTCACACAGCTGTAGAACAGCTTGAACAACGATGGAAGAGTGAAACTACTTTCTGTGACACATCACATAGCACTGTAATCCTTAGTTCTTCCCTGGATCCAAGGTTTCGCAAACTAAAGTTTCTTTCTTCTGAGGACAGCTTCAAAGTTCAAGTCAAAGTCCAAATGAAGGCAGTTGAAATGGAGCAGCTGCCGTCCCCCTGTGTCCAGCACCACAGAGCACCTGACAGTACACCACCTGCTCCTGAAAAGGTTCCTGTCTCCTTAATTGATTCTCTTCTGGATTCCGACACCAGCAGTGAGGAAGAAGCCAAGGAAGGAGAAGCTGAGGAGCTCAGTAGGAAAGTCAGGCAGGAGGTCCTCACCTACTTTGGTGAGAAGCCTATTCCCAAGGGGGAAAATCCATTAGAGTGGTGGAAGTTGAATGAGGTGAAATATCCCTTTTTGTCAAGATTAGCAAAGTCCTACCTCTGTATACCAAGCACTTCCACACCTGCAGAGCGGCTGTTTTCTGCGGCAGGAAATATAGCCTCTAAAAAGAGAGCAAGCCTAAGCCCTGAACATTTGGACATGTTGACCTTTTTGCACTGCAATGCAAAGTTTTTTCTCAAATGAGTGAATAGTGTTCTGCCTCATTTCCCACAGGTAGTCGAATTCCTGTCAATTCAGACATAAGCTGTTTTGTTTAACATTTTATCATTTTTGAATTTTGCACTGTTATAAGGACCACTACATATTTAAATCCCAGTGTGCAAAGGCTTTTATTTGTGCAGATTCTGCAGTACAATGTTGTTTGCAAATGTGTTTGAAATGCACTTTTTTTCCAAGTATTTTTGTGTGTCCAATTTTTTTCTGGACAACCTTCTGATGTATTTTACTTAAAAATTTACTTTAAAATTTGAGCTCCATTCAGGTTTCATGCCATTGGCACTTTATTCGAAAGATTGTTTACAATTTCACAGCATAAGCTATAAAGCTGTTTCCCAGGTATAAGCTGTGTATTAACTGTGTTTACAGGAAAAAAAATAATAAAATGCAATTTACTGCAATTTTATTCTGTTTTATTACTATTCTTTGTGAAAATATGTTCTGAAAGATTCCTTAATAAGCTTTGTTCGGGTTGTTAAACTACTTTAGGAGCCCTAAGGACTGCCATGGTGAAAACATTATTTGAAATCTCCTTGTTAAATTTGCTAGAGTACGTATGGGTAAGTGTTTTGGAGAAGAGTTCGACAAAGGATTACTAACACATAATAAAACACAACTCCAGGTATGTTTTTGATGAGGATATGACATTGCAAAATGGTTAAAATCTCTAAAAAGTCTATGTTGAATGATAAAGACCCTTTGTTAATAATTTACTTGGGAAAAAATGGGCAAAACTAAAATATAAGTACATAAACCGATTAATCGTAAAAATAATCGACCGATTAATCGATTATCAAAATAATCGTTAGTTGCAGCCCTACTGTAAACGGTATTTCACCAATGGTATTTCACGGGATGTTGAATGACTTTATACAACAATTCTTTCTGGTTTTCGAATCTGATTGACTGAGAGCCTTTTCCAGCCATGCGATATTCACACAATGACCATTTCACCTTTGAATCACAAATTAAGGCAGTGTTTTAAAGAAGAGTAATTTATTCATTTTCAACTGAATAAACGTATATAAATGCCTTACAGATTGACGGGGCGGGGACGTGATCGGCTCGGTAATACATATTCATTTTAAATTTCTGTAATACATATTCATTTTAATTTTACAATTTATAAAACATTAAATTATATGTTAAAACTAGTGTAGGAAATAGCAAATGTAAATTATATAATTGAATTTCAATTATCATTATGCTCCAAATGTTGCACGTATGATTTGTAAAATGTAAATTTAAATACAGAAATGCATTGCCATTTTACTTATTGCATTTCAACTGAATGCTATCCATAAGCTTCCATAGTTTAACACCTGTTATACATGATGTGTAAACGCATTAATAAATCATTATACAAACTTTTCTGCATCCCTTAATCTAAAGTCTAAACTATTCATCATGCATAAACATGTTTCAAATCATTTATAAATCTTGCTGTTACAAACAATCTGTGTAATGCGATCTCATGAGCGACAGTGTTGGTAAAGTGTCGGTCTGGCATACTCACATTTGCATAAACACTAACATATACTGTATTAAGGGCATTTACAACTTCTAAATCAGTTTTACACATGAACAATTTAAAAAATGTAAAAATGTTAACTTTACTTTTCTTTATTCTACTTCTCCCCAGAATGAACTCTCATGTGGACTTTAAGGTTTCCGTATTGATTGAAACTCTTTCCACACCGTTGGCATGTGAAAGGCTTTTCTCCGGTGTGAATTCTCATGTGGACTTTAAGGCTTCCTTGTTGATTGAAACTCATTCCACACTGTTGGCATGTGAAAGGCTTTTCTCCAGTGTGAATTCTTATGTGTCTTTTAAGGGTTTCTTTTTGCCTGAAACTCTTTCCACATTGAGAGCAGGTGAAAGGCTTCTCTCCAGTGTGAATTCTCGAATGAAGTTTAAGGTTTCCTTGTTGATTGAAAATTACTCCACACTGTTGGCATGGGTAAAGCTTCCTTCTAGTGTGAACTCTCATGTGGACTTCAAGATTTCCATGCTTCTTGAAACTTAGTCCACACAGATGGCAGGTGAAATTACCTATAGTCCCTGTCTTTGGTGTCTTTTGAGCCGTTTTTCGTGAGGTAGGATTTTCAGTCTCTGAGCAACTAAAAGATTTTTCTTCAGTTATGAAATCATGATGTGTCTTGTACTGATCTTTCTCTTCCATTTCTTTCAGATCTTGCCTCTCTTCTTTCAACGGCATCAGGTCTGAGGCGAAAAAAGACAGAAGTAAATCCCGGGTTGAATGCCACAAAGCAAAAGACATCAAAACAGACACGAAAAACATTAAAAGTGTGCTCCTTTAGTAATTCCTAAAAAGCTGACATTGTGATCTCACAAAGCTATTATTTTCAACGAAGCTGAACGAAGTCTACACTTTGTTATAATCAGAGGATTTGCCAACATAAAGAATTCAGCACTGAACAAAAACTTTTAAAATCTATCTTAAATGCATCTGATTGGATTGGATTCAATAAATCAACACAAATGTCTGTGATTGGCTACATTGCACAATGCTGAAAAAACATGTTATACATAGAAACTGCCTATGCTTGGCACCTTTTTTTGTTTTGTTTTAGTTGTTCTTTTTGCTTTTGTGCAATAGATAAATATCAATTTATGTGTTTTTATAGGTTTACTTTTTTTAGATATTTCTATTTTATGGGAGTCCCACGAATCGTTTTACTCTCCCGCAACCCGTATACAAGTGGCTTACCACCAACATTCGGCCATCATATCTAGTCCCACGCCACACTCTGTTGCGTTGGGTCCCGCAGGAGTGCAGGCCTCTAAACTAAACTGAGTTTTTCAGCCCTACCATATGTTCTAAGCTACATAAAGGGGTGTTGGGTAATCTCAGAACCTCTTCTCAATATTGTTCAAAAATCTTCTATTTCTTATTAACCCTCTGAGGTCAGTGGAGGCACTGGGGTGATTCTTTTTCCTGATAACAGAAAGAACTTAAAATATAATTTTTGGCCATGCAGATAAGGGTAATACATCATTCGAAACTTTTATTTGTGTACATTCACAATACCAACAAAACATTGCACTTTTGTAAAATAAAGGAAACAAACGAGGCACTTTCTGCCGTCTGTTTCCGTCAACAACTTTCTGGAATACGTCACAAACAGGTTAAGTTCTTGTTAATTGCTCTTGACATTAACACTCATGCAACTTATGGCGCTTTTCCACTGCAGTTTAGTACCGCTTCAAAGTGGGTGGGATTATAGACTGATCGTTAAATTTGCTGAAAAGCTCTCGCTGGATCCGCTCCTCAGCAACCAACGTGAGGAACGTCTGCTGCACCTCGTCTACTGACCAGCCATTTCTTTTTTCAAGTTTATTTTTTATTATTACAAGCAAGTTGTTTAATAAAAATGTATTTGTGCAAACAAATAAAACTGCGGTGGCTGTTGCTGACTATTTAAATCTAGCAGGTTTGGTGTCTCATGTTGTAAATATAATGATGCTTGTAATGACGATTCTCTCTGACCAATCAGTGATCTGTAGTGTTTCCACGTCACATTTTAGTATCGGTACGGTACGCTTGGAACCTCAGCAGAGGTGGTACCATTTAAAGTGATCCGAGCCGTACCATGCAGTGGAAAAGCGTCATTATAGACACAGATAACCATGTTGTTTTTGGTTTTACAGATTCGTTTATGTTAATCAGTCATCGTTTATGCAACCATACAGATTTCACTATGTTCACTGTTTCACAGCTTTAAGCCGGTCGTGACAATGGCCACATATCAGATTTGTTTCAGAGTTTTTGAAACTCTATCCACACTTTTGGCATGTATAAAGGTTCCGTTATACTTCAAGCAAAATCGAAGAACGAACTGATGTGACGTCATATAAAACAAAATCAGGTCCAAATGAAGTTCATGTCCAAATGAAGGTCATTAAAAAACTTATATCGGGGCCTTATGGCTCTTCTCCAGTGTGAATTTTCAAGTGCCTGTCAAGAATTCCTTTTCGGCTGAAATTTTTTCCACACAGTTGACAGGTATAAGGTTTCTCTCCAGTGTGAATTCTCATGTGGTTGTTAAGGCTTCCTTTTTGAGTGAAACTTATGCCACATTGTTGGCATGTGAAAGGCTTTTCTCCAGTGTGTGTTCTCATGTGGACTATAAGGCTTTCTTTTTGATTGAAACTTATTCCACACTGTTGGCAGGTGAAAGGGTTCTCTCCAGTGTGAACTCTCATGTGGACTTTAAGGTTTCCATGTACACTGAAACTCTTTCCACACTGAGAGCAGGTGTAAGGCTTTTCTCCAGTGTGAATTCTCATATGGACTCTAAGGTTTCCTTGTTGATTGAACCTTATTCCACACTGTTGGCAGGTGAAAGTCTTCTCTCCAGTGTGAATTCTCATGTGGACTCTAAGTCTTCCTTGATGATTGAAACTTATTCCACACTGTCTGCAGGTGAAATTACATTTAGTACCTGTCTTTTGAGCCATTTTTTGTGAGGACGTTTTTTTAGCCTTTGAGCATCTAAAAGACTTGTCTTCAGTTATGAAATCATGATGTGTCTTGTACTGGTCTTTCTCATCCATTTCATTCAGATCTTGACTCTCCTCTTTCAATGGCATCAGGTCTAAGGTGAAAAAAGACAAAAATGAATCCCAGTTTAATGCCACAAAGCAACAGACATCAAAATTGATAACTTGTATGCTAGTTCCTATACGCAATCAACTGTGTTTACATGGCTTTTTAAAAATGGCGGGTGCCTGAAAACGTTCCTCTGGTGTGAAAGACCCTCATTTATTTTGTCAGAGCCGAGTTGGAACTAAACTCTGCAGGACTGTGGCCCTCCAGGAACTGAGTTTTTCAGCCCTGCTGTACTTACTAAGCTACTTAAAGAGGTGCTGCATAATCTCAGAACTTCTCAATATTGTTCAAAAATCTTCTCTTTCTTTAGGACACATCTCCAAAACTGTCAAGCTGGCAGTTATTAACTCTCTGAGGTCAGTGGAGGAACCAGGGGGATCACTTGCATTATTTAGGAGCAGAAAGAACTTAAAATACTTTTAAGATAATTAATACTTAAAATAATATTTCGACGAACAGATAAGAGTAATGCATCATTCGATACTGTAAAGGGTCTACTTTTCTTTGTGTACATTCACAACAAATCATCATGCTTTTCTGCTGTCTCAGTTTCTGTGAACAAGTTTCTGGAACACGTCACAAAAATGAACCGAAACTCAGTGTATACTTGCCATGCAGACATGAGATATATGTCTTTAGAAAGCATGGTGTCTAATTTTGAATGATGCAAGTCAAATAAAAAAACAAATATTCTCTGATTATGTAATTTTTTAAACCAAGTAGTAAACCATCTGAGCTCATCATCTAATGTTGTCACACCCACTTGCTGTAATGATGCATGATGCAGGATGCAGATAATCTGAAGAAGAAAGAAGAACCAGGTTCCAAAAACACAAAAGGTTTAATTCCGATTCAAAAAGCAGGCAAACTTCAGGGATGTGATTCTTGTGGATTAATCCGGAGTTTCCAGTTATTTCAGCCTAAAATAATGACCCATGTGAATCATGCAGATCAGTAATACAAAATAAAATTGGGGGTGTTTGTAAGTTTTGGGAAAGTCATTGTAATTTGTTTCAAAATATTTATATAATAGAATGTTTAAGTGATAATATTAGTTAAACAAATTACAATACTTAACATTTCCATCAGATTTCGTTTTGCAGCGTTGTGAATTATAACCAATCGCACATGTTTCCGTTTAGTTTATGAGTGTGATGGCCAATCAGAGAAGTTCAAATTAATCATTGCTGAAACGAAGAGTTTTGTTCAGTGCGCGCCCGCTCTCTTGATTGAATTCTGACTTGAAACTCGTGAATTCTCCCATCCATCATAAACAACAAAGTGCAGATTCAATGTATGAGATTCATGTCACATTGTAGTCCGTTTAACGGGAGTTTTGTGAGTGCTTAACCTCGCGCTAGACTCAAGTTATGGACAGCTTCACGATCGCTCTGGCACTGTGCGACTATAGCACGATTGCTTTTATTTGGGCTGCTCTTAATACGCAAAATGTGCATCTGGTACGCAAAATATACCTGTTGGGTAGCATTGGCTATGTATGTATATTTCGTATCATATACACGCAAAAAAAAAAGTGCGTGCAGGCAAGGGTGCAGCTTAAATAAAATGAAACGAGATAATTAATCAAACACCGCTGAAACAAATGAACTCATACCAATGACAGTGACCATGGAAACAAATGGTGGTGGACTCTGGACAGAAGATTTCATGTTATGTGGTCCAGTCATCTGTAACAATGTATGCAGGTAATCTGAAGAAGACAGAAGAACCCAGTTCCAAAGACTATTTATTTATCCAAAGATAATTATTCAAACACAGCTGAAACAAATGAACTCATATTGACAATGACCATGGAAACAAAGGAGTGGCGTGAAACCGTTTTTGTGTTTGATATGTTCCCTTGTTCAGACAACCCTAACATTTGCAGCGTAGGCTATTCATACGGTAATCATGTAAACGCCTCCATCTCAAACAAAGCATCAATCTTAATCAGACTCCTCTGCTTTTTATTGTTTTTGGAAGATGCGCTGTGAGGAATAAGCCTTAAACTTACCTCAGAAGTAGAAATGACTGATGTGGCTTTATTCAAGGAGGGTTTAATTTCTGACGGAGGGTTTCATTTCTGACGAATAAGTTTTACTTTTACTAAGTATTACTTACATTAGTTAACGTGTTATTGCTTTATAAACTTATACACATTTTACTAATTGGGCTTTTCATAAACTATATTGCCAAACTGAATTGTGTGAAATCGAGGGACACGTTTGAATATGATTTACATAGTACGATGTATGACATACACAGTAGAGTCCTGCACGGGTCCGATTTTATAAATCCGCACCCGCCCGTACCCGCAGCAGGGCTCGAGACTAACGGCGTCCTATCGTCCTGGGGACGATAGAAAATGTGTTTAGGACGAACAAAAATATTCTCCAGGACGCCTACAGGACGAAAGACATTTTTGTATGTGTGTTCATGTATTACTAGCCTATTAGGGTAACTTACTTAGAAAATGCCAAAATTAACCGACCAAGCGCTGACTACAACGGAGCGCGTCTTCTCATGCTGTTACTTAAGTTACTATCACTGGCCGGCTACTCACCCGGAGACTTGTTTCGCGGTACATTTATCACATGGCTTATTTTCACAGACAAAAACGAGACGATAACTAAATAAAACTAGTTTTGAATGACAAAAACCATGACGAAAATCTATTGACATTTTCGTCAACGAATAAAACCTAGACAAAAATGTTAGATAGTGACGATTTGGGAAGCGATCCAGTCAGAACTGATGTCCTGCGTTTGTGGTAGATGCGCACATGTGTACTGTAAGTGCTGATCTACCCAGCGGCACACGGGCTGACATGCGCTGAATCCTGCATGTCTCATAAAACGTTAAAATACTTAAACGTCTGGGAGAATGAGTAGAGCAGACATATAGATCTGAACAAGAGTGACGACGCAAAAAAGAGAGCTCTATTCGGTACGGTTTTCTGTGCGCTCACACCCGACCCGAAGCGTGCAGCCATGCACAGAGACACCTATACAGCGCGCGAGTACAGAATTGAGCTCTCTTTCGTGTCTGAGTGGACAAATACACACAACATGATGTCGAAATGTCCGTTTTGGAGAGTATTCACGTAAACTATGTTGGTTATGTCTTAAACAGTTTTGAGTGTATCTATGTGCATCAGTGCAATTGGATCCGCATGTCATTGGACATGATCCGATGTCTTAAAGTGACAGTGGGTAATAAACCTAATGCGGTCTGTGTCCTTAATATTGATCAAGCAACAAAAGAAAAAGAGAAAAGCATTCACTGCTCGTTAATAGCTTTAATAAGGATTCATTATATTTAATTCATACAAATAAATATGTCTGCTGCTTGAAAGAATAAAGAATGATGATATTTTTTAGATATGTAGTCACCAGTATTTATTTGTTATTTTTTAATCCAACCAACTCAAAAACGTTTTGAGCTGTATGTATTTTTCTTATTTTTCGTATATGTAAAAAAAAAAAAAAAAAATTGTTCTGCATGAATACAAAACAGCATTTAACTCCTGTTATTTTTTATTAAATCTGTTTTTGACCTGTTTACAGATAACTACTTTGAATGGAGCTAAATAAATATAATAATATATATCATAAACATTTTAATGGTGTTTTTATTATGTAACTAACAACTATAGATGATAATAAAGTACAGAAACAACATGTTTATTTTGGGACGGTTGACATTCACTTTAGGACGGTTCAAATCGTTTTTCAGGACGGTTACAGGACGGAGGTGAAAAAAGTTAGTCTGGAGCCCTGACCCGCAGTGCTTAAAGCCACATCCGACCCGTTTTCCGACAGCAGCACTAATTAAAATCCTTAAAATTGAACCGACCACCCGACCGAAATAAAATTAGTTTAGACTATCACAATATAGACACACTTACAAAAATGTTTATTGCCAGGTCATACATAAGTTATTACAGGACCATTAACACAAGGACAACTTCAGCCGAAGCTGTCAAAAGGCCGGTACATGAAGAACATGGCTAACGTTACCAAAAAACTGAGTAACCAACATTTTACCAATCGAACAGACCATTGTACAACAACACTATATTTGCCACGCAATTTCGTCTAGCCTACATCTGACAATTTTGGGTTCAAACACGCCCTGCACACCACACATACTTAAATTTAAAGATACTGTTCGATAGAACTGCTTGGTTTGTTACCACAGTTATCTGCATGCTTCCTCAGCGATGAAGTTCCACATTTGCGGCTATCCAACACGAAAATGCATGCAGCAAAGCCTTTCACAATATTGTTTTCTTCAGATAACTCCAAATTTCTCCCACACACTGGACTTGACTTTTGATGACGTATTGTCGACAACTTTACAATCTCCACTAGCTATTCTTTTCTTCAACTCCTCAGCATCCATCTCGACGACTGCAAGCAGATAACGCGCAGTGCAGTTATAACACATTTTTTTTAAGTGAAAGTAGGTATAGAGACTCCTGGGAGGGCGTGGGCACAAATAAACTGATGTGGATCTTAAATTATTTTATCAACTTGAAATACAGGCAAATACAGGCATATAAGTGTTCCTAAAAATATGCATATATTTTTGCGTTTGCACGTGATTGTTTTAAATCTGTGTTCAGACCCGTGTTTAGTCCGTATCCGACCCAACCCGCACCCGTATCCGACACAGTTGGATATTTTTCACCCGTTTGAGCAAAATTTGCGAGTCACCCGTCGGGTACCCGGACCCGTGCAGGACTCTGATACACAGGCAATTCAGACAGCTTTTAATCACATTCAAATGCCATACAAAACAAGGGTGTGAATTTTACGTTCTATAATATGATACAAAAGTTCTATGAAAGTTTACACCGTAGCATGATGAGTGTTACATTTACAGATTGATCAATAAGTCTGAAAAATGACTTTTTTCTCAAGCTTAACATATATTAAACTGGCAGTCTGAATAAAATAAGTTGGCACATGACCTATTAGATTTTAAATAACTTACCCAAACAGCAAACAATTCCAGCAGTAAAGCTTTAGCTTCTTGATTGATGTTGTCGTCCAGGGGTATCGCTTGTAATTGGTCAGGCTGAAATGCTTTCAAAAGATTTGGCTTTCTGCTCCAAATTAAGCTCTAGTGTAGGTCTTCTTTTGACAAAATAAATCCAGATTTTCATTAAAAGTTAATCTCGAAAACAGCATGGATGATAAATTAGCAACAATGTCCACCTAACTAAGATGAATTGTGTTTTCCATAGCGAATAGCCCTGGCTATGTTATCAACGCTTTTGCCCCCAATCCTGTTCCCCACAGTGGGTGAAACTTGTCAAAGTTAGTGATAACAATCCCCACCAATTTAGAGGGACGATATGATGTAATTTGAAATTAGTCTTTCGTTGACTTGCTATGGCTTGGCACTCTGTAATATAATAGCTGGACAACCAATCACAGTGCTGAATGTGTTTGGTGGAAAAGGAAAACACTGAATGTGTTTCGGTGCTAATATTTAGCAGATTTAAAGGGTTTATTTCCTCAAGATTTAGATGGTTATAGCCATTTAAGGAATTCCAAAAATGATATTAGAACTGATGGCCTTTTAATTGAAAAATTATTATTAAAGTAATAATTAAAAGTTTGTGTCACAGACGGACTCGATGATGGTGAGATCAGATCATACCGGCTGTTGTCAGACTCCTTGTGCATACACAAATCTCACTGGATTATTACAATTAATGGCAAAAAGAATGTTTGGAAATGTAAACTGATATTTCCTATTGACACACTACAGCAAAAGATATAAATAACTGACTTAAAACCATTTTTTTGGGGTGGGGGGGGGGGGGGGGGGGGGTATTAACATGCCTAAGACTTTTGCACAGTACTGTATATATATATATAGTTTAGGCCCTGGCTGAGGATAACAATTTTTATAAAAAGTGTCTTACAAAAGTCAAATCAATATATTGTTTTAATTACTACCTTACAATGTTTTTAGTAAATTGTGAGCATGTAAATACAAATTCAGTCGTATTTAAAATAAGTGCTTAGTTGATTAATTACACTTACATTAGGCTACTTACATTACATTAGCCTTTCTCTAGAGTTGGTTCAACCTCCGCATAGGGAAACAAAGAAAAATTAAAAAACAGTTAAACGAAAAGTGGAAGTCAGGTCAAGAATGCTATGATCCAGCCAAGAAAAGCATGTACTGCACCAACAAATGAGAAGAGCAATAGAAGCAGTTAAACTGAAGGGACACACCAAACCAACGCCAAAGTTCTAGCGTTAAAAGCCGACTGTAGTCGGAAGTTGCACTTGAACACACTGGACAGACTACAGCCGACAGCCACCTAGCATGTACGTTCTGTTCTGCACTTGCGTGAGAGGACATAACTCTCCCATAACAGCAGGTGGTAGTAGTCTGTATTTGGCAATCAAAAGGGAAACCGGAAGAGCTAGAACTGTGTATATACAAAGCAAGCAGCGCTTGCTTACCTTTGTATACATCAGCCGCACTCATTACAGACGGATTCGTGTAGCTTTTTCAATTATGTTTGCTAAATGACACTAGCATTGTCAGCCCTTGATGCCCCCCTGGAGAAAGAAAGAAACTGCACTAAATGGGTGAAATCATGGATACTGCAGCTACAGGCACAAGGCGCTTTTCCGAACCTGTGTCGAGAGCTGGAGACAACCGAAACCTCAGACTTTAAAACTTTTGCTTGGCGTTTTCCTGTTCAGTTCCACATGTTGAAGGAACTTCTCACTCCACTCATACAGAGGCAAAATACAAACTATCAAGATTGTATCTCCCTTGGGGAACGTTTGATTACCCTGCACTTCTTGGCAACCTTGGTCTCCCTACACTTGTATTTTGATTCATTGGCCACAAAATAGAAAACATTAAGACAAATTCTAGATTCTAAACAAATGATTTTGACTGAAAACAATATAAGTAAAAAAAAAAAAAATGCTTGTTCTGGCCATGATAATTGTGTGGTGAAAATCTGATATTGTGTCAGCCCTAAGTGATCCTAAACTTGTAAAACCTTTTGCATTACATAATCTCGATCAATTCAATCTTGATTAACAAGTGAGTGTGCAAGTCAAGTGTTTTATTATAAAATCTGCAGTGTAATGGACAGAATGACAAAAGCTTAAATATGAAATATACATACATATAAGTACAATTAGGTACAAAATAATACAAAATGTAAGTCGGCAGGAATTAGTTGTGTACATGTTAAATATGTTACACATCTTCGTTGCCACAAACATTACAGATGTGTATGATTGCTGGCAGATAGTTGTGGTGCCACAGAATACTTAAAGAGACAGTTGTCCACCTCATGTTGAAAGTGTGGCAGTAAATGTGGTGGTAGACTACGCATTCTGTGCTCAAAGTTTTTGCAATATGCTGCAATGGCGTCATTGTGGTCCTCCTGATGCGCTATCCTTTTCAGAATTTTGCCTATGGTGCAAAGCAATTCTGATGACTCGTCACTGGCAGAGTCGTCTAGGGGCCGCCTGCTACGCTTCCTCCGAGGCCTCGGAGTGCTTCCCCGGCTGAATGTGCTTTGCGAAGGGTCATCTATAATCGACGTGGATTTAGCTCCAAAGATGCTGCATTCTGCCAGAGGACTGCAGGGCCTTTGGTAGGGCTCTTCAGGTGTGCTAGTCTGGGTGTCAGTGTGTGGGCCATGATCTGAGGGTGAACTGGAATCACTAGCACATAAAGTTTCCTATAAAAAAAAACACCACCACAAAAAAAATATCCACAATGAGAGGGGTGTTACACTATAGAACTAAACACTCAAGCAATCATAACAATAATGGGGCATTTTGCAGGGCACTGTAAAAACAAAACCCTGTAAATTAGCCTATATTTGGTTGGGGTGAGGTCAGGTGTGAAATGCTGGTTTTGAATAGCTACCATTAGTGTAGTCAATGCAATGGCATAGCGCAAATCCATGGGGGCCCCCCTGCGAACTGCAAGTCCGAGGCCCCCCTTGGCGGCGGGGGGTGATTTGCGTACTTGTTTATTTAGTCATTTATTTAATAATTTACTTGATTTTATCACAGGAAATTGCTCGTGCAGAATCTAAATCTGTCCATCATTTTAAAAGGAATTTTTCATTGTATTTACATTCTAAACCATGAAGGTGAGCCAGTCGATATCACACTGCTAAGTGCAAAATTTGCTCTAGAGTTGTGCCAGTGAAGAAGTCTCAAACCCGTCAATTATTCACTACAGAAAGTGAAAGTAAAAACATCTGACGCTACATTAACGGTAGGCTACATATTCTCTCAGAGACACTGAAGTCTGAGCTGAATCTACTTCAACGGGCTGATAACGGTATAACTGTTTTAATTTATTTTCTTAATATTTCTCTTGTGGTCCACAAGTAGTGAAAAATAAGAAGAGAAGTATTTAGTGTAAAACAAGTTGTTTTTGAAATGAGGAGTAAGCTAATCTAACTAATCCCTCCAACAAAGCGTGCCCGTCCGCTACGCCACTTAGTCAATGTGATTATTATGGCTTTATTCAGATGCACTTAATGGAACATTGTGGATGACAAACTGGAACTAAACCAAGAACTAAACCAAGTTAACATGAAAGGCTGCATGTCAATAAAGTGCTATTAACCATCACCTGGATAATCAGTGGCCATATTTTGCCAATTTGTATTTACATTGTTGACATTTTGTTGATGCTTTGTTCCGAAGCTAATTACAGGAAGTAAATTATTTCCCTTTAACGCAAATTAATAAATATATATACATTACCCTGATAGCTAGCTTGGACATGGTTTCCTTTCTTTTGGTGTGGGGTTCCAAAAACTGTAGCCGTGTCAGGATCCAGTGTTGCCTGCCCGTCCTCTGTGCACCTGAACTCGCTGAGGCTTCACGCTTCTTGTAGCGTGTGTATTGTGTTCTCAGAGATTCCCACCGCTTCTTAAGCTGTATTGCTGCAAGACAAAGTTCAGTTTTGTAAGCAATGTGCATACTTAACATGTCTAATTAAAGGATAAATGCAGTGCCAACCAGTGTTGGTATAATTCTTTCTTTCAAACAACATTGCATAAATTGTTCTTGAACTGGCCAAAGTATTTGAAGGGAGCAGGTTCACATCGAGAACATACATTTTAACATTACACGTTCAGTTTTGATGTTAAATTCACTATTGTTTTATATAGAATGGTCTATAGTCTAGACAGTATGTAATGCAATTACATCACAAGTAACTGTAATTCACTTACAGAATTAAGAGCAATCCCTTACTGTACTTTTTCAAGAAGAAAGTAATTACATCTCATCCTTCCCTCGGGTCATTTTGACCTGGAAATGTATTTATTTTAAAGAATTTAAAAATTGAGTTCATCAGAGGGGTCCAAGACCCAATGACTTTTGTCGCACTTAAACCACGAATACACAAAATTTTCATGGATTTGAGGTGTTTTGTGGTTGAAATTTTAAAAAGTAACAAATCAATCCCTCAGGGGTCAATTTGACCCCCAAGGAATGAATGGAATGCGAGGAATTCTTCAGTACACATTAGGGCTTTGACTCCGAACTTCGTTATTCTTATATAATTCGAATATAAAAATAAAAATAAATATTCGAACGAATATTAGGCACCCTTTAATATTCGAACCCGTTATCGGCATTATTTTTTGTAAATGTGTTTGCTTGTAAACGTTGTTTTCAATTCAGATTCCAAGGCTTTTTCACGCCTGGTGAAGTTGTGAATCGTGAGCTCATTAGCAAGGCTATTATTGGTCATCTGGGCTCCAGTAGGTGACGTTAGCGTCCTGTTTAGCGTCTATTTTGTATACCAAAACATTGGCTGCGCCAACGAAATCTACACTCCTGACAAATTAAAAAGCAACGTGTAGCGCTACTTTGGGTTACCAAACAAACAAACAAAAAAAAAACAAAAAAAAAAAACACGAGTAACGACAAAGTCCATTTTTTATATATATATAAAAAAAAAGTTGTGAGTGTATTTTTCTTCTGAAAACATCATTGCCTGCCTATTGACATTGACTGACACACTGCCCTCTGGTGGACAGAACATATACAACTTAAGTTTGATACCAATATAGGTCTTACTTGAAGGCATTTTAATGGTCAAAATATTATTAATAAATATTCAAATATATTTAAATTAATAAACAAACGAATTTCGAATATGATTTTTGAGCAAAAGTCAAAGCCCTAGTACACATAAAAAAAAAACTAAATATGCACAATTCAAACTAAAAATGCTAAAACTTTACCAAAAATGATTTTATAAATGTCCACATGTGTATCTGAATGCATACTAAAGGAACTGACTTTAGGACCCAGCGGAAACAGCTCATTTGCTCCATATAGTGCTATAAGGCCATCTAGTGGCAAGAGTCACAAAATATGTAATATTATTATTTTTCTACAAAAGATCAGCAAAGAGACCCAAATACAAGATATTTTGAGCTGAATTAAATTCAAAATAACTCAATTTCATGAATAAACCTTTTAATTTGAAAGAATGTGAGGAATGTGCTTAAATTACTAAATTACTATTTATTATTAATTGATTAAATCTATTAATTTAAAGGGGAAAACATAAATAAACTCCAAATAAATGCATTTAAAAAATTAGCTAAATATAAAATAAGATATATTATATAAAAAAAATGTGGTATAATTTTACGTCTTCGTGTAATTTTGACCCACGAGGGAAGGATTTGTAACAAACCGCGAGGGAAGGATTAAGTAATGCATTACACCCAACACTGGTGCCAGCAAGGGTAATTTTTGCTCTTCAGGTTGCTAAAGTACGGATTAAACAAGTTAGCACAAAACAACCGTTCATGACTGGTGAACAATAACGAGCAGTTTTTGCTAACGACCTCAAAAGCCAAAAAGAAAAACTTACCTGATATAACAAGTTTTTCTTCGATCTCACGCCAGAGTTCAGTTTTCACCACTCTGTTGGCATACAGTTTCTCTGTAATGTCATACAGAGGCGGCCTTTCCTGGATCATGGTGACTAGCTGGTCTTCGACGTCTTGATTCCACAAAGCCATGTTATTAAAATAATCCTCTGGTCAAATGAGATGACAAGAGTGACAAGTGAGTGAGTTCCCTCTTTACTTCGTTGTTTGTTTGTTTTCTTCAGCTCAGTTCTTCTCTCGTGCGCTCATTCTCTTTCTCTCCGACGAGCTCCGCCACGATTGGACATGCAGAATCAGCTGAAAAACAGCTGACGCCGTCCGAGAAAACTTAAGCCGACCGACGCTCAAAAACCACCCGGCAAACCATCAGCTTGGTGTGTCTCGGGCTTTATTTGTGCTTGGCCCCGATAACTGCTGCTTGCAGCTATATTTCTGATTATGTTCGTGTGACTGATCATACTATTAGGAGCTAGTATGAGTAACAAGATTCTGAGCCAGATTTGACTGCAATAATAATGCAACAACTGACAAATCATCAAATTAACATTTTAAGGTGCATTGTGTAATATTTAGGAGGATCTGTTGACAGAAATGCAATATCATATACATAACTATGATTTCGGTGGTGTACAAAGAACTTACATAATGAACCGTTATGTTTTTATTACCTTAGAATAAGCCATTTCTATCTACATACACCGCGGGTCCCCTTACATTGAAATGGTACATTTTGCGCTGACATGTTTCTACAGTGGCCCTAAACGGACAAACTTCTCTGTGTAGAGCTGTCGCGGTGAAGGAATTTACCTTGCGGTAATTTTGAGAGGCTTAATTACCCATATCTTTTAATGAATCAGCTGTATTATGAATATGCAGTATTATCGCCATTTATTTAATTTGATTTATTTATATTTATTTGTTGCTATATAAATAAGTGTTATGATGTGGTCAGCAGGCACAAAAATGAGGACATTTTCAGTAACCAATGTAACCGAAACTAAACAGCGTCTCTGCGCATTGTTACGGCAACGGACTGTCTTTGAGTGAGTCATTAAACCATTCATTCAACGAACACGTTCAAAAACGCTGATTCATTAAAAGGTAGATGTAAAGAAACAAGGTGTTCATTATTTTTAACTTTGAGATCCACCTTTCAAGGCTCAGCTGACCAGCAATGCGTCGGCATGGGTAACGCTGATGCTCACTTAATAGAGACCAGCGCTGTGGATGCTGACCACTGATGCCATTCATGGAAAATACCCTTAAACATTAAAAGGATAAGACAAATATGTTGCTTTCCTTGGACACGGCAACCTTATCACGAATATATATGACTTGACCTCAAAGACATCAAGACCCAATCGCACGCGCTCAGTCGATCTCTCTCATTCACTGTCTATTTAGGCTTATGTGCAAATCCACGAAGCCTCTGTACAAATCACCATGATAAACAGCCCTGTTATCATTAACTTATTTAACATTCAATACACATGCGCGAAGTTCAAAACAAGAAGGGCATTGCCTTAAGACACGAAAATCGCGGTTGGCTTGTCAGTAGCGCGGTACTACAATATTGCGGTTATCGCGACAGCCCCATCTCTGCGTGTTTCGTCACTATGTTGTTCTTCGTGCAAAGAAGCTAGCTAAACTCAGTGAATAAAACACTGACACAATGAACAAGTAACAATAATATTCGCAATAACATATCGTTTTGCTGAATAATTTATCTTTGTAAAGAAACCTCATTGCTTAACTGGCTACTCGCTGCTGTCTCAGACGACGACATGTTTTCCTGTCGGCCACTGTAATTCGCAATTCGCAACCTCAACGCTAGATGTTAAAATTACAAAGTATGAAAGGTAGTCTTTAAGAATGAATCAATATTATATAGGCCTATTTAATGGACGTAGGCCAGGAAGAGCTGTGCATGTAGACCTCACTCCCCTAGCTAGTGACTGACGGCACCCGCCTCCCTGGTGAAGAGACGAGTCTTACCTTAGGACCCAAGCAATCCGATTGGTTCAAATCACAATTTATGGGTAATTGCTTTAGTGCCTGGTTACAGTTCAGATATCACTTTATTATACAAGTCGTTTGAACTATGTTATAACGACCATTAATATATTTTAACTTTTGTTTCATATTCTAGTATATAATCAAAGCTATAGATTGTGAAATTAAACATCTCATTCTTTGTGTTTTTTTTAGTTAGCTTAGATAGTAGCATAGCATAAAGCTATCTGAAATGATTAGAGATCTTTTTTTTTAACAACATCACAAAACATACCTTAAAAATGCAATTTCTTTAACTTTAAGTATATAAATATTCAGGATAAAAATAAAAGATTACATGAATTAAAGTTTGATTAATTACATTAAGAATCGCAAGAACAGCTTTAGATCAGGCATACTACTGGGGTCCTAAGCTGGGACTCAGCACTTCACCACACCGGTTCGAATCTCGTTTGGAGCAGGTCGAGTAGGACAGGTTACATGTATCCAAATGAATAACATAAGGCTATTCATGGGTTTCATCAGGTCCCTTTCCACAGGTGTATAAAATCAAGCACCTAGATTATGAATGCAGACTGCATTGTGCTTGATTAATACACCTGTGGAAAGGGACCTGATGAAATCCATGAATAGCCTATGCTATAAAGCCATCTAGTGGTTACAACTTGGTATTGCAGATGATAAACGGTGTTTAACTTATGAGTAAATATTTAGTATAGGGGATATTTAATAAAATCCCCCTTAAAATACAAAATATATACATTTAATATGTATGTATGCATGTATGTATATATATATATATATTAGTGACAATCTTTAAAATTATCATTCATTTCTGTAGAGCTGGACATTTTAATAAGGATCAAATGAGTGAGTTCATTTCTGAGAATGAAACTAACCTGTTTGTTCCTCAGTTTCTTCATGTTTCACTCTGAATGTTTCTTCAATCTTCATGTCTTCACTCTCCTCTTTAATAAACGCAATCTTTGTGTGTTCCTCAGTTTCTTCTTGTTTCACTCCAAATGTTTCTTCAATCTTCACATCTTCACTCTCCTCTTTAATAAAAGCAATCTTTGTTTGTTGCTCGGTTTCTTCTTGTTTTACTCTGAATGTTTCTTCAACCTTCATGTCTTCACTCTCCTCTTTAATAAACGTCTTCTTTATAATAGTGAGTCGCGTGGATCTCAGTTCTTCACCAGTTTCTCTGTGTATTTGTCCTGTTTAAGATGAGAACAACATAAATAATCATTTTGCAAAGTATTTGATTCAATTGACTCGGACTTTTGAAAAGCTTTCATCACTTACCAGTGACTGAATTCGTGTTTATGACACTGTTTTACGATAAAGGGTGCGAAATAAGACGCAACTTTTGAACTCGTGTGTTCTTAATCATTACTTTGCTCACACGACTTCAATAAATGTTAGATAAAGCAATGCAATATTACATTTAATAATACATAATACATTCTGCGTCGCTTTAAACAGTTTATATCGCTTTAAACATCTTAAACGCTTAAAACACAAACCTTTCTCCAGCCGAATTATAGCAGATGCAGGAGCTCGACGCAACCTTATGACGTCATAAATCAAGACCAAAATAAAAGTCCTGTCCACACGCTGCTGCGCCTGAAATCACAAGAGTGCATAGAAATTTCCTTCGAAAAAATATAATACTGTGTGTATATATATATATATATACACACACACACACACACACACACACACACACACACACACACACACATAAACCACACACACACACACACACACACACCATAAAAAGTCTTAAATAATATAACAAACTTAAACTATCATTTTAATAGGCCTTGAATTTGGGGACGTAAAAACAGATGCTGCGGTCTAGATATATATGCAAATACAGTTCAAGACCCTAACCCCTATTTTTCTTATGGCTTATGGCTATAATAATTATTAGTTTATGGCTTTAAAATGGGAAAAGTGACACAAACTGTCAATCACTGTTAAAATTATGAAGATTTCATGAAAATAAATCTACTGATGACATAATGACAATCATAATTTTTTTGACATTTTATATCTATTTCAGGTATTTTGAGACTCAAAGGAACTTGATATGTCGCCATTTTTAATATCAGGAAGAAAACTGACATTTATATGCATTTCAATACTGACACACATATCAAGTCTTATTTTGTTTTTGTTTCATCACATTGGTCACTATTTGCAAGACAAAGTCTCATAGTCTTTAAAAGTTTCCTATATTTCCTATTATATTTTCAGCACATCATTGGACAACATGTATTTAAATATGTATTTCATCAATACATGAAACTGCCATTTCTTTTATTATTTGTATATATTTGACATAACATTAATACAACTTTAATACATTAGCTCATCCATGAATATGATTTCTGCCCGAGTCTGTCAGATTGCTTACATTTTAGATTTTTTTATTTGTATGATCTTAAGAAAGGGGGAAAATCAAGAAATCAGTGAGTAGACAGTCAATGCTCTTTTACAAGTAATTTAAATATGTAATATGAACAATAGTAAGAACATCATATATACAGCTTACTGTCTGTCAAGTTACAGTCCCTGTAGTTTATCTTGGGATGGTCTAGCCCAGTCAAGGTTGGGAGCCTTGGAAAAGTTTTGTTAACATGTGATTCCTATCTATTCCAAATGAACATTGTAAGTGACAAAGTATATGCTGCAAAAACCACATAGAAATTGTATTTTCAATTATATATGTCCTACATACAACTAAAGCCTTACACAAGATGTAAAAACAAATAATGCTAATTTAATATGAATGTCCACCATATCTCTTAAGATGTGTATAAAACAAAGAGCAGTTTACCAATCAGTATAAGGCTGTTACTTCACGCATGCCCTTGTCCTTAGTCATTCAGAGTCATATACAGTACTGTATAATCATAGACTTTCAACCTTAGATGAAACACAAGCAAATATTTTAATGGGGTCCTTGATTATGAGTTCACTTTTTTTTAACTTTATTTAGTGCGTAATGTTCAATGCAAAGACAAATATTTTTTCTTTTACAGAAATTGCTGTATAAGGACTACAACAAACGGCAAGTAGGGACTACAACAAGCTTCTTCCCGGGTTGGTGACATCACATACTCTAAAATGTACATAAAACACTTCTAATTTGGCTTTCTGCTCCAAATTAAGCTCTAGTGTAGGTCTTCTTTTGACAAATAAATCCAGCTTTGGATGATAAATTAGCAACAATGTCCACCTAACTAAGATTACTTGCGTTTTCCATAGCGAATAGCGTTAGCTATGTTATCAACGTTCCATGTTTATTGTCAGTTCATGAATTTCTAAAATAACATTAGAACTGATGGCTTTTTAATAAAAAAAAATAGTATTAATTAAACTATAAATTAAAAGTTTGTAAATATTTTTACAATAGTTTAGGCCCTCGCTGAGGCCTTACCAACACACACACAAAAAGTGTCTTACAAAATTAAAATCAATATATTGTTTTAATTACTAACTTACAATGCTTTTAATAAATTGTGATCATGTTAAATACAAATTCAGTCGTATTAAAAAATATATGTGGGTAACACTTTACAATAAGGTTCATTAGTAAACATTAGTTAACTACCTTAGTTAACATGAACTAAGAATGAACAATGCTTTTACAGCATTAACTAATCTTATTTAATGTTAATTTCAACATTTACTAATACATTATTAAAATCAAAGGTTGTATTTGTTAACATTAGTTAATGCACTCTGAATTAACATGAACAAACAATGAACAGCTGTATTTTTATTAACTAACATTATCAAAGACTCTTTATAAAGTTAAAGATAAACACTTTTGAAAGGAGGTGACCTTGCCTACCTTGCCTAACAATTACAGACCCATTTCCAAATTTTCAGCATTGGCCAAAGTGTTGGAATCTTTGGTTAGTGAAAAAGTGAAAGAGTATTTAAATGCTCAGTCAATTTTATCTAAGCATCAATCTGGTTTCAGGAAAAAAACATAGCACTACCACTGCTGCTATAAAAGTAATTAATGATATAGTCAAAGCACTTGATGGTAAGAAACACTGTGTGTCTCTGTTCATTGATCTGTCCAAAGCATTTGGCACTGTTGACCATAGCATACTAGTTCAGAGACTGATCAGTATAGGTATGTCTCAGCACTCTGTAGGCTGGTTTATCAACTACCTTGCTGATAGGACTCAAGCTACGCAAGTTGATGGCCTAACGTCAAAATATGTATCAATCTGTAAAGGGGTCCCACAGGGCTCCATTCTGGGGCCACTTTTATTCGCTATTTATATAAACTGTCTGGGGGAAAATGTCCAACATACATTTTTCCATTTTTATCTAGATGATACGGAGGAGACCAAAGTAATGTTTTTTTCAAACTCAAAGAAAAATGAGTTAGACCTGAATATTGTTACTGATCAGGGTAAAACAATTGAGGTAGTTTCATCTTATAAATATTTAGGATTTTTAATTGATGATCACCTTTCTTTTAAGCTTCATACAGAATCTAGTAAAAAAAAGTTGAAATTGAAGCTAGGTTTTTTCTTTAGGAACAAATCTTGTTTTACTTTTTCTGCCAGAAAAAGGCTAGTTGATACCACATTTCTCTCTATTATTGATTATGGTGATCTGTTGTATATGAATGCCCCATCAAAGTGTCTTCAGATGTTAGATGCTGTGTTTCATGGAGCTTTAAGGTTTATTTCAAATTGCAGACCCCTCACTCATCACTGTACACTTTACTCCACAGTGAATTTGCCCTCTCTGTCAAATCGCCGGCTTACTCACCTTTATATCTTTATATATATGGGCATTATAGGCAGGCTCCTATGTTACATATCCAAATTTCTTTATTTTATTCAGAGTTCTTATGGTTTACAGTCCCAGAAAACTATTTCATTGAATGTACCTCAAGCCCGGACAGAGTTGTTCAAAAAGGCTTTCATGTTTGTTGCACCTTCAACTTGGAATGACCTACAAAAAACACTTAAACTACAGTGTCTAATTTCCTTAAATGATTTTAAAGGTTATGTTAAAACTATAGAACGTGAGTCCATCCACAAGTGCAAATGTTTTAATTAATGGCACTTTTTATTTAATTGAAATGCACTTGAGTTGTCTTTGCCTCTTTTGTATTTGTTTTGTGATTGTGTGATCAAATTTGTTCTGCTATCTTGGCCAGGTATCTCTTGAAAAAGAGATTTTATATCTCAATGAGACTAACCTGGTTAAATAAAGGTTAAATAAAATAAATAAAGATTAATAAATACCGTAACAAATGTATTGCTCATTGTTAGTTCAGCCGGACTGAGTGGCAAAAGAGCTGCTGCATGACTGGATTTAATAGAGGAAACAGTGAAAACGCGAGTAAAACAAACGATTATGAGTTTAAACTAAAGGTTGGACTCAATATAGTGTTCCTTACAATTTACAAAAGATCCAGTGGTCCATGGATATTGACATGGAGCCAGGAATCGTGTTTCCTGACGTTCATGTAATCAACAAATATAATAATGTGTCTCCAAAGACGCTCTGACTTGGCAAAGTTTTCTTGGCAAAATATTTGGCTGAACACAATTTAAAGCAGAGGAAAAGCAAATGTACATGATGTTTTGTACCTTCCAAATTTCTTAAAAATCATATTTAGTAAGGTCCGGGTAGTATCTTCCACTCTTTACCGGATCTATATGTGATATCTATATACAAATACGTCTCTTCTAAATAGTGATCCTGTTTGCTATTTCTTTATGGATAGTTTGTCATAATTTTGGCTCGATATCAGAGACTCCCCAGTGTCTTCAGCTATGATATGGGATGCAGCTAAAGCCACGTTACGTCATCTTATTTCTTATACTTCCCACCTCAAGAGAGCTCGAGATAGCAATAGGAAATATCTTGAAAAAGAAGTTATTAGGCTAGAGCAAATGCACAAGCAATTCCCCACAGTTTCAAATCTAAAAGTGTTGGTGAATGCAATGACCAAATTGAATATGGATCATATTTTCCATATTCAAAAGCTATTGCTTTATTTATGTATGTATGTATGTATGTATGTATGTATGTATGTAACACAAATAAACTCAACAGTTGACCACTGTGTTTTACAGAGTAAAAGTCTAAGATGTGAAAGAGAGAAAGATAAACTGCAAATACTGAGCAAAATAAAACATAATTTAGATTAATTAAATGCTCATGCAAGAAGATACAACTTTAACTTAGATTTAAATTCATGTTCAGAGGACATGCATTTTGTTTTTACAGTGTCAGGTCCAGTAAATAATGTGAACCTCTTGTGATGTGTGTAGTTGTTATGGCAGTTGTGTAACTACCATTGCACAATATGCACAAGAATTATTGAGTAATACATTTAATCTAAATTTAATAAACTTAATTTTAAATATTTTCTATACTGTAAAGTGCCTCAATCTGATCTCTCCTCCCACTTAAAACTATTTTTCAGACAATCGATATCATACTAATGCTAAGATAAAGGTATTAACTACTGCCTAAGAAAAGGGCCTCAGTCTCGCCATATTAAAGATATACAGATTCAGATGAAACTGATGTTGAGAATACATCGCTAAGACTGTTTGTGTTTCCACTGTCACTGAATGAATTTCATGCATATAATCACACACCATTTACTTAAGTACCGAGTGACATAATAATACTTTTGAATTATTTGCAGACTTTAAAAAAATATATCTCTGGTATTTTTATTTAGAACAGTAAAGCCGACAATGACAAAAAGGCTCTGCAAGGGAAGTGAACAAGGCAACAAAGTAACCTGCTTGTTTTTGCACCTATGTCCAAAATGTACATGGCATTCATTAAACGGTCCAGAATTATGCATTAGTTAAGCATAAATACACTAGTAATCAATGATTAACTTGTTCACAATTATGCATTAGTTAAGCACAACACACTAGTAATCAATGATTAACCTAACATATTGTAAGGCGATATTAGCCTTTATTTTAAAATGATTAAACATTGGAATAAGATCATTATTCATGCAATAAATAAGCAAAAATAAGCTAGTAATAAATGATTAACTGAATGTACAGTAAGCACCTTTAGCCATTTTATACAACTTAGCAAACCATTCTTTATTTTTGTGTAGGAATGTACTTCATCTATTAAGTTAACAGAACAATATACACTATGTTTAATTAGAGCTGGTTTTACAGTTATAAATTGCTCAAATTGTGTAATAAAGACAATTTGACCCCCTGTTCTAAGTGAAAGTTATATCAACATTAATTATGGCACTTATTGAGTGATATTTAAGTTTATTGACCAGAATAAGACAATAATTATGGCTAAACTGCCACTAATACAGTACTAATAAAGACAATTTGACCATATATCACTGTACAAAATCTCAAGACAGCAGTGACGGCCAGAGCGGTGGATAAATCAGACAAAATAAATGGTGCCTTGTATTTAAGCGGTGGATCCTGGAATCCACTGCTGCTTCAGTGTATATCTAATGAGTGATTATAACCAAGGTATTAATCAATATTTTTCCTTCTAAATATGATTTTACTTTGTTATAGAAGTTGCCAGTGTGATTATCAAAAATGACCTTTCATGTATTCTTTAAACGCCCAGCACTCTGTATGAAATATCTGAGAGGTGACTGAGGGTCTGAATCAATGCCAGGAATGCCGTAAAACAGTGCTTGCTCATTTAGCCCAGCTTCCAGAAATGAAAAATTGACTTGTTTATCGTGTCAATACATCCATCTGCTTTTCTAGGGTACCCTGACACCAATGGTCACAGGGGTCATTGAAACCTATAGTTGAGTGACCATTTCTTAAAGTTTTTATTTTACTGTGTTAGAATAAAGTGTCCTCTCCTTGAGAAAAATAACGTTACCTTGATGTTTAGAGACGACTCTCCTGTTTATATCTAGAGCCTGGCCAAATCCAACCTTGAAAAAGCTGTGTGTCGGTGTGTGTGTGTTAGTATTCTTGGTTAAGTAACAGCTGGCATTATTGGAGATGGACTGACTTGTTTTCTTCGACACGTTGGCATCCAGCAATGTCACAACATGACATTTCAATAACGGTGCATATGTTCACCCAGCACTAATGTGAATGACTGATGTGACAAACGTTTGTAAAACAAATCTTGCTTAATCCTTTATATTTACTTAAAGTAGTAAGAAGACGACAGACGATCTGCATTAATAGACACAGTTTTAGGTTATAGTGGCCCACAACTGATAAGAAGTATTAGACAGTAAGAAGTATAAGACAGTAAAAATGTCAGTTAGACGGAAACTTACACAATATTAAACACAAAACTACATATTTTGAACACCCAGTAGAAAATATATACATCAATAATTTTTCATATATACAGGTTGTGATTCTGAGGAGCAAGTTGGTCCAAATAAACTGGGTACTGATTCAAATCCCACGTTGAACTCTTGAGAAGCAGTTGTCAATAAAACAACATTTGAGGGCTGGTCAAGTTGTTCACGGGCAGACAACGGCATTATGCAAATGTATCTCGTAGTGACGAAGAACCGTAAAGAAGATTCGAAACACAAACGACTTGTAAAGGCGTTTCAGAGTCAATTCTTTCTTTTGGGAGTCAATAACTTTATTTATCGTGCACTTTCAACTTTACAACTTTTCAGAGCGTTTGCATTTACAAACAGCTATATTACACACTGCATGAAAGGGAATATAAAAAAAAACATAATAGGGGCATAATAGTTGTAGTTATGAAATTGTGTTTGTGCAGGAAAAATCATTGGATGATCATTGGATTGGTCTTATTGGATGAATACTGATTTGTGGATGTATGCAAATTTTTCCAAAATATGTCCATGATTTTCACTGCAGCAAGATTACCAACAATGTGAGCGTATGAGTTTCTTAATTTGTCATTCGTATAATAGGATATGTGCACCTGCAATGAAGGATTCAGGGCCCTATTTTAACGATCTGAAACGCAAGTGTCAAGCGCAAAGCGCAAGTAACTTTGTGGGCGGGTCTTGGGCGCTGTTGCTATTTTCCCGGCGGGATAAATGACTCTTGCGCCAGGCGCAAATCTAAAAGGGGTTGGTCTGAAGTAGCTTCATTATTCATAGGTGTGGTTTGGGCGTAACGTGAAATAAACCAATCAGAGCGTCATCTCACATTCCCTTTAAGAGCAGACGCGCTTGTTCTAAAGCGGATTCCTATTATAACGGCGGATTTGTCAGGCGCGCGCCAGGAGCGGTTCACAGCCGAGGAGACCGACGTTCTCGTCAGGTACATTGGGGATGGAGAAACCCACCCAAATTAACTTCGGTTGAACAGGCGTATGATAATTTGGGTAAATGTGTAAGCTAGATGTATGCTTTCATAATAAATTGTCTATCTATCTATCTATCTATCTATCTATCGTAATAATGTATGATTTGCAAAAATGAAAACTGCTGCTTCTGTGTAGATTAGAGAATCAAAGTGCGCGTTGTGCACACGCTACATTGATTATGGCCCAGCATGCGCCCTTAAATTAGCATATGAATAACACGCGCAACGCGCCACTGACTTTAAACTATTTTTTCCTGGTTAGTGGCGCAATTGTTTTCTAAACCTGCAAAATAGCTTGAAGGAACGTTTGCGCCGGAACACGCCTCCTCTTTGTGCTGAAACGCCCCCGGGAGCGCAAGTGTATTTCTTAGTTAACCGACGTGCTTCTGTGGAGGGAAAAGTCCGCTTTGCGCGGGTGCAAAATAGGAATGATACATGCGTCGGTGTACAAAGTCAATTGCGCTGGGTGCAAGATAGGGCCCTCAATGTGTAACTTGTGTTTGTGGTAGAGAAAAAAAAAATCTACAAGTTTGCGAATCTTAAAACATTTTTCTCTGTGACTTCAAATGTACTGAATCTGATACATGTGTGGATAATCTTTAAAACTACAAATTCCACCGTCACAGGCACTCAGTTGTTTTGCTCATAACGCCTTATCACCAGAGATGTATAGTAACGAAGTAGAACTACTTCACTACTGTACTTAAGTACTAAAAGGCTGTATCTGTACTTTACTAGAGTATTATTTTTTTCTCCTACTTCCACTTTTACTTCAGTACATATTTTCGATGAGTTTAATACTTTTACTCCGATACATTTTTGATGTGCTGCATCGTTAATCGTTACAATTATAAAAAATATTACGAATCATTCCAAACCCACATTAGCCTATCACTGCCAGAGCGGTAGATGGCTCTGTCACCAGGTTTGATGAAGCTGGCCCAGCGAATCAAGAAGACCACGCATGCTCCCGTTCTGCTGCCTGCCTCCATTGAGAACACTTGAGCTTTGTTAATTTGTTTCGAGATGGAAGAACCAGAAACACCACCTTCAACTTCGAGTGATCGATGGCCGTGAGGGTGAGGAAGGAGACCACCCCTGGCCCTACTTAGAGTCCATGTTTTCATTTGTCGGAGTCGAAGACAATTCATATAGATTGAAGTGCGTAACTGTTAGCCTTCATGAGGACGCCGACGCACTGAATCGTTCGTTCTTTGTTTAAATAGTTTAAAGTTACTATTAGATGTAATGTTATTACCTTGACAAACTATACAACATTAAAATGATATAAGACTCAAGTTTCAGTATTTGAGCACTATTTTATTCTGAGAAACTTATAGTGACAGTAGCCGCGTTTCCATTACAGATTTGCGCAAATGTTTTGCGCTATTATCTAAATATCGATAAAAAACTATTGCGAAATGACGGCGTTTCCATTAACCGATGTTATGCGACTAAAACGTCTTTTTTTCTCTCGCGATAAGTCATTCCAAAAATCACGGCAACGGACGTTGGTTATAATATCACAGCCACCGCATTAGACATTATTATTATTATTAATGGAAGGAGACGTGGCGTGTTATCCAAGCATTAATGGCAGGGAAAGACCCCCGAACGACACATATAAGGAGTTTCTGGGTGTTTCGCCCTCATTTCTGCTCCGATTGTGGCATTTCTTTGAGATTTAGAATCCAGTATTCCTATAGGCTAATTATTGTTTCTTTTATGAATTTAATAAATAATTCTGTCTCGTGTTCTGTCCAAATGATCCATGTAGGCAACTTTTGTGTCTATTTGTTTTTCCTTTTTTAACCCCTAATTGAAAAACGAAAAATGAACGGTTGTTGTCTTCTTAAAACAAGTTGAACACCAAAATTTTAATTTGAACTGGCTACACACAACTGCTGTGCTTTATTTATGACTTTTTGCCCCTTTATTAAACATTTAAAATATTCACAAATTAATATGGAAAACATGTCGATTTTACTGGTTTTCTAAGGCCAAATTAGAAACTGGAATTGATGTATTTCCCGCAGTGCTGAATGAGAAGAGCCATTAATATAATTAATAAACTATTGTTTTCTAAGTGTCGGCTAAAATCACATCTCCATCTCCACTGTTATCAGATGCGCTTTTAGAGAGAAATGCAACTTTCATACGGATTAGCCTACATAATCAGAAGGTATTAGCTTTCGATTCGAATTTGTTCGTTTTAAAGTGGACATTTCAAGCTTTAGCCTACACAGGCTATATTTTGTTTCAGTTCTCGCGCCCCAGTTTACGGAGATCATGTGCGTCTGATTGTTTCTTTTATTTTACAAAAGCACAGCATTTTCTTGTTATTGTGAGTTTACACAAATAAAAGTGGTTGAGAATAATGTATTATTATTTTCTGTCTGACCAGAAATGATAGAGTATAAGTTGTTTCCACTGTTGATAGGAAAATGCAAGTGTTTGCGGCCGCGCCTCCGTGTCATGCAGTGCGCGCTCCACGCTCAGCTTTGTTCCTTTTTTGCATAAAAGCCTCTTCTAAATATAGCCTATTAAATGTTATAATAAAATAATATAAAATTATTATTATTTGCGTAGCTATACATGGACTTCAAACACACTGCGTCTTCTAAGTCAGGTGACTGTAAATGCGCAAAAACTGTTTCCATTGCAGTTTTGCGAAATATTCATTTTTCGAATTGCCTGAAAAACCACCTCATGAGAGCGTAAAAACTTTTTTGCGATAAATGGGAGTTTTTGCGAAATTGACGTGTTTCCATTAAGCGTATTTTCAATTCGCAATTTCAATTTGCGCAATTTGAAGGGTAATGGAAACGCGGCTAGTTATGTCTTAATTTGTGTCAAGAGTTATACATCAGGAAAAAATAGTCGATACCTTTAATATGAATTATGAGCGTCAGCCGCTCCCATTCAGAAAAAACTCCTGTGCTGTCCTCATGAAAGCGCTTGACAAAACAACGTCCCTCAGGGCTTTTAGCTGAAAATTGTGCAGATTTTGACAAATATTGATAGATTTCATAGGTTTACGTCAGATTTCTATAGAGAGGAATAGTATTATAACCAAAATGGGCCGCTGTAATCATTATGAGCGCTGGATACTCTGATGTACTGTGTTTTCAGTCCATACCAGCAGCCTGAGGGCGCTATATGTGCATTTAGTCCATATATGGAACACATGAAGAAGAGCCATTCCAGGAACTGATAAATTACATGCAGATAAATACCCAATAACAGAGTGGTAGAGAAAACAGAGTGGCGACACTCCCATAGGACTCCGTTGTAAAGCTTTTTGCCGCCTACTTCCGGGGTATGCAGCCTCGTAAAGTTCCCGGAAGTTCGAAACAATTCATTCAACGCGTGGAGATTTCCATTGCTGGCCGTGGAGTAGGCTAACTTCTGAGGTAAGTTTATTAAATTACTAACAATGTTGAATGGTCCACTGTCTATATTTTATCAGAGGCCCTTTATGATGCATATACTTATCTTATTTGTATATGCAAAACTTAATTCTATATATTTTTTTATCTTGGTAGACGACTGATTGTCTGCTAGTTTGTTAGCTTGACTTTGCCAGCTGTGAACTTATCTCCATTTGTATCATATTCGCTACAGCAAGTTTCTGAGACGTCTATCCTATCAACATGATCAATACTTTAACGTTACATAAAATCCTGTTGTATATTACCTGATACATGTATTCTGTTTCTGTCATGTAGTGTATTATCATTCTACTGCAGTGCAGGCGGTAGAAAAGCTTTTTTTGGCCTTTAATATGGTCGCCGTCATTAAAACATCCACACGCGATTTGCAGGAAAACCTTTGCTCATTTTCAAGAAGTTACAGTAAGAATAACATTTCTATTGTTACTATTTGTTTCAAATGAATAGTTTCTGTAATGAAACAATACATAATTACCTAACAATTCATTCTCTATATTACAGTTTAATCAAGCAAAAAATGTGTGTATCAAATTTGATACTGCATGTTTATGGGTGCTTTATCCCTGAACTTTCATGTAACATTTCTGTAATGAAATCTACATATTTCCCACCACAATACAACCACCCACTATTTTGATGATTTAATTAATGCCTGAAATGCCATCTTAAAATACATTTTGGGTATTCTTTCAATAAATCAATCCAACAACATCCCATAAATGGCCAAGCTGCAGTGTTATTTATTTTATTTTATTTTTTATGTAAGATGGGGTGGCATTGATCGTTTTCCAACATGGGAGACCTGACATATGCAAGCACTGCACCAACAATCTCTTCTCACATGTCTACTGTGAAAAGTGTAAGGTGCATCTTTGCCTAAACAAAGCCAGAAACTTTTCACAAAGTGAAATAAAAGACTGTAAAATATTTTATTTAAAAAAAAAAAGAGAAACTGCCTGAAATCTTCTATAGGATCATTAAGGTTGAATAAAATATTTATTAAACAGTGTGACTAATTTCTTCTATGAGTAGGGAAACGCATTGACCTACAATACAGCGCTTGTCTACTGATTTGTGCTCTGCTGCATGTGGTGGCGGCTGGTGCTGGCGATGGCTGCTGGCGATGTCTGCTGAAATGAGAGGAGACTGGAGGCTGTGGACGGTGTGCCGGGAATGGAGAGGCCAAATACATCCATGGCAACCAGTAAGTTGTTTTGCAGAGGCCTAGATGTTATGACCTTTGCTGAGGAAATCTGCTGTGTTGAAATGGCCTTCTTAGTCTGACTCTTGCTGCCAAGGTACCCCTTATTACGGTTGTTTACCTTCCTCTCAGCCCTGATGCACTTTGATTGAATCCTTAACCTCAGCCTGATGTATGTCGACAGGATTTTTTTCTTCAGCTCATGGCATGAGGGAAGGTTGCTGTCCAGACTCATGGCCTCTCTTTCCAGCTGTGCCACTACATTGGAGGATTCCATGTGGGAATCACTCGTCTGCAAACGGAACAGCTGCTCCACGTTCCGCAGGAGAGTGAACACTTCATCGGATGGCCGGTATAATGCACCCTTTTTAAATTCTTTTAACTCTAGTAAAAGAGCTCTCTCATTTGTGGTGTTGGTAACTTTTTCAACCAGTGCACACTGGCATTCCCCACAGAGTGAGAAACTGATGACCCTCTTCACTATGTATCCTGCCAGGTGGTAGAGGACACAGGACTCGGTCTTTGTCAAGTCAGGTGGTGATGGGTCTAACAGCTGCTCCACTCTTACAACCTCAGAAGCACTGCAGCTGCTGTTCTGGGGGTCCAGGAAGTCTGCCAAGTTGTCTGAGGCATCATCCAGGTAACTGCCAGTATGTGTTGTCGAGAGGAACTGCCCCACAGTGACAGCCCCTAGTGCATAGTGGAACTCCACAGGGGTCGGGACAGAGTTCCTCTGACGTATGCAAGAAAAAGTATTTTCTAGGCAGTCCTGAGTGAACCGGCTTGTAAGAACAAATTTGTGCCCTTCTCTCAACAGATCTTGCTGGACTTCCAGTATTGTTGTTGTGGCCATCACCAGTCCCGTCTGGACAGGTTTCCAGCTGCCCTGGGTACCGATTTTCAGGCTCTGAAAAAGATGGATCGAGTCGCGGAGGAAGCTGATGGCCTTTTCATACTCTTCCATCTTGAAATGACTGAGGGCAGTAACAACATTGCGGGACGACATGAGGTCAAACCAGTGGTCCATCTTCTCTAAAAACCACGATGTTGTAAGGTAGGACTCTGGTCTGTGCTCCTCTTCCACCATGTACCTCAGGGCGGCACTTGTTGATTTGCTGAATACGTGCATTGCTGAACTCACCTTCATCTTCTCGAAATGGCTAGGCTCAAGGACACCTCTGGACAGATTGGGTGCCAGCTTAAGTGCCATGCCCTCTTGGAAGGACACCAGATCCTTTAAGGGGGCATCAGAGACCTCATTGGAGGCCAGCTGCTCTTTTTCCACCACATCCTGTGGTATGGTGATGATGTGACCACGGATAATGGCACTCTTCAAGTTCTTGATGAGGTGAGGAACGTCAGGCATGAAATGGAGGCGCTGGTTTGGCTCAACAGGATGCTGGATCCATGGCTTGTCACAGGTCACCCCAAAGGACTTCCACATTGCTCTATTGGGGCTCCCCATGTCTGTGGTGATGTTGATCACATGAAGCCCTACAGACGCTGCTGCTTCAACAATGCTGACTATGATGGGCCGGTAAACTGCGCCTTTGGTGGAATTGCCGCTATAGTGGTAAGCCACAACTTGTTTCCACCGTGTTGTAACTCCAGCCAGCATAAACACCAGTGCATGCGTTGCTTGTCCTTCGTGGTCAGGCAGCGTGATATTGCCAAATAGGTTCCCAGTTCCCATATGGAGCTCCACGCCTGGAGTAATGGACATCTCATCTAAGGAGAGCACACACTCTCTCTCCATTTCACTCATGCCACCTGCCTTCAGCCTCAGCATCTCAAACACTTCGCCCAAAACTCCTGGCTCCAGTTTTACATGCTGCATCCTCCTTTGCAGCGTGCGGATGTTAGGCAGTGGAATCTGCATTTGCTGGAGGGTTTTATAACCTGTGGAGCCAGCGGTAAATTTGATTTGTATTGCCTTTTTAATTGTCTCCTTTCCCCACCGTATTCCTTTCTTCTTTTGCTGTCCAAGGGCTCTAATTTGGTCTCTGTTAAACATTTGTGTGAACTTCTTTCTTTGCGCCAAATTAATTCTTTTTTGTTGTGCAAGAGCCCTCTCTGCTCTCCTTCTCATTAATTTCTCCAATTTAAGTTGCCTTATTAGGTCCTCCACAGTCACCCTATCAGTCCCTGGCAGTCTGGTCTCTGGAGCAACTGGCCCTGGCAAAGCTGTCTCTTCACTGCTGGTCCCTGACTGACTGGCCCTCGGCACAAACATCCCTGGATCACCTGCCCCTGGCAAAGGGGCCTCTTGGTTGCTCTCTCTGTCTCCTGTCATGTCCCTTTCATTGCCCTCGAAAACCATCTTATTTTCTCCCTCAATCTCTGTAACAATAACAAGGTAATGTTGCTGTTATATGTATTTTGCCTTTGCACCTACTGTCATCTACAATGTAAGGGTACACTACACTCCTGAAGAAAATAAATTAAAGTGAAACATTACTGTAACGTGGATCAAACATTCATCACAATCAGAAACTAATACACTGAATAAGTTAATCTATTGGCAATGGTTAATTTGTAGAAATTTAGAAATTTGTATATTATCTATATTTTGTAGGGGTGTAACGATACCCTAATTTCACGATTCGATACATATCACAATACTGAACTCACGATACGATATTATTGCGATACTCCAAGACATATAATAAAAGGTTAAGAAAAAATGTTCTGTTGATTAAATGCTAAAATTTATATAACATTGTGGGTGTAAATGAACAGGCTTGGACAATGGTGACACCAGAATAAATATATTCATGATTCTGAACCTGAAAATACAGAATTATTTTAGACGAATATGCTTGCACTCTGTCACTGGCTAGATATATTTAAAATAATGTAGGCCACTTTTTACTGGTAACATAAGACTTAAAACATAAGCATTATCAGGACCTACGAATATTCCCCCATTATTTTACATTATATTCAACATAATATATTGTAGTTTAATGTAGTACTGACTCTGAAAACTTCCATTTTTTTCTTCACAGGGTAATTTTTATTTTGGGTGAACTATCCACGATACATATTGTTGCATTTTTGTCTTGCGATATATTGTGACATGATATATTGTGACACCCCTAACATTTTGTATGCAAATCCTCGGAGAATCCCTGCCCACTGGTTGTTTTGAAGCTGGGTTTACTAATATGAATAATCATTGAATTATATGAAATGGAGAATATTGTTCGCTGCATGTACCATACCGAATTTAAATTTTTTGTAATATGTGTGGTCCATTGTAGTTTGGATTGGTGCTGGAGGCACCCTCACTGAAGGGGATTTCCTTCTCTTCTGCTTAGGCCGGTGAATGAATATGGTTGGCACAGCATCTGGCCTCAACTTCACTTTGCCTCCTTTTTTTGTGGCAGTAAACTGGTCATCTTCAAAGTGTACCTGTAGGTAGGCTTGTAAGGTCAGTTTCCATTGTACTTCAAATATCATTGAAAAGTCATAATTCTCTACATTTACAAATATGATGCCCTTTGAAATGCTAGTAAGTGATGTCACCTGTGTGAACATTACTTACATGACATAGTTTTCTGTTGCTGGACCCTGTCATTTGCAGGTTTTGACGGCTGACCATTGCCATCCATTTTTTCCTGCGCTCTTGGTCTTTGGGGAAGCCATACATTTGTTAACCCTTCTCAGAACGATTGGAGCATCCAAAAGCTGCACAGCAAACCATGGTATGACCACTGATCTATAAAATATTAGTTGTAACCAATGAACATGACACCATTGAACATCACAGAGAGTGGTTGTGATGTTCTTCAACTTCTCCTGAAATTCATAAACTTGATGACCACACACACTTTTTCTTGTTGTCTCACTCATTGTTTAATAAAAAAAAATATTATTACATTCATTCATCCAAGCGTAATGAGTTGTTATTCTTACATATATTTTGATACTTTGTGTATGGGTTAGTCTTAAAATTATCTGGGTTTGTGGTCAACTCATGCCTCATCAGAAGAAAAGGACTGGACACTAAATGCTGAATGGACTGTTGCTAGCTACTCTTAGGGTGAATCAAAATGTGGACCGGTGATTCGTTCCACGTGTTTCCTGTCAGAAAACATTAAATAAAATAATGTTAAATAATTAATAATTAATTAAATTAAACTATTTAATTCAACAGAATTTATCAACTTGTTGTGGTGGTTTTAATTCACATCCTTTCTAAAAATATGAAAGTTTTTGGTTTAATATATTCTTAATATATAAGACTGTCAATGATCTAATTTCATGTTGTTTTATATTTTATTTGTTCATTGTTTATTTTGTTGGATTTTAATCTGTTTATAAAACAGTTATCTGCATGATGCCTGATGCCTTTGGGCTCAGTGATGTTGAATTTAAATGACATGTCAAATAAAGACATGTTTATGTTTTAGTGTTGGTAAATTGTTCCACATCGTCCCACATTTGGTTTGTTTGATGGTGGTTACCCTAGCTACCCTGCTTTCTTAATCCCTCTCTGTTCTACCGATGCTAACACGAACGTGAAGCTTTCCCTCCAAAACGTATCTAAGTAATACTTACCGTATATAGGCTATATAGTTGTCACCCTACCACTCCAAATGTAAAACTGACATTTAAAAATATGCAATAATAGTCAAACAAGGACTTGTGTATGTGTTTTATTTATATTTACCATTCAATTTCGCAATCGCTGCTGTCAGTCCCATAGAAGAACATGACAGCGCGACCTGTGTGTGGAACTTTACAGGCTTACATGAACCACGTGACCACCCCGCTAGTGAGTTCAACGAGTGTCGCAACTCTTCTCTCTCTATGGCTCTGCCCAATAAGCTGTGGAGAAAAAAGGCACAAGCAGGGAAGGGAAGAGAAGAGAGGGATGCTTTAAAGGGGGAAGGGACATATTTGATCTGTTTTTGTTTACAAAGAGTTAAGCTCAGTGTTTCAAGGTGCTCTTGTACATTCCTGTCCTTGTACTGCTGCTTAAGCCAAATTAATTGTGAGTGTCCTAAACATTTGAAATAATATAAACAATATGATGTTCAAACTTTTGACTGTTTTCTTTAATAACTTCATAACACAATACTTGTACTTTTACTTTCAGTACTTGAGTAGTACATTTTAAAATAAACTACTTGCAATACTTAAGTACAAAAAATATTGAATACTTTAGTACTTCTACTTAAGTGTGGTGCTTAAAGGGGTCATATAATGGTACATGAACTTTTACAAGTTGATTGTACTGAAATGTGTGTTGGTAGTGCGTGTACACAACCATCATTAAATGATAAAAATCCATCCCGTGTTTTTTTAAAAATCTCCTTTTATGTTTTCCCGTCTCAAATCAAGTCGTTCGATCTTGTGACGTCACACAGTCGGCAGCGTTTCAACATAGACCCGCCCTCGCTCATGAGTGAGCTGTCATCGTAGTCCGCATGTCACGGTTGTTGAATGCATTGGTTCCTAATGGTCTCGTGTCTATGTTGTTTATGTGTGAGTGGGCGTTGTCCCGCTCACATGTCCGTCAGCGCTCCAGCTGATAATCATCATCATCACAATCACTGTTCACAGCTGCGATTCATTTCCGTTCCCTATATATACTCACACCATTCTCTGTTCCAGTGTCGGATTGTTTGTTGAGGTCCTGTGATTGCCGTGTCAGTGTTTCCGTGGAGTTGCCGTGTCTGTGTTCGCCCTGCCTTGTCTTCCTGCCATTCGTGTTCTTCGTCATTGGATTCACCGCACTCCAGCACCAGATTTAGGATTATTCACCTTCACTGCACCAGCGCACCACAGACCATCAAGTCCCTGCACGAGCCTGAGTCGCCGCCTTCCTGAACTGTTTGTGTTTCATTGTGAGCCAAATAAACGCTTTGAGTATCTGCAATTGCTTCCGGTTTTGTTTACCATGACAGAACAATCCGACCATTCCATGGAAGCAGCAGGTGACGCCGCAGCAACGATGGATGACTTTGTTCGTGCAAGTATTCAAAGGATGGACGCTCAGGACCGCTATCAAGGAGAAGCGGCGCGCGCGATTCAGGCTCTCGTCACGCAGGTGTCCGAGCTGACCCAGCGATTTCAACAGCTGCAACCTCCCGCTGCGCCAGCCGCACCGCCCGTCCCTCCCACACCACCGATGCCCGCCTCCCAGTCGGAACCTCACCTTCCGACTCCTGAGCCATACTCTGGTGAGCCAAACTTTTGCCGGCCATTTTTGACTCGATGCAGCATGCATTTTGCTCTCCAGCCCCGAACCTTCGAGAGAGAGGAGTCCAAAGTGGCGTTTGTACTCACTTTACTGACTGGGAGAGCGGCACTTTGGGGGACGGCGGTGTGGGAAAACCAAGAGCCATGCTGTTCCTCGTTCCAGGAGCTCTCCTCGGAGATGAGACGAGTTTTCGAACGCGCAGTCGCGGGGAGAGAGGCTGCCAGGGCTTTATCTGAACTACGTCAGCGGGAACGATCAGTTTCGGATTATGCCATCGAGTTCAAGACCCTGGCGGCCGAGTGTCGCTGGAACAAGGAAGCGCAGTGGGATAGGTTCCTGCATGGGCTGGCCGACCGCGTCCAGAGGGAGATCTACGCCCTGGACCTACCCCCCTCACTCAACGGATTGATCGACCTGGCTCTGAGGGTGGACGCCCGACTAGCCCGGGTCAGACCACGCGCTCCACCCAGCCTGCCTCGTGGAGGGGTGGAACATCAGTGGTCCAGCGGCATGGACGCGGCCGGTCCCTCCGATCCCGAGCCCATGCAGGTGGGTCGAGCTCGGCTTTCCCGGGAGGAGAGGGAGAGGCGGAGATCCCTTGGCCTTTGCCTATACTGCGGGGGAGCGGGACATTTTGCTAACAACTGCCCGGTAAAAGGCCAAGCCCTATAGTAAGCATGAGGCTACTATCGGGTGGGATCTCCGCCGAAAAGTCCTCATCTACATCCACCATCCTCCCGGTAAGACTTAGATGTTCTGTCCACGATCACCACTGCACCGCACTGGTGGACTCCGGGGCTGAAGGTAATTTCTGGGGCTGAAGTACAGTTTCAAGTCCCACTCAGAACACTTCCACACATGCACTCAATGGACAGTCACTACCAACCATCTCCCAGGCCACCGAGAACATCACGCTCATCACTTCAGGGAATCACGCAGAGACAATATCATTTTTCATCACGGACTCACATCACACACCCATTGTCTTGGGTCACCCCTGGCTCAATCTACACAACCCCCGCATTGACTGGAAACAAAGAACCATATCAGCCTGGAGCGTTGAGTGTCATAGTTCTTGTCTTGTGTCTGCCTGTTCTGTTGTCTCTGTTCCTGTGTTGCAGTAGGAAGCAGTGGATTTATCAAACGTGCCCGCGGAGTACCGTGACCTGAGGGAAGTGTTCAGTAAGTCAAGGGCTGCTTCTCTCCCTCCGCACCGTCCCTACGACTGTGCTATAGATTTACAATCAGGTAAGTCTCCGCCTAAGGGCAAGATTTATTCACTCTCGGTTCCGGAGAGGGAGGCTATGGAGAAATATATTTCTGATTCTCTAGCATCCGGGTTCATCCAGCCTTCCTCATCTCCAGCGGGGGCGGGGTTCTTTTTTGTGGGGAAGAAGGATGGATCGCTGCGACCTTGTATTGATTACCGGGGGCTGAACAACATCACGGTAAAGAATACTTATCCTTTGCCGCTGATGTCTTCAGCCTTCGAGAGGTTGCAGGGAGCATCCATCTTCACAAAACTGGACTTACGGAATGCTTATCATTTGGTCCGTATCAGGAAGGGGGATGAATGGAAGACTGCCTTCAACACCCCTAGGGGGCACTTTGAATACTTGGTCATGCCTTTCGGTTTGTCCAACAGTCCCGCAGTCTTCCAAGCGCTCGTCAATGACGTGCTGCGAGACAAGATCGATCAGTTTATTTATGTTTACCTGGATGACATTCTGATCTTTTCCTCGTCTCTCCAGGAACACGTGCAGCACGTCCGACGGGTACTCCAAAGGTTGCTAGAGAATGGGCTTTTTGTCAAGGCGGAGAAATGCGCTTTTCATGCACAGTCGGTCCCTTTCTTAGGACACATCGTGTCGGCTGAGGGTATGCGTATGGATCCTGACAAAGTTAAGGCTGTGGTAGAGTGGCCAAACCCAGATTCCCGTAAGGCCCTACAGAGGTTTCTGGGGTTCGCCAATTTCTACCGGCGTTTTATTCGCAACTTTAGCCAACTAGCCGCACCTCTGACTGCCTTGACCTCCCCCAGAACTGCGTTCAGGTGGTCGGAAGCAGCCGAAACTGCTTTTTCCAACCTCAAGAGCCGCTTTGTTTCGGCTCCCATCTTGATCGCCCCTGATTCCTCACGTCAGTTTGTGGTGGAGGTCGACGCGTCAGAGGTGGGGTAGGCGCAGTTCTTTCTCAACGCTCACCTTCAGACAACAAGATGCATCCATGCGCGTTTTTATCTCATCGTTTATCACCAGCCGAACAAAATTACGACATTGGCAACAGGGAGTTGTTGGCGGTCAAGTTAGCCTTGGAAGAATGGCGTCATTGGTTAGAAGGGTCCGGGGTACCCTTTATCGTCTGGACGGATCATAAGAATCTGGAGTACATTAGATCCGCCAAAAGGTTGAACTCCAGGCAGGCTCGGTGGGCACTTTTTTCGGCCGTTTTGATTTTACTCTCTCGTATCGTCCGGGTTCCAAAAACATCAAACCCGATTCTTTGTCGCGTATTTTTGATCGATCCGAACACGCACCTACTCCCGAGCGTATTTTTCCTGAGACCCTAATTATCTCTACGCTCACTTGGGAGGTCGAATCGAGAGTCAAGAAGGCTCTAGAAGGGGTAACGCCTCCGATCCGGTGCCCATCGAACCGCTTATTTGTGCCGGAGGAACTACGTCCAGATGTTATTCGGTGGGGCCATTGTTCTAGTCTAGCCTGTCATCCAGGAGTTAGTCGCACCCTCTATTTGGTCAAACAACGATTCTGGTGGCCGCTTATGGCTCGCGATGTTCACGATTTTGTTTTGGCTTGCTCAGTTTGTGCTATTGGCAAGTCGTCCAATCGACCCCCAGATGGGTTACTCCAACCACTGTCGGTGCCTTCAAGACCCTGGTCCCATATCGCACTAGATTTTGTTACCGCCCTCCCACCCTCCCAGGGTAACACGGTAGTTTTAACCGTGGTGGATCGATTCTCGAAGGCAGCCCACTTTGTTCCCTTGCCCAAATTACCTTCAGCCAAGGAGACAGCGGTTGCAGTCGTTAATCACGTCTTTCGGTTACATGGCCTCCCGACAGACGTGGTTTCCGACAGGGGTCCCCAATTTGTGTCCAAATTTTGGCGAGAGTTTTGTAGGTTGCTGGGGGCGACGGTCAGTCTGTCCTCCGGGTTTCACCCCCAGAGCAATGGTCAAACTGAGAGAGCCAACCAAGACCTGGAGAGAACCTTGCGATGTACGGCTGCCAGGAATCCTTCCTCCTGGAGTCAACAACTGCCTATGGTGGAGTACGCCCACAATTCGTTGCCAGTGTCAGCTACGGGCCTATCACCTTTTGAGTGTAGTATAGGATACCAGCCACCGGTTTTTCCCAGTCTGGAATCCGAGGTCGCGGTCCCCTCCGCTCACGCCTTCGTCCAGAGGTGTCACCACACATGGACAAGAGCCCGTGAGACTCTCCTCCGTGTGCGGGCGCGCACCAAGGCCAAAGCCGATCGCTACCGGTCTAGGCCTCCCGTATACGTCGTCGGTTCCAAAGTGTGGCTTTCTACTAAGAACATTCCGCTCCGCTCCGTATCCAATAAATTGGCTCCTAAATTCATTGGCCCGTTTTCTGTCACCAAAATTGTCAGTCCGGTGGCAGTCCGCCTCAACCTTCCTCCAGTGTACAGGAGAATTCATCCGGTATTCCATGTGTCCAAAATCAAACCCGTTTTTTTTTTTCGCATTAATCCGCCGGCCCCGGTTCCCCCACCGCCGCGTCTCGTAGATGGGGAACCAACTTATTCGGTCCGTCGCATTCTGGACTCTAGGCGGAGGGGACGCGGATTCCAGTACCTGGTGGACTGGGAAGGTTACGGTCCGGAGGAGAGAAGTTGGGTTCCGGCTCGTGACATCCTGGATCACTCTCTTATCGATGATTACAATCGACAGGTAAGGGAGTCTGGGAACGCCGTGAGGCATTCCTAGAGGAGGGGGTACTGTCACGGTTGTTGAATGCATTGGTTCCTTCTTGTCTCGTGTCTATGTTGTTTATGTGTGAGTGGGCGTTGTCCCGCTCACGTGTCCGTCAGCGCTCCAGCTGATAATCATCATCATCACAATCACTGTTCACAGCTGCGATTCATTTCCGTTCCCTATATATACTCACACCATTCTCTGTTCCAGTGTCGGATTGTTTGTTGAGGTCCTGTGATTGCCGTGTCAGTGTTTCCGTGGAGTTGCCGTGTCTGTGTTCGCCCTGCCTTGTCTTCCTGCCGTTCGTGTTCTTCGTCATTGGATTCACCGCACTCCAGCACCGGATTTAGGATTATTCACCTTCACTGCACCAGCGCACCACAGACCATCAAGTCCCTGCACGAGCCTGAGTCGCCGCCTTCCTGAACTGTTTGTGTTTCATTGTGAGCCAAATAAACGCTTTGAGTATCTGCAATTGCTTCCGGTTTTGTTTACCATGACACCGCATTGTTGATACGCTGGAGCAGAATGGCGTCTAAGCGATTGTGGTGTTCTGTTCTTGGGTGTAATAATGAACACAGCAGTCATTTTGATGTTCCTAAATCCGAACCGCTGAAGACGCAGTGGCTGAGTTTTGTTTTCGAAGGGAATATTCCCCACGATCAACGTCAATGCTTTCATGTTTGCGCGAATCATTTCACACACCAGACTGCTTTACAAACGAGGGTCAGTATAAAGCTGGTTTTGCTAAGAAGCTGCTCCTGAAAAAAGGATCAGTACCAACTATTCGTGTTCCTGCTGCACCTCCAGAAGAAGTGTGTAACGTTTTATTAACCTTTATATTAATCTTTATATTAATCTTTGCAAATCGCTAGCACGCTTCACGATGAATGCGGCTAAGGTTTACACTCAGGGTACATTTCGGCATGTTTTCTATGTACGACGTTCTCAATATAATTCATAATCCCACGTTTATAATGAACAACGCGTTATGGTTATTGTGTTATAGTTATAACAAACGGAGTGTGCACAGAACAAAGGGGCGGGGTGAGCAAAGCGCATTATCATTTAAAGACACATGCACTTAAACGGCGTGCTGAAAACAGAGCTGTTTTTGACCAGGTAAAATTAGTGTTTTCTTACAATACAAATGAGAATTTTTAATTAAAGTATATTACAAACTTTCAATTTAGACCCAAAAGAATAATTTTAGCTTGTACAAAAATGGCATTATATGACCCCTTTAAAGAGCACTTCAACTTCCACTTTTTTGATAGAGCACTTGTACTTTTACTCAAGTCTGGGTCTGCTCAAGTAATTACTCAAGTACTTTATACATCTCTGCTTATCACACTGCTTTACAGACACACCTGTTTTACACACGTCACTCAAACACAGAACCAGGAAACACAGGTTGTGTCTCTGTATTCATGCAGTAAAATGGCAGAAGCCAGAATATCTCAGGATGAGTTCATGTGTTCAGTGTGTCTGGATCTCCTGAAGGATCCAGTTACGACTTCCTGTGGACACAGTTACTGTAAGATCTGTATTACAGACTGCTGGGATCAGGAGGACGAGAAGAGAGTCTACAGCTGTCCTCAGTGCAGACAGACCTTCAGGCCAAGACCTGCTTTAGCTAAAAACACCATTCTGGCTGAACTGGTGGAGAAACTGAAGAAGACTAAACTTCCTGCTGACTGTTACGCTGGAGCTGGAGATGTGCAGTGTGACGTCTGTACTGGAATAAAACACAAAGCTGTGAAGTCCTGTCTGGTGTGTCTGAACTCTTACTGTCAGAATCACCTTGAACAACATGAGAGTTTCTTTAAAGGAAAGAGACACAATCTGACTGATGCCACTGGACGACTGCAGGAGATGATCTGCCAGAAACACGACAAGATCCTCGAGGTTTTCTGCCGCACTGATCAGAAGTGTATATGTGTGCTGTGTATGATGGATGAACATAAAAACCACAACACTGTACCAGCGGCAGCACAGAGGACAGTGAAACAGGTATGAACTTAAATAAGTCCCATTATAAGTCCTATTATAATCTCATTTAGGGCAGGTTCACACAGGACACGTTTTTGCTGTTAAAAACACAGGATGCCCATCTAGCGTGTGTTTACATAATATTGGAAAAATTATAGAAAAAGTACTGTTCATGTACTGTGTGGAGATGCAAATGTTGAGGATCCAAATGGAGTAGTTTATTAAAGGGGTCATACGATGGTTTAATATATTTGGTTTAATGCAATGTGTTTAGGCTGTTTTAGGTTTTAAAAAGTCATTATTTTACACATACTATATATTATTGTTGATCCTCTATGCCCCGCCTTTCTGAAACACGTCGTTTTTTACAAAGCTCATCGTTCTGAAAAGCGCGGTGTGCTCTGATTGGCTTGATCCAGCATCGTGATTGGTCCAAAAACCTTAAGCGTGTGACGGAAATGTCACGCCCCTTACCGTATTTGGAACATCAGCTTCCTAAAAGCAATAATGACAGGTGATCAATTCGAGCCAGAATCTGCAAAAAATCCGAAAAAATCTGATGACCAAGCTGATCGATCAACTTTCCCAGCACGACTGGACCAGTTCGTATCAGATTGGCAAGGTTTTATTTCATTAGGGAAATAATTACTGATTATAATGACTTATACTGTCTTTTCACGCGTTGTGCCATGCTACAGGTGTGAGAACCTTATCTGCATTTGTGATCATAGAAACGACAAGCAAGCGTTACTCTATACTGCTCAAAACTCACTTTGAATAGTCAGCAGCAAAGTCTTAAAATATGAAAACATACTTACAGGCTGTGTCTGAGTCAGAAGCAACAGCATGTATTTAGAATTGGCCTTTGTGCTCTCGCAGGTTCTGGAAACAATCCTCTGAAAAATGTGCAGCACACAGTCGAAAATTGTAGTTGTACTGTTCTGGAACAGTGTTGTAAATAAAGATTAAGCATGGTTTTCTAATTACGTCCTCTTTTGGAAGGCCAAACAAACTTGTTTGGCTTTCGCAATGAAAAGCACATCGTCTCCATGACATGGCCGGCGGCAACAATAATACAGCGAGAATAAAAGCTACGCCTTCTTTCTCTGCCTAGACATTTGCGCTGTTATGAAACTCTGCCACTACATACTGACGTAGATGCTTTGAACTTTGTAACTCTGCAGATCTTATACTTGCACCAACAGCTACATAACACACTAAAGAAAAAGGAAAACATGAAATCACATCATATGATAGTGATGTGATGGCACCGAGGCTTCGAAGCTTGTATCAAAAAAACAAAACATCACACACTGAAGCAGTGTATCGGAGCTTGATTCGTTTTGCCATAACCACGTGATCTGTGACGTCCGAAGCTTCGTTTCCACACACAGACACGTGACTGCTTCGTATTCAGATTCAAAAATAGCGCGAACCCCTTGAGCAGGTTTCGAGTGTCATGCCCTTCGGTAGTAGTAAATAAAAAAAGAAATAGACTTAGCCCTCACACTGTTGAACAAGTTTCTTTAAATTTATTAAATTAACCACAAAATAAAATGTCAGCTCCCCAGTTCACAAGCACTTCACCATTCTACAACAGTTTTCTTTTATTTTGATTATTTATGCATACATGAGCCTTGCCTATGAACTTGTAGGATTAGGACTGAGGTTAAAGTTTATGCATTTGTAGATCAAAGCAGATTCATAAGAATTGTGTTAGTCCCATTTATTTATTTATTAACATACAGTTGTTTGTTCATACATTGTATAAGAACTACATCAACACTAACACATGAATTATGAGGATTAATTGTATTGCTTTGTGGTTTACAGAGCACAAAGTGATTTATTAAATGACAACAACAAAAAAAACGGCCTTCTGGGACAGAAATGCAGCTTTTCCACCTTTTGACCACAAGATGTTGTTAGTGTGCAACGTGTTGAAAAGCTTCGAGTAATGAACCATTTTACGATACAGTCGAGGGGGAAAGCCCCAGTGCTTCACAAAGCTTCATTTCACCATCACTATCATATGACCCCTTTAAAGGGTTATCCAAAGACGTAATACAAAGACGTAATACAAATAAAACGGGCAAAGGTCATAAACACAGAGTAAACAGTCCAACACAAACACCAGGTAGGAAACTCAGGCAAACAGGGTGATCCAGGAAACAGGGAGGGGTCAAAACCATGGCACAGATAATCAATGGAGCACAGAGCAGTGACATATACAAGAGCTTGCAATGACACAATGAACCAGGCTTATGTAGGCAGAGGTTGACAAGGTAATGAGAACCAGCTGTAAGCAATCAGGGATGATGAAACCTGGCAATGGGTTGTGGGAAATGTAGTTCATGAGGGAATGACAATAGTCTGGGGTGGGGTGCCCTCTGGTGGCTATCAAGAACTCCAGCTGGTGATTGTGACACTTGTAACGATGATTGACATGACTGAACCAGGTCAGTCACAATTTTGCTTGACACAAAGTTCAAGAAATTAGCCAGATTGTGCCACACAACATTGCAAACCTACAAGATATTTGAAGAAAAACACCATCTATGTTTCAGACAGCAAGAAAACTCAACATCAAATATCTTCATAATCTCTAGATATTATGAGAAATTATCCATAAGAGACACAGTTACATACCTATTCTGTTTTACATGTGGTGAATAAAGTTCAAGGTTGAGTTATATTTGGGTTGCAAATTGTGCATACACCAAAATATGGTCCGTTCCGAAGTGTTTAAATCCAAACAAACAATATTCGTAGATTCTCCTCTACTCCTGTATTGTTTTGTGCTTGCACAGCATCATGCAGCACGTAGACTCTGATCAGAGGCCCTGGCGCCGCTGGTTCCGTGGCTTGCAGTTTGTATATTAGCTAATGTTGCTAATTTTTTTTTTATTGATTTAATTCTTATAAAGCCATTATAGAGTCATGCGGTTTGAGACGGATTTAATTGACCGTATTCGTTCTCAAGTCAAAGTCAAGTCACTTTCTTCATTTATAGAAATCTTTAAATTCGCAAGTGCAGTCACGTAGCCTAACTCAAGACCTCCACCTCTGATATTTACAGCTTTTTAAAGTGTGGAACGTGAGATAAACATCATACGATTTGCTTCAGCATCTCACTTGCAAAATATCACTTATTTAAAAAAATCACAGAACAGGAAAACCCTGATTGTGTAATTATGAATTACATTCATTCAGCCACAGAGCATTGTAATGACATCGAACCTGGTCTGTCCTAGTCTCACCCTTAGATGTCACTCCCACGGACCGTTGGCTGAATGTCTGATGCATATGGCACACTTTTCTGGAAACACTTCAGGGCCCGTATTCATAAAGATTCTAAGAATCCTCTAAGAAAACTCTTAATTTAGCTTAAAAACTTTTACGTAGGAGTCTTAGCTTAAAAGCGATTCAGGACCGATCTTAGAGCAACTCTGAGTAAGGAAAAGACAAAAACTTTCATCTTAGTAAGGAGGCGGGGTTGACCCCGTTGCTATGTATGACACAATCTTTTGAAGACTATGATTGGTTGGTTGTCCAAGAAGAAAAAAAAAAAGTGATTTTAAGTATAGGGTCTATTCTAAGCCTTCACTTTGAAATTACATGCGTAATTTTTCCTATTTGACCGTTCTCACACACACACACACACACACACACACACACACACACACACACACACACACACACACACACACACACACACACATTATATATGTGCATATAAATCCCTTTTTTTTATTTACCATGCTGTTAATTTCCTATAAGGTATTTGATTGGAAAGAGTGGAACAATTTTTATCATTCTAAGCCAATTACACTGATTGCTGGCATGTCTATTTAAGTGGTGGTTTGAATGTTGGTTTTAATGTATCAAACATGGAATTTTCCCAGTTGCCAAATATCGTAATGTAGTGATTACTTTCATTTCTGGCGCTATTCGGTTGTTAAGTCGTGACGTAACCAATACTCTTTCCGGGTCCAAAGTCCAGGTCCTCTCTACCTACCTACCGCTTTCGCTGGTGTTTTGGTTATTATTGAGTGTTTTTACAATGCCGCAGTGCTGTGTCTCGTGTCCCGAGCTAACTTACTTCAACCTCGTAAATCTTCTTTTTCATTGAGGACTCTACCCTTAATTATGCCACCTGAGTGATGAGCTACACTAACCACTCTGTTGGTGTTAAAGGAATTTAAACCCTTTTTGACCGCCAAGGGTGCCTCACTAAGAAGGACGTGATAGTAAATAAATTTACAGGTTCCACCGTTGTTATTTCTGGACCGCTTGGACCCAAAACGTCACGCGTGACGTCAGACTTAACAATCGGATGGCATTTCTGCGCTGGAGATGTTAGCGTGTCTCTAATAAGATCAGTCACAAACATGATCCCTGCACGATCTAATCTATAGAGTCTTATTAACTCACTGTAATCCATTGTCTGCAACACATTTCTTCTCCCTCTTCGTCTTTCTGCCATTTTCTCCTCTGCTAAAGAAACTCTTAAGCCTCTTAAAAGTCCTCGTCCGTGCTCCTAACAATTTTGACCTTAAGACCTCTTTTAAGGGTTAAGATGCTTTCTGAATTACTTTTTTCTTTACTAGGATTTTTTCTTTAATTTTAAGAGTAAACGGCCACATTTCTAAGAATTTTCTTAGAATTTTGTCACTAGGAGCTACTCTTTGCATTAAGATTCTTTATGAATACGGGCCCAGGAGTTTTGAAGTCGCGATCTGATTTGTTGAATTCTACAGGATGTCCGGGAGACGTGTGTGTCACATTGTTTAATGGTCCTCCTGGAAACAAATGCCATGACGCTAAACTCCCTCGTGAAAGAAGAAAGACGTTGTGTTTACAACTATGACAATGAGCGCTTACCAGGATCAACTAAACGCTGGATTTTCAAAAGTATGTGAAGTTCGCGGCTTTATTGTTGCAGTAAACTTGCACACAGTTCTTGAATGAATAATTTATTAGATGCACGCTGGTCTGTTATTGTAGGGACATCAACATTGTATTTTCACGTCTCTAAACATGATGCGGAACAAAACGAACTGTGAACTGGTTGCGTTACATGTCAGTCAAACGTCCGCTTGGGCGGTCCTTGGCCAAGAAAAGCTGCAAAATAGTCCAGGGCCTGTATTAAAAAAAATAAAATCTTAATGCAAAGAGTAGCTCTTGCTCTTAGTGACAAAATTCTAAGAAAATTCTTAGAAATGTGGGCATTTACTTACTTATCCTAGTAAAGAAAAAAGTAATTCAGAAAGCATCTTAACCCTTAAAAGAGGTCTTAAGGTCACAATTGTTAGGAGTACGGACAAGGACTTTTAAGAGGATTATGGGTTTCTTTAGCAGAGGAGAAAATGGCAGAAAGATGAAGAGGGAGAAGAAATGTGTTGCAGACAATGGATGACAGTGAGTTAATAAGACGCAGGGATCATGTTTGTGACCGATCATATAGAAACACGCTAACATCTCCAACACAGCGCAGAAGTGCCATAGCACCAGAAATTAAAGTAATCACTACATTATGATATTTGGCAACTGGGAAAATGCAGCAGTGATGATTTGGGTCTGTCACAACCTTCTGTAAACAGAGTGATCACACAAACAATTACAGCACTTTCAGAACCTCTTATTGTGTCGCAGTTCATTTTGTTTCCACTGGACATTCCCACCTTGCAGGCTCAAAAAACTGCATTTATGAATATAGCAGGCTTTCCTGGTACGCACAAGCAGGGGGAATGAACCGTTAATAATTTGAGCTATAAGCTCCCATGTCTGCTTCTTGCCCTGTGCTGTGACACTCGGCCTGAATTTTTTCTTTAAGGATGGCCTTGTGTTCATCCACTAACTGGGCTAACAGTAAACACTGTTCCTCTGTCCAGTTGGGCTTTCTCGTCCTTCTTGTTTTTGATTCCATGTTTGCTACATTAAACCAACATTCAAACCACCACTTAAATAGACATGCCAGTAATCAGTGTAATTGGAAAGAGTAGAACAATTTTTATCATTCTAAGCCAATCAAATACCTTATAGGAAATTAACAGCATAGTAAATAAAAAAATGATTTATATACATATATATAATGTGTGTGTGAGTGAGTAGACCCTATACTTAAAATTGCTCTTTTTTTTCCTTCTTGGACAACCAACCAATCACAGTCTTCAAAAGATTGAAGCCCCGCCTCCTCACTAAGATGAACGTTTTTGTCTTTTCCTTGCTCAGAGTTGCTCTCAGATCGGTCCCGAATCGCTCTTAAGCTAAGACTCCTACTTAGAAGTTTTTAAGCTAAATTAGGAGTTTTATGAGAGGATTCTTAGAAGCTTTAAGAACACGGGCCCTGCCCTTCTGCCGTCAGTCTGAAGGTCTGGCTACACAAGACTAGGTCTGTCCTAACACTGAAAGACGGTACCAAAATCTAGCGCTGCAACAACTCGCTAATTAATAAAAGGAGTATAAAAAAGCTCAACAAAACGTGTTTCTTGGGCTGCGTTCAGACCGTCAGTCCAAATCAGATTTTTTCGCATATCCGATTGAAATCTGATCAGATTTAGCTAGTGTGAACGGCCAAACTCACAGGAAATGAATTTTTTTTTAAAAACCGTTTCGAGCTACATTCATATATGGTTTGAAATCTTATTCAAATTGCATTTCTGTTAATCCGTTTCAGTCTGACCGCTCTGATCGGATTTCACGTGGTTTATGTGACTTTCTCACGCCACGTAAAACGTCAGATGTTGTTACTGGAAACATGCTGAAAGTCAATGCTGTGTTGTTGCAAAGGTGCCGGACGAGCAGGAAATGACAATATAAAGGAGATAAAGGAGTTTTGAAACTGGTGGAGATGACACGGAATAAAGCCTCGCATAACAGCCTCCTATGTTTCGGCCGATGCCTCATAAGACACAATAGTCCAACGCGTGGCTAAACACTTCATTGTTGTAAAATGTAAATTAGACAACATCTCTATTGCAAACCCGTCCATGTCGTGGTTTTTGTTGTTTTTGGCTTATGCTTACGAAACATCATTGCCATAGAAACCAATGCAGTTATTCCGGAAAACGAAAGAGCCACATTGACACACAAATCGGATCTGAACAGTTGCAATACATTGTGTGGACATCAATAATTTTAGATCAGATTCCAATCGGATACACAAACAATCGGATCTGGACTGACAGTCTGAACGTAGCCTTGGACACGAGACACATCTAACTAACTTAACCAGGCCTCACTCCCTTTATTAAGTGTATGCTTTGGGCGGGAATTAATTGGACAAGGAATATTCAAGTCAAATCACCTTTATTTATATAATGCTCTGCTGTTTCAAAGCAGCTTTACAGTGTTAACAGGAAAATAATGCAACAAAGTTTGTTTCTACTGTACAGCAGATCTAGAAGAAAATAGTCATAGTGAAAATACTCGTAGCCTTGGACACGAGACACATCTAACTAACTAGTACAGCTTAATCAGTTATATTGTTGAATAATAAGTGTCCCCAACTAAGCAGCAAGCCAAAAGCCAAAGGTGACGGTAGCAAGGAACCAAAACTCAAACAATCAGAATATTAGATTGGAGTCATCACGTGCATATGGAGACGGGTTTGTTGAGGATCAGTGTCACTGGCTGTCATGTCGATGAGGCCTTTACAGGGGAGAGTCTAGTTGACACAATCTTTGCTGACACTTCAGGAATGTGTTGTGGTCGTGTCTTGGCCCAGGTCCTCCGTCTGATCTGAATACGGCCCGGAATATTGTGACGTGTTCGTTACTTGAAGAAAACTCAAGACAACAATGGATTTATTTCATGGGGTTCAAAAACAGTCCACACTGATATAGAGAATAACTCCCTTTGGAGAGACTTTGTAACTTTGCAGAGCTTTTTCTTGTTCAAACAGCAAAATTACACACTAAAGAAAGACAAACATGGAAAAAGCAGAATAGGACCCCTTTTAACCAGTAGTTCACCCAAAAGATGAACAGTCATCATTTACTCTATTCCAAACTAGTATGACTTACTTGTTTTCTGAGGAACATAAAATAACTTTTTTTTTTTTAGGAACACAAAAGGTGGTTTCGTCTGTCCGTATACTGAAAGTCAATAGGGTCCAGAAGTTTCAGTCTTTAAAATGGACATTAAGGTAGCATAAAATAAATCCATACAACTCCAAGGGTAATCTAACGTCTTCTGCAGCGATAAGAAAAATAAAATAGGGAGGCATGTTTAGTCACGTGACATGCATGAGCCAGTGAGGTTTGATGTTATTGATGTGTCAACATATTTGATTTGGGCTTTAGAAACAGAAACATTCTTCAGAATATCTTCTCTTGTGTTCTGCAAGAGAAAATCATACAAGTTTAGAAAGACATGAGGATCAGTAAACAATTAAATAATTTACTTTTCTGGGTGAAATATCCATACAAAGCTAGACAATGATGTAATAATCCTGGCATTAATGAATGAACTTATAATCTTATCATGCAAGACCTTTTAACCTCTCAATCTCACCACTTCACTGATACTGGATTCATATCTGTTTAGTTGATGATTAATGTGATGTTTCTCCTATCATTGGTTTGTCCTTTAGCACCAGCTGAAGGAGACGCAGAGGTCGTTCCAGCAGAGGATCCAGCAGAGAGAGAAAGATCTTCAGCAGCTGAGAGAGGCTGTGGTGTCACATAAGGTGAGTCTGGAGAAGAAGAGAAGTTTGAGAAGTGTCTGTCAGGACTCACTGAAGCCACTGTGTGATTGTGATGTGTGTCCTAACAGCGCTCTGCACAGACAGCAGTGGAGGACAGTGAGAGGATCTTCACTGAGCTCATCCGCTCCATTGAGAGAAGCCGCTCTGAGGCGACACAGCGGATCAGAGATCAGGAAAAGACTGCAGTGAGTCGAGCTGAAGGACGACTGGAGCGACTGGAGCAGGAGATCAATGATCTGAGGAGGAGAGACGCTGAGCTGGAGCAGCTTTCACACACACAGGATCACATCCATTTCCTACAGGTAACAGAGATCTAGACGAACAGGGTCATAGTGGACTTGAGCAAGAGACTCACAGAGAAACATTTCATGACAGCAGAATGAGCCGTCGACTGAAGTGTTGATCTGTGTGTTCGGTTATTATATCATCATCAGTCAGACTCTCATTGATTGAAAGAAATGCACTTACAAATGCAGTTCAGCTCTGGAAATCTCTTAGGAAACAACAATGTGAAATTCACAAACTTGATGGTACCAGTTTCACCCAGCTAGATTTCCCATCATCTCTTTACTTATCTTTTTTAAATCTTTGGCTTATAGTTCAAATTTTGAGTAATGTTTACCAGAATCAGATCATCAATTTGTCCTCAAACAGGATGTGAGGCTGTATATTAGTGATGCTTCAGCGTATTTAAACCACAAAGCCTGACCGTGGGATTGTTTCCTAAGAGTCCTTGTAAATTTCAGAGCCACTAACTCCTCAAAAGTTATAAATAATGGTCAATCAACTCGTTGCCTTTGAACTGCTTTTCCTGATTAAATCTACTCAACCCGGCAATGACTCAAAAAAAGAGTTGTATGACCCGGAAATCGGCTCAAAATCGGACGAAAATCACACAGTATTCCTTCCAACTTTAGGGTTACGGTGTTACCGAATTTATAGCTGTAACATGATAAAAATGAATATGAGAAGAATGAAGCTGATGCTATGAAAGTGCTGGATTGAGGAGAGTTCCTAAAGATCAACAAGAGCCGCTGAAATCTGACAGTAGTGCAGGTTATTGATGAAGTGTGGAGGTGATGAGCTTTGATTTCTGTTTTCTGTAGAGTTTCCAGTCTCTCTCAGCTCCTCTCGAGTCTACAGACGTAAATGACAATCCCTTCAGTTCTCTCTCCTTTTTTGATGGCGTGAGAGAATCTGTCCGTCAGCTGAGAGACAAACTGGAGGATTTCTGCAAAGAGAAGATCTCTGACAGAGGTAAAGTCCTGGAGATTCATCAGCTCTCAGAAATTATCCTCCATCATCTCATATCATGTAGAAGTTCATGTTAGAAATGTCTTGGGAACAGGTGCAGGGATCATTTTCTCTCGACATGATAATCACACTCTTCATGTCTGTTGATTTCCACAGTCACTTTCACCAACATTGTTCCCAGAACCAGGAGCGACTTCCTACAATGTAAGTCACTAAGAAAACCAGCAGAAAAACTCACTGAGTGTCTTCATGTTCTTCCTGTAGAAGGTGAAAGAAAACATGACAGAAGAGTTTTAGAGTTGATCATGTAAATGATGATTTGCACAGGATATCTGGTAAACTGTACTGAGACACTGCTGATATATTGAACATGAAGAGTTCAGCTATAATACAAGATCAGACAGATTCATAATTCCTGATTCTGATGTGTTTTCTCTCCATCAGATTCCCATCAGCTCACTCTGGATCTGAACACAGTGAATAAACGCCTCCGTCTGTCTGAGAGGAACAGAGTGATTACATTCACTTACACAGATCAGCCGTATCCTGATCATCCAAACAGATTTGATGTGTTTCCTCAGGTGTTGTGTAGAGAGAGTGTGTGTGGACGCTGTTACTGGGAGATTGAGTGGAGTGATGATGTGTGTATAACAGTGTCATATAAGAGCATCTGCAGGAAGGGATCGAGTCATGAGTGTGTGTTTGGATGTAATGATCAGTCCTGGAGTTTGGACTGCTCTTCCTCCAGTTACTCATTAATACACAATAATATAGTGACTAAACTCTCTGTAAAGTCCATCAACAGTAGAATAGGAGTGTATGTGGATTACAGTGCAGAAACTCTGTCCTTCTACAGCGTCGACAGAGACACAATGAGCCTCATCCACACAGTCCAGACCACATTCACTCAACCGCTCTATCCTGGGTTTAGGGTTTATGGATCAGTGAAACTGTTTTGATGAATCAGAACAAACTATAGAGAGATTCTACCCATAATGCTTTGAGCTGCATGATAAATCAGTAACAGTGAGATGTTATAGAGGGTGCTTCTCATTTCTTATTTGTGCATCCTCTCTTCCTTTCCTCCTTTCCTCGCATCATACAGGGGGTGGAGCTGAGACGTGAGGAAAGGAAGAAAATGAGGACGGAGGAATCGAAGGAAAGCTTATTTGTATATTGAAATATTCTTGATCACTCGAGCGTCACTTCAAAGCATCATCAGCTATGCTCAAAGGATCTGCCCTTGTGTTGTTAAAGTTTGGTTATTTAAGAAATGAACAACAATAAAGATAACACAAGATGCCCTGTTGATATGTGTGACATATGATTTATTGGTTACCTTATGCAAAGGTAAAGCATAAATTAAAATTATTGGTCCCTACATAGAAGCTCACTGCTATCTATAAAAACTCAGTGGGAGGAAGACTTATTAGAGGATATTTCAGATGAACTATGGGAGAGTATTTTATACAGGGGTTGAGGGGTAATTTTTGCATATTTGATACTGTATTGGGAATATTTGAGCATTCTTATTTGGGGTTAATAATTGTTCCCTTTATATTAGGTATGATCATCTCTACATATGTTCAATTGTACAACTGTGTTCTGGAATGGTTGGAATTTTGTAATATGTGGAGAAACCTATAAATAAAGTGAGGGAAATTTATTTTATTTTATTATTGGGGCAGATGTGAAGAGGGAAGGAGAATTTATACGTGCGTCAGGTTTCTGGACAAGAAAGACTCCGCATAGGATACACCTGTGCATCATCGCTCCTCTGGAAGCTCCTCACTCCTTGTTCCTCGCGGTGCAATTAGAGAATTGAGATGTCCTTCAAGATGGCTGAATTCGATCGGTTTCCGGGTCACAGGCTGGAGGAGCGAGGCAACGAGGAAGGATCAATTTAAGTATTAAGCACTGAGAGTCTCTTATTTTCTCTTCATTACATTTATATTTCAACTTAACTTCTGTCAGTGAAATAACATGTCAGAATAAATGTGTGTAATGAATCCTCATATAGACCATAGACCAAGATCAGTGTGTGTTTGAGTGTACTTGTTTAACCTACATTGAGGGGACCAGCCAGCCAGTGATCTCCACGAAGGAAATGGATTAATAAACATACTAAATGATGCTTATTTGAAAATGTAAAAATGCAGAATATAGTTTGTATAGTATAAAAATCATTATTTCTATGGAATCCCCATAAAGATAATAAAAACCTAACTACACAACTAAGTGTGTGTGTGTGTGTGTGTGTGTGTGTGTGTGTGTACAAAAACATGATGTAGAATGGGTTGTCTTGTTGTAATGAACTCATCCTCTATTAACACTAGCCTGCAGAACAGTGCTGCCAGACGTACGATATTTATCGAATTTGTATGATAATTTTGACCTCTGTGCAATGTACGATCAATAATGAAAAAAATTCCATAATTTACGATAATTTAAGAATTTTGTGACACTTTAAATGATGGTTGTTGTAATCATAGGGCTTTTATACTCGTTGATCTAGCTGTGGATTCTACGTCTACCGTCATGATTGTGAGGAGAACGTGGTGTTACGCTTGTCTTCCATCTCATCTCACGTTATGTCTTCTCGGGCAATAGTGCCTCTTTAGTTACTTGTGCATAGATTGGTATTTTGGCAGATATGTAAAAAAGAAAAACAAATCACAGGGAGCAAATCAAATCAAATGTTTCAGGGAGCTTAACACAGAAGTGTCTCTGTAAATGCGCTGCACAAACATGTCATCATGGGCACAGACAACAAAGTCACACCATTCCATACCGGTCATTAGCAACTGCCCCTGCACTTGCCAATAATAAGCATGGCTTTCCTTTAATTTATATGTTCCATGATCAACTCTGAGGTACCTGCAGTCAATGTAGCTTAGTGCATTTGAGCACTTCATCTCAACCAAGCCGAATGATGGTCTCTCAAGCGGGTCATATACAAGCCCATCAGGTGACGCACCCAGCCAAGGTGCATCTGGATGAATCACCAGTCCACATTTCCTTAAGTTCAGGTTTTTAAAAGTTGTGTCACAGGCCGGGGCGAGCGCCAGCGGGCCGCCCACCCTTAGCTTGTGTACCGCCCCTGAGGAGCTGACCGTGGACACGAAGGAGGCAGACAATTAAAAATAAATATGTTCTTTATTAAATAAGAACAGTCTTAAAAGTCTCTTCAGCATTCTCTTTTTCAGGGCTCAGACAGAGAGAGATATGAACATAATATGAACGTAACTCAGCAGTTTCAGACAGAGAGGAATGAACATAATTCACAGCTTTCGCGTTTTCTTCTTCGCCGTTCTCTTCTTCGCCGTTCTCTTCTTCGGGGCTCAGACAGAGAGAGATATGAACATAATATGAATGTAACTCAGCAGTTTCAGCATTCTCCTTCAACAGGGCTCAGGCGGGGAGAGGAATGAACAGCTGTGACTGCGAGTGAACAGCAGAAACACAATTCCCACACTCGTATATTCACCAACACACTGCAAGGTTTCACTCGTGCTCATTTCCACAATAAAACTGCAATTCAATAGACTCACGGTGCAACCAAAGCTTACACCCGCAATCCAGCCGAAATCTTTTCTCTCTCTCTCTCTCTCTCTCTCTTCCCCGCGGCCTCCCTCCGCTGCTTCCGCCTCAGCCTCGGTCTCTCTCTCTCTCTCTCTCTCTTCCCCGCGGCCTCCCTCCGCTGCTTCCGCCTCGGCCTCGGTCTCTCTCACTCTCTCTCTCTTCCCCGCGGCCTCCCTCCGCTGCTTCCGCCTCGGTCTCTCTCTCTCTCTCTCTCTCTCTCTCTCTTCCCCGCGGCCTCCCTCCGCTGCTTCCGCCTCGGTCTCTCTCTCTCTCTTCCCCGCGGCCTCCCTCCGCTGCTTCCGCCTCGGCCTCGGCCTCTCTCTCTCTCTTTCTCTTCCCCGCGGCCTCCCTCCGCTGCTTCCGCCTCGGCCTCGGTCTCTCTCTCTCTCTTTCTCTTCCCCGCGGCCTCCCTCCGCTGCTTCCGCCTCGGCCTCGGTCTCTCTCTCTCTCACCTGCTGCGTTCGCCCCCCACGGCTGCTGCGTCTCCCTTTTATAGTCCGTTTTGGAAACCGCGTCCCAATTGCCGCCCAAACTCTCTTCCTCTCACACCTGTCAGCAATTCCACTCATCAGTTGCCCCGATCGGCCATAGCACACAGGTGCTGACATCTGGTTGCTTCCTCAATGAGGTGTGACTGCAACAAAGTCACAAACAGTGAGTGGAGATGCAGCTGTTCCTGGTTTGTTGGCACATATGTAGTCTGTTGGCTTTAACTGGTAGCCTTCTGGTGGCACTTTTGGGAATGGGGGTGCATCCTTCTGGGTGATAAAACCATCAGGTGTAGGTGGTGGATGCCGATACGATAGGATACAGCTTGTACCTTACCGAAAATGGAGTCCACAAGTGGCTTGTCAGGTGAGAGATACATTGTGCAGATAAGGGGAAGAGATCCTGGTTTGAAGTCAGCATAGACAGCTTTAGGGTCGAGTGTTGATGGGTCTGGCAGCTCACCACTGTAGCCCTTGTATAGTGAAGATCTGGAATAACATTATCAGGGAATCAATAAACATTTTTGCTACAGAGTATAGTATAGCATGCATGCTTACACTGACTGCATACCTGATTCCACTTGATGAAGTAGCACCTTTTTAGAAATATTCACAACTTTATATGATAAGCACTGCCCTATTTCAGTTTACAGTAAACATAAGAAATATTCCAAATGTCCCCGGATGACTAAACGTTTACAAAATGCATGTAAAAAGAAAAATAATCTCTATAAATCATTCATTATATAATTCATATATAAATCATACATTGAAAACAAAATAAGCTGAGAATAGATATAAGTTGTACAAAAACAAGTTAACTGATGTAATAATAGCCAAGAAATTACATTATAAGAAATTATAATTTAATAGTAAAACCAAAATAAAAGGACCATGGGATGTATTAAATAGCATTCTCTATTTAATTATTATATAAGTATTATAATTATTATAAGTATTAAAAAGGGGGGAAAAAACTACTTTTCCAGAATACTTTGTTGTGGATATCACAACATGAACAGGGTAGTTAACAGCTTTAATTTAGTTTTTTTGTAAACATTGGCCCTGATTTGGCAGCAAGAATACCAGACGAACAAAGAGGAGCAATATATATATATATAAAAAAATGTATACAAAATTCAAACACCATTTTTCTTTCAGCAGTTAGAGAGAAAGAAGTAATGAGTATTGTCCAAAAGGCCAAAAATAATTATTCTATGGACTGTCACTCCATCAATATGGCACTATTAAAAAAAGTTATAAATAATAACAAAACACCTTTAACGCACATCTATAATCTGTCACTTCTAAATGGTTGTGTTCCCAAGACAATGGAAATGGCAAAAATTATTCCACTACTCAAAAATGGAAATAAACATAATTTTACTAATTATAGACCAATTTCATAGCTTCCTCAATTTTCAAAAATCCTTGAAAAAAATATTTAATACTCGATTAGAAAAATTTGTTGAAAAATATCAACTGATTAATTAAAATCAATATGGATTCAGAAGCAAAATATCTACATCTATGGTTTTAATTGATGCAACAGAAGAATTATCAAATGCATTGGACAATAAAAAATTTACTATTGGAATATTCATTGATTTGAAAAAAGCCTTTGACACTATTAATCATGCAATACTACTCAAGAAACTAGAAAGGTACGGCATACGAGGGGTGGATGGAAACTGTGTAAAAAGCTACTTAAGTGACATTATACAATATATGCAGATGTCCTCATCTACCGGTTGTGTAATTTCCCCCAGGGGTCAATATTGGGCCCTAAATTATTCAAATTGTACATCAATGATATATTTAATGTTTAAAAATTACTTAAGTGTGTTTTGTTTGCAGATGATACCAACATTTTCGATTGTGATGACAATTATGAGAGGTTATTAATGGTGTAAATACGGAATTAAGGAATATAAAAAAAAGGATGGATAGAAATAAATGATCTTTACATTTAAATAAAACTAAAACCATATTATTTGATAATTATAAAAAAAAAAAAAAAACAGAGAAGACGATTGAGATAGATGGGATTCAAATTGAAAATGTTTCTGAAATAAAAATTACTAAAATAACTATAGCCGAGTCTGCCCCAAATTTCCTGAGGGAGCAGTTTTTACTCCACCCACAGCAATCAACAAAGTCTACTCAAACTGCATCGAAGAGTATCGTGTCTGGCTACTTGTCCAAGTGGTGGGAAGCAGTGGATCAAAGCAACTTGTTGCAGGGTTTGCTGGCTTTGTATCAGCCACTGGTTACAAGCCCCCTCGAAGATCTACCATCGACTACTTCATCCCAATCAACCAACCTTTTACAGAGTACTCAGTCATAAAGGAGCTGCTAAAACAGTCTGAGAAGGCCACCATGGAGGTGGGTCAGGAGTATGTCCTCAACACCTTTGACCTCGGTGGTTGCATGAAGGCCCTGCCTCTCATTTGGAAATTCCCAGATGAGTATGAAGAGCATGTGGTCACCCCAGGACCCTTCCACACTGGGATGAACTACATGGGCATGGTGACAGCCCACAAATGCAAGGGCTCAGGCTATGCTGAAATCCTCATCGAGGCAGAGCTTGTATTCACTAGTGGCTGTCTCGAAGGTGTCCTGAAGGGGAAGGCATATGCAAAAGCACTGTTCTGTCTCAAAACAGTCAGTGAAGCCATGGAACGACTGTTACTTCAGAGATTCATTGAGGAGAATAATGCGGAGATCACCAATCCCAAAGCCCTCTTTGATCTAGTCCAGACCTGTAGTCATGAATACCTTGACCTTGCACTGAAGGATCCCTCCACTCTCGACATCCTCAAGAACTATGAGGCATATGAAAACAAGGTGCATGCCGGCCACCTTGGAAAGACTGCCACATTCTGGCTGAGTGTGATTGATCATGCCCGTCTGATCCTGAAGTTGCAGTACTCTGTAAAGACAAACAACTTTGCTCTATTCCACAAATGCAACAGGGACATGGCAGATCTATTCTTTGCATATGATGGGCCAAACTACTCAAGGTTATTCATATTTCAGACAAATTGACATGAGACGTTCAGTACAGTATGATGAGTAATGTAGTAGATAATGTCATTATGTATGTGTAGTGGTGATGAATTAATAATCAGTAATATTCTACCCCTCTACAGGTACTTGGTGTGGCTGGAGGTATTCCTGAGTCCTGACAAATATTGATAGGTCTCATCCCGGTGCAAAGGAGCTGTTGCAGAAAGGTGGCATTGCAGTGGCACAGTCTCTGATCCCTGGCTCACTCTGTGCAGTAGACAAGACAATGGAGGAGACATTTTTGAGATTTGCAAAGTCAGATGGTAGGCTACTTGAATGTTGAGCTATTACTACAACTGATTCTATGATTAAAACAAAATATTACTATTGTGGAAAAAGTATGTGCGTTACTAAAAATCGAATTACAATTCTATCTTTTCAGGTGGGTTCATAGATACCTCAGCTGGAGTCAACCCAGGAAGAGACTGACACCCGGGTTGTTCTGTACCTGCTGTATGCCACTCAACTGGGGCACAAGGTGGCTGTGGTGAGGACTCCAGACACAGTTTCTTCATCCTCCTACACCACGCCCAATCCGTCCCGCTGACCATCTACGTCGACATTGGGACCGGAAAGCACAGGCGGATCCTAAATGTCAACGAACTGGCAGAATGTAAGGGGGCAGACTACTGCACAACAACACTCGGCCTATACGTCTTCACAGGGGAAGACGTTACAAGTACCTTTAGAGGCAAATGGAAAGGTTGGGCCTCTGAAAAAGCTGCAGAGTAATCCAAAGTACCATGCAGCCTTCAAGTGAGTATTTTAGTCAGATATTCTGTAGCATGTAATGGCAATTAATGCTGAACATAGGTATTGATACATTGTGACTTTGTAATACTATAATTATTTATGTCCTCAGAAAACTTGGTGATTAGTGGTCTGTGGAGCCAGATGTGGTGGAGGACATCGAGGCATTTACATGTGTAATGTATGGCCAGGCCCGCGACAAATCTGCGAACAACGTGCGCAGCATCATGCTGAAAAAAATTACTGGAGAGGATGAGACGCTTACCACCAGATCCAAGATGGATCTGTCCCGGCTCCCGCCCTGCAGAGACAACCTGGTCCCACACATCAGCCGTGTCACCCTCCGTCTGGCCATCTACAAGAGAGCAGCCACACCGATATTCTGGTGTCCCAAGCCCCATGATCCTGGCCAAGGCTGGGAAAAGACTGAAGAGGGTACCCTGGAACCAGTGTGGTCTTGTGGACCTATCCTCCCCACTTCACTCACTGACTTGCTGGAGGAAACAGTCGAGGAGATGGATGGAGATGGTGAAGAAGACGAGGAGCAAGAGATCGACTATGAAGACCTGCTGTATGATGAATAGACATCATTGCCCTTGACCTTTGATTAGAATCACTTTTTTCTATTTCAGTTTATTCTAATGGGGATTTGTTATAACCTATATATACACAAATTTCACTATTTGAGTGGTTTTTTGTTTTGTTTCAATAAATATAATACCAATATAACGGTTTGATTAGTAACTCCTTATTATTTGAGATGTTCATTTGGACCAACGTGTGACAATATTTCAAGTAGGGATCATCAACATTTGCTTATTAGACATCTTAAAGACTGTAAAAATATAAAAAGTTAGAAAACATATATCAATAGAGTCCATATGGGAGGAGTTCCAGTGATCCAATGTCACGATTTTTTTTGCGTTTATTTGAGTTTTAATGCACCATACATCATCTAACCCTCTGGACTTCTTTGGGATAAAATGACCGAAAATGGCTGTGATGCTAAAAGCAGCTACAGCTACAATATGCAGGTGTACACGGGCAAACCTGCAGGAGCACAACGCAAACAAAACCTGGGCAAACGTGTGGTGCTTGACATGTTACATAATCTTGAGGGGCACATTGTCATGTGTGACAATTTTTTCACCTCCTATGCTCTTGGCACAGAGCTGTTACAAAGAAAAATAAGGATGCTAGGTACTGTGCGAAAAAACAAGGCAGAGCTCCCAAGTGCATTGGTGATATGTGGAAAAAGGGCTCCTTTTTCATCTCTGTTCGCGTTCACTGAGACCCACACCATTGTGTCCTACTGCCCAAAAAAGAAGAAGAATGTGATTCTTATGAGCACCACACACAAGGATGCGGCTGTCAGTGAACGTGAGGACAGAAAACCGGAGATGATTTTGTACTATGCCACCAAAGGTGGAGTGGACAATCTAGACAAGGTATGTGGTACTTTGTATTTGTTCACTGCTAAATATAATTGTACAATAATTATAATAAGTATTATTATATTATATTATATTATATTATTGAATATTATTATTATTATTATTAAATTATTATTATTCATTATTTATATAATTATTATATAATAATAATTACATAAACTTATATTCTAAGCTAAATGGTAAATTGAACTTGAAATGTATTGGGAAAATAAATCAATTGCATTATCAAATAGATGACCAAACATCGTCTGCCGTCTGTCGTCTGCCGTCTGTCCCTCGTTTGCCGGTGCGTCCACAGCTGGTCCCTCATCTGCCGGTGTGTCCACACTGGTACCTCCACAACACATCCCTCTACTGCCAGTCGCTCACAAAAAAAGAAAAAGGTGCCGAATGTGCTGGTCAGAGGATGTGCAAACCGCCAGTTTCTGCAAAAATTGCAAACTTCCAGTGTAAGAGACACTCTTTTACTATCTGTTGCATCTGCAGACTTTTTTGTAGCAGCAAGAATGCAAGAGTGGAGTCACAGACATAATTCAAATGCTGATCAACACCAATACAGTATGTTACATCTTTTTAAAATGCAAAAGCATGACATTATGCAACTTGATTATGATGGAGCACTGGTGGTTTCACATCTATGTTAAAGGGTTGGTTCACCCAAAAATGAACTTTGTCAACATTTACTCATTCTCAAGTTCTTCCAAATCTGTATGAGTTTTTCTTCTTCTGATGAACACAAAAGAAGATATTCTGAGGAATAGAAATACTATGGAAGTCAATGGGGACCCAAAACAGTTTGGTTATCAACATTCTTCAGAATATCTTTTGTGTTCAACAAAGGTTTGGAACAACATGAGGGCAAGTAAATGATGACAGACAGATCATTTGTTGGTTGAACTGTCCCTTTAATGAAATCGTGTGTGTGTGTGTGTGTGTGTGTGTGTGTGTGTGTGGGTCTTTGTGATTTATGAGGACATTTCATATGAATTCACGCAACATTATGAGGACATTTTGGATTATGAGGACATGGCCTGTGTCCTCATAATTCTGGCAATGTAGAAGTGCTCCAACAGCTAGGGGGAGCTGAAATCCAAAATTTCTCCACATGTCTTTACACATAAACCTTCACATAAACCTGAATTTGTGTATGACGTGTGTATCGGAAGTACGCTACTGTAGGCCGGACTTGGTACTGCGCCTCCTCATTAATTATTCATACTGTGTATGAAATCGCGGCTTCTGATTGGCTGACCGCCAGAAGTCCTCATAATGTCTGAATTTGTCAAACTCAAACCATGTTAACACAGATCTACGACAACGACGGTGTTGGAAAAGATAGAATTCTAAGTATAAAATAATAGCCACATGTTACATTTACTAAGTTATAAATAAAAAGCACTGCACACTGAACCCTCTTCTGCCACCTGACCGAAGCCTTTTCTCATGTGGATGTCTGACGACGACGATATCACTCATCATCGTCCGTAAGGTAAGATTAATGATAAGCACAAAGCTACTCTTTATGTTAAAATCTGTTTTAGTTTAGAACGATTTAAACTATTATTGTTAATAAGACGATTGTGAAATTAAAGAGCATGAACTGTTAATCAAGTTAGCTTTGGTGAAACATAGCATGATTTATATTTATATATTTATATTCTGATAAAGCGAGATGAATTCATAACTTAATTTAGTGTTGATTAATAATGTTTAGTCATTTATTAACAGTAAAATCGGCAGCTTTATTGCTACAAGTTAAAAAAGATACATACTAAGTAAACAGTAGTGGTGTGATTATTTCGGATTAACTCTTTATGGTAAAATCTTATGTCGTTAAAACGACATTTTCTCGTAATAATGAGATCTTATGTCGTAATAACGAGATGTAACTTATATGTTGTTTTAACAACATTTTTCTCGTAATAACGAGAGGTTATGTCGTTAAAACGACACATGTTCTAGGCCTTATAAGGACACGTGTAGTCATGTACAAAATATGCCTTTAGTTTATCCACATAAAATGTATATCATGTCTTTATCATACTTCTGCGTTCAAAAAGCTGAAGATGCAGCCCCCAATGGACATTCATGTTAAAATATAAAATTCTGTTCACACCTTATATTAATAAAGCATGTGTAGCCTACAGATTAGCAGATGAGCCCAGAATACGAACATGTTTAATTGCACATTAGGCTAAGCGTTTTCCTCCCATAGAAAACCCTTATTATAAAGAAAAAGCTTAATGTGGCTTAATAGGCTACTTCAGTGATAAAGATCAAATGCTGTACACACCTTATTAATAAACCATACTATCGTACAGAAAAGCAGATGAGCCCAGAACCAGAATATGAACGCAAATTATTTAATTACACTTTTAAGTGTTTTCCTCTCATAGAAACCTTTTATTTTAAAGAAAACTCTTAACTTGTCTTTCTATGGGAGGATGGCATTGCGGAGCACAACAAATCCTTTAAATGGTATTCAATGCAAAACAAAAATGAAAAATATAAGTAGCCAATACAATAAACAAATTATTGTGGCATTAATTAGCCCACAAATAATATTTATTTTAAAGTCTTTATTCTAAAGAAAAACACCAGCGTTGGGTGTTTATCTGTATAGGCCTAGTGTTTCAGCCGCCCTTTTCAAACTGGCGCAAGAAAATGCAACAGAATTTGATTAGTTAAACATGAAGAGGACTCTAACGTTAACCTAGATAAATGTTTGCTATTATTAAGCGTATATCGAGTGTTTGTGCGGAGTGTGGAGCGCGCACTGCATGACATGGAGGCGCCGGTGCCATCACTCGAATTTTCCTATCAACAGTGGAAACAACTTAAAATACTCCATCATTTATGGTCATACAGAAAATAATAATACATCAGTCGCAACTACTTTTTTTTGTGTAAACTCACAACAACAAGAAAACGTTGTGCTTTCGTAAAATAAAATAAAACGAACAGGGCGCACTTTCATGATCTCTGTGAATTGGAGCACGTCTCAAAAATGAACTTAAAAAACAGTGTATAGACAAGCCTCACCGCTTGAGCGCGGAATATAGGCTATAAATGAACCCAGGATTGAATATAAACGTGCAATAAGTCCTAATTGCTTAAATGAATGACTACTAGCCTAGGAAAATCTTTATGGCAACTCTAATCAATAGCCTACATTTAATATTTGACATTATTTAATTAGTAATTCGGATCCAGCTCTTTACATTAAATCAGTTGAGTTAGCATAATTAGTTAATGAACTAATAAAATAATAAAATAAAGTTTAAATGAAGATGCTAACCATATATTTATATATAGCATTGCTTATTCCACCACACAAAGGACTGCTTATAAGGTGACAATCCGTTATACATGTGAAGACTGTGGGCTGTATCTTGAAGATGTTTGTATTGTATTGTATATTTCTGTTATAAAGACGAAGATTGACATTTCGTTAATTAAGTAAGAACAAAAATAAGAACACAATGTTGTAAAAAATAAACAACTTAGGCTATGTTCTGTAAGATGTGTTTTGACTACTTTTTCTTTAATTATATCTCTAGGTAATGAAAATATAGCCTATTAACAAACAAAAAATCTTATATATAATATATTATATGAAAAAAACGTATAGGCCTATATAAAATATATTAAAAGAAAAAAGGGCCTCATTGATTCATTTTGCCTGGGGCCCCCAGTCAGTGTTCGCCTCTGATTGGGGGCTGCTACTATTTGCTTAAGCTTTTTGAACGTAGAAGTGTGATAAAGGCGTGATAGGCTGTCAATTTTATGTGGATAAAGCAAGGCATATTTTGTACTACACTTGTCCTTATAAGGCCAAGAAAATATGCCGTTTTAACGACATAGCATATCGTTATTGCGAGAAAAAGATGTCGTTTTAACGACATAACATCTCATTATTGAAGCGTGCAAAGAAAAGTAGTGTGTGGGACCATTTCACCAAAAAGAATGACACAGATGTAAGTTGCAACTTGTGTGATACAGTGCTTAAATACAGTAGTAGCACATCATCTATGATGTATCACCTGAAAACCATTTGTGCTTATTTGCGATAAAGGACATTCGTCCTGGGGAAGAAATCAGTTATAATTATGGGGATTCTGAATGTCCATGGAGACACCAGGTATAGATAACACTTATTTCTTAAATGTTATTTTGCTCTAAACAATTATTCAAACATAAGCTTTAATCATGTTGAGAATTTGTGTTATTTAATAATTAAAGTATACTTTGTTGTTAATCTACGCAGGTAACTTCTGAGACTGAAGAACGTGCCTCACGCGTCTGTGGAGATGGGAGTAAAACATCACAGATTGTAAGTGTGAAGTGTGTGTGTAACCTATAATGGTATTAATCAGGGTAGGGATGGGACGATTACCGGTTTCACTATAAACCATGATAAAATGTACTGATGGTTAGTATTATCGTTTAAAATTTAATTATCATTAAAACCGAGTTTGATAATCGCAATTTTAATAACTCACTGTAAATCCTCAGGCGCAGCGCGCAATGTTATTCTTTTTTCTTTGAGAAGGAATGGCGGAAGGCAGTGTCCGTGCTCTGGAGATTTTTCAGCTTTTTAAGAGGACCAAATCTGAGGTGTGGTCATATTTTGGCTTTTACAAAAGTCCTGAGTGAAACTTAATCGAGGATGGTCACTACAATAAGGGGGAAACACTTCAAATCTGCCGAGTCCTCTTGTGTGACCATCACCAACTGTTTATAGTGAACGCAAGGCAAGTTAACTTTGACCTCAATACCAAAACTACGTCTAGGAAATAATTGGGCACAAAATGTTGTTTTGAGTTGAAATATTTTATCTCACTCACTTGAAATAAACGTGAAGCTTCCGCGAAGAAAAGTTCGCAGCAAGTGGCTTTGAGCCAAAGACAAACGATCATGTTCAAACAAGACTATTAAGAGTGACATTTAAGGGATAATAATGTATATCATTGTACACTTATTACACTTATTACACTGATTTAAAAAAAAAAAAAAAAAAAATGTAACCTCATAATTATGGGGACATATTGAATTGAGATTAATGTATTAAATCTTACCTGTTTATAAATCCATTTTGTACAGCGTACAAAACAATCGTACAAAAACGGAGACGCAAGACGGCAAGTTGTATTTGAATGAAACGAGAGAGCGCGTCCGTTGCGATATAATGTGTTGCTATTGACGACGGTCATTATAAGGAAGGAAATGCCACAGAATATAATCTTGCTTAAAAAAGTGCATAGAGCTGCTTGTTTTATTTGTTGTTTGTTGATTTTCAAATATTGAACTGTTTTTAGTGTGAGCATCAGCTCTTTTTGAGCACTTTCATCTCGTTTTAACAAAACCGTGATAATATTGATAATCACGATAATTTTGGTCACTATAATTGTGATATGAAATTTTCATACCGTCCATTGCATTGACTGACTAAATCAGGGTAAAGGAATCCTGCTCCTGGAGAGCCACTGTCCTTCAGAGAGTTACACCCATTTCACACCGCACGTGTAAGCAATGCGTAAGCAACACATATTTGTTTGGCACCTAAGAGCAATCACATAGCATGCGTAAGCAGCAGTGCAGACATCATTTCAGATCCTAGTCTATTTTTATTGCGCTGCTCATGCTGATTGGGGTATATGCGTACGTGGCGATGACATTTCAGCTAAAATCTCAGCCAGCTTTGTTCCATCCAGCGAATGTTGCGTTAATAGGGAACAATGGCGCTTTTCACTCAGTCGATTCAAGATGCACTTGGGATTACAGTTAACAAACTGTGAGTTTAGTCATCCACACAGAAGTCATACATCAACAACAGTAAAGGAGAAGGGCTTCAAGCTATACATTTCATTCGACATTCACAAATATGAAAAAAAGGAAAAATTATTGCATCACACATCAATTACTCTCTTCTATGGTGAATAAACCCTTTATGCTCCCACATCATCAATACACTGCTTACACGTGCAGTGTAAAACAGGCGTTTCCCTTATTGGACCCAAATTGTGTTTTATGTCCTCATAATGACTGGTGATGTCATGTTGTGGGGGATGGGTGAAGATCCAGGTTTAGGTTACTACAGTCAGATTGGGATATGAGAAAACCTAGACTTAACCGATTCTAATCCAAGTGATGACAGTGATGCTGAGGAGACAGATCGACTAACACGAAGTGAAATTGGTAAAAGTGCATAAACATACAAATGGCAAATCATTAAAGTCAAGTTTGCCATATGATGCACCACTATGTACACCGATCAGGCATAATAATATGACCACTGACAGGTGAAGTGAATAACACTGATTATCTCTTCTCCATGGCACCTATTAGTGGGTGGGATATATTCGTCAGGAAGTGAACATTTTGTCCAGAAAGTATTGATTGATTGTGAAAAATGAGTAAGTGTAAAGAGCGAGTTTGACAAGGGCCAAATTGTGATGGCTAGACGACTGGGTGAGAGCATCTCTAAAACTGCAGCTCTTGTGGATGTTCCCAGTGTGCAGTGGTTAGTATCTTTCAAAAGTGGTCCAAGGAAGGAACATTGATGAATCAGTAGGGCTGTGCGATATAGCTAAAAAAATTATCACGATATAATGTTTCATATCGTTCGGTATCGATAATTATTGACTTTTTTTATAACCTTTTTTTTTTTAAGACAAGTACAAAAGTTTGAATTTAAACCAGTTTTTTTTAGTTTTTTTATCCACATTATTAAGGCAAACAACAAATTATATTAGTTTTAGCAGTCAAAAATTAAATGTAAACAAAAATATCTTCTTTATGTCTTATATTAAGATAAATAAGTAAGCGTTAAAGAAACTCTTGAACTTATATAAAATGTTACAAAATGTGTGCAATGTAAAAGTGTAAACGTAGAAGAATCAAGGTAGGTCTTGAAACTTTGAGGTAGGTCAACATCTGTAATAAGTAGGGGTGTAACGGTTCACAAAATTCACAGATCGATACGACGGATACAGTGGTGTCACAGTTAGGTACATTTTTCGATAAAACAAAAAGAAAGAAATGCCAAAGAAATTTCCTTGATTTAAAAAATATATAATTATTAAAAGAGAAATATTTTAAATAAGTTTAAAAAGAGTTTTCCCTACATCTTGAAACTTTTAGTTTTATAAATGGGGGTAATGTATTTGAAGGATGAACAAATAATGTTTTGGTTTTGGTCATCACATTACAAATAACATTTAAATATGATAATATTATTTGAGTTTTGATGTGCTGGAAAAAGATGTGTGACGTACTTGAAAGCATTTTACTATTCCTGTCAAACTTCCATGGTTACAGTGAGTGTTACTACAGTAAAGCCATAGCCTATACAATGAATGTTGCTGATCTGTGGACTTAAAGCCTATAACTAGTTCATTCATGGCACAATGTTTCTCCTGGTTTCCACGTCAGCGCTGTTTGATCCGTTAATAACGGAGAAGTGTGAATGCTTCTCACTAGATCTTGCAGCGATGTTATTACTTCAGTGGCAAATTCAAATGCTTTCTTTACCGGATCTCTTAGAGCTGTGTAGTAATAGTGTCGCTTGATCAAGATCGGCTCACGCTGCACTCACTGACATTGATGGTCCAAACTGATAAACGGTGCGTGAAGCACAAAATAACGCAGTTTCGTTCCGCTTTCATTGCGCTTGCCATTTGATGTTGGGCAACGTTGTGGTGGTCGCGCGTGCATTTGAATGAAAATATTGAGCGCCATATCGAACATTTTTCATATCGTTACCGACAATGGTGTACCGTTGATAAATACCGATACCGTTTTATCGCCCAGCCCTATGAACCAGCAACAGGATCATAGACAGCCAAGGCACATTGATGCATGTGGGGAGCGAATGCTGACCTGTGTGGTAAAATCCAACAGATGAGCTACTGAAGCTCAAACTGCTGAAGTAGTTCATGCTGGTTCTGATAGAAAGGTGTCAGAATTCACAGTGTATCACAATTTATTGCATATGGGGCTGCAAAAGTGGGACCAACATAATATTAGAAGGGGGTCATAATGTTATACCTGATCGTTGTGTATACATATATTATTAACATCCCAAGGTTGGAAAGCAATTAAACATTAATCTTACAAGAATGGTAAAATCTACCTACAGTGGGGCAAAAAAGTATTTAGTCAGCCACCAATTGTGCAAGTTCTCCCACTTAAAGAGATGAGAGAGGCCTGTAATTTTCATCATAGGTACTCTTCAACTATGAGAGACAAAATGAGGGGGAAAAATCCAGAAAATCACATTGTAGGATTTTTAATGAATGTATTTGCAAATTATGGTGGAAAATAAGTATTTGGTCACCTACAAACAAGCAAGATTTCTGGCTCTCACAGACCTGTAACTTCTTCTTTAAGAGGCTCCTCTGTCCTTCACCTGTATTAATGGCACTTGTTATCAGTATAAAAGACACCTGTCCACAACCTCAAACAGTCACACTCCAAACTCCACTATGGCCAAGACCAAAGAGCTGTCAAAGGACACCAGAAACAAAATTGTAGACCTGCACCAGGCTGAGAAGACTGAATCTGCAATAGGTAAGCAGCTTGGTGTGATGAAATCAACTGTGGGAGCAATTATTAGGAAATGGAAGACATACAAGACCACTGATAATCTCCCTCGATCTGGGGCTCCACGCAAGATCTCACCCCGTGGGGTTAAACTTATCACAAGAACGGTGAGCAAATATCCCAGAACCACACGGGGGGACCTAGTGAATGACCTGCAGAGAGCTGGGACCAAAGTAACAAAGGCTACCATCAGCAACACACTACGCCACCAGGGACTCAAATCCTGCAGTGCCAGACGTGTCCCCCTGCTTAAGCCAGTACATGTCCAGGCCTGTCTGAAGTTTGCTAGAGAGCATTTGAATGATCCAGAAGAGGATTGGGAGAATGTCATATGGTCAGATGAAAACAAAATATAACTTTTTGGTAAAAACTCAACTCGTCGTTTTTGGAGGAGAAAGAATGCTGAGTTGCATCCAAAGAACACCATACCCTACTGTGAAGCATGGGGGGTGGAAACATCATGCTTTGGGGCTTTTTTTCTGCGAAAGGGACCAGGACGACTGATCCGTGTAAAGGAAAGAATGAATGGGGCCATGTATCGTGAGATTTTGAGTGAAAACCTCCTTCCACCAGCAAGGGCATTGAAGATGAAACGTGGATGGGTCTTTCAGCATGACAATGATCCCAAACATTGTCATGCTGAAAGTTGCAACTCAGCGGCTCCAGCAGGACGTTTCTGAATGGTTAGTTTAAAATATTATGTCTGGATACGGTACTTTATTCGGATGGTTTACAGTTATTATCATGTAGCTAACGCTAACCTACTGTTGCCTTTTCATGAGAGATCTGTAACGTCTGTAATTTATCTTATTACAATTACATCAAGCTCTGCGATCTTGAAATGCGGATATCGCGCGCGCCATATAACCAACAGGAAAACGGTGATCCAAATAACAAAGAAATGTACAACACTCGCATTACAGTGTGTGTAACTTGATGCTGTCTACCTTTACATTAGTGCAAGTAACTGCATAGCTGCATAGCTAATGTGACAGCCACATTCTACGTGTAACAAGCTAGGTAACCATAAACAGTAAAGCAACACACTTATATATCATTAGTTGACTTACTTGTCCGACGTTCAGCAAGCCCAGCTCTGTATTGACCATTCGATGTTCATTTGTACATCCAATTATTTAGCAATTATTATGCTTTGCTCGCTCAAAAGCCATGATATCTCTCGTGGACAAACTAAAATCGCGCACGCGCGCGTTCTACTTCCTACTTCCTATTTTCTCATGGGCAGGAAATATTCTCTGGGCGGGCAAAGCAGAGAAAGGGGAGGTAACATTTCTCCTTATGACGTTATAAGGAGGAGATTCAAGATCAGCCCGGTTGAGCTTCCAATTTCTCAAAGGCAGAGAAAAATAGCAAAAGCTCGATTTACACCGATTAAAATTTTTAGAAACTTGGGGACCATATACAGGCTAGGGGAACTCTATATTAATGTTAAAAAACCTCAGAAAGTGGACATTTCATGTCATGGGACCTATAACATCCAAAGTTCATTTAAACAGTTGTCAATTTATTTATACCATAGGAAAAAAATGCCAATCGCTCAGCTGAGCATGTTTTGTTAGACAGAAAAAGTCATATTGCTAATGATCAGAAGTTTACTTCATAGTTTGTCGATTATTGCATTAGTATGCACTACTACTACTGGCTTTGTTCCTTTTTACACTGAAATGACAAATTAACCACAGGTTTTACTTTTACCAACCATGACCCGTTTGTATGCCATGTCCTGGTAGTTTTTATAATTTTTTACTCAAGTGGGACCTGAGTCACTTTTCTACCAGTGACTCGCCTGGTTTTGTTGCCATGTGTTCGATGGGCATGGCCCTACTTTGCAAAATCTGATATTTCCTTCTAACCAATCCAATAACCCTTTCCACGTGAATGCGCACATTAGCTATTTTTCTACTTTCTTTCACCTCATATGCTGACAGCTGTCTTTTCCCCTTTGTGAATGCAGGTATCTGTAGTGAAGCACAGTAGAATCCTACACTATCCCCAATATTAAACCCACGGTCTGCTAGAACAATATCATCAGGTAAAAGGTTTTTTAGGAGGTCACTCTCTTCAGTAATCTGCTTATCACTAACTCTTCCTCCCCAGCCTGGAGATACGTAAGAGACATAGCCTTGGGGAGCAACACCGATCAGAAACTTCACAGTGTGGTGATGTTTATAGTTTGACCAGGTTTGTGCTCTAGCAAGCAAATTAGAAGGTCGTTCAATAAATACTTCAAAGCAGTCTATGATCACAGCAACTCTACATCCAAATGCTTGCCTGAATGCCATTGGCATTGTGGCTTGAAGTACATGTCGCTCTGGCCACTCAATTAAAAACTTCAATCTCTCATGAAGAATGCCAATTATCTTGTGCCAAATTCTAGAAACTGTGGAGCAAGATACATTGAACCTGAAAGCCAAATCTTTCAGAGGAAGGTTAAGTCTCAACCTCAGCAAAACTAAAATGACCTGATCAAATTTAGAAAGCACAGACAAATGGCCACATGTGATATAAGGCTCACACAGTTGAAAAACCTGCATTAAAACTAAGAAGTTGGGGAGTCCAGTGTAAAACTTTGTCTTGTCTTCATTCTTCTGAAAAGACTCTTGGCTAAGCTGTGTGTCCAGTGCTTTATTCCTAAGATCACCCAGCTCTGTTGTGGTTTGCTTCAGAACATCTTCCATCCTCTCAATGTCATCCATGGTTAGGTCCGTCTGGCATCCTGCATCTGCATACAATATATAGCAGTAGGGAGAGGGATTAGTTATTCACATTACTCTCTAAATTATTAATGACATGAATTGTTTAGTTGCTTAGTTGTCCAGATTCTTATAAAGCGCCAAAGTTATTTGCATTCATATTTTTATACAGTTGTTTAACCAGGGTAGTTCGTAGAGAATTTAGTAATCTATTGTGCAAGCCTAATTCAAAGTTTACAATTCAATTCAATCTAGCTTTATTGGCATGAACGAAAAACAACAATATTGCCAAAGCTACAAAAAATTACAAAATAACAATTCATTTTATACAGTTCATTAATCACTATAAAAAAATCTATATATTAAAAATAAAGTAAATAAAACTGTAAAAAAGTGTGTTAAAAAATAATATTTAAATTAAAATAAATCACCATGCATTGTTTTAGTTTACATGCATTATTTGTTGTCAGAATCACATGCCTGCCTTATACAACTAGAATACAGGCAACACCTATTAATACAATTCCTTCACCTTGTCGATCATGTAACATCTCTGTGGTGTCCTCTGGCACTGGGTTCTCAGCTGACTCATGGAGATCAAGCAAGGCCTCTGCGCCTTCTGCGTGTCTATGTTGATCGTCCCTAGACTTCATCCTCTCCTCTCGTATTCGTGATGCTTCTGTCACGGGCTTCCCTTTCTGATAACCGAGGTTAACTGTAGGAGCCCAGTCTACAGACTCAACGTCGTTTAAAGAACTAGGGCAGCCTAAAGAGAACAACACACATTAAATGCTTGTGGCAATAAGGCTCCACCCTCAAAACACTTTGTAGGTAACTTAGCTTTGCTAACGTTACGTGTTTGTCTTCAGTTACAGGGGTAACTTACAAACTCAAAGAAAAGGAGAAACAATTACTTTAACTTTACAAAGTTCGGAAAATGGTACGTTACACAAACATATCCACATAAGTTGTATTAACTCACCTTTGACGAAATGATCACTGCACACACGGGCGTTTTCCGATTCGGCTCCTCCCGACCGCAGCTTAGGTTTGCAAGCCATTTTTTCCGGCGTTTTTCTGTCAATTTCTTGCATTTGTCCCCCTTATGAACAACAACTTTTGGTACACGATAAAAACTCCTCTTGGTTTCTCGGTTTGATCGATTTGAGCAACCATAAACAACGCAAAACATCGGCATTTTGAGTTTGTTATAATGCTTCCTAAATGTAACAAATCACTTCCTGCCCTCCATCTGCATTTCGCGCCATGGCAACGTAGTGACGTGACTACATATGCAAACAAGCTATTGAAGTAATTTTTTCAAAGTTGATCCAACTGTAGGAAAAATTTAAACTGCACAATCCTCAGAGTTTAACACAGCTCGGTGTACGTTTAGGCTCCGTTCGAAACCGCATACTCACTGAGTAGGTACTTCAGGTAATTTCATTTTGTCTCATTAGTTAGGTTGAAGTTGTGTAGGTCAGTGCTTGTCAGCTGCATAGTCCCCTGAATCATAAAAGTGCAAGTTGTGCCACTTATACAGCCTGAATAGAGAACTTAATGAGCTTGCTGAAATTATGTGGGTGTATTACACCTTTAGGGAACATGACTCTTTTGGAAAGTGTTTTGTATGAAATATTGATATAAAATGAAATATTGATGTAAAAATAGTTTTTTATTTGTGTGGCAGCTTTGACTAGAGGTACACTAAAGATTTAGGAAAGTTACCGACTACGCCACCCCGGGGCAAGGCTCAGAGGTTCGTTATATCAGAGTCAGGTATCAGACATGGGTTGAGTATAAAACAATAGAAAACTTTATTTTCTCATTAATAAAAAAAAGAATCAAATTTTATTTAACACGACAACACCAATAAATCAAAAAGAATCTACACACAAAATGACACACAGACGCTCACTTCAGAATGGGACGCTGGCTCTCCTTGGCAGAATTGATACAGCAATCATACGTACACACTCACGCCACACCTCACTGTGAGCACAGCACTCAGGCAAAAGAACCCACCACCACAATCGGGAAGAGACGCTAATCTTCTGCAACTGGCTGCCCCAATTCTGAAGAGAGAAGAAAATAAGAAAAAGTAACACAAAACACACACGCAGTAAGCCAATTATATCAAAAACATTAAACAGAGCAACAGGCAATCTAAGACACAATTTTAAAAGAGTTCACCACATCAGTTTGGCTCATCGAATCGAGGTGCCGCGTCCGGTCACCCGACAATGCTAGGATGGACAGAAATGGGCAAAAACAGCCAACAATATTACAAAAAGAAACACATTCTATAGGCTGCCCTTAGGTCGCCCACACATAAGAAATAAACAAACAAAAATAGACTTGAATCACACACAAAATATATATGGATAATATACCCAGCCCAAACTCAAATCAATAAGAAAAATATAAACCACACAACAACAATCAACTCACAGAAACATCAAATAATGTTTAAAGGAAACAACTGCAGAAAAGAATGGTGACAGTTAGGTGGCTGATCTAATATTTGGACGCCACTGGAGGCTTTTGATTCAAATTGGTTACTCACAGCACATAATCGATGATAAAAGTACCACGCCAACGGCCCACAATCATCGGTCCAGCTGATGGAGCGCGTTCAACACCATGAACATAAACAATGGACGAGGGATCAAGCACAGCGCTTCGACACGCGAACTGAAACAGAGTTAATGATGCTCGTCTGCCGGTTCAATAGAGCAGACAAACTCGTACAGTCCCGTCTCCTTTAAACCCTGAAAACAGGATATAGTCACTGTGACAAGTCCGATGATGTCGAAACCGGCAGCAAAAGGAACATCCACACAGAGGTTTAGATGAACCCAGAGCCCACTGTAACATCCCTTGCACGTTGGCCCGCACCTGTAGTGCGATTCACACGGCACCAAAACTGCTGTGTATTAAACACGCATCAAATCGACGGCATCCCACAAAGTTCCCCCGTCCAACCGTACAAACATTCACGCGTCCCGCCCATAGACAGTATATAAACTGGACACAGCGACCCCATAGGTTTCAACGGAGACAAGTGAATTCAGTTAGAAGCACTAACTTCAGCGTACTGCGCAAACTCAAACTGAGCTTGACGACGTAGATGTGACGTGAGCAACCCATCTGTCTTCTAGTAGCTGTGCCAAGAGAAATCTGAATCATTCCCTTCCGAAACTTGCAGAGACGGAGAGTGTGAGTAGGAGGTGTCCATGAGCTAGGAGCAGGAGCAACTTTTGCTAAGTATTCTGATTAATTACTTAGACATTTTGCCTCCACGTCCCCCCGATTGCCCGCAAGCTTCTCCTCCTGTCCATACGGTAATCTCTCTACTGTGCGACAGAGAGTCGCGTGGTTATGACGTAACCGTTAGCCTATTTTTACAAAAACTGCTTCTACGGGGCCATAACGTAAGATACAAGGTAATGGAGCCTTTTATACATTGTCGTGTTTCTTTAGAAATAAATAATGGACAAATGGAGTCTTTAAACACCTCAGATGTAAAGTTATTCGCTGTCAAAGTGACGCCAAAATGAATGGGAGTCAATGGAATGCTAACAGCAGGTGATGGTCTGCTAGCCAATGGCGGTGCCCGGGGAACCTTCAATATTTTATGAAACCCTGCCCCCCTGGTCCCGCCGGAAACACGGTGTCTCGCTCAAATGACGCAGAGAGAACGCACACCCATAGCGACACCCCTATATACAGAAGGAACACAATTAAAGGGCACTCCCCCTTCATATTAAATAACCCGACGGAAATAAACAGTACTGCTACATTTGCATTCCAGCTTCATCCAACAGTTTGTAGGGAAGGTATATTTAAAAAATCTAATTTTTGAAGGCCCAAACTACAAATACCACTTCTGCAGCAAAATGGGAGAATATGCAATAGAGCTTTAATTCTCTGCCCGAGCCTGAGCCCGGACTCGACCCGGCCTGCCACTGTCCTCGGGCTGGGTCGGGTCGGGCCCTTGATAAAGCACGTCACGTGTCATGCGCAGCGTCTCGTCCACTCGCACTCGCAGTCTCGCACGCGTGACGCATCACACCTGCTGTGCGTGCTGTAGGCTATTCTGTTGCTATTCTAAGTAGCTATTCTAAGTAGCTATTCTAAGTGCGACATGGATCTTGAAGAAGCAAAGAAAAAAATTAAAACAGGAGAACTAACTTTGAGCAAGTTTGGAAGAAAATCGGAGGTATGGACACATTTTAAACTAGTCGTGGGGAGTGACAACATAATGTGTTGGCTTTGTCTCGTGCATTAAATGCGTACGCTGCTCGCCTATGACAGCAAAAAAAAACAAAAAAAAACAGGGACTTCGACGATGAACAGACAAGCAGTCTTGCCATGACAGAAATTATTATAGTAGTCAGCCTCAGGCCTCAATATCCGCTTTTGTTACTTTTCCGATCCATTCAACTATTTCTGAATAAACAAACAACGCAGTTTGCATGCTTCTTCCTTGTCGCATTAGGTCTATTCATTAAGATAATTGCACGCACAATTATGAACTTGATAAATGTTACAGATATGTTTTACTATGCACAAACAAATGCCTTTCAACTTACATGTGCAAAATTCAGAATTAAATGAATGTGTGTGCTGCAATTTGTACAAAAAGAGAGTCTGTAGTAGCCTACGTGTTTTAGCCATTAAATAAGCACATAGTTTCAAGTTTGTTAAGTTTTGTTTTGAAGAAAGCTTTTCTTTAAAGTGAATTTCGTTTAGTATAAATTGTATCTTAATTTTAATACATTTTTCATCAACCAATTGCCTGGATTTAATACATAAAAAGCAATATAGCAGACATTATAATCATGACATGAAGTCGCCGGCGCGCCGCGGTCACACCATTTGAAACTCGTAACACACGCTGTCACCGAATTTACAAATGCACATCTTGCTTGTTGCTCACACATATTATGTTGAAATAACAATATGTTGAAGTAACATTATTAATAATAATAAATCTTTAAGAATATTTGATTGAATGCTGAATGTTGTGCTTGTTCAATTTAATAAAATTAAAACTTTAATTGTGATAATTAAAATAATAGAATATTGAATATTGAGTGGCCAATTTTTGCTCATTTATTAATAGTATTTATATAATACATATAACTGCACAGCTCCCCCTGTAGCCCAAATGAGCACAGCAGCACCTGCTTAAAAAAATTATGGCGCCGCCCCTGGTTATAACGGCCCACATATTAAAAATGGTCGGGTTTAAATCGGGCTCGGGCTCATAATTACAGTAAACGTGTCGGGTCGGGCCGGGCTCGGACACAACGTGCTCGGGCTCGGGTTGGGTCGGGCTTGATTTTTTGGGCCCGATTTAAGCTCTAATATGCAAACCCCATGAGGAGACTGCTGTTAAACATGGAGATATTAGTCAGTTTAAATAAATGTTGCAGATCTTGTAAACTGTAGAAATGTTCCACTTGTAATGTTAAGCATTTTATTCAAATGTTAATTTCTGTACAGTTTTAATTTTGAACATTGCCATAAGAATAATGTATGTATGAGTAGTTTGTAAACCTGAATTTCTATTTGTTTGTAGGGTATAAAATGTACAGATGCCACAGTGGATGTTTCTAAAGCCATCAATAACACTGCTGCTATTGTGCAAGGATTATAACTTTTATTTATTAAATATACATTTATTTTATTAAATATACATTTTATTTATCAAATATTTATTTTTGAACCATGTGGAGAAATGTGGGTTAGTTCTGTGTCTCTGCACCCTCCAGCGTCTCTTCCTATCAAACAGTCATTACACTGTCTTACAGTGATGAAACTCCTGCTTTCTCAACTCTGGCCCAAATTACCTGAATGAGTAACCCAAAAATACTCAAGTCAAGGCCCAAAAGAACTACATGCACATTCTGTAATTTGATTGTGAACAAGAAAAACATCAAGATACACATTCAAAGACAACACTAATCCGCAAATATAGATGTAACTGCAAATCGCCATCTTCCATCCCAATGCATGGACCATAATAAGGGCATTTTCACTGTCAGAAGAACCCCATACATGTACAGAAATGCACCTGGGGAAAGAACCATCAAGTGAGCTAGAGCAATGCAAACGGGCTTCCAAATTTCCCAGGAGAAGTGGCTTAATGGTAGCCTGGGAAAACCCAGACTACTTCCGGCGAATTTTAATTCTCTCTCCAGGATAGTCTGGAGAAGAGCCCATTCAAACTCATTTCTGTGCCGCCGAAATCGCGGCACCAATCAGAAACGTTTGGGGAGGGATTTACATGATGACGACAGCGCAGCGACGCTGAAGGAGATTTCATTACAAAGATGGATGCCGCCGTGGAACATCACTCGTTCGAATCAGTTATCGCGTCTGTTTTGAGCGATTTAAACTTACCGTTTTCGTTAAAACCGGAGCTAAGAACAACACTCGAAGCATACGTCATCTCCTTCATCGATCTGATTGGTTTTAAGACTATCCAATTGCGCCCAGAGGAATTTGAGCTACGTTGGTTGGTGACGCCCCTTTGGAAATGATTTGTCTACATAGCTTCGCCAGACCCTACACTCAGTTTCAACTGAGAAGGGTCTGGTTTTAACCAGGCTAGCTTAATGGGGTTTCAGTGCATCCATGTGAATTCATTATCATACTGTCCTATTTCATCTGAACTCACACTTAAGGGAGAAGTTCTGTCAGATATGGTAGGAAGAAAGTGGATTTCTGACAACACAGAGAAAATGTGTCCCGCTAGAAAGCAATAAGCAGAGTCTGAGAGCAGAGAGTAAAGAGGTCTCATTAGGCAATGGAACATCGAAAATATGTCTGTGAGTCCTGGAAACATGCACCTCATATTATTTGACAAAATAAATACTTGGCACTGCCCATGCTCTGAGGAATTCATGTCCTCATAAGTCCATTGCAAAATGGCACTTGAACCAGACTCGACCTGAACTTTTCCTAAAAGTCAGAAGTACAGACTATTATGTCTACATTAATATGCTGGTATAATACTGATTATATCTATTTTCTTGTAGAAACAGACGCAACACCATGAGTATACGGAAAACAACTTGTTCTTTGTTTTATTACTTTGTCAGCATCAGCCAAACAACATGCAACCTGGAGCGCCCTCCAGTGGTAACAGGTAAGAATGAATTAACCCAAAAACATGACACCTTTGCAGAATCTGGTCCTCAAGATGTGCACAGTACTGAGAAAATTCTATATCCACCTGAAATAAACGCTTTGACTGCAATTGTCCTCTACTTGCTGTACAATAAGACATTGCCAGCTGTTCTGCCAAATATGTTGGTTCACCTCTGAACATGAGACACTGTCCAAGCACCTCATCCCACTAGAGACCACTGTTTGCCTAGAAAACATCCCTCTTTCGCAATTTAATCTTAATTACACAGAAAGCAAAAATTGTCACGTTCACTGGCATACTGGAAGGTGAAGGAATACATAATTGTTTCTTAATGTTTACATGTTCTAATCTAATTAAAGTTTTACATTTTAAGATATCATGTTTATTTCAAAAGTACAGGCCATACATCTAGTCAAATTAATTCAGACTTCAACCTTACTTATTTTTTATCATGTATAACTTTACTCATTATTTTAAAGAGTCTATGATGATGAAGGAATTTGTATAGTTCTGAAGTCTTTATAAGCAAGCATATGTTTGTCCATCAGTGAATTATTGCAGAAATTAAACAATTTTCTTGCTTTTTTCTCCTAAAAGTTTCTCCCCCAAAATCCTGTTTGGTAAACTCTCACAGATGTCAACAGAAAAGCAAACATGATTTATAATCTGTCGTGATCTAATCTCAAATGCTATTACAGAATCACAGTGCAGTTGGCAGGACCTTGGACATCTTGGAACAGACAAACCAAAAAAAAGTATCTGACCCATGACTCCCTTCTTCATGGTTATCTTCACTTTGAGGCATTGACAGCACATGATTTAATTTTTTCATGTGTGTGCTGTAGGGCATCGTGAAAATGGACTTGCACAAGAAGGGAGTTTTTAGCATGCCAGGTTAGTAGTGGTCTCCCTTCTCTTAACATTACTAGTACTGCCAAATAACACTGAATTTGAGTAAAATGTCTAACAGTGAGTGATATTGAGGATCCCCGCAACAGTTTGAAGAGGCTTTTTACCTAGTAAGTTAAATATATAAATGTTCTGTAAAGGGAGTGTCCTGCAGTCATATTTAGAAAAGTTCTATCTGAGGCCACATTTACACATAGCCGGGCATTTAGAGAAATGAATATCACACAGAAATGTGATTGTCAACGAGTGGATCTCTGAGCTGCTGTGAGGGAGTGGAGGTGGGGTTCATTTGCATATTCATAGAACCACGTATACTTAATGAGGCAAAGGTGTAGAGTTACATTCAAGCTATTTTAAGGCATGAAGAATTTTTTTTTAAAGGGAAAATGTTTAAATATGTCATTTTGGTGATCAAAGATTTTGGGATAAAATTATTGACAACAGGGGGACTTTAAGGTAGTTTGTTTAATCAGTCTCAACTTAGATCATGGAGGGCCATTGATTGCCTATCCTAATTAAACACACCTGAATAATCAAACCAATTAATAACTGATTACTCTAAAATGACAGACAGGTGTGCTGGAACTGAACTGAACGCTGAAGCTCTCCAATATCTCTGTATGTGCTCTGTATGCATTTAGAAGTCTGATAAACAAAATAATAAAACTAATTAATGTTTAAAAAAAACTAATATGTTTTAAAGCGTGTGCTTTTTTGTGTATATTACACCACTCATATTCACACAATATTCATAACTTTATAAATATTTAAATTAATTTATGAATGATGTCGCTATTTCAAAGTATCACCAAATGTCTATAATGTACTGTGAATGCCTAGAAATTAATAGTTTATTCATATATATATATATATATATATATATATATATATATATATATACACATACAGACCCTTTCCAAAAAATTTGAATATCATGGAAAAGTTGATTTATTTCCATAATTCCATTCAAAACGTTAAACTTCCATAGATTATAGACTCAGGGCCCACAACCAAAAACCAGTTAGTTAATACCAATAGTTAAACCCTGGTAACTACAAAAAAATTTTTTCGTGATCTTTCCAACGTGATGACGCAATGCGTGGCACACCTCAGAGATGGTACATGATGAGCATTTGTGGTTAAAAAGTATATATATATTTCTTTTTTTTTTGAAAATGACTGATCGTTTCGCTAGATAAGACCCTTATTTCTTGACTAGGATCGTCAAGGTGTCGAGACTTTGATGCTGCACTGAGACGGACATTTGAACCTTCTTTGAACATTGATATAGTTGGTTGCCATTGAAGTCCATTACATGGAGAAAAATCCTGGAATGTTTTCCTCAAAAACCTTGATTTCTTTTCTACTAATGAAAGAAAGACATGGATATCGGGGTGAGTAAATTATCAGCAAAAACTTTTTTGAAAGTGAACTAATCTTTTAAGCAGCGAGTTACGTCGTTGTTCTGGAAACGCACCCCTGGTCGAGTCCAAGTCAGTGACGGCTGCTGGTCTTTCAAAGAGGGGAAGCTCATTTTCATTATTTCATTTATAAATAATATACATCATTATTTATTTTTTATATGTACACCCATACATGTTAGTGTATAATTATTACATTTATACATATATATTTACATAAACCGTTTTATTAATTCATTTATAAATAATATACTTTATTATAGTTTTTGTTTATTTTTTTTGGTTGCTGATAAATAAAAAAATAGAAATCAGGTCGACAATATTAGCACTGTCTGCCATCATGTGCAGTCACCCCTACGACTAGCCTAGCCTACTGTATGTATGAATGAATGAATGAACAAACGATCTAAAAATAGATATTAAACTCGAAGGAGGAAATGTGGGAATTAGGTTAAACTGAAACAAGGAATGTGGTGTATAATTGTGTGAAATGTATGATGAAAATTGGCTAGCAATTTAGCCAAGCAAATACCAAGAAATAGGTAGTTTAAAGTTTTGAAGTTTGAAGTTTTGAAGTTTCAGAAGTTTGTCTTTCGACTACACTTACAAAATCCGCGATGGTACTGAGCTTGAATAGCTTCAGCGTCAGCGACTTTTTATAGTACAAAATCGCTGTCAATTAAAAGGAGATGCAGTCTTTCGAATCATCACGCAGAAGCCCGGAGTCCAGGCTAGCCCACTCCTCATTCACCCCAGAGACGCTGAGCGTCCGTGGACGGGACAATTGCAGCATTTATCCAATGACCGTCGAGTTTCGAAGCACTGAAAAAAACTGTTCAAAGCTGCCCCATTGAAGTCAATGGACGCTAGGTTTCAACAAGGAAATGCACTGTGACGCTACGGGACTGTATGAGAAGGAAATCGAGTCAGCTGACCTGCTATGGTCCTGTCCCAAATGGAACCCTAAGCACTCGCGGTCTTCCTTCGAGTTCTCACTTTCATGACGTAACGCCGCTTTGACTGCCAGGAAGAAGTCTGCTGTGGAGCTCACATCAGTGCAGGCTCGGCAAAAGTGCGGATCGAGGGCGCATATCGACTAAATGACAAATGGGACAACCTACGGTCTCACAGACTCCGATCTTAAGCCAGATGGACCTGGATTAAATATTTTGAATGTTTCGATTCTCATCTGACTTCTGGGGCCTGTACCATGAAGGTAGCTGAACAAACTCGAGGTTACAGGATTAGTTTTGAGTTGACAAAACCAAACCGATGCAATCAGGCTTTATTGGTACCATGATGCAGCTCATCAACTTTCTCTGTCAACTAAGGCTTTGATCCTTAATCTATGATTACTCCACGCGCGCGTGCACATAAAAGAGTAAAGTCGACACTGAACAACCAATCGCGGGTAGAGTGAGAGCGATATATTTTTCCGCGGAGGAGCAAGAGATAATCATTCAGAATTACGATGAATTCAAATATGTATTTCAAGCTCGAAACAATACAGTCTCTGCAGCCAAAGCAAGAGAAGACTGTTGGAGAAAGATTGCTGATTGTTAATGTGTAAGTTAAACAAATACGTTCTATATTTATGTAAAATTATGTATTACATAAATACACATACAATAAGTATGTGTAGCCTATATGTGTAATATAGCCTATAGCCTATTTTTATAATATATAAAAAATTTGCATGTATACTAAGAAAGATTATATTATTCATTGTTCATATTATTCAATATTCATTGATTTTTGATGCAACCCCAACTCCAAATGTTCTTGTCAGCAGATAAAGACAAAATATAATTTAAAGTGGTATTTACCACAACTTTTTTACTTTTGTGAACATTTTATCACAAACACTTGTTTGCAGCAAACAGAAATAAAGAGTTAAATTCAGAAAACCAGAATACTCTGTGGCGGAGGAGTTGGCTCTGAGTAGGCAATAAGGGATGGCCGATTATGGATGGGATTACAGGTGCTGTACAATCTGACCCTGGTGCTGGCTCCTCTAAGCAAGTAACACTGGGTACGTGTGCAATACATTACTACTTTTTTTAAGTTTTAAATATGGCTGACTGTATGTTCTGCAGTAGAGGGAAATACAGTGTCCCTGTTGAAGCCAGCACACATACACACAGTCTCCCACACAGAGGTCAGTATGCAGCAGACAGAACACCAAACATAACCTGCTTTACAACAGTTATGCTTTACATTAGCCAGTTTTATTTATTAGGGTGGAGGAAATGAAGATACTCTGTCTGTGTGTTCTCAGACAGTTGCTGATGTGAATGCACTGGGCTTTTTATTATGGCAAACATTTGAATGTGTGGCATAAAAAAGGAACTGGCCCTTACACATCTCTTTTATTGTAGGATTTTTCACAACCTGCCCCAGAAACTGAGGCCTCTACCTCAATGTGCTTCAGAAGAAATGTGAACAAGGTAAGGATTTAAAACCCTTGACATAAATTACAGTCAGTCCTGTGTTTGTAGGAAGTCAAGGAACTTTTTGTGATTTGATGAGCCTCCAGAAAACTTGTAATGATCATGTTTGTGGTGGAATTATGTTTCAGACTCAGTCAGGGCCCTGTACAAAAGGAGTCTTGAACTAGACTGCACACTAAAGGAGACTTGAACTAGACTGCACACTAAAGGAGACTTGAACTAGCCTGTTCACTAAAGGAGTCTTGAACTAGACTGTTCACTAAAGGAGCTGACTGTAAGCTGAGGAGGCTCCAAAAAAAAAAAAAAAAAATTGGAGATCAAACAGCTGGATAAAACTGATCTCAGTATGTGAACTTATTTAACCAAGTAACACTTTAGTATAAATATTTATTAATGCAACTTTCTCTTGCTCTCTTTCTCCCTCCCATCCCACAAAACCAATAAAACAGTTTGAGACCTATCTTCAGTTTCAATGTGCTTTTATTAAGTGTAATATTGTATGGTGATTGCATCTACATCTGCACCAGCTGGGTGGTCCGCTCTGGTGACTCTTAAGTGCCGAACACAGTTGAAATGTGCCTTTAGGATGTCAAAGGTCATCTCTATCTTCACTCTGGTTTTACTGAGGGCCACACTGAAGCTGTGCTGTGGCCCTGTCTGAGGGTCATGATAGGGGGTTATTGTGTAGGTTTTTCTATCTCAGTTCAAATTAACAGTGTTTTGTACTGTACCAAATTTAACTGGCTTTCCTCAAAGCGCTGATACAACACAGACTCACAGAAATTCGTGAGTCAAGCACTGGAGCCAGGCCATTTGCCATCCAAACTAGTGGTTCACGACCACAAGTCGTCTGCAGATGAAATGTTTAGTTAGTTAGTGTGTAATGTTGTTGTTAGAGTATAAATAATATCTGTAAAATTATAACGCTCAAAGTTCAATGCCAAGTGAGATATTTTATTTAACAGAAGTTGCCTTTCAAAGCCTACAACGAACGACTCGTTTGGACTACACCCCTCTACTTCCTGCATTCATGATGTCACCAGAACCGTTTTTGGACTAACCTCCGCCCACAGGAATACACAAAAAAAGGGGGCGTGGTCTTGTTGCGCTCCCACGGAGAAGAGGAAGAGTTGCGTTTGTAGAGTGTGTTTGTTGTCATGTCGGCGAAACGCTGTTATTTTCATCCTGGAGTCAGATCATCGTTGTTTGGCCTTCCCAGGGACGCTGTACTTCGAGATCAATGGTTACAATTTATGTTTAACTCGGTTCCCGAAAATTATAATCCACATGTAAAACATTTAACATTACAATTTAACCAATTCAAGGTAACAGCCAAACGTAAAAGTATGACAACTACTAAATAATCAGCTTACCATTGTGAAACATCCTGCAAAAGTCGTGTTTGCACAGGTTCTACTCGATCCTCTTCATCTGTGTTCTCCGGGTCTGATTCCGGCTCAAATTGATACGGTAATATTACAGACATGTTTACAATAACATTGAGCGCATGCATCTCCACATTAGGTTAAGAGGCGTGACCTTTCCGGGCAACGTGCGCTAAGCTGCTGGCGAATCACAACACAGGAACCGCTGGCACAATCAGAGCTCGCTACGTATTTCTGAAGGAGGGGCTTCATAGTACAAGGAAGTCATCAGCCCGTTTTTATGACAGTGAAAACAGCGGTATACAGATAAGTAAATTTTGTGAAAACTACTGTGTTTTTTTACACGCGAAACATGAACACATGTTACATTGCACACTATAAACACAATCAAAGCTTCAAAAACATGCGAAGAACGGGACCTTTAAGGCTGTGATAGGACTTACTATTAACATAATCTGCCTCATGTTCCCCTAGAGCAGTGGAGATTGGAGCAATAGACTGCATATTGCAATGACTCTAGGGAATCCTATCATAAGATTAACAGAATAATAATACAAAAATAAAATAAAAAAGATTAAAAATAATTCTTAACATGTATTGTATAGTAGATTTGTGAAATTTGCTTTTTTTTTTTTTTTTAAGTGTTCATGTGATGTCACCCTATCAATATATCTTACCGGCAATTTTATAAAAGCCCTCTTTTATGGACATGGTCGATAAATGTCCGGGGAACACTATTCATGTAGCCTACTCCTGCAGAGCGACCTTGCGAATGGTTCGACAAACCGCGTTTTCCCCTAGCTTCTGTGCGTCACCCAGCGTGCAAGTAGGCCTATGTACCACTTGCAAAAAAAAAAAAAAAAACGCAACGCAATATTTGCGGTACAGTAAGTGCATGAATTCGACGTGTTAAATTCTTTATGTGCGGCTCAAGAAGTTCGCAAAGATAATACATTGCTACCGCGGAAAATCTGTATCTTTCATACAAATAACTATCAGGAAAGGCAAGGGGATTTTGTCTGGCTAAAAACTCTTTCTTTACGAAGTGCTCGTATAACAATTTGCGCGGAGATGTCCAAGCCATTGCAACAGACACTGGGAATAAGTTACGTCACCTATATGTTTCTTTGCTCTCAGCTGATTGGTCAAACTTCAGTCTGAGATCTTGAATCCAGAACATAACCTGCCCCGGAGCAGGTTAGCCGTGCAGCGTAAGATACCATGGCAACGAACACCGATTAAAGCCGAGCTACTTTCATAGTACCTAAAACCCAGGGTTGGCGGAAACTAAACTGAAACATAGCTGGCTAGCCACCTAAACCGGCTTCATGGTACAGGCCCCTGATGTCACCTGAATCATAATCATACACAGTTTGTTTGTTGGCCAAAGGAAAACTGGCCCCCAACTGAGCCTGATTTCTCCCAAGAGTTTTTTTTTTTTGTCCATTCTGTCACCTGATGGAGTTTTGGTTCCTTGTCACTGGCTTGCTTAGTTACACTTATTATTGCTTCAACAACATTATATGAGAACTGAACCGAGCTGGACGATGACATCACTGTTTTCTCTAGAGCTGCTGTAGAGATAAATTAACTAAATTAATAACTAATGATTTTTACTATGGAAATGAATCAACACTGAACTTATTAAGCTGTACAATGACACTACTTTCTGTACAGCCGAAACAAACTTTGTTGCATTATTCTCCTGTTATCACTGTAAAGATTTGAAACAATCTATATTGTAAAAAGTGCTATATAAATAAAGGTGACTTGACAGGAAAATATAGGTTTTACCCTTAATGCTAGGATGACGAAAGTTACAATCACTTTAGTTTTTAACATTACCAGTGGTAAAAGGAAATATTCTCAAAGCCTTTAAAGCAGGGAAAGTTATTTATTAAGCTACATGTTTAAATATACAGACAGTAGAATGAAACAATATACTCAGAGGCTGTAAAAGCCTTTCTTGTGTTATGAGGTTATGCACCGATGTACAAAAGTGGCAGGATTAAAGCCTTTCTCCCAGATCAACAGTTACCTTTCCTTCTTATACCCTGAGCAAATCATTGCTAAACATGATCGGAATACCAACACTAAAACCAGTCGCACTCTGGCAGAACCTATGAGAAAGTAATAATTAACAAAGGTAAAAACACAGCTCACTTTATGGTACTGTAAAACAAGCCAATATCAATGTTATCATTAGAGCATAAATCCACTTTCCCAAAATCTAGGACATTCTTTTACATGAAAAGTTGTAAATCAGGTTAATAATTATTACATTTAACCCTTTTTATACATGTCATTCAATTTAAGTTGACGAGTTCTGTGCATTTATTCAGTTTTACATTTGTTGACACAGGATGTTGTTGCATGTGGAGGAAAAATAACATTTAAATGAGTTTTGTGGATTCAACACAAGTTGAAATCTATCAGCAACATTTGTGGCATGATATCTTTCACCACAAAAATAACTGTCTCGTTCTTTAGTTTAAAAAACTTTGTCAGGCACTTACAATGGAAATAAATGAGCCAAGCAGAAAATATTTTTTGTGTAAGCCACGCCCACTCATTAACATATAATTTGCATGCAGGTTGTCTTTGAAAATGAAAACTAAAATGAAAACTGTGAAATAAAAGAGGAATTAAAATGAAAACTAAAACTTACATTTGAATTTGAATTGTGTCACTATTATTGCGTGAGCGTTAATAAAGAGCTTTGTAAAAACTGTATTTGTAGTTTCTTTTTCACGTTTGGCTTTTCATTTTAATATTGGCAGTCTTGCCTCGAGACTGTAGTGAAAATGAAATGTGAAATCACCAATTGCATTTTATTTTTCAATTTGACAGGGATGATGCACTGTCACTGTGAAAATGAAATCATTTAATTTAATTCTCAATTTTGTCACATATTTTGCGTACAGTTTTCTGTAATGAAATCGTTAATCTGGTTTTAATTTGAATTTTAATCATTTCATTTATTTATTTAAATTTGGCAGAAAATGCCTTCCATCGTTTACTTCTCACAGCAGACAGTATTCCTCAATTGCAGAAGATTCCATTTCAAGGTCTCTCTTCATGTCTGCTGTCTGGCAAGTTCCCTTGTAGATTCTTTCAGCTGAGTTCTGTCCACACAAGTCAAGTCAAGTCAAGTTTATTTGTATAGCGCTTTTCACAATACAGATTGTATCAAAGCAGCTTCACAGTATTAAATTAAAATAATACAACAAAGTTTGTTTCAAGAGGAATTTATTGATTGATAAAATTAAATTAAATATCCCCAAAATATCCCCAACTGAGCAAGCCAAAGGCAACAGTGGCAAGGAACCGAAAAACTCCATCAAGTGACCTAATGGTGTCCTAAAACTCCATCAGGTGACCTAATGGAGAAAAAAAAAACCTTGGGAGAACCCAGGCTCAGTCGGGGGCCAGTTCTCCTCTGGCATTTATGAGCTAGAGGCCGGATTGTAGTTTGAACTGTAGGATTATATGAATGCCTGGCTGAAGAGATGAGACTTTAATCTAGTTTTAAACTGGGAGAGCGAGTCTGAGCAACGAACAGTATCAGGAAGACTATTCCAGAGTTTTGGAGCCAAATGTGAAAATGCTCTCCCTCCTTTGGTGGTTCTGGATATCCTAGGTATGACCAAAAGCCTTGAATTTAGTGATCTTAAAGAGCGCGATGGATTATAGGGTGATAGAAGATCCGTTAAATAGACTGGAGCTAAGCCGTTTAGGGCTTTATAAGTCAGTAGCAATACCTTGTAATTAATACGGAACTTTATAGGTAACCAATGCAGTGATGATAAAATCGGTGTTATATGATCATATTTTCTTGATCTCGTAAGAACTCTAGCGGCGGCATTTTGGACTAACTGTAGATTGTTTATTGAGGATGCAGGACAACCAGCTAATAAAGCATTACAGTAATCCAGTCTCGAGGTCATGAATGCATGAACTAACTTTTCTGCATCAGAAACTGATAGCATATTACGTAGCTTAGCAATGTTTCTAAGGTGGAAAAAGGCTGTTTTTGTAACATATGAAATATGATTTTCAAAAGACAGGTTGCAATCGCGTATAACACCCAGGTCTTTTACTGTAGAGGATAAAGTAACAGGACATCCTATGATGTTAAAGTTGTGTTGTGCGAGGTTTTGTGGGCGGTTTTTTGAACCGATAAGTATTACCTCTGTCTTGTCTGGATTTAATAAAAGAAAATTACGCGTCATCCAATCTTTTATATCTTTAACACACTCTGTCAATTTGGAAAATTTAGCGTTTTCATCCGGCCGTGATGAAATATATATTTGAGTGTCATCAGCATAACAATGGAAACTAATTCCATGTTTCCTTATAATATTTCCAAGTGGCATCATATATATTGAAAATAACAGAGGGCCTAATACAGATCCCTGCGGCACTCCATAGTTTACTGGAGTTATGATCGATTTTTCTCCATTTAAATAGACAAAATGGTAGCGGTCAGATAGGTATGATTTGAACCAGCTTAGAGTGCTTGTCCTTGAACACCAGTATAATTTTGTAGTCGATCTAAGAGTAATGTATGATCTATAGTATCGAACGCAGCACTAAGATCAAGTAAAACTAGTATTGAGATACAGCCTTGGTCAGAAGCTAAAAGTAAATCATTTGTGATTTTAACGAGCGCAGTTTCAGTGCTATGATGCGGTCTGAATCCAGACTGAAACTTTTCATAGATATCATTTTGTTGCAAGAAAGAGCCCAGTTGAGCGGACACCACTTTTTCTAATATTTTAGACATAAATGGAAGATTTGAAATGGGTCTATAATTTGCTAGATTATTATGATCTAATTGTGGTTTCTTAATGAGAGGTTTTATAACTGCCAGTTTAAATGTTCTTGGAACATGACCTAAAGATAAAGACGAGTTAATAATATTGAGGAGAGGCTCTTCCACTACAGGTAACACTTCTTTCAGTAGTTTAGTTGGTATAGGATCTAATAAACATGTTGTTGTTTTAGATGAAGTGATAAGTTTATTTAACTCTTTTTGTTCTATAGTTGTAAAGCACTGTAATTGTTCTTGCGGGGTGATAGTTGAAGCTGAATTATAAGGCGCGATTGAAGATTGAACGTTTACAATTGTGGTTCTGATGCTTTCTATTTTCTCAGTGAAGAAGTTCATGAAATCATTACTACTGAACTGTAACGGGATATTTTGTTCGGGTGACGTCTGTTTATTTGTTAGTCTAGCCACGGTGTTAAATAAAAACCTTGGATTGTTTTGGTTGTTTTCTATTAGTTTGCGGAGGTGCTCAGCCCTGGCCGCTTTTAGGGCCTTTTTATAACGTGACATACTGTCTTTCCACGCGATTCTAAAGACCTCTAAATTAGTTTGTTTCCATTTACGCTCTAAAATACGTGTTTCTCTCTTTAGAACATGCGTAGTATTGTTGTACCATGGTGCTTTATTTTTCTCTCTGACCTTTTTTAATTTAATAGGTGCAACCACATCCAATGTTCTAGAGAGAATGGTGCTCATAGTGCTAGTTAGTTCTTCTAGTTCATCTGTTTGTTTGGGTTCAGGCGGCAGCTGAGACAGATTAGATAAGCAATTTGAGAAATTATCTATGGTGGATGGGAGGATTGTTCTGCCTGGTTGATAACGCGACGCCGCATGACATATTACAGCAGTACGTAATATGCAAGTTACCATGTAGTGATCAGTGACTTCATCACTTTGTGGAATGATATCTATATCGGTTGGATCGGTTCCATGTGATATAATTAAATCGAGTGTATGATTAAGACGATGTGTTGGTCCGGTGACGTTTTGCTTGACCCCAAATGAATTTAATAAATCTGTAAACGCAGCTCCTAACGCATCATTTGGATTATCTACGTGTATGTTAAAATCTCCAACAATTAATGCTTTATCGACATTGACTAATAGGTCTGAGAGAAAATCTGCAAACTCTTTTAGGAAATCAGCGTAAGGCCCTGGCGGTCTATATACGGTAGCCAAGGCTAGAGATAATAGGGATGTTTTTCTAACATCTAAGAGCGTAACATTTAGTACAAGTACTTCAAATGAAATAAACGTATAACCCGTTTTCTGAGTAACATTTAGAATATCTCTATAAATGGTTGCAACACCTCCGCCACGACCAATCAGACGGGGCTCATGCTTATAACAGTATCCAGGAGGAGTAGACTCATTAATACCGAAATAATCATTTGGTTTAAGCCAGGTTTCAGTAAGGCAAAGTACATCGAAGCTATTATCTGTGACTATTTCATTTACAATAACTGCCTTAGGTGTGAGTGATCTAATGTTTAGAAGACCTAGCTTTAGAAATAGTTTTTGTTTACTAATAGCAACATTTTCTGTTTTAATAACAATTAGATTTTTCCTAGATCCTGCATTAGATTTATTATTTGATCTCACTAAACGAGGAATAGACACGGTTTCTATGCAATGTTCTACATTAGTATTTATATCAGTTGAATTGGTGCAGCAGAGACTATGATTTGGACTTTTGGTTACTAGTCAAAGGGTATTTAACATTTTGGAGATGTTATCTGACAGAAGATCCGCTCCGAATCTGCTTGGGTGTAAGCCATCAGCACGGAAAAGCCTAGGACGCTCCCAAAACAGATTCCAATTATTTACAAAGAGCAGTTTCTGCTCATTGCACCATGACATTAACCATTCATTTAGCGCAAATAATCTGCTGAACTTTTCATGCCCTAGTCGGTACGTGGGAAGCGGTCCTGACACAATGATCGTTGTTTCAGGCGATGTGCTGCGTACCGTATCGATTAGATTCCTGAAGTCTTTCTTCAGAATCTCCGTCTGGCGCAGCCTGATGTCGTTCACTCCCGCGTGCAGGACCACAGTTCCGACGCGCTCGTCACCGTTCAGGATCTCGGGAACGCGAGCAGCGATTTCAGAAACACGAGCACCAGGAAAGCAGTGACTGTGCACCTTACTTTTACCTAACGTATCGTGTACGTGCCGAACGATGGAATCGCCGATGATCACAGCATCGCGTTCTGTTTCGCGTAGAGGGGAGAAGCAGTTTTGTGTGGATAACTCGAAAACCGGGAGGGTCGGAGAAAGTTTTGGTCTAAACCTGACTCGCGTCTTCCGCTGCGGAACCACCCAGGCTTCGTGGTGGCGTGTTGGAGCCGGAGTGAACGAGACCATGGCTGATTGCGACCGATGCTGAGGAACGCACGGAGTAGACGCGGTCGGAGTCAGCGGGTTAGTAACGTTAAACACTGATTTGTGTGCATCGGCGCGTGATGTTTCAAGAGCCAAACACCGGTCTCTCAGCTCGGCCTGTCTCAATAAAAGGTTGTGGATCTGTTTCTCAACAGCTTCCAGCTCAGACTGCAGTGCGTGCAGCTCAAATGTGTCCTCACCTGCACCAAACGGTAGACTACTTACATCTGATTTATTTGCCATTTTAACAGATGGACAGTGAGTTAGCAACGAAGCTACCAGTGATGCTATCAATATTAATACTAATTTATGACTGAAGTCTTGGATATAATCTTGGATATAAAATGTTTGTTTGTAAGTGAGTGTGGAGAAGACGCGTTCAGCCGTGATCCACGGACGTAACCTTTAAGAGTATGCAGCGTTGGATCACTAATAGGCTTGAGACGCGTCTGCTCAACAGTCCGCGTTGTAACTATGAGGTTTGAGCAGTAGTGCTTCTCAGTGAGGAAAAGTAGAAAATCTTCGTTGTAAGCGAGTTTAAAGAGAAAAATCAAGAATTATAAATCAAATCGATAGAGCTCCAAAAACAACAACGCATTCAGACGCAACGCATGATAATAACTCAAGAATTCAAGAATTATAAATCAATAAATCAATTCAAGAATAAAATCAAGAATTATAAATCAAATCGATAGAGCTCCAAAAACAAAAACGCATTCAGACGCAACGCATGATAATAACAGGACAAGACATTACTCACCGTGTTTGTTGAGTGTTTCTTACTCACCTGAGCTTTTATGAACTCAAAGGCGCGAGAGAAAATAAATAAATAAAAATAGCTGAGCGCACGGGTGGCGCGTTAACAGGCTAGCGAATTACTAGCGTGTTGTGCTAGTAGTAACGGAAGCTAGCGATGTCAGGGTTGGGTAAGCTGTATTTAGTAGTAATATAAACAACTAGAAATTGTAGTAAATGATGGTTCAAAACAAGGAAATACGAGGCTAAGACGGAGCTTACAGCACCGAAGCAAACACACTCACAGCAGGCAGCGAGGCAGAGAGAAAAATCAAGAATTATAAATCAAATCGATAGAGCTCCAAAAACAACAACGCATTCAGACACAACGCATGATAATAACAGGACAAGACATTACTCACCGTGTTTGTTGAGTGTTTCTTACTCACCTGAGCTTTTATGAACTCAAAGGCGCGAGAGAAAATAAATAAATAAAAATAGCTGAGCGCACGGGTGGCGCGTTAACAGGCTAGCGAATTACTAGCGTGTTGTGCTAGTAGTAACGGAAGCTAGCGCATGACACATGACAAACCTCCCTAAAATGTGACACTGTTACCCGGGGTTTTCGGACCGAGTGCTAAGCATGTTGTTAATGCACTCTGTTCTTTGGTGTCATGCTCTATCTTGTGAGCCATATCCAATGTTACTGCCAGTGACCTCATGGGTGGTTGTCCATCTTCGCTATTTTGATGGTGAGTAATGTTGCATGTTGTTGCTGCTGGCTGCTGTTATGACAGCACACTTCCATACTGAACTTTACCAAAGGCAGAATCCACCAAAGAATCCTCATGTGACATCCTGATAGTGGTGACTGAAGGAGCTACAGCACTGGCAAAGTCCTTATGCCTCTGCTACTTGGAGGCCTGAGAGGTCAGGCACCGACACCCTTGTAAAGGGTACTCCTGAAATGAAATGAAAAGATAAAAGTATTAAGCAAAAAGTAAATTTCCTAAATATATTCCTCATATTTTTCATTTTAAACTATATTCATCTTTAGTATGAAATGTTTGTGTTGTACCTTAAACCCTCAGAAAGCTTCCTCTCTTTGGCTCTTGCAGACAGAACCACCATTCTATTGACTGGACCTGGCTTGACTCCCTAGAAAATACACAGGGGCCATGTTAATATTAATACAGCAAAATTTTGAATACTAGATTACAGTATACAGCAGTCAATTCATCACTTATTCGCACAAATATTTCTGAATAATGACCACTTTTCCACAGAAATGCTGTTACTGACTAATCATCTAGAAAAAGCATGTGTCCTAAGACTCAAATAATGTGTCCTTAAACTCAAATAATGCTCATTGTATTTATTAGTTTATTGCATTTCCAGTAGTTTTAATTAATGGTCAAATTAATTTAAAATTACCATTGTTCTAGCTTTGTGCCAGCTCTGCTCCGTTTCAGAACAGCTGTGAACTGGAGGAACTGCACTGATGCCAAGTTGTGAGTAGTGGGCTGTTTGGTAGAGTAGTGCAACAATGTGGTTACACAGTGCTGTCCCAGCAACACAAGAACAACTACTCTGTGACAGCATTACAGGACGATAGTTCTTTAATACAATCTGTGAAGATAATTAAATTATTAATGTTATTTGTAAACAGATTCTAAATTATTTAAAACACGTATGAACCCATTTACTGACTATGCTTGTTTTTGTATAGATGTAGAACCCACAAACAACTTCTGTTTAAAACATGCATTTCATTTAGAGATCAGCTGTCTTTTATGTCCTCCTACTCTTAATCTATGGGGCTTCTCTGACTTCCTTATCGACCTGAAACATATCGCCCTCACGCTGATCTCTCCTGAGAACTGGAAACTGAGAAATTACTCATAGTCAGTAACAATCACATTCCACAATTTGTATGTACATTGCACATCAAGCACTTTTCAAATTCACGTAAAACTATACGTTTAACTAAATAGATCAAATAATACAAAGACCGGTATAAACTGGTCAGAAACGGAGACAACGATTTTAGAAACCGATTTGCTAGTCGGATTTCGCAAGACATGAGAGAATACTCACCCTCAAAGTTGTCAATGTAGCTCGAAAAATATAATTTAAAGCCCTTCTCTTTCTTACTCTTAGGTGTGACAGCTAACTGCCTCACAATAGTGTTAACATCATTCACGTTAACCTTAGGAAGTTCTTGTAAACAGTGAGTGTAATTTGCCATTATCTCCACCGAATGCAAAAACGGCTTCCGGCGCAGCACCAGATGTAACTGGGCGGGCTGAGACAAAACGCGGAAGCGATCGTGCATAGAGCCTATTACCGCCGTGCTAGCAGACTAGCACACATCTTCGGCAAAGCCACTGCGGCAAAAATAAACCAGTCGCATTTTAAAGTTGTTCGCAAAATGACCGAGAGGGCCCATGTAGCTTCCGACGGGGGCGGCTTGCGGTGTCGGGCTGGTGGGCCCTATCAGCCGACGGCGGAGAGACAAATTTTGGAAGCCCGGCTGGGAGAATTCTTGTTGCGTCCGCTAGGAGATCAATAGTTGTTGGAAGGAGAAAGAGGAAACATAGATTCATGCTACGTCTGCTGGGAGACCAATGCTCGCTGGACGGAAAAGAGGAAACCTAGGTGCTCTACAGGGAGGGTTCTCGCTGCCTCAGCTGGGGTTTCAATTTCAATTTCTCATGTTTCAGTCCTGACGTGTGGTATTGCCAATGACTCAGCTTCTGCTAACTCTGCTGTGATTAAGGCCTGTTCTATAGTCTCAGCTCTCATTCTTCCTCTGAAATTCCGGTCGGCCCAACTGGATGCCACCTCAAAGGCTATATATCCATGTCCAGTAGACAGCCTCTGTTGTGGTCAGCCAACCATCGTGTCCATTGCCGTGAAAAGTCAAGAAAATGATTTGATGAGGCATATCAGATTCACCAGTACAATGGTGGGTAATGAAGAGAGACCACAATGTTGCCTGAAAATAAAGAAGAAAAAAGTTCAGGAAGAAAGAGTAGATAGAAACAGAATCCAAGAGAAGGTTGTATTCTCTGAATATCCTGCAGCTTTTTTGCTGTGAGTATTTCAGATTCATCCACACACTGATTAACACAGGAGCTTTTAAACACTTTTTCTACAGCAGCACAGTTGCTCACAATAATAACTTGTCTTCTCATTGCTGTAGAGACACTAGAAGCATCAAGCAATAGGCTTTATGCGAAACGTCTCGTGAACAAACAGGAAAACAGTTACTATCATTTGGACATTTGGTCCCCACAACAACAACAACAAAATATATGGAACACACACACAAACAAGACCTATAATTTTTGTACATTCTCTGCAGTTTCACGCCTTGTATGTATACCTGTGTGTTGGAATATTGCTTTTGGAAAGCTGAACATCAATTAATTGGAAATGTATCACTGGAATTTTTATTCTCAGTACATTATCAGTTTATGTGTGTTCATATAATCCTTCAAAACGCTGTTTATCTTAATTTCACTGGAGATTAAAGACCCCATGAACACTTACTCTAAATGCTTCAGTTCAGTGTTGGTCAGTCCAAAGTCTGTTTGAAATTATAATAATAATAATAATAATTAATCATTTAGTTAACGTGACCATAATTGCGGGCAAAATATATATTTTTTTCTAGTTCTGTGGTTCCCAATCTAAATAAATCCAGATTCAGAGATAAAGAACTATTTATTTGCACAGTAATTCTGTGATTTAAATCGGCGTGTGTGTTTAGGTCTGATCTGAAGCGTTTACTGCCGGCCTGTTTATCAGCCTGAATGTCATTTTTGCTTCTGCACGTGTCAAAAAATGCACTATCATTATTGATTTACCACTATATACTTTATGGTGGTTTACACACCCTGGCGGCACCTATGATAAAGCAAAACAAATAAAAAACAATCTTACCAACACAACAAATTCAGACATTTCCGTGTAGTAGAGGTCAATGTACACAAGTGCTGATTCTCCCACTTTCCCTTAACTTAGGATATTGTTGCATGTGAAGGAAAACCACACATATAATTATTAACTCTGTGTAAGGCTAAAAGCTTGTGCTGCTATTTTGAATCAATAATCAGAACAAAAAGCAGTTGAAGGAAGATGTGCATAATTCAGTTATTTATCTGACTCCATTTAAGTTGTTGTTATTCATCTTTTTATAAATGATATCTCCTCAGGCCAGGAAGCAGACAGACTGGCTAAACCGACCGTCTGCTAGCTGTCTCATGTCACCAAGGTCAGATAAATCCCATCACATAGAGCCTCTTTCACCTAGATATCATCATATAGAGACTGTGTCTGTTCCCCGAATTAGAAAATACAAAAAAACTCCCAAACCCATTTAAGGGTAAAAATTGTATTGATGTTCAACAAATAAAAAATAGATATAATACAGATGAACAAATGATAAAGCTCAGGTTGCTGAATATTCGATCGCTTACTTCAAAAGCACTTACTGTTGTTTATATGATTACAGATTATAATCTAGATGTGCTGTGTTTGACTGAAACCTGGCTAAAACCAGACGATTACATAAATTTAAATGAGTCCACCCCCCAATATTACTGTTATAAAAATGAGCCATGTCTGAAAGGAAAAGGGGGAGGTGTTGCTGTAATCTATAGTAATATCTTCAGAATTACTGAAAAGTCTAGTTTCAAATATAATTCAAAAAAATAAAAAATAAAAGTTTAGCTTTTAACACCTTTTACATGACACTGTTTATTTTCATGGCCATAGGTAAAAAAAAAAAAATCTACTACACTATTTCAGTCAAAAATAATTTCGGTCGTCCTGATGTTCTCTTGTATATGTGGGGTTCTAGGTCTTTATTTGACACTGACACGTACGTGCCAGCTTTGCAGATCATGCATCTTTTTTTTTTTTTCATGTGCCACTGTTGACAGGCAAGCAGGCCATGGTGCTGAGGGTAATGATTCTGATGCAGTTTTACCAATGTTTGCCTTACGTACATGACCGACTGACCAATGGCGTGTGAGAAGGCGGCACCTAAAGCAATGCAAAAACGGCGACTGTAGAAAGCAAAAGCCGAATCCCGGACATTTTGGGCGATTTAGAAATCCCAGCCAGACGCATTTTTTTAGGTCCAAAAAGAGGACATGTCCGGGAAAAAGAGGATGTACGGTCACGCTATATTAGAGAGAAAATTATAACTATGCAACCGTCTAGTACAGTATTGCATCAGACAGTGCATTGTTACGGTGGCCCAGTAGTGCACAACACAACGAAATTCAAAAATCAAACATAAGTTCACAACACAACGGAAACAAGCCACAACACAATGCAAACAAGCCGCAACACAACAGAAACAAGCCACAACACAACGCAAACAAGCCGCAACACAACAGAAACAAGCCACAACACAACGCAAACAAGCCGCAACACAACAGAAACAAGCCACAACACAACGCAAACAAGCTGCAACACAACGGAAACAAGCCACAACACAACGCAAACAAGCCGCAACACAACGGAAACAAGCCACAACACAACGAAATAGCCACAACACAACGAAAATGATCCCAACCACTAGGGGGCAGTGTCGGCACTGAAAGGCCGATATTTCCTCAGGAGTCGAATTGGGACATGACAAGAGATTATCTGTGTAAGTGATGGGATCTTAATATGTGTAATTGATTTTAAAATTAACAAAATATTTGAACTGAACGTTTTGATATCCTGATAATCTTAAAGTATCGATTCATGAAATGAGCAGAATATAGATAAACTAATTTAGATAATTTAGCTCTGCTTTTGTTTCATGAACACCCTCTGATAGTTAGCTGAAATGTTATCATTTCAACCATTGTCTTCCTAGGCTGGCATGTTTTGTCCATTTTGTGGAAACGATCTGAGAACTATTACAGCCTTTTGCAGCTCGTGTGGCTCTAATGTCCAGTTTTTGTCTAAAGAAGTTGAACGTGGTATGTATGCATTAAGTCTGCCTTAGAACCTTAAAGGTATAGCGGAGGATTTTCCCGAATTTTAGAAAAGAACCGCTCTCTCCACTTTTTGAAAAAATGCACATGCGCAACACTCTACCTGCTCCCGAGAGGGAACGCCTATTAAAAGTGTGCACGAGCCTAGTTCTCCTCGTGCACGATACAAGCCTACTTTCCTTTACCTGTCGAGTAGAAACTTCGCGACTGAGGCATCAGTGGGAAGCCCAACCTGTGCTTTTAGCACACGCCAGCGTGTGAATTATTCTCCCAAAAACACTCTGGTCTTGTTTCTTTCTTCAGAGGCCTTTCTGTTCTTGTCACACAATTCGTAGACCATTTTTCTCTTGCGACCCTCAGACATTTTGAAAAAACCCGGTGAGAAGGGCGAGCTTCAATGAATGGCTGAATCCGTAGCTCACCACACATATACACCTGAAAGTGCGCATGCGCAGAAAGCGAAAACTACCTAGGGACGAGCACGTACGACGGCCTTACGTAAACATATCACCAGAATGATTGACAACTAGGAGGACCAATAGTCTTGATGATCCACCCGGAAAAAGAAAATCCTCTGCATTACCTTTAAGTGTAAGTCTAAACCTTAGGTTACTGTTATTTGAGCACACTGTTTAAGTTTATTAAAGGGATAGTTCACTTTAAAATTTAATTTTGGTATGTTTTAGCTTACCTCAAGGGCATCCAAGATGTAGGTGTCTTTGTTTTCGCAGTAGTTTCAATTTTGATATTTTTAGGTCAAACCGTTCTTGTCTGTCAGTCATATAATGCAGGTCTATGGTCACCACCTCAAAGAGCATGCACAGAGAAGTCCAAATTAAACAATTCCCCATCGTAAGTACACATTGATGGCCTAAGACACGAAACGAGCGGTTTGTGTGAGAAAATGAACAGTATTTATATCGTTTTTACCTCTACACAGCCACGTCCAAGTGATCTGCTTGCGCAGACTAAGCCAGAACGCGCGCACACGTCACACACCAGGAAGCGCGCGCACCCTCAGATCACTTGGACGTGGTTGTGTACAAGAGGTAAAAACAGTATATAAATACTGTTCGTTTTCTCACACAAACCGCTCGTTTCGTGTCTTAGGCCGGTAAACACATTTTTATTTATCGTATTGATCAGTAATAGATATTTATTTGTTCATGTTTATTTCCCATATTTTTACTTTCAGATTACAGTCGTCATCATCAAACAATCACTTAAACTAACGACTTTTGCGCACACACCAGAGGCTAAGGCAACTGAACATAAGGAACACGTTTATTTGCTATCAGTTTCTGATGCAGAAAAGTTAGTTCACGCATTCATGACCTCGAGACTGGATTACTGTAATGCTTTATTAGCTGGTTGTCCTGCATCCTCAATAAACAAGCTACAGTTAGTCCAAAATGCCGCCGCTAGAGTTCTTACAAGATCAAGAAAATATGATAATATAACACCGATTTTATCATCACTGCATTGGTTACCTATAAAGTTCCGTATTAATTACAAGGTATTGCTACTGACTTATAAAGCCCTAAACGGCTTAGCTCCAGTCTATTTAACGGATCTCCTATCACCCTATAATCCATTGCGCTCTTTAAGATCACTAAATTCAAGGCTTTTGGTCATACCTAGGATATCCAGAACCACCAAAGGAGGGAGAGCATTTTCACATTTGGCTCCAAAACTCTGGAATAGTCTTCCTGATACTGTTCGTTGCTCAGACTCGCTCTCCCAGTTTAAAACTAGATTAAAGTCGCATCTCTTCGGCCAGGCATTCATATAATCCCACAGTTCAAACTACAATCCGGCCTCTAGCTCATAAATGCCAGAGGAGAACTGGCCCCCGACTGAGCCTGGGTTCTCCCAAGGTTTTTTTTTTTTTTCTCCATTAGGTCACCTGATGGAGTTTTAGGACACCATTAGGTCACTTGATGGAGTTTTTCGGTTCCTTGCCACTGTTGCCTTTGGCTTGCTCAGTTGGGGATATTTTGGGGATATTTAATTTAATTTTATCAATCAATAAATTCCTCTTGAAACAAACTTTGTTGTATTATTTTAATTTAATACTGTGAAGCTGCTTTGATACAATCTGTATTGTGAAAAGCGCTATACAAATAAACTTGACTTGACTTGACTTATTTAACATTTATTATTTCACATTTAGAACAGAAATGGAATGATGTCTGAAAAAAAAAAGTGCTGGCAAAATGAAATATAGGCTAGGCTATGGTTTACATCCCAGCCTTCATATTTTTTGCTAGAAAAACTAGCATGTTCACTTTGTCAGGTTTAAGGGAGGCCCTGGAAGACGTAACTACGTTACCTGCAGCACTGAACACACGTTCTGAGGGAATGCTTGTAGCGCAAATGGTCATATATTTTCTGGCTACTTTTGAAAGCAGAGGGAATCGGACACGATTGTCCCGCCACCAGACAAGAGGGTCTGCGTGGGAATCCAGGGCTTCCTCCTGCAAATACCTTCTGATCTCTGTGTCTACACGAATTCTCTTGGCGGTCAGAGTAGATGTTTTTTCTTTTCTTTTCCCAAGTAAGTCAGCCAGATTCGGTTTTCTGGGAGGGTTGGGTGCACTTGCTCCCTCTCCATCGCCGTCATCACGCTGCTCTTCGGGCACATCCATCATCTCCTCCATGAGCTCATCCTTCACCTCGTCAGCAATGTCAATGTCCTTATACCTAGGGTCGACAAACGCGGTCTTTGCCAATAGCTGTTGAGTTGAGGGTGCACTGTATTTTTCCCTCAAAATGGCAGACATTTTTTCTTTCAGGTTGCGCCGCGCGCCAATTGGGTGTCCTCCTCAGCTGGGAGCAGCAGATCCTCGGTGACTAGCTGCAGCACCGGTTTCAAAGAGGATGCAGTCACTGCTCGCTCAGACATCCGTGAAATCGGCAACATTTTTCAGGGCTGCATTCACCAATTCCATGACCTCCATGTCCTGTCACGCCGGAATTAGGTGTTGAGTGCGCCGGTCATCCAAAACCCTCCGAATGGCAGGGCCTTGCTCAAGAATGCGCGCAATTATTTTTTGCTTCGTTCCCCACCTGGTGGGGCAATCCTGTGAACAAATTAAAACACATTTAGGATAGACTTTGCTTTAACATTATTTAAATTTACATATTTTTATATTACTTATATATAATATAATATAATATAATATAATATGATATATGATTTATATTTAATATGATATATATTTGTATATTTTATATTACATATTTTTACATGTTTATATTAATTTACATATCTCGTGTGCGCTTTTGTCTCAGTGGTTAATGAAGGCTATTTAATTTAACAGTGTCGTCGCTGCTCACACTACCGTGATTGTACATTACTTATATAATATATAATACAAATATTATTTAGATTTAGATTTTTATATTTTATAACATATTTACATATTTATATTAATTTATATTAATTTACATAGCCTATCTCATGTGCGCTTTTGTCTCAGTGGTTCAAGGCTATTTAACGAAGGCTATTTAATTTAACAAAGTGTCGCTGCTCAAAATACCGTGATTGTTTTTTACTTATATATAAATATTATTTATATTTATATTATATATTTTTACATATTTATATTAATTTATATATCTCGTGTGCGCTTTGGTCTCAGTGTGGTTCAAAGCTATTTAACGAATGCTATTTAATTTAACAAAGTGTCGCACACTACCGTGATTGTAAGCCTGCCAGACAGATATCTTTTTCGATAGCCTTTTAATGAAATTGGAATTTCAGAATCACATACTTAAATGTTTAATTGCCTACAATAGATTATTTATTGATTATATTGAATTAAATCTCGCAGGCCCAGCATATTTGTAGTCAATCTTTCCAAAAACAGAGTTGGAAGAGAGTTAAAACTTACCAGTACTAAGGAGTGCTGAGGCAGGTCCAGCTCAGTTTGTTCTTTCTGAAGCCGTTGTTTCTTTTGCCAGCTATGGGAGAAACTGGTCACCAGCGTTCGACACAAACCCATGGCCCGGGCAGTGCGTTCTTTTTCTGCTTTCATGGAGTTGGTGACGGCTAAATGGAGGTTGTGGCCGAAGCATGGTAGCCATCCCCATCCAAGTTTCCTCACCGCAGCCACAATGTTTTCTCCGTTATCACTAGTGACACAAGCCAACCTCTTCTCATCCAGAGAGCGGATCGCAGAGCCTCGGACAGGTTATCACTTGTGTGACTTTCTGGCATGAAGGAGGTCTACAAACACTTTGACTTCAGCTCCCAGTTGGTGTTCAGGTAATGAATTGTCACGCTCATATAGGGCATCATATTAACGCTTGACCACATATCTGTTGTGAGAGAAAAATGGTCAGCGTCCTTTAACTCGTGAGTCAAACTGTCCTTCATTTTCACATACTGTATATGGTAACAATAATGTTTCATAGTTTGGAGCGGCTCGATCGCTTCAGTAAATAACGTGATGTGCGTTTGAAAAGCAAAACGCACCAAACATTAGGCTTCATGTTTTTACTCCAATCTCATTTAATAACGTCATAACGAATGGAAACATTTGAAGTGACATATGATAATCAATATATTTTTCTCTAGTGTAGTGTTACTGAAGCTACATGACCTGACACACAAGGCCTACATCATACAAAAGATGACCTCAAAGAAAGGTTTGAAAACATCTACCAGCCCAGACACAAGCCTTGCACTGGAAGACACCCAGTGGCTTGACAACACCACAGTCCTCGGCACCAATCAGTTACATTGACATTGAATTTGTAATATAAAATGCTTTGGATTAAAGCATCTGCCAAATGTATAAATGTAAAATTGGTTGCACTCTGACAGAACCTATGAGTAAGTAATTATTAACAGAGATAAAAACTTTATCATGTGCATAAGTTCACTTTCCAAAAATCTAGGCCATAATTTTACATGACAAGTTGTAAATCAGGTTAATAATTACATTTGAAGTTTTTATACATGTCATTACATTTAAGTTGACAAGTTTTGTGCATTTATTCAGTATTACATCTGTTGACAAAGGATGTTGTTGCATGTGGAGGAAAAATACATTTTGTGGATTCATCACAAGTTGAGATCTATCAGCAACATTTGTGGCATGATATCAATCACCACAGAAATAACCGTCAACTCGTTCTTAAGTAAAAAAAAAAATCTGTCAGGCACAATGGAAATAAATGGTCCAAGCAGTAAATGTTAAAATACATGCTCTTTTAATAGTACAGACACTAATATATGTAAACATCACTTACTAATTTTGTCTGTGTAAATTTACTTCCAATGTTTCCTCTTTTTAATGTCATAGCATAAAGCTGGTAAACCTGGTAACTGCTGTAAGATATGCACAAGGATACCGGAGAGACATGTGACCATCTATAGCAGAGGTCAGAAATGTATCAGAGGTCGGGATAATCACTGGCACGTGACAATAGCTAATGTATTTCATTTAAATAGTCACTCAAACTTGCAAAAAACTCGTTCTTAAGTAAAAAAAAAAATCTCAAGCAGTAAATGTTAAAATACACACTCTTTTAATAGTACAGACACTAATATATGTAAACATCACTTACTAATTTTGTCTGTGTAAATTAATAACCAATGTTTCTGTGCAAAATTCCCCGCCTCACGCATGCGCGAGTCGGAACTTGTTCAGAATTGCCTGATGTATGCGCAGAAAGTTTCATTTGGCAGCATCCAGTACATCCAGTTTCCTGGCATTGTTTATTTTTTTTTCTAAAAGTATTTTTCCTTGTGTGGTATTGCTGTGCGTTCATAACTATGAAAGTAAAAATATTTTATGTCATTGTAGATGTTTTTCATAGAGTGTTAGAGCGTGATTCAGTTTATTTTACCTCAGAAATATTATTGTCAATATACATAGCTACAATCGAGCACAGTGCATGCACGAGTCATCCTGATGTATTTTGTCAACGACGTTTATTCATTTGGGAAAGGTCATATGTTCATTCCGATGCCATACCGGCATATTAGTAATGTGATAAAGAGCGCACGGGAGTACACTAGAGCAGTGCACACACTTTTGTAAGGGACTGTTCGTTTTTTATTTAAGGGGCCACCGGAGGAGTTTTGAGATCTGTTGTCAAAAAAGACATGACCCTCCCTTAGCCAGCAATACATTTTTCTATGATCCTCCAAAATGATTGTGAAAAAAGGCATGACCCTCCCCGATAATTTATTGATTAGCCTACTTCTGTAGGCTACTGGTTTGCGCTTGGCAAAGATGATAGCCATTGTTTGTTTGTTTTTAAACCATAAACTCTTGCTTTCTCATCTTACTAGGGCTGTAACGATAGACCAAACCTACGATTCGTTTCGTATCATGATTTTTGGATTTTAGATTTGAAAAAAAAAAAAATCATGTTTTCGGTGCTGATGCGGTGTGACTCGTTCGACATGTGGGTGGCGCTGCCAACAAAGCATCTAAAAGCTGTCACAAAGAACCGGCAAAAGTAGGCTAATGATAGGGGAGCGCGGGGCACAACCGTACGCGGGACTAGTTGTAACACGCTTGTTTAAATACTTCCCCACATGCTTGGATGACGAAACTTTGTGTATTTACTAGTTTCCATATCAACACTATATAGAAAAAAAAATTCCGCCCAAATTTTTTTTTTTTTTTTGGAAGAGACATTTATTAAACCATAGCAAAAGTACATTTCTTACTTAAGTTAATTTTTCATCTCTATTTTTTTGTGTTTATTTAAAATAAGACAAATCTGATATTATTTTAATCTCCAAGATGTTATTTAACAGTTGAGATAGTTCTTTAATGCTTCGCTAACTAGCAGAAGACACTAGCTGGGTTTAAACCCCAGTTGTGCAGGCGGGGGCATGTTGTAACACTGCGTTACAATGAGCCCCTATTAGAAATATGCTATTATATTCTATACTTTTAATAATTTTATTGAGAAAACATGAGAAAAAGGTTTATAAAGACTGAGAGTCAATGTTCAGAAATTACAAATTATTTATTTGTTTTGAACTATGTTGTACAGCTGTGTTTTCATGTGTTCGTAGTCAAAACTCAAAATGAGTTTATATTTAATTATTAAAAATTGCCATTATTTTATATGAAAAAGTTTTTTAATTGTATTTTATTCAGAAAATATTTTAGTTTGTTTTGTATATATTTTTTATTAGATCAGATAACATTTTAAGCTGTCATATGTTATGTTACAATGTGCCCCACACATGTTACAATGTACCCCACCTATGGGGAATGTTGTCACATTTCACTTCCATTCTTTCGGGGTATATCAAGAAAAAAAGTATATACTGTATTAATAAAACAAAACCACATAATTGTACTAGACATGTGGGAAATTAATGTGGGAAAAAAATAAATACTCTGAACCATAAGTAGATTTACACAAAAAAAGCGTTACTTTGTGCCCCGCTTTCGTAAAATATAGCAAGGATACATTTTAATTGTTTATTAATAAACAAGTGTTTTCTGTGTCGACTGCAAAGATGAAGTTGTCGATGCGTCGTGATCTTCTCAGAACGTGCCAGAGAGAAATGCACATTTCATAAGCAGAAAGCAGTCTGTTTTCCTTCATTTTGAATTGTTCTGTTTAAAAGTAGACATTTCAAGCTTTCTATATATTTCTCAGGTCTGTGAGGCAAGTAGCAAATAGCCTACATACGCTGAGTTTCGGTTCATTTATGAGACAAGTCCAGTTCACTCGCCCGTGCCTCCTGTCATTATCGTTTTTCTACTATATTTACTTCTTAAAATCCAGATGAAACATTGATTAAAATTAAGATACAATTAATAAAAAAACGAAATTCACTTTAAAGAAAGGCTTTGTGCTTTCTGTTTGAGGTCTCTGTGAAATTTTTAAAGTCGCTTTCAGAGCAGTCATGTCCGTAATGGAGAACTGTCACGCCCGTAACATTTTTTTTATTTTTTTTCACATTTAATGCGAACATGAAAAATAAAATAAAAATAATATGTTATGTTCTGTGGAGGCCGATCTTTATTCATCCGGTGGGTATATATCTTTTGGTTTGCACAGTGTAATTGATAGAATTACTAAAAAATATTTTGCCACCTAAAAGTTAAAGATTTTTTGTGTCACGTCACGTGTATTTCCCTCATATTAAATATAAAACGCATGTGTAGACTGATATTTTTCTAATGTCTTGACTCCTTTCAGACGTTTCAAAATATTGGTATTAAATGCATTTTCTGAGAATTTATATTTCAAGTTTTGACTGCAAATGTCACGTCTATAACACTGGAATCGCCCAATTTTAACGAATTTATCCTCAACTAGTTTTTGTGGTGTAGGTCTACGTATTTTATTATGTTAACTTAAATAATACTAATAGTAATTTAAAGATGTGGTAGCCCTACATCTTACACATCGTGGAAACAAAATAAGAATGGAAACTAAAATATGGTAGTATCGCGCTACAGCGCACATTCTATCAGTTGCAGATCTGGGGCCGTATTCACAAAGCATTTTATCTTACCACTAGGAGTACTCCTAAATCGCACTAAAAGATTTTAGCTAGGAGTTTTCTCTTAAAAGTTATTCACAACACCTTTCAGACCTACTCTTAGTAAAGAAAAATGAAAACTCCTAAACTAAGAGTGAGTCTTCGTTGCTATGGATGACGTCATTACTCATGCACGAGCTTGACTGAAGTGACCACCTTGATTGGCTGATGATTGTAACGCGGGAATGATTCCAAACACCTCTCCTACGATGATGAGTGACAGGTCTGAGAATGCGTGCGCTACACAAGTAGTGCGAAGGACGGAAGATGATGAATAACTGAATAAATAGCCTAAATGAATAAAGAGTAAGGCAAAACAAATATATAGTAGCCTAATGAAACATATGGATTGATGCAATATCTTTGCAACATTATTGAATTAATCTGTCTCTATATGCCTCTGCCTACGTTTGCAAAGAGAAGAACATTTTTGATTCACAATGAAACGTTACAATTAGTTTACATGCAATGAGTAGCCTAGTTTTGGTTGTTGTTGGTGGCGTTATTGCATCCAATGCAAAATTGTTCCCTCGCGATTGGAAGCTCCTGTAGCCGCCGCATACGCATTTCAAAACATCGCAACATGAAATGCCACAAAAAGCGGTTTGTGAAGGTCTTAGTGAGTTAGGAGTCCTCTCGACTTCTTTTAAGCTGTCCCAGGCTTAGGTGTTACTTTTAGGGCTAAAATGCTTCGTGAATTACTCTAGTCAAAAAAAAATAGGAGTCCTAAAGTTACGAGTGACACGCCCATTATTTTTAGGAGTTGCTCCTAAATTCGCCAGTTAGGAGCTACTTTTAGCCTTAAAATTCTTTGTGAATACGGCCCCTGGGCCTCAGTCCCAATACTGTAAAACTCGACGTACGTTCACATCACTCACAGGACACTGTGCACTTATTCGCAATCACAAAAGTTCATTATTTGCTCGTGCTTTAAAGCTTTGCCAGGTAAACATTTCTTTGGCATTCTGTTCTGACATGATGCACTTTTTCTAAGCGCGAACTGAAGTGCGCGCGCACTGTCAAACATCGCCAAACTGGATTTTTGTTGGGTCAGACCCATCTGATATCGAAGGGGGGCTGATAACGCGAGATCAACATGGAGCTAAATGGAAAAAAATAGCACCAAACAAGCGACTTTGAAATGTTGCTGTTTTCATGTGTATAAAAGTTGGGTGACCCTCCCCTAGACTAAAAAAAGTTGGATGACCCTCCCCTCAACAAAGAATAAAAAGACATGACCCTCCCCTATTTTCCTCCGGTGGCCCCTTCCATAAATACCGAACGGTCCCTAATCGGACTTGTTAGCTGCAGCGGCAGCCCGATCTGTTTAATGTAGCTGCATTTAGAGTATATTGCAATAAGCTCTGGTTTGCTGTTACTTCATATAACTTTAACTTATCTGTGTATATTCTGTCATGTCATATTATCATTTATATTTATCATCCTTATTTTGTTCTCTCACAGAAACCACTTTTATAAGTATATCCACACAAAACCTGCAATTGTATGACCTAATAAACATTAGAGCTGGACAAGTTAACTCTGGAGTAGCTGCAGTTCTTTCTAACAGAAGAATTAGGTCAGTTGAGTTCCAACCATCCCACTGAGCGCAGAATATCCCACAGTTTCCTCTTTTTATGTCATTACATAACGCTGCTAATCCTGCTACTGCTGTAAGATATGCATATGGATACTAGAGAGTCATGTGATCATCTAGTTCAGAGGTCAGAAATATATCAGAGGTCGAGATAATCACTGGCACGTGACAATAGCTAATGTATTTAATTTAAATAAAGTCACTCAAACTTGCATCTGGACGTACATTTTGAGGTAATCATTCCTCACAGTCACACAGCCTGTTTTATTAAGCCTGTCCAATAAATACTACTAAAGTGTGAGATCTGACAATCTATTCACACGACCGGAGGTTTCTGTGATTTTCCCTTTGTGTGCCATAATGATCCCGACCTCTGATCTATATAATTGTGTTATTTTTTGAAAGGGAGAGAGATGAATCAGAGTTATTTTCTGTTGTGATCAACATAGTGCCGCAAATGTTGTGAATCCGGAACATCCGGATTATGATTAACAATTAACTTGAACTACTTATTTATCTGAAGTGATATAGATAAAGTACAAAAGACTGTAAATCAGGACACTATAAAAGGAACACAAGAGGCTGTGAGGATGACAGAGCAAGAGCTGGAAACAAACATCAGTGAAGAATGAAGGGTTTAGTATGTTTACTGCTGCTGTTGGAAACCTTTGTGTGTGTCGTACAGCATCAGGTAGATGGAGGACTCAATGAGAATGAGATCAGTCAACAGCTCAGATCTGAGGACGGAAGACAGAATCCACCTCAAACAGACACTTTGAGAGATGAAGCTTCAACTGACAGCCAACAAAACTGCCATCTGTGCTTCACTGACATCCATGCAGCGCTGAGAGAACTGACCGCCATCGTTACAGAGCAGAAAGTGAACATCAGAGAACTGACCGCCACAGTTACAGAGCAGAAAGCAAACATCAGAGAACTGACCGCCACCGTTACAGAGCAGAAAGTGAACATCAGAGAACTGACCGCCACCGTTACAGAGCAGAAAACCATCAACAGAGAACTGACCACCACCGTTACAGAGCAGAAAGTGAACATCAGAGAACTGACCGCCACCGTTACAGAGCAGAAAACCATCAACAGAGAACTGACCGCCACCGTTACAGAGCAGAAAGTGAACATCAGAGAACTGACCGCCACAGTTACAGAGCAGAAAGTGAACATCAGAGAACTGACCGCCACCGTTACAGAGCAGAAAACAAACATCAGAGCTTTAGAGACGCGACTGAGTGAACAACAGACGCTTATCCTGGAAGAGCTGAACAAGAAAAATGATGGTACCTCACCAAAACATTCACTCTTTTTTCAATGATCCTCAAAGTAAAACACCAATGCAATACATTGCATAGTGTAAATGTTAGTGTAAAGTTGAGTGTATACTGTGTAAATTGTGTTATCTATTACAATAAACAGTGTAAATGTCATTTAACAGAATCATTATTCCTTCACAGAAATATCAAATCTTACTCTGGGTCAAGTGGAGTTGAGAAAGGAAAATAGAGGTGAAAGTGTGCTTGAATGATGTTAAATTCAGTGTATATATTCTCAGTGTAATACAGTAATATATCACAATATTGCTTATGTTTTTCAACAACAGACAGAGAAATAGCTTTTTCAGCTTCATTGATGCAATCTGGCGGTGGACATATTGGTCCTTTTACCACTCAAATCACACTAACCTACAGGAACGTCTTCACAAACATAGGGAACGCCTACAACCCAATTACAGGTAATGATCAATGAAATGAGTCATAAAACTCAGTTTATAGTAATGAAAACCCTTCTGCTCCATTCAGACCTCTCTGCAGTTGTATAATGTGTATTAGAGAATTAAATGATCTGCCGTCTTTCAAATTATTACACAGTGTGTTTGCTGATTAAGTGATCATACAGGAAACATCTGATTCTGTATCTCTTGTTATTTGATTTAGGTGTTTTCACAGCCCCACTGAAAGGAGCGTACATGTTCAGAATCTCTGTATTTGGTGTTGGTGGTGGAACTGCAGCAACTGCATCCATTGTTAAGAATGGAGAGCATGTGGTTGTAGCACATGATGTTCAGGCTCAGGATCGGTTAAACTCCTCTAATGGAGTTGTGTTGATCCTGGAGGTTGGAGATGTTGTCTATGTGAGACTTGGGTCTGGCGCGTGGATATATGATGACCAGAGTAACCACAGCACTTTCAGTGGTTTCCTACTGTTTCCCTTAAGATAACAGGAGCTTTGCAGAATATGATTCCACTAATACTGAACTTTCAGTGTATGATTTAATTGAAATCATGAAGTATCTTTGACATATGAATCTGTATTAATGAGAACTAATGTGTGTTTGAAATTTGCAATAGATTAATGAATAAAAGTCTGAGATGTCTATAAATATAACTTTGTATAAAGAGTTTCAGCACTGAGACAGGACCCATGAATATCACGTGACTCAAAAGTGTTTTTGATAAAGTATTAAATCTAGAATGTTAAATAATATCTTTTTAAGTGTAGTTTGTAACTGATCCTTGATCTGTATCTCTCCATCCTACATAAATAAACAAGAGAATAAAGAGACATTGTGGCGTTTTCTTTTCCTCATATTTGTGTGGCAAAGGAGGTGGTGTTATAAAGGGTTAAAGGGACAATGTGTAGCTTTTTAGGTATTTTATTATCTAAAATCTATATTTTTATTCATAAATATGCCCTCAATGGTGTACAAATACCTATGCCAATGTTCAGACTAATCCTCGTAAACGAAGAATTTATTATCTTTATATACATGGGACGGGTAAGTTCATGGAGGCTTCCATGTAGTTCCGCCATCTTGAAAAACTATAATAGCAGAGAGGGACAAAAAGTACTAGGCCAACGCGTTTCCACAACGCGTTTCGTTCAGAGCCAGCGTCACGTGACTGAAGCCAGCAGAAGCGGAGGCGCAGAGCAGTGAGAGGCGCTTGTCACTGCCCCGGCAAGTTTAAAAGGCTGCACTGCACGGTTATTTATACACCGTTCATTCATACATACATATGAGTCACAGGATAAGGAGTCCTCGTCGTCGAAAAAGTCCAAAATAGATCGTAAAAGGAAACGTGACCGGAGATTTCAAAAACAAGGGTTACTGTCAGGATAGCTAATGCAGGAGAAAGCTTTCAAAAGAGACCCTGAAGTTGCCTGCTTTCTTCTCGACAGGTAAGTCAATGTTACGGTCTTAATTACAAGCTTTTTTTTCATTGCTTGGTTGTGTACTTTATTATATAGACAGTAGAACATTTATAGTTAAAAGTTAAACAGGCTCTTTGATGAATAGCAGCTATTGAGTAAAGTAACGTTAGAGAAGGCTCTGATGATGATGATATCTAACAATGCACATACTTCAAAAAATATAACGAGTAAAGAAGGCATTACTACTAATTACCATAGTTAATGTTTTTGACAGTCAGTAGTTCATACTGTAACATTCTTTTTTTCGTTGTTTCAAGTTTCAGTTTGTTTTAAATAACAAACATGTTCACCCGAAGAAAAACTCGAAGTGCTATTATAAGACATTCTGTCATAGCTTTTTGGTACATAACGGCTACCGTAGATGCAACGCGCATTTGAAAAAGTGAGGCGCTGGAGAGCATTATTCGTTTGAATGCAAAATACAATTTCACCACTAGATGGGAGAAATTCCTACACAATGTCCCTTTAAAGAGATTTGGTACTCTATTATACTGATTCCAAAAGGAACGACTTCGCCACCCAGGATTAACTACCTGGGAAAGACCCAAGGGCCCACAGGTTCGATTTTTCACAAGATGACCCAGAGAAGTGGATACTTGTTATAAAAGGTATAAATCTTTATTAAACAGTCAAATCGTTAAAATGTCTCATTCACTAGAGGAATCATAAAAAGGATCAGCCACAAGAAGCAACTAGCACTGTGAAATAAGTTTATCAAACACAAAAGAAAGAGACAAACAAACAAACAAAGAGCTGTGGCTTACCAATAAGGAGTCAGGCAGGCTAGATGCCGGGCTTCAATAATCCCTGTAATTATAGATACCCACATGTGCACCAAACCACACTTACACACTAAAGAAATTCACTGCAAAATCTACACCACTTTGGTGAGAGGGGAGCTACTGCCACACAGGAACAGCCAGCCTGCCTTCTCCAGGCCCCCAGCTCCAACAAAAAGAACAGAGAAAAAAAAGCAAGATTAGGGAAATTCAACATAAAAAAAAAAAATATAAACAAACCAATACAAAAGCAAAAACACTTTTCTTCCAACTGCAACAGAACCAAACCACAGGTAACAAACAGCTTACCTGTTGTTTTACAACAACACAAGGTCAAGAAAGCTAGACAGATTTGTTGAATGCAAAACCATAAAATGCAAACCAAAACTAATGAATGGCAAACAAATAAAGGCAAAACAAAACTAGTAAATGCAAAGCAAATAAAGGCAAAACAAAACTAGTAAATGCAACAAGTTATCAAATGCAAAGATTATGGAATGCAACACAAAGGTAGTGAATGCAATGGCAAAACAGAATTAAAGCAAAACAATACTAAAGCAAACCAATTAAAGTAAAACAGCAGTGTTGGAACTGCAAGCCATGCTGTAGACCATGCTATAAGCCATGCAAAGCTGGACGCCACAGAAATGTTACGTGCCCAGAGTGGTTTACAGTAAATACCAAGCAATGCAGACCACGGCATCTATCCAGCAGCCAAACCTTTATGGATCACATGCAGACGGCAGCAGTCGCTCAAAGAGGCACCAAAGTACATATAGCCCGCAATTCTCCGATGCAGAGAACGCCACGGCAATGAATGGCGATCGATCACATATGGGTGCAGCAAAACAGCCAAACAAATGCCAGCTTCACGAAGGGGCCCTCATGCAAAGCGGCGAGACTCCGGAAATGCGATCAGCTGAGTAAGACGCAACACCCATTTACCTTCCATCAAGCCTTTATATACGCTTCCCAGACCAGAACTCACTGGCTGCATCCGAAACCGCATACTCACTGAGTAGGTACTTAATTTAAAAAAGTACTTAATTTAAAAAAGTACTTACTTACCGAACGCTAAAAGAGTAGGTTCTTTATAGCCTGATCTCGTTAAGTATGAATGCGAGCCGTACATCATCCGCCATGTTGACGTATCATGTGACCTACAACGTTATCACAAGCGCAACAACTTAAAGATATGAGCGACAGGTTTAATTCATCTATCTGTAAATATCTTGATATTGATGAAACTTGCTCATTTTGTGGTCTTGAAGAAACAGCTTTTGATTGTAGTATAACCAATAAATTATGGGTTGATTGAAGGTCTTATATTTTTAACCCACTAATGTGGCCCACAGTTTTATCCTAAAAGTCGACATGAAATCAAAATTTACCCTATTTACTTTGTTAGTGCATATGTGACCCGTCACGGAAACCAGGGACACAAGTCGGCAGCACAACTTTCGAGCAAAATGAGAAAGAAGCGGTTTTTTTTCAAAATTGGTGATTTTCGTTTTTTGCAGAATCTGTTAGTTGAGATCACGAAGAAGCCTCTCCATGTTTGAGATAGCAGTATTGGTATATTTAAAAGCGTACATTTTGATGTTGAAATCGGCTTGTTTTTCGGAGATTCTAGCACGCAGTAGGGGCGTGTCATTGTCGGTGTGTATTTCCATACTGAATAAGCCGGCGTGGCTACTTATTATGCAGCGCTCTGGCCGGCTCTATCTGATTTCAAAATTCAATGAAGATGGACGCCAATAACATTACGATGTCCAGCAATCGATTTAAATAGTAGGTTACATGGGGTTTAATTTGTCGTTTAATGAGATGTAGCCTAATACATGTTGTCAGTGCCAATATATACATCCGCCAATACAATTAACGTGTATATCAATGGTACAGTGGTAGAGCTCTCGCCAGCCGTGTCAGAGGTTGAGAGTTCGAATCTGCCCTTGTATAGGTTTTTTTTTTTTCTCGTATAGTTTTTTTTTCTCTCATCAAAACGATTATGTTCATCAGTGGTTGTATATCAAGCAGGGACACGCAAACGTTTGAATTATTTTGTTATTTCAACAGAACGAATAGAGAGTATCCGCAACGCAACGGATTGAAGCGCGTGTCGAGTGAAGACAGTGCGATGTGTGTGCGAGCCACACGAGTAAACACGTGTATCTGCGCCACTGATCGCAGCGGCAACGAGCACTTTGATCACTTGATTTAAAAAAACACATTTCAGCGCTAGTATCTTATTTAGAAAAAGAACGAAATGAATGCTCTGCCAGTTAACTGGAGATGTTTTATTTAGAGAATTTGTAGAATTGGTACATTCAGGGGGGAGGGGGAGACGGGGGAGCTTTACAGGGGGTATGACTTATCTAAATGAGATGTAAATGAGCCCTATTGTCATTCCCAGAAGGGTGAGAACTCACCAATCTTTAGAAGCAGATTTCTACCATTTCAGTTTTTTTGAGTGCCTACCTTCAAATGGCCACAACTTCTCCAAATATTATCAGATTTCCATGTGTTACACATCGTTGGAAAGCTTGAATGCTACACTTTCAGAATATGTGAATAACTCAAAATGCCCCAGAACCGACTTGTGTCCCTACTTTCCGTGACTGGTCACATATTACTAGTCTTGTGGTGAACAATTAATCCGTGCAAGTTAATTGTCACGGTGTGACAAAAATCAGAATGGGACTAAGGGCGTTTTTCCACTGAGTTCGTTTGCTGCGGTCCGAACCCGAGTGCGCTAGTTCCCGGCGCCCCCCGCAGCGTTGGTCTGGTTTCACACTCAATTAGTTGTATCGAACCCAGGTGCGTTTGCAGTGATCTTACGTCATCGCAAACGCACACGGAAAACGCATGGAGAATACAACTCGACTGAGCATAGCTGTAATTTGTCTGTTGTTTTGGTGCTATTATGCACAACATAGTGAGAGACAACTACGTTTATGTTCATTACATGGTGTAATTCAGCACATATCCAGGGGACGCCGTGTTTCTGCTGCTCGCAGAAGATTTTTTTTTATGTACATGGTTTGTTTTATGTATGGTTATTGTATGGTTTGTTCTTCCCAGATTTGAATTAGGTACCTCACCTCTTCAGTGTTCCACAACGTTCCCCTGCCACTCATGGTTGTCGTGTGTGAGGAAACAATGATATCGACAGTGATACGCATGCGCGGGATACTATACTTCCTGAACAAGCGCGCACCCGAGTCCGTGTTGCTTGCACATTAACGCGAACCGCGCCACGGTTCGGGAGCAACCGAGCTCAGACCACCTCCTCCAGGTAGTCCCGGGTTCGGTACTCTAGTGCGCACCCGGGTCCGATGACAGCGTTCACATTAGCGATTTTTCATGCGAACCGTGCCCCGGTCCGCACTAAACTGCCAGTGTGAAAGCGCCCTAAGTTCCTTGCGAATGCAGTGTTATCCAGAGTTCTCTAGTGAACACTCGTCTCTATGCACTGCAAATCTGTTGCCATGACAGCAGGGCCAATCACCCGATTGACAGCAGGTGTGGATTAATTACAGGGAGTGCTGTGAGAGGGACACGCGTCTTGATGGGGCTTTAAAACAGAGAGGAAGCAGACTGTCGGTGTGGTTCTTCTCCCGTGAGATACTGTGTTTTTGTCGATGGGTTGTTCTTTTATTGAGGCTGGGCTGTGAAGTGGGTGAAGATCGAAGTTGAGAAGTAGAGAGAAGAGAGTGAAGTATTTGTCAGTGGAAACCCAAGGAACATCGTCAGCAGTGAGAAAGACGCTAAGTGATGAGTATTGGATTCGTTGTTTATATGCACTAACACTGAAGTGGTGTTGAGAGTTTGGAAAGTGTGTGGCACGAGTGAATTAGTACACCGAGTGAATTGTTGATCTGTCTCCAACTTTTGTCCGCTCCTCGCTGAATGTGACGATTGCTGCACCTGTCTTCTGCTGTCTCTGGAGAGAAGTTGAGCCCTTGCGAGAGATGAGAGTTGATCTGGTGGGAGAAAGACCGGTGGGTGAGTGCTGGCCCGAATGCATGGTGTGCGAGTGGAATGCAGTGCCTGAAGTGACGATTCACACGGTGTGTTATGGAGTGAAGTTTATCGTGTGGAGAAGTAATAGTAGTCTGCTGTGCACTCTCTCCTTACAGTCTTTCACCCGCTGTCTCCAAGGGAGGTTTTGATGTATCGAGTGCTCAACTTACCATTTTGAGACAGCCCGGCTCTGTTAATGTTGAATGTTTCATCTACTGTTGAACTGTTGACCCCTGTTACATTGTTACAGTGTACAGCTGAAGCGGAGTGTCTCGCTTAAAGTGTCCTCTCTGTCTGGTGGTCTCCACACGCTCCTATCGAAAGCCGCTGCCCTGTTCAGAACGAGAGGAGGTATTGCAGCTGAATGTTTCATCTACTGTTAAACCCTGCTACATTGTTACAGTGTACAGCTGAAGCGGAGTGTCTCGCTTAAAGTGTCCTCCCTGTCTGGTGGTCTCCACACGCTCCTATCGAAAGCCGCTGCCCTGTTCAGAACGAGAGGAGGTATTGCAGCTGAATGTTTCATCTACTGTTGAACTGTTAAACCCTGCTACATTGTTACAGTGTACAGCTGAAGCGGAGTGTCTCGCTTAAAGTGTCCTCCCCGCCTGGTGGTCTCCACACGCTCCTATCGAAAGCTGCTGCCTTGTTCAGAACGAGAGGAGGTATTGCAGCCGAATGTTTCGTCTACTGTTGAATGGTTAAATCCTGTTGCATTGTTACAGTGTACAGCTAAAGTGAAGTGTCTTGCTTAAAGTGTCCTCCCCGCTTGGTGGTCTTCACACGCCCCATCGAAAGCTCCCGTCCTATGCAGAAAGAGAGAAGGTATTTCAACTGAATGTTTCATATGCTGTTGAATAGTTAAACCCTGTTACCTGGTCGCAGCGCACAGCCGAAGTGGAGCATCTCGCTCAAAGTGTCCTCCCCGCCTGGTGGTCGCCATATGCCCTATTGAAGGCCTCCGCCCTGTCCAGGAAGAGAGAAGGTATCACTGTTGAGTGCGTGTATACCGTTGAACCATTGAACCCTGTTGTATTGTTGCAGTACACAGTCGAAGGGGAGTGTCTCGCTCAAGGTGTTCGTCCGCCTGGTGGTCCCCACATGCCCCATTGAAGGCCTCCGCCCTGTTTAGAAAGAGAGAAGCCCTCCATGCCTACGTTGTAAGCCGCGGCCCCTGTTGAGAAGGAAAAGGAGTAGCTGCGGCACGAGCCTCGATCGAAGTGTCTTCCTGTTGTCCAGGGTTCCCTCACGTCCCGGCTAAAGGCCCCCGTTCTACTTGGTCTGGCATAAAGGACACCTACCGGGATATACTTACCTGTTTCCTCTTCTGGCCCGGTCCGCTCGCCACCTGTGTCCCTGTGCTTTGTCTGAGGCTGAGGCAACCGCTCTCTGGGTACTTACCTCTGGGGCAGCATCCGGGACTTGTTCCATTCCCGCCCATGAGTACTTACCTGGTTCCAGTCCGAATGGGGTCCGTATAACCACGACTTCCTCTTGAGTCCTGTAAAGAGTACTTACCCAGTGACCTACCTAGACGGTGTGAGTTTCCCTCTGATCCCTCTCCAACGAGTTGCAGGGCCGCCACGATCGTTCTCCCCTCTACGGTCCAGGGGACCATCGAATTCCCTCTGGTGACAAGAAGAAGATTTTAATTAGGATCTTTCAAATTACTGCTCTTAACTTAATAAAGAAACTTGTTATCCTTTTATTCCCTTGTCTGTCTGGTCCTTGACACGTTCCTCGAGGTGGTACCCGGTTTCCAGGGGTGGGTGCAGTCTGGCTCGGCCCACCCCGACCTGTGACATAATACACAGAAAAAAATTGTTTGCCGTGGTAATATTTAATCAAAATCTGACAAGATACTTCCGGTCTGGAATGGCGTGCCCTTTCTGATGACATCAGTTTGACCGCTTGGGTTGAAAACGCTTAACCACTCCCCTCAAACCGTTAGTCTGCTAAGAGCAGAGATGGAGAGGAGGAGCGTTAACCCTCTGGGGACCAAAAACGCGCCCGCGCGTTTTGCCCGTTTTTTTTTTTAGCAATGAAAAATAAACACAAAATGCTCTGTTAATTTTGATCTTTCATTTTCGTGTAATACATCAATCGATCCTGTTCAGTTTCTATTTTTTTTCTGTATACTCACAATACAAATAAAGTGTTTTGCTTTTTGACAAATAAAGAAAAACTAACATGATGCTATTTCTGCCTTCTCTCTGTCAGTAAACTCCCATTTGAAACGCGTTCGAAAATTATCTATAACTCCGCGAAAATTCAGTCAAACAGACCCACGGGCATAAAGCTTGAGATCGCAGCTTTTAAATGAAGTAATTTATATAAAAAACAAATATTATCAGCTTCTGTAATCTGTATAAAAAGAGAGCGACTCCAGTCGAGCTCATTAGGAGCCATTCAAAAGTAATTTGACCACGCCCCGGAGAGCGCGTGCTATTCAAACGCAAATTCTGAGAACCATTTCAGTCTGTGAAACGCCCCCACATCAGCTGTAAACAAAGAGGCATAATATAGCCTACCTTATGGAGAAAATTTTCCGTGCTGATATGAGGAGCAGATCCCGCTGAGGAGTGAGGTAGGCTAAGTTATCCTTTCTCAAGTGTTAATGTGGAATAACGTTATGGAATAACGTTGTAGGCTTATGTAAACAAAAAGATGAATCGCGTTTCTATAATATGAATAGCGTTTCTGTGAGATGAATGAAGGGTACATATTTGTAAAGACTGTTTAGCCTAAATATGAATCGCGCGTCTGTGTGTGAAAGAATAAACTGCTTTTACAGTTACAGTTACTGCGTTACAGTCAGGCGAAATATGAAAGACAACATTTTGTTGACTAGATTTGGGTACAGTTTTTACTGTAGAATATACTGTCACATCAAATAAGCTTTTCTGCTCATATATATAAAATACTATTTTGTCAAAAATAAAGTCATAGACTAAGATGTTCCAATGTTGGCTATATTCAAACTAATGAATACATATGATAAAATGTAGGCCTATAATCTTTTTTTTTTTTTTTTACAAAGAAAGAGTACTTTTTTTGCAGAAATATTGCTGAAATTGTAATTATTGTTGTAATTGTAACCTTTTTAATAAAATAGCAAAACATATTTACAAGATAGATGTAAGCAAAATCTTAAATGGTCAATATAAGTCTTCTTCTAAATATATAGGCTATTTTGTCCTTGCATTGTGGCTCAGTCAGTGTCACACCTGAATGAATGGCTAATTATGCAGAGTCATTATGCAGAGTGGGTGGGACTGGGTAATCTAAGGTGTAAACTACTCCTCCCCCTCGCATATTGGCTTTCCAAGCAAAACCTGTTTTACACCATTTAAATCAATGTATTTTTTTTTTGTGAACGATAAAGCAAGACTATTTTCACATAATTTTGAAGCTAGAACTCCAAGAGAAAACATCCATTAGTCAAAAGTCTTGTGGGCACATATTTTGTATGAGTTTTGTGGTCTTATTTCAGCAACTTTCATTTTTATTTTTTTAAATAACCACGCATAAACATTATTCTCTTAAAAATACAAACATCTACATACATGTTGCTCGCATATTATGGTAGGCCTGTTTGTGCTATATAGAGTGAATTTACACCTTTGCCATTAACATGTTTATAAATAACTGAAAAAAGCACAAATGTCAGAGCATGTCAGAACATCTCAAGGGCCCCAAAAACCGCTTGGTCCCCAGAGGGTTAAAGAAAAACCCTGCCCTCTGTTCAATATTCCTTTTCACTTGGAAATACGTCACAACACTGGAGAAAAGTCGTTTGCAACTTCCGGTTCACGCAGACTTTAAAGATATTTGTTATTACGAAACCCCCAAATCGTCATCTCGTTTTATTCCTCAGGCTTATAAATAACAAACAAAAAATGCATTTTCTTTATGTATTATGATGAATTATTCAGATATTTAACCTCATCATTGTAATTGTCAAGTCACATTTTTCCCCCTGTGTATATAATCTTAATGTGGCAGAGCGGGGACCCTATAGGGTGGAACGGAGCGCTTACTGCACACGCACTCAGCAAACTCAAATTGATACAATTTCCGACTACGCCACCTGGGGAATTTCACCCCAGGAATTAAACAACCTCTAAAGGCACGCACAGGTCCTAATCACCATTGGAGTCAGAGACATAAGTAATCGTACAAAAGTATTTTATTAGCAGTTAAATTACAAAAAACTAGTTACCGCTGCTGTGAGGGTGTTTCTAATTCAGCGTCTATGGGAGTGACGGTAAAAGTTTTTCTCTCTCCAGACTGCCGTTATCAGTCTCTCTCTACTTTTTTCCTCTTTTTGAAAGTCGTGAAAACAGTTTTTCTTTTGATATTTGAGCAAATGGGAACGCAAAAATAGATTTAATGTAGCCTCTCATTCACCGCTATAGAAATGAACCCAACTATGACGACTTCCGCTTCTGAGAAACCTGGATATGTGAAAAGGGTCTATATTGAAATTGTTTTTTTTTTTTATGTTTTTTTTTTTTAACACAAACAATATTTAGAAAACAAACTTTTCAAGGAAAATTGTTGATGGCTCCTTAAAATCCCTTTCAGTCATCTCTTGTACGAAACTATGCTTCACCCAATCCTGGTCACTTTAAGCTGAATTTATTCTAATGTTACAGGGAGCTTGGTACACACCTGGACGAAAACACAGGCCTGCTACAGGTTTCCGGTGTTGTGCCGAATTTCGACTCCCTGCCAGAATCTGACTCCCCCTCTCGTGCACGCGCAATGACGTCACTACACTAGTCGCCGAATTTCGACTCCCTGCCAGAATCTGACTCCCCCTCTCGTGCACGCGCAATGACGTCACTACACTAGTCGCCGAATTTCGACTCCCTGACAGAATCTGACTCCCCCTCGCGTGCACGCGCAATAACGTCGGTGCGACTGTTTTATTTTTCGTCTGTTTGTGTTACTTAAAAAAAGTTTGGTGCCTTTTTTTTTCTTCTTTTTTTTTTACAGGTGTTTATTATCAGTGTTTTCCAGAAAGCGTTGCGAAAACTGATCACTGGCATACAGGACATTATGTTTAAGTGCACTAAACTTACCTAAGTCAAATATGAAATGTAAATATTTAACATTTATTCCCATTGTGCACTGTTTACTACTATAGACAGTCCAAATACCATGTGCAATAAGTTCTACTTAATTCTGCACATAATATTATTCTTAGATATACTCTGCCAGTACATTTATTTAAATCAAACCCCAGGATTATTTTCCTGTCCAAAGCACAGGTGTAAGCAAATTATATAAATCATACTTTCCTCATTTTTCAGGTTTGCAAAATCAAAGACAAATGAAACTCATTCTGGTTACACCTCTTACTATGGATGCTAAAATAATTTCTCTGTTTTACACTTGATGTTGTATTGTGATGGGCACTTTCAGTTCATTCTGGCTGATATTTGCCAGTATAACTGGGTGGCTATCTGAAGTGGACACAACACTTGTTATCTGTTTCAACATTTACCTACAACTTTAAATGTATTTTATGATGGTGCACACTTTCTGTTTGCAGGATGATTAACTGCATTTCGGTGATAAAAAAAAAACAGAAATACATGTAAAACGCCTATAACTGTGAAATCATTCAGGAATGTTTTTCTTATTATTGTTTGCTCAATGAAAATGTCATTTCATTGCATTCACCGTTGGTCCCCCTGTTATGTACATGTGTCACAGTAAAATAATAATTTTTATTGTATGTGCAAAGTTGGTGTCTTTTGAATTGTGATCTCCAATGAGCTGGTCAAAAACGCATAAGTTGGAAAATAATAACTTAAATAGGATTACAAACTAAACAATAATAAAAAAAGAGAAACTACTGCTCAACACTTGAAAATAAATAAATTTATTTTATACAAGCTGGACACAAGTAGTTGGTGACTTCCATCGATGTTTTTGCGCAGTCACAGTGGTACCACCGAGGGCACACATCACAGTCTTAACATAGGGACAAAGTGAATATTAGTATGCACCACAATTATCTATAATTAGAGTAATAATAGAGTGAAAGATAAAGTATACAAAAATATACAGTAAGTACAAATAATCATAAACAATTTAGAAAGAATAAAAATAGACACATTAATACATTAATTTAGGTGCAGAGGTAGTCCAGTGAAAATGCTCAGTTTCAATAAGGTGCAGTATAATTGTGTGTGTTAATGTAATACATTTGAGGGGGAGGATGGTTTTGACGGGTGCTGCTTAAATCTATACATAAAATACTTGTGCTTTTCTGCAGAGGATCCTCCATGGACAAAGGTGTCATCAGAATGAGTTTCATGTGTTTTCTCTTGCAAAGCTGACATTGGAAGGAGAGTATAAATTTGGCAGGTGCTGTGTTTAAAATTATAGTGATTTTATGTGTGTCACTGCATAAATACATATGGTTATAATTTATGCCCCCGACCCCGACCAAACATTTTCCTCGCAGCCATTAGATCTAATAAACAGGTTATGTTTTTAGCAGTTTCACTTCCTATTTATATTCATTTGTTATTTATTAATTTCACACACACACACACACACACACACACACACACACACACACACACACACACACACAGTATACAAACACTAAATGCAGACAGGAATTACAGGTGTGGAAACTATAGATGAACAGTAAAGTATTTAGTTTTTTACTTTTTTTATTAAATACCAATCAAATTACAAATAATAAACATGACAATAGTCTAAGACATACAAATGTAGTCAACAACAAATAGTAAAAGAACATATACAGTATAAAATAATAATAGCCTACAAGTAGGCTAAAAGAAAGAGAGAAAAAAATGATATTAACAGAAAAAGGAACAGGTATGAGATCATCATATAAATAGCATAAAAGCTTCACATAGAGACCTAGTGCGTTTTGTTTTACTATTTATTGAATCCAAGTAGGCCTAACTCAATATAATTTGATGCGCGTACACGCGAGGGGAGTCAGATTCTGTCAGGGAGTCGAAATTCGGCGACTAGTGTGGTGACGTCATTGCGCGTGCACGCGAGGGGAGTCAGATTCTGTCAGGGAGTCGAAATTCGGCACAACACCGGGAAGAGCGTCTGCGGAACGTTAGGAAACGGATGAGAAAGTTAAAACAACCTGGTCACCTAGAACCACAGCAGGACCATATCATCTCTACACCAGGTAATGGATCATAATTTTCAATCAATTTAAGGTAATGACCTTTTGAAATGTGAAAGTCATCATTCTAGGTCTCTGAAAGGATTAGTCAAACAGGTGTTATTAAAATTCATCATACAGTTGTTATAAAGGGAACTTTTTTTATGCCAAGCTGTTAACAGCTTTATTTCTGCTGTAAGTGGCCATTTGGCACTTAAGCCCAAAGTATAGTTCTCCTGAACATGACAGTCCGCTCACAGTTCACACAGGTGCCAGATTTTTCTGCTCACACAGACAAACGTGCATGCACAAGGTTGACCGTGACAGTGACCTATAGTGGTCAGAAATTGCTTAATGCAGATTAAAAAACCAGGCAGCATTAGCCAAGTTTCCATCCGTTTTTTAACGCTGTTTTGTTATTGACAAAGTAAATATGCGCAAAAAAAGTTTGTGAAATTTGTTGTCTCCAGGCTGTTTCCATCCAGGTGGCCTTTTACCAATTAAATGGTGTGCGTAATGACATCATCTCTAAAAAAAAACACGTTGCTTAAATTTTATTGTCGCTATAAAATCCTTGGCTGAAAAGCTGGCTTTAGTTATTACTTGCACATAACACAATAGTACTTTTATGCTTGCACTTTATCATTCTTATTTAACAGAATATGGAGTGCCTCTCGAAAAAGTTCAGGAGATGGTTGAGTGGTTGAAGGTCCACAAATATCCCATCTCTGAAGTCGAAAATTATATGAAGGAAACGGCTATTTACAGAGGCAAGTGGATCCACAACAATGGGTCTAAAAGCATTCCGGAAGTTTTGAAGGAGTTCCCCAGGCTTGTAGACAATCCTGGCATGGTAAGAATTATTTTTATTGGTTTTTATTATTATTTTATAAATTATTTTAGTTTTGTTGAAGAAATTTGAAATGGTTAAGCTGCTAATGGGATGAGAAGTGGGTATTCAAGTGATTTTTATCCTGGTCATTGAACTTTGAACATCTTTTTGAACTTTGATTGCTGATTTGTTGTCATGGCACAAATAGCCAGATTATAAATTTACCTTTATGATTACAGCCTGATGTGTTGTAGGTACTCATTTAACATTTGGCAAATTTGAATTTGGACTATACAAAAGGAGAAGAGTAAATTCATGAAAGGGTAAATTCATATCCAGTGCATTGATTAAAGGCGACTTACTAACTGTACTGATACTCTGAACTGTCTACTTCACTGATCTAACTAACACACTTGACTATTAACACCTAAGTTACAACCTTTATTAAAGGAAAAACCTGAACCCATGACTCCTACAAGTGAGGGGATCTGGGGGCATTTTTGCTGGCATGGTTTTGGTCCACTTGTCTTCTTAGGGTGCTTTCACACTAGCACTTTTGGTGCGCACCCGGGTTCGAATGACGTCATAGTTCGGTTCGTTTGGATGATGTGAACGCTGTCTTCCGAACTCGGGTGCGCACCCGCGAACCGTACTCGAGTCCGATTAAAAAGGTGGTCTGGGGTACGGTTCATATGAACTTGGGTACGGTTCGCTGCTGATATGAACGCAATCGAACCAAACCGCGGAAGTGAACCGCTATTGATGACGTATAATGTGGTCGTCAGGACAGTCGTCTGTCGCACACGCGTCACTTTCAAAATGAGCGGAAAGGGTTTACTTTGGTCTTCCAATGAAATTGAAACCTTGTTAGCTGTATGGGCTGACGAAAACATAAAATCACAACTGGAAAACACGCATAAAAATGCTAAAATTTTCTAAATGTTCAGCAAGCACCTGGAAACGAGGGGATTCACAAGAACGCCGGATCAATGTCGCGTGAAGGTAAAAAAACTCCGACAGCAATATCTGAAAATACGTGACTCCCTCAGAAAGACTGGAAGCTCAACAGAAGAGAAGGAGAAGTTTCCGTGGTATGATGCGATTGACAACATTATTGGTTCTAGGCCCACAAGTGACCCTCAAAACATAATCGAATCACATCCACCTACACCATCCTTCTATGCAACCCCTGATGACTAACAAGAAGATCTGTCAGCTTCAGAACCTTCATCCGAAACTACAAATGAGCTAACGAGCAGTGAGTAACGTTATATTGCTTTAACCTATGGCTTATGTTATTGCTAATATTATTAGCAAAATGTACAATTGATAAAATGGACATTAATCATGAATGCATAATCCTATTCTGAATTTTGTTAGTAACTGAAAGCATGGTGTAAAAACAAGCAGCTTATTGTGTTTCTTTTTTAAAAATGGTCATTCATTTTTCATCTGTATATGAGTAGCAGACACGTTTTGGATAATGTATCAATATTTCTGGATAATGTATTTATAAAGCAACAGGGAAAATATGTATTGGTCCAGTTATTGGACACCATTTCTTTTTCTTGTTAACTATTTAATCACGTTTGTCTTTACTAGTGCATTTAGTTATGCATACATTTACATTTATGCATTTGGCAGACGCTTTTATCCAAAGCGACTTACATTGCGTTATCCTATACATTTATACATAGGTATGTGCAATCCCCTGGGATCGAACCCACAACCTTGCGTTGTTAACGCAATGCTCTTACCACTGAGCTACATAGAAAGTACAGTTCATTATTGTCTGATTATATGAGCCATGAGCCATTATATGAGCCATGCATAATTATAAAACAATTAGCCAAATGCTGTTAGCAAAAGTTCGACTTGTTCTTTGGTGTCAGATGGTATGCATGTAATCACATGTCATCACAATGTTTTCCTTTAAATATGCACAATTTAATTAAGTTAGGCTATGTTGTTAATCTTACATGTATACTGATCAACCTTTCAGGTGAATCTGACCCACCCAACTCTACCCAAGCAGAGAACATCCGGACCAGAACAGTCAGCAAGAAGAGAAAGGCAAAGGTTGACCTAACAAGCATGTTGGAATCATATGTTGAACTACAGAAGAAACAATATGATGACTTCATGCAGGCTGAGCAAGTTCGTCAGCAACAGGAGAAAGAATCACTGGACAATTGGATGAAACTGCAAATGGATATGGAGGAGCGCCGCTACCTAGCACAAAGAGAGGAACGTCAGGAAAATAATAGGATGTTCATGACAGTGCTTAACAGAGTGTTTGACATTTTTGCACCTTCATCACACCAGCAGGCACCCCCACAGTTACAACCAAATCCTTTGCATCATGTTTACTCAGCTCGTGACAACATGACATACACAAACATGCAACGTCATACTCCACAGCACATTCATTCTTGTTCAGAAGTGCCCTACTACACAGACACAAGAGACAGCACATCTCCATCCTATCATGAGTTATAGGTTTCAGAATAGGTTAGAAAGCAGTTTAGTTAAGGTTTTCAAAAGAGAATACTTTTGTTTGATGTTGTCTGTTTAAGGTGCTTTCACATAGGTTTCAGAATATGTTAGAAAGCAGTTTAGTTAAGGTTTTCAAAAGAGAATACTTTTGTTTGATGTTGTCTGTTTAAGGTGCTTTCACATAAGCAGAGTATGCCGAACAATAAATAGGCTATGCTTTCTCCTATAATTGTTTAATGGTGTTCATGTTTTTTCATCAAAAGTTAGAATCTGGAGCACTTTTGTTGACCTTACATTGTTGTTAAAATATTACTAGATTTACACTTTTACTTTTCATATGGAACAGTGATTTTATCAGAACATGTCTAGAAATGTTTTGATAATCGGCTCACCTACTGTGCCTTTATTTTGAGTTCAAATTTATTCTTGAGCTGCTCATTGTACCTTCAATAAAATTTCTTGACATGTTTCTTGTCTCCCTTCTTTTTTATTGACAGATTAACTTATAATGTGAACAAGTTGTTGTCATACAAAACAGCAACATGAGTTGTCAAATAAACAAACACTTACAGTGATATGTTAAAGCAATAGTACATTTCTAGCTCACACATAGAGTATCCAGTAGTGATTTTACAGATCTTCCAGGTCTGTTTTAAACATAAATTAATAGAATGAATGACATAGAAATTAATAGAAAACGAAATGTAGCCAAACAATGTTTAAATTATGAACTAAATTATGACAGTTAAAGGAAAGTTCATGCTTAATTCACTAAATGTTTTTTTGTTTTAATAATTTTTGAATTGTTTCTTGTTTCAGTATTCACTTATCTTCTCAAAAAATGGAATCCACAATTAAACACTTGAAAAATAAGAACATAGGACATCTCTAATCGAGTTGGCAGTGTTGTTTGACTGAAGGTCATACGAATCATTGGACTCATTTACTCCATCATTGTCTTCATCATAGTCCTCATTGTGAATTTCACTGAAATTGTGAAGCACACAACACGCAGTGATGGTAGTGTTGATATTTTTGATGTCACAGTCATACCTTTTCATCAAGCACCGCCATCTCCCCTTGAGACGGCCAAAAGCTCTCTCGATGGTCATCCGTGCCTTACTTAGCCTGTGGTTGAGGACAGCCTGTGCCGGTGTTGTTCCTCTGTTTTCTGCGTATGGTTTCATTAACCATTTGAAAAGAGGATACGCAGCATCCCCTAATAACACTATAGGCACATCAACATCATTCAATCTTTCTGTGCAGTTAGGGAACAGTGTACCATTGTTGCCCCTCGGGTGAAGCGATGAATTTCCAAACACCCTGGCATCATGAACCTTGCCTGGCCAGCCTACGTTAATGTCCCAGAACCTCATTCGATGGTCTACCACACCTTGTAGAATGACAGAATAAAAGCCTTTACGGTTATAATAGTCTGCAGGGCTGTCGGCTGGACATAAAATACCAATGTGGGTTCCATCAATAGCCCCACCACATTGTGGGAAACCCCCTTCAGAAGGTGTTTTGATGTACACTTGGAGCAATCGAACTCGGGTTCGGAACAGGCAATCAAACCAAGTGTGAAAGCGCCCTTAGGGCAGGGGTCTCCAATCCATGTTCCTGGAGGTCCACAGAGTTTAGCTACAACCTACTTCAACAATAATGCCTGTATGTTTCTAGCAGTGCCAAAACACATTCAGTGGGTCAAAGTTGTTTTGAGTGATCACCTTTATCATAAAAAAATGTTATCCTCCTGGAAGTGGTCTCTTCCACGAGGACAATGCCACCTAAATGGTTTAAATTAAATGCTGAATGGTTTAATCTATATCCAACTGAACACCTGTGGGAGATTTTAGACCAGCACTGTCTAACAAGTTATTCTTCACCATCATCAAATCACCAAAAGATTGAATATCTTTTAGAAGAAGGATGTTTCATCTCTGTAAAAGAAATTCAAAAACTTGTCAAATCAATGCAAAGGAGCGCTCAAGCTGTTCTGGTGGCATTTGCAGTACCAAAACTTTACTAAGACATTTCATGTTGGTTTTTCCTTTAATTTCTAACTGATAATCTGTCAAATGAACATCTTTTAGTACTTTGTTCTTTCCTAACAGCTGCTTTCTGCAAGCACATTTTTTTTAACCGTATTGTTCTAGTTACATGTGTTTTCTATGTTTTCAAAATGTATCAGATTTCACAAGATTTCAAGCAACTGTATCCTGATGCAGCGAGAATACTGGACTACTGTCAGTGAAAGAATTCTTCCATATGCCCAGCGAGAGGGTAAACTGCACTCAGTACTGGGTGACATGACACCAGGTAAGCTATTTCTTATAATGTTATGTCAGAATTTTGTTTTTGTAGTTCACCTACCTAAAGCATTTGAGCCTTCCATGAAGTAGCTCTAAAAACAATGTAATTTTTTTTTATTCACCATGTACAGTCTTCAATAGGATTCTTGCTGTTACGTCTCCTCTACTTCTCTGTCTACCACCACTGTTGCAGTTTCAAACTTATATCATTCATAGCCTATATTTAGCACAAAAATTCTAAATAGTCCCCATAAATTTAGAAACTTGATGTGGGTGTTCTTAGTCAGTCAGTCATTTTACAATGATAAAATGAAATTTAAAAAAAAGCTTAAATATCTCTTGCTTGTCTCGTATTCTTTTGAAAGCAGGCATTACAATGAACAGCAGTTATAAGACTTTTTTTAATATAAAAGGCTATCGAATCAACACTCTTGGTTATAGGGCTGTAAAATAGATTAATCGCATCTAACATAAAAGTCTGTGTTAAAATGTACTGACCACTGCTGACCGGGAACACCCCTCAAGAGCTGCAGTTTTGGAGATGCTCTGACCCAGTCGTCTAGCCATCACGACATTTTTCCTGCTTCCAACACATCAACTTTGAGGACAAAATGTTTCACTTGCTGCCTAATATATCCCACCCACTAACAGGTTCCGTGATGAAGAGATAATCAGTGTTAAGAAAAGTCAGAAATGCTACTTTAGAAATATGAATTCTTATATACAGCATACTATTTAAATGTTAATGCAACTTTATGTATTATGGTCAAATTGTTTAGATGCTAAAGAGGAGACAGCTTTGAAGGTCCTGCCAACTCTGCTTCCCCCATCCATCTACAGGAGAGGAGGAAAGGTCTTCAGACCCACCACAGAGAAGGCCCAGAGGTAATTTATTGACATGCAACCTGTAAGTTTTGCTTTAGTGTTTCTACTTTAATAAGGGTGGACGTTTGCACTGTTTGATATGCTTGATAACTATGAAAGTAATTTAGGGTTACAATATTTATAATGTACAATATTTATAATTTTGAAAGCTGCAGTCCATAACTTTTTTTGTGTGTGTTCAAAATTTACAAAAAGTATATGATGAGTACATCATGAATCCATTTTCCAAATTGTGGTTTTGTCTTATCCTGAATCACTAACAGTACACCTATATAATAAGTGTTTATACTCAGACTATTTTAGACTGGCGGAGGAGCACAGTACCTGCGTGACTCGTCATAAGCCCTATTCGGACGGGACTAGTTTCACAGGGGGACGTTAGAGAAATGTCTGTTTCACAGACGTACTTTGAGATTTTAATCCTGTCCGAATCTTCCATGTCTGTCTTTTTCTCACACGACCTCTGTAAAAATTCCAGAGCAAATTACCTTCTGTTTTTCGTCAAACTCGGCGGTCCTCAGAGGAATCTAATCCCGTCCGAATGCGAATGTCTGTGATTGCCGAAAATGTTTATTTCCAAAACGCTTTTTCTTGTGTGTTTTGGTCAATGTGAACTACCGTACAATCTCTCGCTATCGCGCCGGTATTCAAGTTTCTGCTTTTTGCGCACCGATAATGGATGTAGATGTGTTCGGTACACTGAGAAGAAATAAAAAAATTAAATCAACAAGAAGAGCCAAATCACGTAAACTGTTAAGACTGGCTACTGTAATATCAGTTTCAGGTAAGATTACTTTCATTTCTGCACTTAATTACATAACATGTAAATTATATAAGTTAAAACTTTTTATTCCAGTGGGTTTATTATAAGAACCCAGTTCTATAAAATCATGATGATAAATGTATGTTTAGTTTTTTATACTACAATTTTTATAAAATGTTTACAAAACACTAAATACATTAGGATGTTTTACTTTATATTTCAAAGTGCTTAATCCACGCATTCTGAACACGTGATCTTCTGCAATGCCCACATGTAAAACACAGACACTCCTACCTCGGTAATAAACACGGAGATGTTAGTCCTGTCCGAATCCGTACATGAAATCACAGACGTAGGTTGATAAGAATTGTAACTCAAATGTCATTTGGAAAACTAGTCCCGTCTGAATAGGGCTATAGACATAAAGAGAGAAGTAACTCCGGTTACAATGTTCTTCCGCAAGACGCATGCAGTTGTGTTTATTAACCGCTAGAGCACCAAAAGTTATGGACTGCAGCTTTACCCCAATAAAAGTAAAGGAAAGCTGCAATTCGTAACTTTTTTTGGATTAAAATGCACAAAAATCAGTTATTGAGCAAGTACATGAAAGATCAGTGTCCTTTCCCAGTGTCCCAGTCGCCTTAACTTCCCCCGATTCACAACGGTATAATTATAATAATGATTTACAATTTGAGCTGTCGGGTCCGATTTCACTGGAAATGACTGTCTGTATATTAAGAATATACAGCTATTATATCGCAAGTCAGAGTACTGGTGATGGTGCTTCATTTTTTAGCTTGTTCTTATTTAGAATTTAAACCACATCAAGAAAATAGCTTCAAGTACCCTGCAATTTTATGTTTCAAACAGAGATGACAAAAGTTATGGATTGCAGCTTTTAAAAAAATACATAAATTATCAAATTAACCAAACCACTAAATAGAATAGAATAGAATATACTTTATTGTCCCCTAGGGGAAATTTGTCATGGACTGCGTAATGCATAGAAGCAGCTGCCATTACAGACAATAAATACACATTAAAAAAAAAAAGTACACATAGAATATGTGTACACATAGAACACACAGGAAAAAAAAGAAAAGAAAAAAAAAAGTTATTGTACACTTCTCAGGCCTATGTATTACAAATCGTACAAATCTATTTAAAATTTTGATTTAGAATTTTAATGGAGACTGGTATGAAGGAGTATTTAAAATGGTTCAATTTAGTTTTAGGGCTTCTGTACCTTCTGCCAGAAGGCAAGAGCTCATTTTCCGTTTGAAGGATGTGGGACGGGTCCAACAATACTCTCCGCGCCTGCCTAAGTACAGATTGCTCATAGATGGACTGAAGGGAGAGCTTTTCAGTCCTCCCCATCACCTTCATAGCAGTCTGTACCAGGCGCTGCAACTTTGACTTGGACTGTGTGGAGAGATTGCCGAACCACGCCGTCATCCCATACCTGATAATACTCTCCATCACTGCCTGATAAAATAAAAACATGATGTTCTGGCTGACGCCAAACACTCTTAGTCTGCGTAAGAAATACAGTCTTTGCTGTAAACGGGAACATACATAATCTACATGGTCACTCCAGTTTAAGAGGTTATCCAGGTGGATACCCAGATACCTGTATGAAGTGACCTGTTTGATCTCCTCCCTATGAATGGACAAGGGGATATGATCCAAAAATGAGAAAACAAAAAGTACTGTAAGTAAACAACCATAAACAAAGAACAGAACATTTTAACTGAAGAATAACATTTAAACGAGAAAACTATAGGCCTTCATCAAAGTACGCGTCGTCACATCCGGCTCTGATTAGTAGTGTAAAGGAATTTCTGCCTGGATTATTTTCAATGGACAGGCGCCAGTTTTGAGAAAAAAATTATATAACGAGTTGAACTTAAGAATGATCGTCAATATTTTAAACTTAAAAAATGTAGACTTACATGATACCCTACCATGCATGTCATTTTTCATTTTATTGTGTAACATTATCTTTCCTGTAGCTCAAACAGTAGAGCGTTGGCGCTTGCAATGGCAAGATCATGGGTTTGATTCCCAGGGAAAGCAAGAACTGATAAGAATGTAAATGTGTATCTTGAAATGCAATGAAAGTCGCTTTGGATAAAAGCGTCTGCCAAATGCATAAATGTAAATGTAAATGATCTAAGCGAGGCGATCATCAGCGCTGCCAGTCAGGAGATTAACAAGCAGCTTTGTGAGTTTTAATGTTAAAGACACTATCAACATTACAGTAATATTTTGACTTTTAATGCCTAAATGTTGATAATATTAGTCCAAATTACTCTTTTATTACTATTACTATAAATATGTAAATACACACTTGTTTTTCACATTTTGCCATATTTGGTAATGTTTGCAATACATTTTTTTAAACTTCCACCAAAAAAGCTAGGGGGTAAAAAATTTATTCAATATTGTATACAAACAAAGTATTAAAGAAATGTATTAAAAATGTTTTAAAAACAATTAATTTTTGATTGAAATCACATATACAGTGGCCTCTCTGGTTTATTGTATTATAGAGACAATAATTATTTTACATTCGTAATATAAAAAATATTTGTAACTAATTTTATTAAGGCAATGAGACAGGAAATAACCCAGCACATGAGTAAGACTTAACCCAGCAAGAGGGCTAATTTCACCCACTGGTTGGGTCAAATGAATGACCCAGCACTTGGGTCAAATCAACCCAGCGCGTGTTCTGTCCAATAGTGACCCAGCGGTGTGGTTAAGGTTGGGTTATTTTTTAACCCATCGGTTTTTAGAGTGTAGTGTACAAACATTCAAGTATACAGTCACACATATAAAAATATTCAGATTCAATTAGAAGGTACTGGACGTTAAGTGCAAAAAGAAAAAATTAGAAAGATAAAAATTGTTTTTTATATAAAATGGCAGTACAAGCGGAATAGCATAAGGATAGATAGATAACATGAAGCAACATAACTAACATGGTAATGTGCAAATTGTTTCAAAGACAGCTATTCAGTTGGATATGTGCAAGATGCGTCAAAGCTTTGTTGAAAGTGCTAGGGCAATTAAAGGGCATAGAATGCCAACATGTGCAGCGGTCCGTCAGTAATTTTGAAAGAGATGCTTTAAAAGTATTGATAGAAACGATGGATTCAAGTTTAAGAGATGTTTATAAATTATTCCAATCATTTGCAGCAGAAAATTGGAAAGAGAGGCGGCCAAATGAGGTACGGGCTTTTGTAGCAACTAGGGAGATGTATCTACTTGAGCGTAGGTTGAGTGTAGGTACTGCTATAGATATTAAAAGATTATTTCACCCCAAAATGAAAATTTCCTATTAATTTACTCACCCCAATGCCATCCAAGATATCCATGTCTTTCTTTCCTCAGTGGGAGAGAAATTATGTTTTTTGAGGAAAACATTTCTGGATTTTTCTTTTAACAATGGACTTCATTGGTTACCATCGTTTTTAAGTCCAAATCAATGCAGTTTCAAAAGTCTCTGAAGTGTTTAAACGGGCTGTACGCGATCACAGCTGAAGAAGAGGTTGTTATCTAGCGAAACGATAGGTCATTTTTTTTTCTTTTATTATAATTTATAGACTTTTTACCTTCAATAGTTTGGATTGAGCTGATCAACAAACGGACAGGGAACTACGTCATCATGTTGAAAGGTCACGCTGGCGCCGGCAATACTATTTGAACTACTATTCATATTCATCAGAATGTTATTCATATACTATTCATATTCATATTCACTGAATACTATTACTATATATATATATAATAGCAAACAATACTATTTGAACTATCCTCCTACGTACGGTCGCATTGTAAACAGTGGGGCAGTACCTCCGTCGGCGCCGGCGTGACCTTTCAACGTGATGACGTAGTAGGTATCAAAGTATGCCCGAATTCATAGATTTTGTAAAACAGTAGGTGAAAAGTACCCGGATGACCTACTACTTCCGGCGAGATTCTGAAGTGCGCACACGATGGACACTTTACTATCCCATGATGCCACGGGAGAGGAGTCGCAGCTGTTTTCAATTGTAAGTACTTTGGAAAACACTTTTTGTTTCTTTGTGGTTAAATTGTATTTGTTTCACATCATATAAGTAAACGATTGACTTGTTAAAAGTTTAAATAATGTAAATTGAGGGTGTCCTTTTCAAGCCAATTCAGAAAAATTATAGTTTTTCATTATTATTACTGAATAGACAGAGCTAATGTATATCAGCTAGCTAACACTGTTTTCTTTAAACGAAGACGTTCGTCGTTTAGCAGTTTAATGGGATAGTTACAAAACTACAGTAAATTAAAACGATTTTATTTCTCCTTTACCAGTGTTGATATTATGAAATATTTGTTGGTTACATAGCAAGCTACTGTTAACAAGTGTACCCCAGCTTGTCCATGTCACATTAATAGATTGACCATGGTTCATCACATGTTGAATTCTGTGTTGATTTTGCAGGGGCTGTGGAGACTGGCTAATATAGCCCTCTTCACTGGAAAAAGAAATGCTGCAATAAAAGGTTTTGAGTAAGTATACAAGACAAATGTTATATGTCATTTTATTCAAGTGCTGTAGATTCAAAGGTAACTTAGTTGTAGATGTAAACATTTCTACTCGAGCTCTTACTGCATTCCTTTTATGCTTGATTTCTCTGCATTTATTGCAGAGTTTAGGCAAAATGTCTGCTGTTCAGATAATAAAAAAAAAGGGAAAACCTTAAACAAAAATATAAAGTAAGATTTTTTTTTTATGTAGTTCACCCCAAAATGAGAATTCTGTCATGATTTAATCATGCTCATGTTTGGTCCTGTAATGCAATAATTTAACGAATCATATGTTTTACAATATAATTGACTGTCTTGATATTCTGTTTTTTTTTATTATTTGTAGGATCTGAAATGTCCACAGACTGGGGTGAGCGCTGAGGATGGGGAGGTTACAGCAGCATCCTGGAAATGGTATTCTGTCATGGATGAGGCAAATGAGGATGGAGAGCCTCCATCACACCACCCACCCTTATTGCCTCATCTGGCCCGGATGTTGCTGTTACCTCTCCATCCTCAGTGAGGTCAGAGCGTGAAAGAGTAGGGAGAAAAGAAAAGATTTTGAGGAGCTGATCTGAGAGATGGAAAAGAGGGAAGCTGAAAGAGAAAGAGATGCCATTGAAAAGGAAGAGAGATGGCTGAGAGAGATGGAGGAAAAGGAGGAGCACGACGAGAGCATGAGAAGAGACTAGAACAGGAGGCCAGAGAAAAAGAAGAAAGAAGAGACCGAGAAGTGAGAGAAAGGGAGATGAGAGAGAGGGAAGATTCCTTCAGCTATTAGAAATAATTGCTAAAAAATAATATTAATAAAGAAATCAAATGATACACACTCTCTTTTCATTTATTTGTTAGTAAGTTCACTGTGTCATGCTGTTTTAGCAACTTTTATTACAAAACACTTAATTCCCAGGGATGTACAGTAGCTAGATTGTCGGTTGTAAAGTGCTTAATAAGTGGCATTGATTAATTAATATTTTGTAAATAAGTGTTTTGTGTGTGCCCTTATTTTGTAGCAGATTACAGATGGTTTTGAAACAAGCAAATTGCAGGTATATCTGACAAATATGTTGTCTGAAAATGAGTGCCACACTGTAGAGAAATACCCACACACTCCAGACACCGTTAAAATGTATTTAAAACACTTAAAACAAAATCACATAACTTTGGCATAAAGTAGTACAATAGAGCTTAAAGCACCACCAAAAAGAAAAAAAATATTATAGTGTCATCATGAGGAAATAAAGTGAACTTCAGCAGCTTCAGTAAGGTAACTTTCACAGGTTTCAAAAAGATCTAAAGGGACTTTGATACTAGCAATCTCATTTGTAGGGCATCACTTTAAAATAATTCAAGATTTGTTTCTTTCAAAGCATGTGTACATGATGAGGACTTTACGCCTTGGGTAATTTTTGGATTTCCACTTGAAGTAAATAATTTGTAAAACATTAAGCTGAAATATGTAAAATGTAGAATTTCAAAGATTTTGTATACAAATTCAAACACAGCCTAAAGCAGTGTGCCAGTGGTTGGTGGGTGTCACCTCTAGGGACCACTGTAGCTCTGAGATCCCCTATCGATTAGCCTGGGTCTGCAATATCCCCAGTGCAGCCACGAGGAGGCCCGACAGGAGTCTAGGTGATGGATTGGCTTTGTCCAGCGGCAGTGAGCTGTAAGCCAGAGAGATGCACACAGATAGCCATGCACCTCTCTAACTACTACTACTACTGCACTGTACGCATCACAGCACACACACACCAAACTATTTACATAATAACTAACATAACTAAAACATAGACAAGCTGGAACACTGTCAATCTGAGAACAAGAACTGATTTTTAGTGTCTTAACCTGTTGAAGTGTCTTACAGGTAATCGTGCTCATGAAGAGCAGGCACACAGTTGCCTGGTGCAGACACCGCTGCAGCTAAATTGTCCCGCACGTGCTCTCCTGCGCTGACTTCTGTGTTGCGGGGTTCAGGTGGGTCATCGTCATCCTCCGCAACTTCTTGATCAACAATGTCTCCATTGAGAAGACATAGGTTGTGGAGCACCGTGCAGAATGCAGCGACATCTGGCACAAAAGCAGGGCTGACTTCCAGGGCCTTGATAAAAATGGAACGCCAGCGTGTTTTTAGCATCCCGAAGGCAATGATGTTCTGTGCTCGAGAATGCTTCCTGTTGTTGCGAGCCTGTACAGCGTTCTGTACAGGCTCTCTGTATGGGGTCATGAGGCAGATAGGCGCACTCAAGCAAGGATACCCACCATCTCCAAGGATGCACTTTCCTGCAGGTGGAAACAGGCGGGCAGTGTACACAGGGCTGTTATTCAGCACCCTGGCATCGTGCACCGACCCAGGATACCCAACAAAAATGTCGAAGGAACTTCCCCTGGTGGTCAGTGATGGCCTGCAGCTGTACAGAATTAAACAGCTTCCGGTTGAAGTAGCACTGGACGTCACTTGCTGGTGGTTTGATGCGGATGTGACAGCCATCTTTTGCACCAGCTACTACCCTGAAAGCTGGAGACCCTGCCAGCTGAGCAAAACCTGCTCCCACCACCTCCAGGTCATCTGTGCTGGGGAAAGCGATAAGCTGCCTCAAAATTCTGATGACTGCCTTGCTCATTCTGTGCACAATGTCGTGCACAGTAGACTTCGGGATGTCAAAGGCGTCCTTTTCCCACCCATGGTTGCAATCAGGTTTCACTGCAGCAATAAGGGACTGGATGAACTGCCGTGAGAGTCGGAGGTTGGGGCGGAGGTCAGCTCCATCTTCAAAATACAGCCGAAGAATTGGCACAGCAGCATTGAGGTGGCAGTAGGTTGTAGGGCTCACAATCGGCAAACGTGTATATAGTTTTATTTTAGAATACAATTTGAATCAACAATGTCAATGTCAGTTTTATTTCTATAGCACTACTGAACACAACACCAGTTGACCAGTGTGCTTTACATCAATACAAAAGACAAATACTGTATAAATACAATACAAATACAGTACATTTCATCCTTAGTCATATGCTAAAAAAAAAAAAAAATCTAATACTAAAAGGTAACGCATTCCACAGTCTTGGAGCCGCAGCTGAAAACGCGCGATCACCCCTACTTTTCAACTTTGATTTCGGTATACATAATAATCTCTGATTTGACGACCGGAGAGACATAACTGGACGATGTTCTACCAGTAGATCCGAAAGGTAAGTAGGGGCCAAACCATTTAAGGATTTAAAAACCAAAAGAAGAATTTTAAAATCAACACGGTATCATACAGGCAACCAGTGCAAATGACGTAGCACTGGAGTAATATGGTCCCGTTTTCTAGTACCTGTTAGAAGTCTTGCCGCCGCATTTTGTACCATCTGTAACCGGGATAAAGCTGATTGGCTGATCCCATAATACAGTGAGTTGCAATAGTCAAGCCTCGATGTCAGAAATGCATGAATTAGTCTTTCAAAGTTATTAAAAGATAAAACTGGTTTTACTCTGGCTAAAAGACGGAGCTGGAAAAAGCAGGATTTGACCACTGAGCTTATCTGCTTGTCAAATTTCAGACCCTCATCAAACACAACACCCAAGTTCTTTACACAAGTCTTTACAGACAGTGTTAGATTACCTAGGGTTATTTGACTAGGAGAATTTGATGAGCCAAACACTATAATTTCGGTTTTATTTTCATTAAAATTAAGAAAATGTAGAGATAACCAAGCTTTCACATCAGATATACAGGCCCCAATTTTTTCCAGTCCATCACAATTTGGTTTTAGGGGTAAATAAACTTGAGTGTCGTCCGCATAGCAGTGGATTGACAACCCATGTTTCCTCAAAATAGACCCTAATGGAAGCATATATAGCGAAAAAATTATTGGAGCTAAAATGGATCCCTGCGGAACACCACAAGACTGAAAAGCAGCCTTTGACGAATATTCCCCAATGTTAACGCTAAACTTCCTATTTGACAAATAAGACCTAAACCATTCTAAGGCAGGACCTTTGATACCCACCCAATGCTCCAAACGAGCAAGAAGAATAGAATGATCTACCGTATCAAAGGCCGCACTCAGATCTAATAATAATAGTACAGTAGAAACCCCAGAGTCGGCAGCTATTAAAACATCGTTTAGGACTTTCAAGAGTGCAGTCTCTGTCGAGTGGTATTTTTTAAAACCTGATTGAAAAAGCTAAAATACCTTATTTTCAACCAGGAAACTCTGCAATTGTTTCAGAACTATCTTCTCTAAAATCTTAGAAATAAAAGGCAAATTTGAAACTGATCTAAAACAAGACACTTGTTTTCTGTGTTGGCTTATTTATAAATATAATATGTATGTATTTATTTATGTATTTGATCCATTTCTTATGTATGATGTATTTGTATATATGTGTGTGTGTGTGTGTGTGTGTGTGTGTGTGTGTGTGTGTATATGTATATGTATATATATATATGAAAACTTCAGATGTAAAAGCCTTTAAGTGTGATCTGACATTTTCTTCTAGAATTATATTTTTTTATCAAGCTTGTATATTTATGTTCAGTTATTTCACTGTAATGACAATGAAAATGACCTATTGCCATTAAAATTTTTATTACTGAACCTAAACATACGAGCATGATAAAAAAATTTATTTTAGGATAAAAAGTTAATTAATTAATAATTAATAAGATAATTTCAGTCGGCATTTAGAGGCTTTTACATCTGACGTTTTCATAAATATACATGTATAAGCGTGTATTGTACTGTATCTGACCTCAGTGTATTGCCTTACTGTCCACCACTGTGACCCTCAGTGTGTGTGTGTGTGTGTGTGTGTGTGTGTGTGTGTGTGTGTGTGTGTGTGTGTGTGTGTGTGTGTGTGTGTGTGTGTGTGTGTGTAGTCCTAGCAGACTTAGTTCTATAGATTGTGGCTCCAGCTCCTGATTTGGTATCAAAAGTTATTAAAGTTAATTTAATCATAAAATGACTATTGTTTTGCATTAATAAGTGGAGTTACTAATAATATAACATTTTTGTTCACTGAGCTTGAATTGATATGCAGATAAAATACATTTTTATTAACCACAGTAATGTCCAAAAAAAAAAAAATGTTATAGGGATAATTTAAATATTCTACTCTTATTAAATGGACCATTTGTTCTTACAGTATCATAATGAACTGACCAAAAGCTTCAGTGAATATAAAAGGATCGGTCTTTACTTGTTTTCTGTGTAATTCAGTCACAATTTGGAGAAAAGCTTTTTTTTTTATGAGACTTTGTGACTTCATACTTTTTCCGTATAGGCTATTAAGGAGTGGAAATAGCTAAGTCAATAAGTGCTCCTCTGCCGCCATCTAATGGTCTTTAAACTTTTAGTTTTACAAATCATCACATTAAAAATAACATTAAAATTGGATGATATTTATAGGTTTGATGTGCTGGAAAAAAGGGTGAAGCACTTGAAAGCCCTTAAATTTCACTCTCAAAAGGTTGTCACCGGCAGGAAAAAAGGTTGCATTTGGTCGCAATCTGGAGCCCTGTATTAGAGACTTTCACATTTATTGCGGTACCTTCTTTTCTAGATGCTTGTGCCAAACAATTTCCGAAACAAACAGAAAAGGAAATTGATGCATGTATAGGGGAAACCCTTAAACATGCACCTCACCGTGCCAAGGTGGTCGCAAGTTGTTTTATTACTACTAACTACTACTTCTACAAACCCTGCAATATATAGATATATATATATTTTTTTCTCTCTCTAGAATAACGTCCTATAGTAACGTCCCTGGCTGCGTGGCCTGAGTGTGGCGTTTCTGTTGCGTGTCAGCTGTGTGGCGTTTTTCTATGTCTTTGCACACCAGAAACATGTCTGATGCGGCGCTGCTGCTAGGTGACATATGATAAGCCTCATTGGTGAGATATTCGACATATGGGGAGAGAGTTGTGGAAGGCCTATTCTTAATGTTAAACATAAATATATAGCAGCAAAGACAACGTCGGCAGTATTGACGGCAAAATAGGCTACAGAATATTTCGTTCTGTATTGACAGGTGCAATATTTGAAAATAGACAATTTTTTTTTTAAATTACATTTATATCTGCATTTCAGAAGGCGTTTTTTTTTTCATTTGATTTAAAAATAAATGAACATGCCTAAGACTTTTGCACAGTACTGTATGTGTACCCTAAATCTGACTGAATCTGATAATTTCAGAAGTTTATAGCTTTACTTGGGATTTTGCATTAGTTCCGTTTAGATTAATATTATTTTAATTGAGGTGTGATGTCCATTTTCACGTAAATTAAACTTCATGATGACCAAGTTCATTATAGTTCTCATTGACTGACACCTGTACACCAATTTATAATTGGTGGCAGTTATAAACCAAAATACCTAGTAGTTGGATTATTTTCCATATAGTGCTGCCACTACTGTTACGCAGCAGAGTTTATGGAACTCTGTCTAGATGGTCTAATCATCTGAATTAGGCATGTTAAATAAGGGAGACCAGGACCAATCCCCAGGACTAGGATTGAAAATCACTGATCTAAACCATGTTAATGCCTGTGTCTGAATATAAGTGTAGTTTTGCAATCTGTCATGATATGTGTCATGATCTACGGTGTCAAAAGCAGCTTTAAGATAAAGTAAAATTAGCAATGAAATGCAACCTTGGTCAGATGCTAAAAGGAAGTCATTTGTAGTTTTAACAAATGTAGTCTCAGTGCTATGAAGGGGCCTGAAACCTGAGAATTTTATAGGGTCTAGTTCAGTTGCCAATAGCTTGTTTTTGCACTTTCTGACATCCAAAGCATTGCTTAGCTAACATTCAGATAAAGATACATAAATGTTCAGGCCAATGAACAGTATTTTGTTAAGATAAAATCCCTAAAATTAACTTTCCAACTGCTATTGCCCCAAAATGTTTAGCTTGCTTTGACAACTTTCATGCTTGTTACCACAAGATCTGGACAACATCTAGGATCACACTGGAAAGAGTTAAAACCTTTTAACGGGACGTTTCTTTTCTCTCTTTTTTTGCTTAGTTTATATAATATAAATTTAGCTATTTATTTTATTTTTTTAAGTTTTATTATTTGTAATAATTGTTTTATAATTTTCTTCGTTTTGTACCTTGTAGACAGCCCCTATCCTCCGTGATTACATTATAAAATCTATGGGTCGCCATACATCAAAGCAGATTGAAGCATGGTTTGAGAAAGCCAACATATTGAAATGCTATTTGTTCTTAATATTATTCCTCTGAGACAAAACTTTCTGACTGCATCTTTTTCTACAGCTTTAATGCTACAAGCACCAAACTCGCCACAGACCATGGGCCTAGTCTGAAGTTCGTTGCTTTATATTTTCAAACTGTCCAGATTAACAGTTTTCGTTTAAATGATAATCAAAAATCTAAAAGATTCCCATAGACTTACATTGGCTGAGCAAAAAGGCCCCCTCTAGTGGAGCAGTACTGTATGCTAGAGGGCGACCCAGGATAAGAAATTTGAACCCAGTTTGAACAGTTTGCTTTGGCTCTTTTGACTCTGCCGATTCAGGCTTTGTTTACAAACTGTAGTGTTTAATATAAGTGTGGTGCGCAGCCATTGGTTATTTGAACCTGCAAGGTTTCCAGTGTCATCCTGTTCTTATTATTTTTTAGCTGTACAAAACAGCTTGTTATGCTGCTCGTGTGTGTGTGTGTGTGTGTGTGTGTGTGTGTGGTTTTACATTTTAAAACAATTTATTGAAAAAAGAAACCTATTTGCCATTATGGGAAATCATTCATGATTTGTTACAGTTTTTAAGGGCCAGATGTCTGAAAATGATCAAACGTCAAGGCAACTTGATCTCAGTAAACTTTTTTTGACACATTCAAGCACATTCTTTTCTTCATGGATAAGCAAGTAAGGTCCATATGCAGTATTGGCTGGTAATGTTTTCACTTTGAACATTAGGCATTCCAGATTCTTACTAAACTTATTATCTCTCCAAATAATCAAACAGGTGCCCAGTGTCTGACTGGTATTTATATAAAAATGGGGGCAAGAATGCATGCATTAAGAGAGAAAAAGGTTACTTGAGGATAAGTTATGCACTTATGTACCTGATGTGGGCCAATCACAGCTGTCTGCTGTCAGGATAGACCAGTCACATTTGGTTGTAATTTGATCCTTCACAGTCAAGAGTAAAGGAAATCGAAACCAAACGTTTTAATTCTTTGCCTGATAAGACACCATTTTAAGGTTGCTGTAAACCAAAGCTTACAAGTTCAAATTGATTGGTAAGTCTAGTAATGTCTTTCTTATAACATTCATAACGTTGTCATAGGAATGTCTTGACATTAGACGTGTGTGTTCAGTTATGACTATACTATACCAAAATGTCCTCACTATTCAAATATTACCTCACTAATATAGTTAAAGCTGTTTAACACCGACTAGTGAGCCGAACCTGACTAGTTAAAAAGACCAAATCATGTTTCTATTTACATTTAGTGTCTTGCACGGGTTTCTGTAAAGGGTTATATTTCGGGGTCGTGTGAGGACAACTTCTTCTTTCCTGGCGCATTCCTGTTCATACAAGTTCAATAGAAGCCTATGAGACGCCCTCACTAATATAGTCAAACAAACATTCATATGCCTGTATGTGTGTGTGAATTTGGTATATATTTACAGTCAAACTCGATTAATAGTTTACTACAAGGTATACTTGCGGAATCAAGCACAAATGAATGAATAGATAATGTTTATCATATAATGTATTATATACATTTCTGTGAAACTTGAATTGGTACAGGTTTCAATGAGGTTTTCTCAACATTCATATCGAGGTCAACAATTGTTATTTATGAACTATTTCTCCCACGGGTATGTTGGGTCCTTCCTAGGAAACGGTGGCTAAGATACAATCCCTGACATATTTTCTCTGTTACCAATCCACCATCTTGTTTTCTCCCCTGCTTAGTAGTGAAGAGTACAACAGATGACGTTAATCAAGGTTGCTGCACACTTTTTAAAGTCAAATTAAAGGCTTTTTAAGACCTGAGGAAATAAAAAATAAAACTGTACATTAGGGGTGTGCAATATTGACAAAAAAATTATATCTCTATATTTTCTAAGTTTTGTTGATAATAATGTGCTTTTGTGCTGGTACCATGACTGGTTTAGGCTTGTTGTTGACAGCTGACTCATGAAGATATTCATATTCTATATGGTCATCAGTTCACAGCAGTGACAGAAATTTGCTTTTTTTTATTAAGGTCATTATTTGCCACCTTAAATTGATTTCGAGGGGCATTTTTTTCAAAGGGGCATATATATCTATTTTTTTATTTTTTTTAAATAAATCTCACACCACAGTTGGTAGTGTCACGAATCTGGTCCATGCACTTCCGGTCGGTCACCACCAGAGGTCGCCCACACGTTTCTCAATATGCGTTCTTGTCTGTACTTGTGTTCTTGTTGACTTGTGAAACGTCATCAGTCGCTGCCCAAGTACTGTTCCAATTCAAAGTTCACATCTAGCCAAGTCCAGTTCAAATCCCCGGATGTGTTCTTGATCCGCCCCTTTTATCGAAGAAGCATCGAGAGGTGACTTGTGCGGAGTTGAGACAGCCAGGTATCCCAGAATGCATCTCACACCAACCAGCAAGCGTCAATAGCAGAGGAGAAAACCCGCATAATTTAAAAATACTGCTGTTATTGTGTCACGAAATGTAGTTTTAAGAGTTTTTCAGGCGAGAATGTAGTTGTTTAAAGCTCAAATCTTTGGTTTATTTATAAAGATAGCGCCTATTTAAAAATTTGATCTGACGTTTTCGGAGTTGTGAGATCCAGGCAATTGGACGCTCGGTGCTCATGTACCCCGCCGAGAACAGCCTTTCCTCGGCTAGTGCTGCTGACGTTTGCCGCTGGCTCGGATGTCTCTAGTCTAGTGGTTTAACATGAGATATAAATGGTCTTGTGTATATCTAACGGGCTATTTATTTATTTTATTTGTCTCATTAATCTATAATTTGTTCCCTAACAAAACATTTTGGCTGAGGGCAAAGTGAAGTTTCATAGCTTTATATATTTAGTCTATTTAACTTTAACGTTGTAGCCTAGAGAGCTGACTTATGTTTGACTGAATCGTTTGCTTTATTATTGAATAGCTTCTTATACCTTTTAGGCTACTTATACTTTTATAATGGTTATTATTGATCATTAAAACTGACATTTAACAAAAAAGGTTATGTCATTTTATTTTATATATTTAAAACATATAAAATATTTTATTATACATGTTGCCTACATTCTCTTCACTGTATGTACATATATAATAAAATAAAATGACACAACCCTGTCTCTTTTTGCTAAATGTCAGTTTTAATGATCAATATTATATATTTTTTATGTCTCATATTTTTAAAATGAAAACAAAGAGTCAGGGTTGTGTTTTATATTTCGTGTTGTTATAAATATATGCAGTGAAGATAATCAATTGCGTTGCCTGAACCACATTTGTGTGGCCATTAATATGTTTATTTTTTAAATGAAAATGAAAAGAGGCAGAGTGGTGGTTTATAACATATTTTGTTTTATTGTAGCCTAGATATACATAAAGAGATAACCGGAGTAGCCAGAGCGAGCTGAGTGACGCTATCAAGTACGCCGCTGTTCCATTTGCAGAATTATCGGACTTGCGTCCTCCCGTCCTCGGGAGTTTGTTCTCCTGAGTCGAACTTGTCAAGTCCGAACTACCAAGGACTCAAGTCCGAAGTTTGCGCACTTGGTATTGAGAAACGGCTAGACTCTTGCATTTCACTACAATCCCCATCATTCATTGCATTGACAACACACACAGCTGATTCCACTAATCACGCTCACACCTGAGAACTATCACACGCTATCTCACTCTCTTTATAAGCCTTGGACTTTCTCTCCCTGTTTCTGTGTATTGAATTGTGTTTAGCACTCCTAGTGTTAGCTTCTCTACAGAGCCCTTCCAGTGATCTTAGGCTTGCCTTGTCCTTTGTGTTTTCCTGTGTTGTGATTCTTGCCCGTGTTTCCTGGATTCACCCTTAGCCTAGCCCTTTGGACTCTGTTTGCACCTCGTTTGGATTATTGCTGTTTACTTGGATTGTCTCTCTTTGCCTTGCCCTTGTTGGATATTGTTTGCCGATCGTCTACCCACGCTTGCCCTAAGGATTACTCTGTGTCATGCCTCTGCCATACCTGTTTGCTGTTTATTGACCCTGCCTGTATTATGTCCATGTTTTGGAATAAAGCCTTGCATGTAAGGCAAGGCAAGGCAAGGCAAGGCAAGTTTATTTATATAGCACATTTCATACACAATGGCAATTCAAAGTGCTTTACATAGAAGAAATTAAAATAATGAAAAGAAATAAGAATAATTAAAACAGTTTAGAAAAATAAAATAAAATACAGTACTTTTAAAAAATAAAAAAGAATATTTATTATAGATCTTTCTTTCAAAGGATTCCCTTAAGACTTAAATCTTTCAACCTTCTTTTAACCTTCAATCTTCTTACGACTTCCATCTATCAACTTTCCTTTAACTTTCTTTTCTCCCTCATTTACTCACACGTTCTTTTCACTTTCTTTAGCACTTTAGCACTGCGTTCACATTCTTTCTCAGACGAAAACTTTAATATCGTCATTTAAATACTGTTCTACTTTCAAACCCACATTAATCACTTTCACATTATCACCTTCTGAGTGGGCATTTACAGTTTCGGGCTAAATGCCCTGCTGACATAGGAGAAATTAAAATAATTAAAAGAAATAAGAATAATTAAAACAGTTTAGAAAAATAGAGTAAAATACAGTACAGTACAAACAGTCGGACGAACAGCGACACAGTGCTCATTCAGTAAATGCACAGCTAAACAGAAGTGTTTTGAGTCTGGATTTGAATGTGACCACTGTAGGAGCACATCTGATCTCTTCTGGAAGCTGGTTCCAGCTGTGGCTGGCATAATAGCTAAAAGCAGACTCACCATGTTTAGAATGAACCCTTGGTATTTCTAGCTGATATGATCCTAATGATCTGAGTGATCTGTTGGGTTTATATTCAGTGAGCATATCTGCAATGTATTGAGGTCCTAGGCCATTGAATGATTTATATACCAGTAATAATACTTTAAAATCAATCCTAAATCTAACTGGGAGCCAGTGTAAAGACCTGAGGACTGGTGTGATATGTTCATATTTTCTGGTTCTGCTCAGAATCCTGGCGGCAGCGTTCTGTATGAGCTGCAACTGTCTTATGGTCTTTTTGGGAAGGCCAGTGAGGAGTCCATTACAATAATCCACCCTGCTGGTGATGAACGCATGCACAAGTTTCTCTAAGTCTTGTCTGGAAACAAAGCATCTAATTCTTGCAATATTTTTCAGATGATAGTATGCTGATTTAGTTATTGCTTTGACATGACTACTGAAACTAAGGTCTGACTCTAGTGTCACACCAAGATTCCTGACTTGATGTTTAGTTGTTTGACCCCTAGAGTGAAGGTATGCGTTCACTTTGAGAACTTCATCTTTGTTTCCAAACGCAATAACTTCAGTTTTGTCTTTGTTTAATTGAAGAAAGTTTTGACACATCCAACTGTTGACTTCGTCAATGCATTGGCACAGGGAGTCAATGGGGCTGTAATCGTTAGGCGATAGGGCTAAGTACAGCTGTGTGTCGTCTGCATAGCTGTGGTAAGCAATTTGGTTATTTCTCATTATTTGGCTCATTGGGAGCATATACAGGTTGAACAGGAGTGGCGCAAGAATTGAGCCTTGAGGGACTCCGCATGTCATGGATGTCCACTCAGACTTATGGTCTCCTATACTCACATAATAACCTCTCCCATCTAAGTATGACCTGAACCATTTTAGGACTATCCCAGAAAGCCCCACCCAGTTTTCCAGCCTGTCAAGAAGTATGTTATGATCGACAGTGTCAAATGCAGCACTGAGGTCGAGTAGTACCAGCACTGATAATTTGCCTGAATCAGTATTTAAGCGAATATCGTTTATTATCTTTATGAGCGCTGTCTCTGTGCTGTGATGCGGTCGGAAACCAGATTGAAAATTGTCAAAATATCCATTCGAGCTTAAGAATTTGTTCAGCTGATTGAAGACAACTTTTTCAATGATCTTGCCTATGAAAGGAAGATTTGAGATCGGTCTATAGTTGCTTAATATGGTCTTATCCAGATTGCTCTTTTTCAGGAGGGGCTTGACAACTGCAGTTTTCAGGGAGTTTGGAAAACTCCCAGAGAGAAGTGAGGCATTTACCACTTCTAGAAGATCTGCTTCTAAACTGTTTAGCACAATTTTGAAGAAAGATGTGGGAAGTGTGTCAAGAGCGCATGTTGATGTTTTAAGGTGTTGTACGGTTTCTTCCAAAATTTTGCCATCAATTTCTTTGAAGTCAGACATAGTAACTACTTTCTCAGGTGGTCTGATCTGTCTGACCCCAGCGCAACTCAATGATGTGCTGATCACCTTTCTGATATTATTGATTTTCTCAGAGAAGAAAGAAGCAAACTCACTGCACTTGCTGTTTGAGAGCATTTCACTAGGAATCTGGCTTGGGGGGTTTGTCAGTCTCTCTACAGTAGCAAAAAGAGTGCGTGTGTTGTTTAAATTGCTGTTTATAATATTTGAGAAGAAAGTCTGTCTAGCTTTGCCTAGTTCCATATTGAAAGCATGCAGGCTGTCTTTGTAGATGTTATAATGGACTACAAGTTTTGTCTTCCGCCACATGCGCTCTGCTTTTCTGCATTGTCTTTTCATATGTTGCACTGCTGTTGAGTTTCTCCAAGGTGCTTTTTGTCTGCCACTCTTCTTCCTGACTTTAACAGGAGCAATATCATCAATTATATTTTTAACTTTTGAGTTAAAAGAATCAAGGAGAAAATCAACAGAGTCAGCAGATATGCTTGGTGTTAAGGATATAGCCTTCATAAATAGTACACTAGTGTTCTCATTTAAGCATCTCTTCTTGACAGACACAGATCTAGCTTCAGTGGCAGGAGAGATCAATATATCAAAGAAAATACAGAAATGATCAGACAGTGCTACATCCTTAATAAAAATCGATGAAATGTTTAGACCCTTACTGATAAGTAAATCTAGAGTGTGTCCATGATTGTGTGTGGGTCCATGTACATGCTGAGTCAGATCAAAAGTTTTTAAAACAGTTTTGATTTCTTTTGCCATATTGTTTTCTGCATTATCTATGTGAATGTTAAAATCTCCAGCAATGGCAAAACAGTCAAACTCTGAGGTAATTGTTGATAACAGTTCTGTAAAGTCCTCAGCAAAGGCTGGAGAATATTTTGGAGGCCTGTAAATAATGATAAGTAAAATGCGAGGAGCACCTTTTAACACAGTACCCAGATATTCGAAAGACGGGTAATTCCCAAATGATATTTGCTTACATTGATAGATATCTTTAAAAAGAGCAGCTAGACCCCCACCTCTCTTAACAGCTCTGCAGACACTCATAAAAGTAAAGTTAGGAGGGGCTGTTTCATTGAGGATTGTTGCACTGCAGCTGTCTTCTAGCCAGGTTTCATTTAGAAACATAAAGTCCAGGTTGTTTGTGGTTATTAAGTCGTTGACTAGAAGTGATTTATTTTTAAGTGAGCGAATGTTTAAAAGTGCTAACTTAACAGTCTTACTTTTTGTCCCCACAGCAATCTTAGTTTGACATGTAACAGGCACCAGATTAGTTGAGTTTGCTGTACGGCTATTGAAGGCCTTAGACTTTCTATCTTGTAATAGAACAGCAATAGAGAAAGATACAGGCACACTGGGTTCCCGCTTGTTCTGTAAACATTTGAGAAAGTTACTGTTATCATAACAGGAACCCAAAACACATCACTGAGAGCTGGTATCAGTTGTTTTTGGTTCACCTCGAGCAGATGGAGGAGGGTGTGGGCCCTGGCGTTTTGGCCGAAGAGGCCGAAGAGCTCTCACAGGAGGAGGGGGCGGGCGAGCTCGGCGCACAGGCTTCGGTGTTTGAGGTGCCTGACGATTTTTGGTTGGTATCTGGGGGCTTGCAGCAAAAGAGTGGGATAGTCTGGTTCCAGCATGCACTAGTTCTTCCATTTTCTGTGAGAAGCACAGGAGTGGAGTCGCTGGCGAGAGTGAGAAAGTATCTGGTGAAAGGGGCTGTTGCTCAGGTGTTATAGGAGGCTGTGATATGCTGTCCTGGCTTCCCTGGCTGTTTTCCAGGAAGTCGTCCTTGGGTGCTGAATCTTGGAGCAGTTCTAATATGTCTGTCTGTAGTGAGCTCTGTGGGCATGGCTCAGCTGAGATTGTGTCCGTGAGCAGAGGTTGTTGTGGCTCAGTGGTGTTATCATTGTCCTTGTGTGATATGTCAACCGCATGTCCATCTTGTTGCTGAAGTGAAGTCCCGTGTTCATTCATACTGTTTCCAGGTGTGTGTGTGTCGTTCAGATTGACACACACTGCAGAAGGATGATTGAGGGAGAAGTCGATATTGTCCTTTAACACTCTTGAACCAAGTTTGTTTGGGTGATGGCCATCCCGATGAAATAGTTGTCTCTGACTCCAGAAAAGATTGAAGTTGTCAATGAAGTTTACTCCTTTTATATTGCAGGTTTTTTGCAGCCATGTATTAATCCCAAGCAGCCGAGAAAACCTGTTTGTTCCTCTTGCTGGGAGTGGTCCACTGATGAATGTTTGAACTTTCAGTCTTTTAAGTGTTTCAAAAAGTTCATTGAAATCCTTCTTAAGGAGTTCTGACTGCTCTTTATGAATATCATTCTTCCCCACATGAATTATGAGTCGATTTGCAGTCTTATGTTTCATCAGAATGTTTTGAAGTTCCCTGTTTATATCAGAAGTTGTAGCTTGTGGAAGGCAGCATGTAGTTGTATCCCTGCAGCTAATGTTTCTGATTATGGAGTCCCCCACTATCAGAGTCCTGGGCTCGGCTGTGCTCTGAGCTGAGTGCCGCTGTCTGCTCGACCTTGAGCGCCAGTTAGCATCAGTGTTAGCTACTGGCTGATACAGTCTGTGTTCGATCACATTCATCACGTTTGGGGATTCCTCATTTACATTCATTAGTACTTCAAATCTGTTCTCAAGATGTATAGGTGTTGGTGGGAGACCAGTGTTTGCCATCCTTGTCAGAGCTGTATCTGGGGTAGAGGATGCTACTGCGGCAATATGTGGGGCTCGTGACAATCTGATGTCTCGAGTGCCTTTGGGTCTCGCTCCCTGTTTGTGCCATCGATTTGTAAGTCGATCGGCTTGTTTCTCTACCTGTCGAGGAGCACTAGTTTCATGGGACTCACCGGCTATATGCTGAGGGTGTCCCTGACGAAGCTCTGTTGTGTGCTCCGTCTGGTTTGGTGGTCCCGTAAATAACTTTGTTTCAAGAACTGCAATCCTTTGTAAAAGTCTGTGGCAGTTAGTGCAGCAAGTAGATTCCAGAAGAGGCATTTTCTCTCTTATCCTTGTAGGCAGTTGTGTTTTCCTTTCCCCGGAATGTAAGCTGGTCGGGTAGAAGAATTCTGCGTTTTTGTGGTAATCCAAACTTTGTCGTTTGAGCACTGTGCTGATTTGCTGAAGTTAAAATTAGGTGATAAAAGGAGCTAAAATATAAAAATATAGAAGATAAAATATAAAAGCGATAGAGCAAAGTGATCCGCACTTTGCAGATCCGTACTTTGCAGAAAATGTAGATCCGCACGTCTCTCGTCTTGTTTGCCCCGTTACAGGTAGGCTATTTCGTGCTGCTGTTAAACCAAATAACATATATAGAAAATTATGAACTTAAACGAAAAAATATTGAAACATTTCGACAAAGAAATTATTTGGTCTGTTTTTCCATTTTAATTGAGGGCGAATTAGGCTACATTTAACTAGAGTGAGATTTTCTTTCTGGCCTTGTCCTCTTCTCATTGGGAAGCGCTCATACACATGATAAACCTGTTTGAGTAGATCCTCTTTGCCTCTCGTTGGTTTCAAATTACATAATCAGAGAATATTTCTTCATTTAAAACACTTCCCTGTTTCTTATGACTGAGCTGCAAGTGGGCTAGTTTTGGTTCATTTTTTTGACACGCAGCAGTTTCCGGAGACAGAGACCACAGAAAACGTTTTGTCATTAGCCTATTGTGAGTGTACATTAATGAAAGTAGACCTTTTACAGTTTAACCCAGAATAACTCTTATCTGTATGACCGAAAAATGACTGAGTGTATGAAGTTATTTTAGCTGTTAAATTAATCCAAGTGAACATGCCACCGTGTCTGTCGAATGCTAATTCAACATGCCAGAATAAAAAATTATTTTAGAACAATGCGTAGCGCCACTCGGCGTGGTGTGCCAATAGACTCAATTATAAACTTGAATATTTCATTAAAACAATATCAAAACGCTTTGTGACATTTTGAAACGCTTGCATGCATTAAGGCCACTGAAACCAGATCGTAACTGAAACACGCTGCGTGTTATCTCTCAATACAGAATACTTTTCCACTGCATGGTACGGCTCGGTACGGTTCGACTCGGCGCGGAACGGTTCGGCTCGCTTCGCTTTTCCACTGCGTGGTACGACTCGGCTCGGTACGGCATGGTTCGGTTCGTTTAAATCAACGTTAAACACGCATGCTGCGTCCCACTGAAACCAGATCGTAACTGAAACACGCTGCGTGTTATCTCTCAATACAGAAGCAGAATCTTTATTTTATATTTTTATATGGTCTATTGGTGAAGTAGCATTGATTACTGTTGAGGGAAATCCCTCATATACAAATAATATTTGTTCCTATTGTAAAATGGAAACACATGGTAATTATATTTTATAAATACCCTATAAGCAAAAAAAAAAAACTAGGCCTATGATGTTATAAAGTTTTAGTACTCGACAAATCTCTATGCATTAATAATAACAAAATTACAATAGCACATCTTTGTTTGGGATTTGAACCCGTGCATCTAAACAATTGATATCTAAGCTTCTACCACTCAACCACGAATTTACTCCCTGATAAATGCCCAGAAGTTTGTTTGTCCAGCAGTCAGTGTGTTCGCTCCCAGGAGAGAGAAGCTCTCTTCATTCGTCTCATTCCTTAATAGAATAGTAAAAATAATCAGTGTCATTGCACCTAATTCATTTTCACTGACTGTTTGGGGTTTTTTTTTTTTTTTTTTTTTTTTGCGCTGCTCCCCCGAGGAATAGGCTTCTGTTACCCACCGACGTCTACAATATGAAATCTTTAATTGTTGATTCTATTTTTCAGTTCTAAAAGTTTGTTCTGTTCAGTTTAAAATGTACTTTTACATATTTAATTTTTTGCTTTTGTTAAATTTAACCAATTCTGGGTTTTTTTACATATTCAATCAGTCATTTTTGTCGAAATAATGAAAAAAGATTTTACAAGACCTTGTGCTGTGTATTTAAAAAACAAACAATCAGACAAACATACATAATAGTTCACTGAAATATTGAAGTTTGTTACACCTGTTACACTTCTTCTCAAGAAACCTTCACTTAATGATAGGGATTGTAATAATTCTAGAAAACGGTTCTCATTCAACATTCAACAGTCTTTTCTTGGCTCAAATACATTTTTTTAAACTTTCCAGTCTGGCTTTAAGCCTCTGCACAGCACCAAGTCTGCTTTATTACAGGTTTCTAATGATACTGTTAGCGACTGACTCTGGTGACTCTGTGTACTGTTAGTCCTAACCTTGGCTTTTGATACAGTTGATCATACAATTCTCTTATCCCGATTGGAATGTTTTGTGGGCATCCAGGGAACTGTCCTCAGTTGGTTTAAGGCGAGACACGGCAGGCAAAAAAATACACATTTAGGTCTTTATTTTACTACACTTTGTCTGTTTGAGTGTGCCGATTTCACCTAAATTCATCAAAAGTTGGCGTTCTAAATCATCCCGCTGCCCCGCGATCGCTGTGTCTGGTGCACCGTCATCACATACACCGTTAGAAAGCTCTCTCTCTCCTTTGCAATGCTGTCAGATCCAAATATGGTCATTTCCTGTCTATCAGCAACCAATCATGAAAGTAAAACAGGTGATTTAACTCGAAATGTGCAATCTCATTGGCTGATGCCAATTTCTGACAATGTGATTCGTTCAGAATCATCACGTGACGCGCTCTGACATTTCCGCGGTAGTTCAAAATGTCGAAAGATATTCGTGTAAAATTCTCTCAGAGAAGTCGAAAACAGTTGTCATTAGCTAGAAGACACAAGGGATTACCAACAAAGACAAAAGATGATGAAATGCCATCACATAGTGCATGGGTCTTCACTATTTTTTTCCATGAGAGCCGCACTGATAGGACAAAGTCAGTAGAAGAGCCATACGTCGTCCTTTCAGTTTCGGTTCTCAATCGACCAAGTGTTTACATGTTCTCTCGATAAACCACCTCTTTCAATCCGATCGAAATTATTTGTAATAGAGCTGACACTTTGAGTTTGTAATGGGTTATGTTATGAAATATCTGTAGTGACTGGCTGCATGATATCGCCGTATTTTTACAGCCATGCGAACCACAAATTAAGGCTTGGCGGGCCGCATGAGGATCGTGAGCTGCACAATGAGTAACCGTCAGTGCGTCGATGCGGTACGATCAAGCTGTAACATTTTGAACACATCTAAATGTAAGTCAAAAAGACACATTACATTTCAAAGCACTTAAAACCCACGAGCCAAATCCTGAAAACCGTCCCCTCAGTCAGCTGATGGTGAAGCTAACCAACCAGGCTCCCTTCAGCACTGGTTCAAAACAACTCAACAGAACAAAACTAATTTTGAATCATTCAAAATATCAATATTTAGAACATTGGAGAAAGCAAACAGAGTAGACTAAATTGTTATTTGACAGAGTATCCGCACACTGTCAGAGAAGAAGAGACGGATCCTGACTAAATACAGGCTCAGTGACCACCAACTGGGTCAGACAGAGATGCACTTCCTCCTCCACTGGGAAAAAGTATCTTCACTAAGTGATTTACACCTTGGACAAATAGCCAAAAGAATAAAACTTCCCAAAGTTAGCACCAGAAAAGAAGCTGGAAGTTCTCCTAGGAGAGGGTACAGCAGCTCCACTGACAGCTAAATATGTATCTGCCTGAGGGACTGTGATATACCGGTATTTAGTTTTTCCATTCCACCTGTGTGATGGACTGTTGATGTGTTGTTTTGGATGTTATAATCAGTGATGGATGAAGCAATAATGAGTTTTGGATGTTAAACAGTGTGATACATGGATTTTACTTGGACCTAAAGCATATTTTGTCTGTAATTCATGGCTTTCAATAGAAATTAGTGGAATTTTGCCATAAAAATCTTTAAAGGCCATTTTCTCAAAACGAGTTTTTTCTCACACTCCTAGTGACGATTTTCCACTTCTGTAGCACCTACATACACCAAACTTTACAGTCGTATTCCTAACTATATTGTGAATAGTTAACCAAGGTTATAGTCTTTGGCCCCCATGAAAACTTTAAGAGCAGTAACATTGACCTGGATTACCTTTCTTCTCCTACCTCATCCTGCATTAAAAACATAGGTGTTTTCTGAGATCAGAACCTATAAATGCGGTGATTAGTTCTTGTTTTTTCCAGCAACGTCTTCCTCTAAGATCAAATCCTCTCTCTCTGAGAAAACCTTAGAGATTCCCATCCATGCGCTCATTACATCGCGTTTGGATTATGCGAGTAAAAGTAAAAGTAAAACTTACTTTTTTTCTTTAGCTTTTAATTCATTGTGAGCTTTTGTCATGAATGTGTGGTTTGCCCATGTCTCTTAATCTTGTGTTTTGTTCAGCACTTTGGTCAGCCATGTTTGCTGTTTTTAAATGTGCTATATAAATAAATAAATACAAACTTGAAACTTGAAGATAAAATGCTGTGGCCTATCAAATGTAGCTGGTTTCAATGAGTTTGAGCAAACTCTGGTGTTTGGTTTCAAAAAGGCTTTTAGTGGTGTTCACTGACATTTTGACATGTCATGGCTAACATGCTCTGGAACAGATTTTATTCTCGGTAAGAGATTGCAATCCAAAATTGGACTAATGTGAGCAAACACTGTTATAATGATATAATACATTTTATATGATAAATAATTAGCACACTGTACTTATCAATCAAAGTTTTGGTAAGTCACTTTTAGTTATATAACGCTTTATATTATACAGATTGTTTGAAAGCAGCTTTACAGTGATAAACAGAAAAATAAAGATCCAACTAAGTTGAGTTCTCTTAAAATAGTATATATGCACACATTTCCATTAAAACTATAGCTCCGATTTAGAAGCTAAAATAATATTACATGAATGTACATAACCCTTTACTCCTAGAATAATTTTTGGTGGGTTTCATAAGTGATCTATGAGCAGATTTCTTAATTAATTTTGCCTTGTTTTATTGTGCGGGAGAGAATGAGACAGAGCCTGAAAGCACATCTCATGGAAAATATGCGAGACGTGTGCAACCCTGCATTACAGAATGATATTGTTTATTATTTTCCTGTTATGCATAATTGATGTCGTCAGTGTTTGTAAAGGTTTGGCTGAAAATCACATTTAAATCACAGGAGAATGAGTCTCTATGAGGAGAGAGATGAGGAGAAGGATGTTGTTCACTACCAGAACCAGAGAGCAGCATCTCCAGAGCCCAGCCTTATGTCTATGAAGAGTGATGAATCCATGGGAGCCCCCCATAACTTAAGTGATGAATCCATGGGAGCCCCCCATAACCTCAGTGATGAATCCATGGGAGCACCCCATAACCTCAGTGATGAATCCATGGGAGCACCCCATAACCTCAGTGATGAATCCATGGGAGCACCCCATAACCTCAGTGATGAAACAGTTACCTTTAAACCCAGGTGAGCCAAAAATCAGTACTAGGGACAAGAGAAAGAATTATAACTTAAACATCAGTGATAAAAGGACATAATCTGATTCACTGAGGTCCCTTTCTCAGTATCAGACCAAAGAAACGTCATGTGTCTATGAAGGGTGACAGTGACTTGAGTCTTTTGAATCATTTAACTAAATTGTTTGTTCAAATAGTTCAGTGAAGTTCATAGTTGTTTGGTCATTTACACCAGTGGTGAAAAGTATTTTTTGTGTAAACAAATTAAAAATGTATACCCCGGTTTCACAGACAAGGCTTAAGCCTAGTCCCATACTAAAATGCATATTTGAGCTGTTTTAAATTAAATGAACTTGCACTGATATATCTTAAGATACGTCACTTCCATTGTTTTGTCTCAAGATGCACACCCGTAATGTTTTTTCCTAAATGTCCTAATTGACTTAAAACCTAATCCTGGCTTAATTTCATCCCTGTCTGTGAAACCAGGCCATTATGCTCTTTTAAAAAGATCTATAATTTTTCCTCTATTGTAAACTGCTACGAGTTTCTTCATATAGTATTGTAGGATTTGAGAATGAACCAGACCCAAATAAATATTTCAGGCTAATCGAGAATCAGAATTTCATAGAAACTCTGATCAACATGCAGGAACCTATATCAGACAATCTGCCATTTGAGATGCCATCCAGTCTAAGAAAACGTCTCCGGTTACTATCGAAACCTCGGTTTCCTGAGAGGCGGGAACCAGACATTGCGTCAGCTGACGCTGCGGAAACTCCTCCCTTCTCCACTTTTGTTGAAATCTTATAGGCTAACGCCCGCTTGGAACAGCTGGCCAATTGCAGTGAAGTATTTAACTGCTGACAGGCTCGCGGGCAGTATAAAATGCAAACTTTACTGATGAGTTTTATGAAGTCTGTTGTATATCACACAAAACATGAAGTGTCCGTTTTAACTCCAGAAAATCACAGTAAGAGCTGAATAAAACAGTACAAGAAGTGTGCATTAATGTCTTATCCATTAACTCTCTCTTCCTTGTATTATCATCAACATACACAGCGAATTAAACAAAAAAACATTTGTTACAACTAACAGTAAACAAATTCAGGGGGTGCTAAATAAACTGGTAAACTTTACTGTATATCCGTAAAAAAAAAAAAGTATGTAAAAATGTGCGCACGCTCCCTTTCATTACTGCTGTGACCAGTATCGTTCCGGAGACTGTAAGATGGATCACGAAAAGTTGGTACAGATCCATCCTAGTGTAACAACTTCAACCGCGTTGTCCTCAGTGACTCAGATTCCGGGAGTCTATGGAGACATTTATGTTTGTTGGTACATCAATAAACAGAACGTAATGTTTTTTTGGCACAGACATTGCATACATGTCTACAGCGAGTAAACAGAAATGGCGGACTGCTGTCACTATGGCTCACTCAGAGTCTATAGAGACTCTTATGTTCGTTGTGACATTCTTCAAACAGAACGTAATGGTTTTTTTTGGCGAAGACATTGTATATCACCAGCTGCTACAGCAAGTAAACAGAACTGGCGGACTGGCGTCACTGTGGCTCACTCAGAGTCAGGCCGGATCTATGCTAATAGGGCAGATTGTCACCAGTAGGGGGAAATCTGAAACCACACATTTGGAGAGATTGTTTATTATTTATGGGGATTATAAAAAAAGTATTGGGTCATTTTTATAATCATAGGCTTGTTGTTTACACGCACTGTAGACACACATCTGTGTTCAAACACCTTATAAAAATGAATTTGGCATAATAGGTCCCCTTTAATATCTATTTAATCAATTAATGTCATTGATAAACTTGCAGACCTTTCTGATCACCTTACAGTTTTATGGATGTTGTGAAGGTTGATCTTTCAAAATTCTTTTTATGTTTAAAATCAGTGACTCAGAGCACATAAAAAAAATAAAAAAAAATTACCAAGTCACATTTCAGCAAATATATGGTTTCAACTTCTCGGGTGAGTTTTATAACATTGGTCAGTTTTAATGAGAAATATGTTTGCATAATGTGACAAAGGGAGAATAATAGCTAATAGATAATTCTCTATAATTGTCCAGATTTGCCAATCCCTGCCTTAAAACACTTAAAACAAGCACTAAAATAATAATAATAATAAAAAACATTCATTCATACAATAATAATGATTCATATTTTTTTTTTAAATATGGTTTGTTGAAGGCGCTATTAGATATATTAGCTGTTTCACTGCATTTACATAGTTTTGATCAGTAGGTGTCCCCTTCGAATGGAGATTCACTAGATGTTGGATGTTCAATAGACATAATTTACTGTAGAAGGATTGGTTCATTTAAAATATTTAGCTTTCTGCTGAAGTGTTTCATTCTGATTTTAAATAAGGAGAAACTATAGGATTTTATAGTCCTGTTCCCGCAGGATTCTGTCCCGCTCCTGCAAAAAATAAAATGTTACCTTCTTTCTGTCCCAACTGCAACATTCATGTTTTGTCCTGCTCCCATCTGTAAAAGTAAAAATATACTTTTTTCAGTACGTTCATGAATTGGTCTAAAGTTACGTTTGGTTGCACAACCTACAAATCCCAGCATTAACGCTCTCAATAAATTGTTATTAAAGCTGCCGTCGGCAACATTTTTTTTATCATATTCAGTGAAATTGACACTATAATCCGACAGAACAACATAAATAAGATGGTTTTAGAAAAAAACCCGAGCTTCTAACTCCACCTGGAGCGTGTTATTTGTTTTGCAAAAATCCAGCGCTCCCGGATCATCGGGTCCAATCAGCGCAGGGGGGTGTGAGATCTGACTGTCAATCACAGGTCGTGCACACGCCACAGATCCCCCCTCACTCGCTCACGTTAATATCACATGCACACGCCACGCCTGAAGTTCGCCTGGAGATTACATGAAGTGTGATGGTGGAGAGAAAATCTACTAACAAGCTTCCAATTCCTCGGTTATTGCTATCTAAGGATAGATTAGCCAGGGCAGCCTACCTCCAAGTCCATGGTGTTGATAGATGCTGAAGAGACGGACACGTTCACAGAAAATCAGGTACACACGCACAGTGACGCACTGACGAGCACGACCTCGATGGGAGGGTGCTCACTGGTAGTGGGGAGGGGCATGAGAGTTGTAAACATTAAAAATTTTGGCTAATCGACCCAATCTGCCAGACTTGCCGACGGCAGCTTTAAAGGATCTATATCCACAGACCACTGTTAATTTTATCAGAAAAGCAAGCATAGGCTACTGCATGCATGATTTGTCATGGCAGAAAGCATGCAGAGTGCTCCCTTTATAATCACAAAAGCTGTCTCTCATTTTAGTTTATCACAAAGGTCCATTATAATCAATGAAGCCATCTACACTGCATAATGAATCATTTACATAAGAGTCTATATCGAGTCTGTTATAATGAGAGGATTCAAGAGCATGCAGAACTCAGCACCGAAAAAAAACTCTGCCGTTTTGACCAGTGAGTGGATTCAAGCTTAAACATCTCTGGCCGTTTTGTTCAAGAAATCAATGTTTCGTTCAAGTGAAAACATTTGAAACTCTCCAGAGCACAAACACAGATATGCAATGGATCGATTGCCAAATATTTTTCACCAATATGCTATTGTTACGGAGAAAACGTCTCAGGCTATGACTGTTAACATGATTCCCTTTAGACGCTGCCTCTGACATCGATGCTATGGGGAACGCCTCAGCGTGACTGCGTCTGAAGCATATGAAGCCTATGGAACTATTCCAATTCTGATCGGCACAACGTCACCCCATGACAAGTGAGGGCATACTGCGGAAGCTATAGGGTATACCTGGAACAAAGTATTGTTAGCTTCTGATTGGTTGAATCCACTCACAGGCATGCAGGAAGTATGGCAGGGTGACGCAGTGTCTTGTTCCTATCTCAGGGAACCATGGTTTCAATTGTGACTTGACGTTTCCTTTCCAGTGAGCAGCATGCGTCTGATGTGAACAATATGGGGAATGAAATTACTCACTGCTCCATACTGACAAATGCCTGTCCTAGTGTGAAGCTCTTCAGGCGACCCTGGTATATAGTCCAGTTCCAGAATATAGAATCTTATAACGGTGATGACCAAACTAACTGCATCACTGATAAGGCCAGGAGGAGACAGTAGGGCATCCAGGAGAAACAATTTATCTTTCTCTTTTATTCCAGAAAGATTTTTAAAAAGTTGTCTTTCTCCCATGGCACAGGCCGTCTCCTTGGTGTCCCAGAGAGAGACAGGTCTGTGGCCCAACGCAGCTCTGTCATTAGCAGTGAGTACTGAAAAATCTTACTTAAGTAAAAGAATTGCTACTTCAGAAATAATTTACTTAAGTACAAGTAGAAGTACTGAAAAAGTATATGACTCCAGTAAGAGTGAGTACAAGTAGAAGTACTAATAAAATAATATGACACAAGTAAGAGTAAACTTTACTACGTTATAAAGTAGTTCAGTATTATTTTTCTATTTTTACCCAAAATGAGTCGATGTGAGCATCATTGAGTGCTAAACACTCTAATTGAATGTCTGTTTCATTCATACTGGAAGCCAGAAGGCCCCCTCATTAATAAAGTCCACCAGTGAGACTCTCAGAGCCATACATTTTACAAAGCTCCTGGAAATCCCTTAAAGGGACACTCCACCCATTTGCACTAAGCTTTGCATTGTTAGAAACCCAGTCATACTATTGAATGGTCGTGCAACACTCTCTCATTTTCCCCTGAGACGGGAGAAATACGTTATTTAACTCTTACACTTCCTCTTACAATGACGCAAAAATCGTCATTGTAGGAGGAAGTGTAAGAGGGGGGGATTTCTGTTGAGACTACAGACACTCGTTCCTCATCTTTCCCAGGGGGCGGGACCCACTCACGTTACAGACCTATTACAGATCAGTGGGTGGGACTTTACTCTCTGAAACTGAAAGCAATATCCTCCATCTTGTTTGAAGCTAAGCTAACAGGCGCTGTGGAGACAGATGTAAAGTTATGACAATAGCGGAGGAGAGTACTCAATATGATATAGAAGAAGAGGATTTCGGAAGTCTGATGCTTGAATCAGGTGTTTGTAGCTACCTTTACAAGCCGCATTATAGCGAAGAGCAGCCGAGGCAGAAGACCTGCCTGCCGCGGACGAGGAGCCCGGACTGGCTCGAGTTAGGGCGGACTGGTGGCGCCGGTGATCTCACTATGCAACTACGAACACAGAGATAGAGTCCGTCTGCAGCAAAGAATTTCAACGATGACAATTTCTCCTGGACGAAATCTCTGAATCAGATGAGGACACGGACGTTTGTGTTGTGAACTATCCTAGTTTCGCACCGCATATGTTCTGACTGAACATCCAGGTACCATGCAATAATTCACCTTTTCGAAAGAAATACAAACGAGAAGTAATGCACTAATGAATTCGCCAACTAACTAGACATTTTGTGTGAAATGAATTTCAAGCTCTGGTGGTAGCTAGCCTTGTAGATGGAAGAGTGGCAGATATGCGCTGTTCTGGATTAGTGGGAGTGGCTTGCGGAGCTGTGCAATATGGTGCATTGTGGGAGTTGTTGTCTTTCATACAAATGCGTCCTGAAGTAATTTTTTGTCTTTCCTCGGTCACGAAGGCACCAAATTCAAAATGTATTTTACATTTCGACTACATATATGACCCACTTTCAATAAAAAACAATGTTCCTATGGGTGGAATGCCCCTTTAATGGACAAATGCATTAGATATCGTTACAGCTGATGAGCACATGAGCTTCCAAAACTGCAATTAAAAATCTCACTTACATTCACTAAAATAGATAGTGAATGTAAGCAGTTTGCCAAACGTTAGTGATACTACGCCAACTCGCCCTGTTGCTCCATCAGCACCTTTACCTTTGTTGTACTTTTTACTTTTGTTGAAAAATAAATGTAGCGAAGTTGAATTCATCTCAAGTAAAAGAAAAAAGAACACAATTTATTACACAAAAAAAAAACGCTTGTCCAGCATGCTTTTATAATGCACCACCTGCTTCTTGGCCTGCCAATCACAGTTTAAATTGGCCACAGAACAAGTGGCAACCTCCACCAGCACCTCGTAAGCAGGGGATAGAGGTGGCGGATCATCTAAATGCCCTGCCTTGATGCTCACGATATTCACCTCTCACTCGGGACAGAAGAAGCTGCAAAGTGGGCTCCTGGTTCCCGAGGTGAAAGCACCAATCAGGATTCGGATAGTTGCACACGTGTCACACTGAGGCTTTCCCAATAGTGTTTGAGTTCCCTCAAAAGGGAACTGACACTAGACCAGCATCTATTGGCAGGTTTAACTCTAAATGCAATCAGAAGCAGCAGCAGAAAGGAGAAGCCTAAGCCTTTCACAATACTCTGCCTATGCTTGTGCCTGTTTTGTTTTTTTGCTTTGTCTCTCACAACCAACCCCCCCCCCCCCACACACACACACACACACACACCCACACACACACACACACACACACACGTCTTACTGCCCAAACCCACACTCACCAATCAAATCTTGTCCCATGCAACACTCTGTTGTATCAGTTCCTGCAGGAGTGAAGGTCATTAGAATATAAGAGCTTGTTAGTCATCATTTTATAAACACACTGTCACAGTTGAAACAAATACGAAGAGACATTTGTGAGATGTTATTTGAAGAATAAAACTCATTCTTAAAAAAAGTTGTTTATTATATCTCAGCTGGTTTTAAATGACAGCTGGCTTTCCTAGAAGATCTTGCTCTCATTCATTCTTTGTGTTGTTGTTCTTGTTTTTGCAGTGTGAATAGAGATTATCAGATTGAAGACCTGCAGCAGGATTCTCACCAACCAGTAAATAATGAACTACAGAAAGTCAAACACCTACACAAAACCACCATGAAGAACAAGTATGAGACCTTATTCGAGGGAATCAAACTTGAAGAGAATCAAACCCTCCTGAACAGGATCTACACACAGCTGTACATCATAGAGGGAGAGTTTGAAGAAGTGAACAAAGAACATGAGGTTTTACAGATGGAGAAAACACCCAGATTAAAGAACTCGCATAACACTCAAATCTTCTGCAATGACATTTTTAAATCCTTACCTGAACCAGTATGTGATGAGAAGGACAAAATAAAGGTTGTTCTTACTAAAGGCATTGCTGGAATTGGAAAAACCGTCTCAGTGCAGAAGTTTGTTTTGGACTGGGCAGAGGGAAAAGCCAATCAGGATGTAGATTTCATGTTTGTGCTTCCATTTCGAGATCTGAACTTGATTCGAGATGATCAGTACAGTCTTCACAATCTTCTGGTGGACTTTCATCCTGAACTTAAAGATCTGGACTCAAAGATTTATGAGGAGTGTAAAGTTGTGTTCATCTTTGATGGACTTGATGAAAACAGAATGACACTGATATTTTCAGACAGTGAGAAAGTTTCTGATGTGACTGAGGCTTCCTCAGTGAGTCTGTTGATGTCAAACCTCATGAAAGGAGAGCTGATTCCCTCTGCTTTCATCTGGATCACCTCTAGACCAGCAGCAGCCAATCAGATCCCCTCCAAATATATCAACCGTCTGACTGAAATTCAGGGATTCAATGAGCTTCAGAAGGAGGAATATTTCAGGAAGAGAATCAGTGATGAGCATCAAGCCACCAGAATCATTGCACACATTAAAAGAGCAAGAAGCCTCCACATCATGTGCCACATACCAGTCTTCTGCTGGATCTCATCCACTGTGCTTCAGAAGCTCCTGGAAGAAGATCTGAGTGAAGAAATCCCTAAAACTCTGACTGAAATGTACATCCACTTCTTGCTCATTCAGATCAACAAGAAGAATCAGAAGTATGAACAAAGAGATCCTGAGAAACGTCTGCAGTCAAACAGAGAAGTGATTATAAAACTTGCTGAACTGGCTTTCAAACAATTGATGAAGGGCAATGTCATGTTTTATGAGGAAGACCTGAGAGAGAGCGGTATAGATGTCAGTGATGCCTCAGTGTATTCTGGGATTTGCACTGAGATCTTTAAGGAGGAATCTGCAATTCATCAGAGGAAAGTCTACTGCTTCATACACCTGAGTGTTCAGGAGTTTCTCTCTGCATTCTATGTGTTTTACTGCCATCTGTTGAAGAACATGGAGCCATTGCAGTTGTTTCTGAATGACAAACATGAGAAGTACAGATCTACGAAAAACATGTCTGCACTACTATCATCGGCAGTCGATAAAACCCTTCAGACTGAAAATGGACACTTGGATCTTTTTCTGCGGTTCCTGCTTGGTGTCTCACTGGAGTCCAATCAGAAACTCTTACAGGATCTACTGACACACACAGAGACCAGCTCAGAGAGCATTAGAGAAACCACACAGTACATTAAAGATGAAATCAAAGGAAGTTATGGTCTCTCAGCTGACAGATCCATCAATCTGTTCCTCTGTCTGCTGGAAGTGAATGATCAGACTCTGTACAGAGAGATTCAGGAATTTGTGAAATCAGGCACACACTCAGAAAATAAACTTTCTCCTGCTCACTGCTCAGCAATAGCCTACATGCTTCAGATGTTAGAAGAGGTGCTGGATGAGTTTGACCTCATGAAATACAACACATCAGATGAGGGTAGATGGAGACTCATACCAGCAGTGATGAACTGCAGAAAAGCTCTGTGAGTATTCATTCATGGCATCACAAAATAAACATATTTCTATTTAGTTTTGATTCAGACTAATTAATCTATAGAACAATAACCCTGTATTTATTCATAGAATACAAGTGTGGAAATAATTGCATTTTTTCTATTGTTATTGAAGCGGAAAGGATATAAACAGTTGAGGCACATTAAAGAGTAGACCGTAGAAGCACAGCCATGTGGAAACTGTTTATAATCTCAGAGTCAGAATTTAAAAGCACACAATTTTATACACAAAGTATTACTTAGTACATTTGTTTCCCAACCCTGTTTCTAGAGGCACACCAGTGTCATTTGAGTTTAAATGCAACAGTGATGAAAATGACAAGTCTCCAGCTGTTCTGCATCACATACTTTCAGCTCACCTCCATATTCTGACTCTATCTCATGTACTGGGTTACTTTTGGTTAGGGTTTTCAGACAGCTAATGAATCAACCATTAGTGTTTTTAGAGAGCTTCATGTCAAACAGTGTATTAGCTTTGGCAGTTTTTTTTATCCTGGCCCTGGGGACCCACATACTGGACATTTTGTATGTCTGTCTTATCTGACACTCTCAGTTAAGTTCCCTGACCTAAAGATCTGAACCAGGTGTTTTAAAAAGAGACCAAACTTAAGTGGAAAGTGCCCCCAAAAAATGGGACTGCAGTTAAGAAGTTAAATAATGAAGACATACTGTACTCAATTAGAAGGCTCCACAATATTGAGGCTGCATCCTTCCTATATCAGTCCTTCTGAGGATTGTAGGCTTGTGTCATTCTTAGCATTAACCCTCTGAGGTCTGAGCTGTTTTCTGGGCTCTGGAGGTGTTCTGACATGCTCTGACATTTGTGTTTTTTTCTGTTACTAGTGACATTTTCATGGCTAAAGTCTAATTACACTGTATTCAGCACAAACTCTGCTACAATAATATATCAGCAGCATGTATGTAAAAGTTTGTAGTTTTGAGATAATGACATTTATGCGTGGTTTGTGAAAATACAAAAAAAAATTCTCACTGAAATAAGGCCATGAAACCCATACTGATTATTTCTTCACAAGACTTTTGAAAATTGTATGACATAGCCTAGAATATTTGCTCCAAAACTATGTGAAAATCACCCTGACTGCTCATTCAGATAAGACAATATATTGATTTAAAATTTCTAAGACGTGTTTTGTGTGACAAAGCCATATGCGAAGAGGCGTGATCATCTCATGAATATGTAAGGTTTTAACACCTGAGAAAGACAAAGACACTCCCCTAACTGCCCTATTAGGAGCGATCAGGCCCTGTCATTCAGAGCAACCTTGCACAAAGAATGAGGAGATTTAAAAAAGAATGGCTTTTAGATTGTTTGGATTTATTTACAACACAACACAATCCAAAAATACAAATGACAAAAGAGCACATTGAAAACAATGATCCAAAGACAGAGACCTTTGTGCCATTCCTAAAAACATACCTTTCATTTCCAAGGTGTTTGATTTTCACTTTACCATGTTCATGTACAGAGACTCATGTGAATGTTGAAGTCAGCAGGACTCATTTGCATCTGGTCCCTGAAAGAAAAAAAAAAAAAAAAAAACTCTGAACATACTGATATCAAGAGAAACTATAGGGCTGCACGATTTTGGGAATAGATTTTAGATTTTTCTGGTTAAAATTTCTTTTTAAAATTCACAGAATACACACACACACACACACACACACGTTTCCAACAATATATAAAGAACATCAGGTTTGTTGTGCCTTGTAGGCATAGGCTACGCAGTGCTGCATAAAATAATAATAACAATAAATTAAATCTTCCAAAAGATTTCAAGAACAACTACGCTAGAGAAAAATATATTGATTATCATATGTTACTTCAAATGTTTCCATTCGTTATGATGATATGAAATGAGATAATAGTAAAAATATAAAGCCTAATGTTTGGTGCATTTTTCCTTTCAAACGCAATCGCGCTCCAAAATATAATACATTCAAACGCGATCGCGCTCCAAAATATGATACATTCAAACCCACAGCGCGCTCCAAAATATTAAACATTATGGTTATACATATCTATGTTTGAGCAGATATCCACAAACAGTATTTAACAGGAAACACGGGTCTAAATAGTATAATATTCACCATATATCTAGCAACAGTTCAACTGCAATGTGAAGTTTATGCAACAATACCATAAACTAATAAGTAAGAATTTCTTACCTTACATCTTTCTTGTCTTCAAATCGCGTTCTTCTTCTTCTGGGGGTAAATCCAATGTAAGCTCAGACGTGTCTTCCAAACTCGACGAAAAGCAGAGACTTGTGAAGTGTTTTGGTGTTTTGTGTTTGAGGTAAGGAGGGCGTTCGCGTTCCATGTGGAGATTTGCATGTGAATCTCTTTTGCGCGAGTGGGCGTGTCGAATTAAAAAGTAATTAGCAAGCGTTTGAGATACTGGACATCCTGTTGGTTTTATACAAATTACTTAAACAGAGAATATTTGTTTTCAGTTTGAATCCGATCATTTAAAAGTACACACTTAAATGTGTATAAAGGTATATGGCTCATAAATGTGTGAGAAGTATTGGCTGAGTTTTGTTTCAGTTTATAGACGTGCTCAAGAAAAAAAAGTTCACCGCGACGGAGAGGCAGAACGCACACCCTGTTTATTTTCTTTATTTTACAAAAGCACAATGTTTTGATTTGATTGTAAGTGGACACATACAAAAGTAGAAATATCACAGATTATTTTTTTATATTTCTTTTTTCTGTATAACCATAAATGACGGAGTAATTTAAGTTTATGTTGCTGCTATGTGAAAAAAATCCAGCAAAACGCGTCGGCGCGTTTCTCGACCTCAGAGGGTTAAACACTAGAACAGGGCTGTGTAACTCTGGCTCTCAATATGGACCGTCATTCAGAGTCAGAGACAGCTCAGGGGTGCCCAATTCTGTTCCTGGAGATATACGTCCATTCAAAGTTCAGGTCTAACCCTGATCAAACACAACTAAAGCCAAATATTAAGATCTTAAGTAGTAGTGTGTTTGAACTCTGCAGGTGGGTAGATCTTCAGAAACAGGATTTGGTACGTTGTTTAGCTCCAACCCCTGAAGATCTTGGTTAGCTTATTCATGTGTGCAGGAAAGTGGATCTTGAGGGTCAGAAATCCCAGCTCGCACTAAAATAGCTGCTTTTCCACTGTCTAACTATGACTAACAACTTGCCTGACTGGGACAAAAGCCTTGGACCGAGGCCAAAATAAGCTGCGTTTCCAGTGTTGGGCCAGTAGCCATAGAGCAACGTCACACAACCCCTCCATTTCACCAGCACTAGCATATCTGACAAAAAAAACTAGATAGATTGCTAAATGAACATGATGGTTGGTCTTTTATTAAAGATAAGACTCCAGCATAGATATTTGACCAATGATTTATAATAAAAATGCTGCAGTAACAGTCATTTATTATTTTGTCAGGAGTGCACATCAATCATGCTGAAAAAGGAGAACACACACATACTTGCACTACAAAGGGGCTTTCGCACCTGTGGAACCTTTTCATAATCCCTATAACTAATGGCAGAAATATTCACTTTTTGGTGTATTTGCATTGAAGGAACTGGAACTATTTTAGTTTTAGGAATGCTTTTTGAGGGAACTAAACTAGCTCCATCTTCAGAGTATGGTCTAACCCAGCATAATATGAACTAACAGTGTTAGTTGTCAAATGTATGCAAGTACTCCATGAACATGGAAATCAGCGATAGATGGACCGAGGCCAAAGTCCAGGCACTTCGCAACCTTCATGCAAAGGAGGAAATCCAGCATGAATTTGAAGGGACCAAGCAAAACATGATTATGTATTTCTGCTCAGCTAGCAACATTGGATGTCAATTAGATGGTAAACACTATAATACTTTTTTGTATACCATTTACTTTCTTTGTTTAACAGTTATATCTAATACTGTGCAAGATAGGACTGTTAAAAAGATTGTAAATTAATGAAGACAGAGAATATGCACTGTGTGCTCATGCTGCATTCAAGCCATGCTGTATTACCGTAGTCTCAAGATGACAACACATGATGGTATATTTGGAGCTGTTCACATCCTCAAACTGGGAATTATGAGTTTCTATGGCACCACTATCAACGCCTTAATGAATCTGCAGAGGTTAGGTGGTAAAGAAGTCACGTGATACAAGTAGGAGCTCTCAGACAATTCCCATCTTACAAGCTCAAAGCTCATGAACTCTACGAGGATGTGAACGCTTTGTACTAGTTGAAATCACGTAATTGCGATAATTTCAACATGGCGTGAATGCACCTTTAGGCTCTGGCTAAGCTGTTCTCAGTGCTATCAAAATAAAGTCTGCCGTGCTGTCAAAATTAAAGGCCCGCACAACAACCAGAGTGGCAGGAAGTAAGTGATAGCTAATGTCATTTCGAAGTTCCAACTGACAGTGCAAATGCAACCAGGAAAATGGTTCTAGGGGAAAATTTTTAACTAAGTTACTATAACTACTTTGTGTGAAAGCCACTATAGGCACAGGGAAGAGACAGACGAAACATGAAACTTCCTCCCTGCCTGGGTCTCTGTATTGAAAACTGGAAGGCTTGCGTTCTAGTACATAAATCGAAATAGTCCAATTTTACACACAGTATGATCAGCAACACAGTCAATTAATCGCTACTGCTGGGTGACAAGAACTCATGAAGCGAACGTCCAGACAGTTTAAATATGCTTTGTGGGAACACCACCACCACTCCACCTCTGACGACCGTAACTCGCTTTACATGTGCTCTATTAGAAGAGACAGATGGGAGAAGAAAACAAAACATGCACAGCACTAAGTAACATTAAATACATAAATGATAACGTTACATTACAATCCCCATCGGATCGCATTTGGAAATCATTTCAAAACACTCACTGGTGTCTGAAAGTGGGTTTTGAGCTGAAAAATGTATTTAAGTATTTTAAAGGTTGAGGTTAGCTAGTAGCCTGATATGAAAACATGGGAAATGAGCAGGCGTGTTGATCGTCTCCTGATGCAGATAAACTCTGTTCATGTAGTTCATGACCACTCCTCAAGCCCCAGTTGGCCCCAGAAGTGACAGTGGAAATGTGACTGGCCTTTGCATGCACTAGCACACTCGCTTTTTGTCCATGACTGGAAATGCGGCTAATGAGACAAAGGGTGCATGGCTGTCTAATACATGTTTTCACTCCCATGGTCACGGCATAAAAATGTTATTAAATATTTATAGTATCCCAGTGATTTACATTTACAGTTTAACATGTTTTTACATCTGAAAACATAATACCTTTATCTCCAAAATCATTTTTCCTTGCATTACGCAATGGAATAGGTTGAGCTCAGTGTCGATTCATTTTCCACTAATTCTTTTTGTGAATTGGAATTTGTGCAAAGGATTGCGAGTTATTGGAGAACATGAAGGATACACTTGATGTGGATGCAGCCGTCAAATTGAGAAGCGCCTAAAATATGCAGTTCTATGGACCCCCAGGACCAGGACTGAAAGCTTTTTGATCATTAAAAGCACAAAATATTGAAAACATTTTAACATCCCTCTCCTCCTCATTGTTATCCTCTGTAATAGGCTTGTTGGATGTGGTCTCTCTGATCAGTGCTGTGAAAGTTTGTCTTCAGTTCTACAATCATCAAATACCTATTTGAGAGAGCTGGACCTGAGTAACAATGACATCCAAGATTCAGGAGTGAAGCTGCTCTCAGTTGGACTGATAAGTTCACACTGTCAACTGAACATACTAAGGTTTAACCTTCACATTCACTATTAGACATGCACAACCTATGAGCAGTCAATGTATTACTGGCTGATAATTAGGAATATTTGTATTATTAAATGTCAATAATGGAGTTATTTTACTGTATTGTAACTGCTCTGGTGTATTTGCATGCTCACTACTTAAATATTATCTAATTTTTTAGGGTGGCTTCAAGTGTTTCTGCAACGTGTGACCTATATAGTTAAATGTGTGGCCTATCATGTTGTAGCAAATCTATTCTGTGTGGAAAACAGTATCCCTTATAAATCAGATATAAACTGTTATGAACGCTTGGTTATGAATGCTTAGTTGCTATGGATACAAAGGTTCAAATACAATAGGATTGATGGCTTATTGATAGTATAAGACATTTAACAAGGAAGGTATGTAAATATTTAATGACATATGTCAATTAATTCTGACATTTTAATTACCGAATCCTTTATTTTGTTCAGACTGGCAGGTTGTCGATTGACTGCTCAGTGCTGTGAAAGTTTGTCTTCAGCTCTACAATCATCAAACTCCCCTCTGAGAGAGTTGGACCTGAGCAACAATGACCTGCAGGATTCTGGAGTGAATCTGCTCTCTACTGGACTGAAGAGTTCATACTGTCAACTGAACATACTGAGGTGTGACTTTCACTTCTTCAATATATACTCAAATATGTGTATGAATAGGTGTTTTGTAGTGATCAAATTTTATTTTAAATCAGCAGCATCTGATAACTGACGAATGGACTATTTGTAAGAAAATAAAAGAGTGTTTTATTTAACCCATCAATTAAAAAAAAAGTTACACATAGGTTCATAGTGGGCAAAAATGTCCATGTCCAAAAACTGTCTAAAAATATTATAGATTTATATTTTCTTCCACTTTAACAGACGTCATTTTATTTAACCAGCATCAGTTCTAATAAAAATTACCAAACATTCATTAATTTTCAGAATTGCAACCCTTTAAATGCTTCTTTGTTTACATAATGCCACAGATGTTTTTTTTATGGAAAAAAAGAAAAATAGTAATTATTTTCATTTTACTAAATGCTAAGCAGATTTTTTTTATTTTTTTTATTATTATAGTCTTGGATATGTCAATGATTAACAACAATATTAATTTGTATGCATTCATATTTTTTGTGCAATGTGAGATAAAAAAGAAAAAACTACCACTCAATAATGGACAACAATGTCCTTGTCAAAATAGTGTCATTAATATTTTTTTCCACTTTCACTGACTTAAGATTTTTTACCAGCATCAATTCTAATCATAATTACCAAACATTCATTCATTTTCAGAGTTTTAACACGTTAAACACCGGTTTATTTACACAATACAAGTGTTGTTTTTTATAAAAATGATAATAATAAAAATGTCCCATATACTAAATGCTAAGCAGAATTTCTTTTCTTTAAATATTACAGCCTTGAATATGTTTAACAACAACATACATTTTTTATGCATTCATATTTTTTATGCAGTATCAGATTTAAAATAAATAAATAAATACCACTCAGGTCCATAAAGGACCAAAATGTCCATGTCAAAACATTGTTATTACTCCTATTACCTCCAAAGTTTTTACGTTTTGATAAAACATTACCTTATATTGCTCTAGAAATAAAGCAAAAATACAAGATCACTTTGAACAAGAACAAGATTTATTGTTCAAAACTCAAGAACACCCAGAACAGAAATAGTAGGCATATGCACAAGTGAGCGAGAGGGAATTCACTCACAGCAGGAGCTGCAGTATGTGATTGTGTGGACTTTGCAGATATGCTTGCCACACTTGTTGCAGGTGTAGGCAATTTTTTTCTTCTTGTCAGTGCAGAACTTGCATAACTGCCTCTTTTTGGTGTTTGGGTCTCCCTGCTGTTGATCCTTTATCATGGTGGAGGCAGATGTCATATCTGAATGAGCAGTCAGGATGATTTTCACATAGTTTTGGAGCAAATATTCTAGGCTACGTGATACAATTTTCAAGTCTTGTGAAGAAATAATCAGTATGGGTTTCATGGCCTTATTTCAGTGACAATTTTTTTTTGTATTTTCACAAACCACGCATAAATGTCATTATCTCAAAACTACAAACTTTTACATACATGCTGCTGATATATTATTGTAGCAGAGTTTGTGCTAAATACAGTGTAATAAGACTTTAGCCATGAAAATGTCACAAGTAACAGAAATAAGCACAAATGTCAGAGCATGTCAGAACACCTCCAGGGCCAGAAAACAGCTCAGACCCCAGAGGGTTAATTAAGGTGTTGTTCATCCATGAAGTCATGAATGAAAAACGTTGAACTCGTGTTAGTTCCTGATGATTCATGAGATATTAATGCATGAATGAATGCATAATTCATGCATGAATTTATACACGAATTCATGGTAATTCATGTACCCTTACCGTAAAGTGTTACCAAATATTCTTCTCATTATTCACAAAAATATAACATTGTGTATATAAATTCAAAAAATACTGATTTATAAAAGTAAGAATACAAATAAACAAAATATTCTTGTCCTCAGCATTCACAAAACTACAAGAAATACTGAATAATAAAAGCATTATGCAGTAAGAATAAATGTGTGTGTAACTGATACATAATGACACACACCGTGTCCAGGTTGTTGACACCTCCTTTGCAGCGGTTGTAGTCTGTGATGATCACTGGCTTCTTTTTCTCAGTGTCGCTCACAGCCAGCTAGCGGTGCTTGGTTCTAAGGAGCAGCACATTTTACCCTCGTTTGGGTATATAAGACACCGCTGTGTGCGTCTTAGAGAAAGCAAAGAGGACAGGGGTGCTCTATGCCTTGTTTGCATAAGCTATGGGGGAAGCTCTCTTTTTCTTGTGAATCGTACCGACTAGGGCCAGCTTGTCGTGCGTGTAATGTGCAGGTCGTGTCATCCTGTCATCTAACGTCAGGGTGGAGCCTAGGAGGTTGAATTTACGGTGGGACATGGTGGCCTGGAAAATGTAATGTCCATTTTCCACATCCCACAGGCTTCTGTCGATTCATTTCGGGACCTGTACACGCCGGCCAGAATCAGCAGACTGATGTATGCCTGAATGTCAGTTGAATCGAAATCAATCCAATCTGTCATAGAACGCCTCCCCTGTAAATTGGTGTTCTCCAGAAGAAGCTGAATGATGTTTTCAGTGATGAAGAGGTCGAAGCAAGACGGCACAGTTGTGATGCGGGCAGTGGCATGGTGTGTGGGACCCGGGGTCATACCCTTGGCAGGATTGTAGCTCAGCGTCCCAGTGTGAGTGGAAGACAAGAGAATCTACCCATTTTTTGAATTCCACTGAGGATCTGCTGTCTCTTCTGTGTCCTCACAGTGCTGTCATCAGAGGAACAAGAGCTATCAGAGGGGTAAGACTCCAGCGCGAACTAGACTTCATCCTCTGAAGTCAACTCTTCATCAGTTTCACATGTACCCGGGTGCTCACTGAGTGGGCACAACTAGCTCCAGAGCTTCCCTTGCTGTGAAACGTATCTTTATCTTACAAACTATGAAATGACAAGGCCCCTCAAGTATCACATATTTAAAGGTTTGGCTCTGAGAGCACCTGTGTCAACTAAAACTTACCAGACAAAACAATCACTATTTTCTTGTGGTGAAAATAAAATCAAGGTGTTGTAGTTTTAGTTGTAGTTTTCACATGGCAGGGTCTGACTCAATTACATTGGGTGGGATTTGTGATTTCCAGTACAATAGATTTTCTTTCTTTCACTGTTCACACACACACACACACACACACACACACACACACACACACACACACACACACACATAGTGTTCAATACACACATACAAACCACACTCTGCAGTATAGTAATGTTGACTGTATTTATTTTAATCAGTCTTTATTTGTATTATATAATTAGCATCAAACAAACGATATAGTTCTTATTCACAGGGATTAAAGATTTTTAAACGAAAAGATTGAAAGATTATTGCACAAATTTCTGGTGTGTTATCCATGAATATAGTCTGAGTTGGATGAACTTACTCTGGATGTATTTTTGGAACCAGCATACCTCGAGTAAGCAAGGTTTGGTTTACTCAAACGAGAGTTCAGGGTATGTTTGACGGTAAGATAACCTTGCTTTCTGGAATACACCCCAGGATTACTAGAAAGCTACGGGCAGGTGAGTTTTACCATGGTTAGAGCTAAACTCTGCAGGAAAGACTCATGAGAGTCAGAGTTGCCCAGCCCTGCTGTAGAATATACAACGTTTTTAATCGTTTTTACAGAGCTGTGTGAATGGGGATTGTTCTGACAGCGTTGCCGTTTGTACACAAAATCTGCTAAAGAAAATCTTTTCTGATTTTGGTACATTGTTGTCATGTAAACACCCTATATCTTATCTTTCTGACATTGGTGATGATTAGTTTCTGCTTCATTTTTGTTTAGATTGGCCATCTGTAATCTCACTGGTCAGTGTTGTGAAAGTTTGTCTTCAGTTCTACAATTATTAAACTCTTGTCTGAGAGAGCTGGACCTGAGTAACAATGCCTTGATGGATTCAGGAGTGAAGCTGCTCTATTCTGGACTGAAGAGTTCGCACTGTCTCCTGAACATACTCAGGTAATTAAGAATGAAGATAAATACTCTGATCAAATTAAATATGTAACTTTATGCTCTTGATTTAATGGGAGCCTGTACTATCACATCATAACCCAGTTGCTTTATTTGCTCTAGTCTTTAACTGAAAACATTGGTCTTTTTTTTAATGAATTGTCTGATTTTTAATCTGGGATGCAGTAATTTCACCATAACATCTCTACACACGAAATGAGGATGTAAACAACTGAATGGTATTGCATATGATGGAGACATAAAATCAGAATACAGCGAATTTGAATAGTAATGCCAATCAGAAGAGAATTATAGAGATTAGCCCGCAGAGACACAGAATTGCAATCTTTGAATTAAGGCTTTTAAGTAATGCCTTATTTTCAAAAACAATGTATGACAACTATATAAAAATATGTTCTGATATGATTGTTTTAAAATTAGTTTTTAAATGGTCATGATCTTTCATATACATATGTGTTTTAAATTCACTTTTACTTAATGTATTCACTATCATTTCATGTATTAAAAGTTTGTTTTGATGTGGCTATCTTATGGCCAAACAGTCTAGTCCCAGTTATGTAAGCTCTCTTCACATTATGCATTTTTAAATGCTATTAAACAGCCATATGTTGTTGTACTATACATTTTTTATTTATGTGACTTCAACAAGCATTGAAGACTGCACTACAGTACTGCAGTTAAAAGGATTTGTAAGTACAGAACAGGCTGTGATTATGCAGGACAGTAAGTCTCATTAAAAAAAAACATGGATAAGCACAAAAGGTTTGGGCATCTTGCAATGATACTTCAATCAGACTGCAGTCCATTTTTTGTAAGAGAGAGACTGGGCAATGCACATTCAGAGCACAGTCTTAAAGCAGAGAAATGGAGAGATTATATCAAACTCTCTTTCCTTGCCCTTATATTAAATTTGAGTTAGGGCGAGACACGGCAGGTAAAAACATCGTTTTTTTTTTTTTACTGGTCAATTTTACGATTTTTGGATATTTGTCTTCAATAACGGTTCTTCTTTCAGACTTGTGGTGAAAAAAAAAGGTCCAAAATACACATTTAGGTCTTTATTTTACTACATTTTGTCTGTTTGCGTCTGTAGATTTCTCATAAATTAAACAAAAGTTGGCGTTCTTAATCAACATGCTGCTCCGTGATCGCGGTCTGTACCCTGTCATCACATGCACCGCTGGAAAGCTCTCTCTCTCCTGTACAATGCTGTCAGATCCAAATATGGTCATTTCCTTTTTATCAGCAACCAATCGTGAAAGTAAAAGGGCTGAATGCGCAATCTCATTGGCTGATGATAAATCTTTAAAGCCCGTTTTCTCAAAATGACTTTTCTCTCATACTCCAAGTCCAAAATCTCCACTTCAGTAGCACCTATATACACCAAACTTTCTAGTCTTGTACCTAGTTATATTATGTAGACATTTACAGATGTATTTGTAAATATACTATTCCTAGCCTGATTTCTATAACATTTTATTCCAAAAAACATGGCGAATTTTTTTTTTTAAGGCTATTGACAATATATTCTGATTTACAGGATAACAAAAGTAGATATCCATAAATCCCTCTGTAATTTTTTCCCCATCTAATTTGTGAACACAATGAAAAAATTAATTTTAACCTGGCTTTATCCAATACTCAGATTTCGTTTTTTAAAATATATGCAAATTAGTGCAAATTTAATTAGATATAGCCTAATTTGCATATTTAAACATTACATTACAGAAAACTTGTAATACATTTTTTTCCTCATCTTAATGTAGGTAATCAACTGGGAAAGTTTCATGGTGATATCTGCTAGTTAAAAATTGTACCCTATTCACCTGTAGTGTCTCGCCTTAAGAAACTGTTTAACTGTTTTTATACTGCTTGATTGATTTCAGTAAAGAAGCTAAAATCACATGGATTCAAGGAAAGTGTAGCTCCATTTGGAACTAAATTAACAAAACAGGTCACTGTGATAGTGATGTCGGATTGACAAATTAATGTCATGTGGACTATTGCTGTGTGTTTGTAGATTGTCTGGATGTATGGTGACAGAGGAAGGCTGTGGTTATGTGTCTTCAGCTCTGAGTTCAAACCCCTCACACCTGAGAGAGCTGGATCTGAGCTACAATCACCCAGGGGATTCAGGAGTCAAGCTGCTCTTTAATACAATGAACAATCCAAACTGCACACTGGACAAACTCAAGTAAGTGTGTGTGTGTGTGTGTGTGTGTGTGTGTGTGTGTGTGTGTGTGTGTGTGTGTGTGTGTGTGTGTGTGTGTATTGATTGCATTGGATGTGCAGAATGTGACACTGTGTGTTTCATAGTGTGGATCATGGAGGAGAATTCAGGATTACAGCAGGACTACAAAAATGTATGTCTACAATCACACTCACACACACACACACACACACACACACATACTGGTATATATGGTTTAAGAGGACAGCATGTAACCACTATGGTTTAGAGGGACACCCATTGCCTAACACTCTACAAATTAAACAGACATGCTAAACAATGTTATATGGTCTCTTTAAGATACATCTCACTTAAAAGTGTTGTTCAAACTATAAAATCATGGAAAATAACACACCTGATTTTATATGGTTTACGAGGACAGCATGTAACCAATGTGGTTTAGAGGGACACCCAGTGCCTAACACTCTACAAATTAAACAGACATGCTAAACAATGTTATATGGTCTCTTTAAGATACATCTCACTTAAAAGTGTTGCTCTAACCATAAAATCATGGAAAATAACACACCTGATTTTACACAGGCTTCCATGGTCAACTGAATCATGGTTTGCTAGGACATCCAGGTTTAAAGGGACAGTTCCCTTTCGTTCAATCACTCTGAGTTACGTAAGTGATTGACGAATGGGGGTTTCGCTTGGAAGCCTATCACCTTCGAGATCTTACAAAACGAGCCAATGGCAAAACTTGAATTTGCATAACGCAACTCCGCCCCACCGCGTGGGTATAAAAGGAGCAGCGCGGCAATCTCACATTATGTTTTTCCATCGGAGCCGAGTGTTTCTTTACTTCTCTCCACTGCAAGCTGTCTACGAGTTCTAGATACTGTACGAGACGAGTGACTCTTCAGCGGTGTTGGTTTGATGGCGTGTTCCAGCGAGATCTCTTTCCTGCTGCTGGTCTGTGCAGTGATCTGCCAACAGTGTGTGTTTTCTCCTGTCACCGCGGAACACTCGTCCTTCCCTAGCCTCCTCTGTCTGGACGCGGCCTTGCTGCCCCATTGAGGGTATGTCTGTGGTTCACATGATATGCGGGAGGCTGAGCAAAACACGTTCCTCAACACCCCCATATCCTAGGCTGGCCTCTTCTGCGGCGCATCCCAGGACTTTGCCCAACAGTTTTCGCCCACCCAGGAGCAGACCGAGGCCATTAAACATTCTGCCCCGGCAGCCAGCTGCTGCTTCCACCCAGCCGCCGACTCAGCCGCCTCAGTCCGCTCACCGCCGAGGACGCCCTACTGTGGCTCCCGCTCCTCCCGCCCGGACCCAGCAGCAGCATTCACCAGCCCTGCAGGCTGTCAAACGGCAGGCAAAGCGGCACTCCTGATACGGGCAGATGGAAATGTGAAAGCTCCACCTCGCCACTCTCATCCCCCTCTGTCGCCAGACTCGTCCTTCCCTGGCCTTCTCTGTCAGGACCAAGCGTGCCGCACAAGCCCTGAAAAGTGAAGCCAAAACGTCTCGATCGCCCCCCGGTGACTGGTCCTAGTATAGGTCATAAGCCCCGCCTCCCCGTGTTATTCAACGAGACGTGAGACCAACTAAACAATTAAATTACACTTCAAATATCTTTTTTCCAAAGGTGGTTTCTTTCATTTGCTGTCGTTTTTATCACGCTGATGTAAGTTCAAGTGTCTGTTTCAAAAATAAGTTGTTTTTTAGTTAGTTACGTGATGTGGTGGTGTAACGTCATGATTGACAGCTGTGATTGACAGGTTCTCTGAGCGAAGTAGTCACTGAAGCACCAACGGACATTTTTTTCGGGATCTTCGGAGGACTGAGGAGATTGTATTTACTTTATTTTAACAAGCCTCTTTTAATTTTTAAAAAAGTGTGCAGAACTGCGAGAGTGAGGGCGGAGCGTTGATTTTGCGGCTTTACTTCCTGCTCACTACTGCGCAGGTCTGGTCCCGAGATCGCTACTGCGCAGACTCAAGTTCCAATATGTCAGCGCCATATCGGGACACTGGCGGCTTCAGTTCTCATCAATGGAAGAGAGCGAAGGGGCGTCGTCCATCTTTTTTTACAGTCTATGGTCAGGACGCAGCCTTGCTGCCCCATCATGGGTACATCTGTGGTTCACATGACCCCGCTGGTTCAGTTTTTGGGAGCCTGGCTGGAGCTTCCTAAGCTGTCCCGCTGGCTCGCGAGAACCATCAGGCTCGGCTATGCATTTCAGTTCGCAGTCTCCTCCCTGAAAGCAGGGAGTCTGCTATACCATGGTGGGTGGCAATGCCCCTGTCATGCGTGCAGAGGTCACCACCCTACTGGCGAAGGGTGGAATCGAGACCGCCCCTCCGGCCGAAATGTAGTCCGGCTTCTATAGCCCCTACTTCATTGTACCCAAGAAGAGCAGTGGGTTACGGCCAATCCTGGACCTGCACATTTTGAATATATATACAGGCTCACAGGCTTCCATTCAAGATGTTGACAGCCATACGCATTTTTGAATGCGTTCGTCCGTTGGATTGGTTTGCAGCGATCGACCTGTAGGACGGATACTTTCAAGTCTCCACTCTTCCTCGACACAGACCGTTTCTACGGTTTGCTTTCGAGGGGCAGGCATACTAGTACACGGTACTTCCATTCAGGCTAGTGTCTCCTTGCATCTTCAAGTCGTTGAGGCACTCCTTGTGCCACTCCGGCAACACAGGGTTCACAACCTGAACTATCTTGCCCGTCTGGGCCTTCGGGTCAACTGGGAAAACAGCAAACTTTCCCCCGTGCAGAGGATCACTTTTCTTGGTATGGAAATTGACTCGGTAGCCATGTACGCACAGCTTACGAGCGAGCGCGTGTAGTCACTGCTGAACTGACTCTTGAGTCAATTCAAGGGCAAGTTTGCGGTTCCACTGAAGTTATTTTAGAGGCTCCTGGGGCATATGACATCCGCAGCGGCTGCCACGCCACTCTGCACCGTTTACGTTTGCTCAAGGACCAACACATACTAGTCCGTTCAGACATCATGGCGACAGTAGTGTATATCAACCAACAAGGTTGCACTCCCGCCGTATATCGCAACTCACCCTTCACTCTTATGGAGTCAGGTCGCTTTGAGCCATTTACAGTCCGGGAGAGCTGAATTGTGCAACCGCAGGCTCTCACGATTTCGTCCACTTCCCGGGGAATGGAGACTTCATTCCCAGACGGTTCAGCTGATTTGGGAACAGTTCGGCGAAGCACAGGTAGATCTGTTTGCCTCCCCAGACACTTCCCACTTTATTCCCTGACCGAGGGGACCCTCGGCTTGGATGCACTAGCACACAACTGACGGCTGCATGTGTGTGTTCTGGACAGGACGCGGCAGGTTTGAGTACCCTACCACCTCAGGTGGTGGCCACCATCACTTCTGCTAGGGCCTCCACAAGACACGCCTATGCTCTGAAGTGGAACCTCTTCATCACCTGGTGTTCTTCTCCATGTATACCATGATTGTGTTTACACAAACACATTTGATAGAGAGGAACTGTCAGCTGTAGAACTACATACACAAGTCCTGCTAAACCATGTGTCCTTGTATACCATGATTGTGTTTACACAAACACATTTGATAGAGAGGAACTGTCAGCTGTAGAACTACATACACAAGTCCTGCTAAACCATGTGTCCTTGTATACCATGATTGTGTTTACACAAACACATTTGATAGAGAGGAACTGTTGGTTATAGAACTACATACACAAGTCCTGCTAAACCACGTGTCCTTGTATACCATGATTGTGTTTACACAAACACATTTGATAGAGAGGAACTGTTGGTTATAGAACTACATACACAAGTCCTGCTAAACCACGTGTCCTTGTATACCATGATTGTGTTTACACAAACACATTTGATAGAGATGAACTGTCGGCTATAGAACTACATACACAAGTCCTGCTAAACCACGTGTCCTTGTATACCATGATTGTGTTTACACAAACACATTTGATAGAGAGGAACTGTCGGCTATAGAACTACATACACAAGTCCTGCTAAACCACGTGTCCTTGTATACCATGATTGTGTTTACACAAACACATTTGATAGAGATGAACTGTCAGCTGTAGAACTACATACACAAGTCCTGCTAAACCATGTGTCCTTGTAAACCATGATTGTGTTTACACAAACACATTTGATAGAGATGAACTGTCGGCTATAGAACTACATACACAAGTCCTGCTAAACCATGTGTCCTTGTATACCATGATTGTGTTTACACAAACACATTTGATAGAGAGGTAAACCATGTGTCCTTGTAAACCATGATTGTGTTTACACAAACACATTTGATAGAGATGAACTGTCGGCTATAGAACTACATACACAAGTCCTGCTAAACCATGTGTCCTTGTAAACCATGATTGTGTTTACACAAACACATTTGATAGAGATGAACTGTCGGCTATAGAACTACATACACAAGTCCTGCTAAACCGCATGTCCTTGTATACCATGATTGTGTTTACACAAACACATTTGATAGAGATGAACTGTCGGCTATAGAACTACATACACAAGTCCTGCTAAACCGCATGTCCTTGTATACCATGATTGTGTTTACACAAACACATTTGATAGAGATGAACTGTCGGCTATAGAACTACATACACAAGTCCTGCTAAACCATGTGTCCTTATATACCATGATTGTGTTTACACAAAAACATTTGATAGAGATGAACTGTCGATTATAGAACTACATACACAAGTCCTGCTAAACCATGTGTCCTTGTAAACCATGATTGTGTTTACACAAACACATTTGATAGAGAGGAACTGTCGGCTATAGAACTACATACACAAGTCCTGCTAAACCATGTGTCCTTATATACCATGATTGTTTACACAAACACATTTGATAGAGATGAACTGTCGGCTATAGAACTACATACACAAGTCCTGCTAAACCATGTGTCCTTGTATCCACGACTTTCCCGAACTCTGACCTTTCCCGTGATCGCTATGGCAACGTAGAACAAGCCGGTAACGAACTTCCGGTTTACATTATCCTGAAGATACCGCTAACAGAGAGCCTCAACAAGCCCAAACAATTTGCTTGGATAATGAGGAGTAGAGCTTAGATCGGGCCCAAAAAATCAAGCCCGACCCTACCTGAGCCCGTTGTGTCCGAGCCCGGCCCGACACATGAGCCGAGCCCAATTTAGACCCAATCATTTTTAATACGTGGGCCGTTATAACCAGGGGCGGCGCCAGATAATTTTTTAACGTGTGCTGAGGGGGTGCTATATATATTATATATATAAATACTTTTAATAAATGAGCAAAAATTGGCCACTTAATATTTAATATTCAATTATTTTAATGATCACAATTAAAGTATTAATTTTATTAAATTGAACAAGCACAACATTCGGCATTCAATCAAATATTATTAAAGATTTATTATTAATAATGTTATTTCAACACAATATCTCGTTATTTCGACATCAAATGTGTGCCGAGTGTGCGTGCAATAAGCAAGATGTGCATTTGTAAATCCAGTGACACGCGTGCATTGATTTTTATTAATAAACTAGTGTTTTCTGTCAGTGTCTGCTGCAAAGATGAAGATGATCATGGTGTTCACTTTTCATAATCAACATAGATGGAAAAAATTACATTATAATATTTGAACAAATATGAAACTAAATGCTCTTATTTAATGGCTACAACAAATATAGTAGGCCTACATACTCTCTATTTGTACAAATTGCTGCACATTCAAGTTCATTCTCGAATAAATTTTCACATTATTGAAAACAATAAACATACCACTTAAAAATATATACAGTTGTACTGCAGTTTTTTCTAAGTAGAGTTACAAGAAACACTCTTTCTGCGTAGAGGGTCCGTTTATGTTGGAAACAACTCCCATTCATAAAATCCTTCAGTTTTCGCGTGTTGTTTGTGCACCTGACAACGGTACACGTTGAGCCACAAGGAGCCATTGCTTATCTGTCAGCATTACTACTTGTCAGTAATCAGTTTCACCCGTTTGTACCGCGACGCAAGTATCCCTTGTGTGCAAGCTTCATTGAGCGTTACGCTAAACCGGAACTGAGATACCGGCAACAGGAAGTATCGAGTGTCATGGCGACGCCCATTAAGACTCGCAGGAAAGTTGTGGATACCATGATTGTGTTTACACAAACACATTTGATAGAGAGGAACTGTCGGCTATAGAACTACATACACAAGTCCTGCTAAAACCATGTGTCCTTATATACCATGATTGTGTTTACACAAACACATTTGATAGAGATGAACTGTCGGCTATAGAACTACATACACAAGTCCTGCTAAACCATGTGTCCTTGTAAACCATGATTGTGTTTACACAAAAACATTTGATAGAGATGAACTGTCAGCTGTAGAACTACATACACAAGTCCTGCTAAACCATGTGTCCTTATATACCATGATTGTGTTTACACAAAAACATTTGATAGAGATGAACTGTTGATTATAGAACTACATACACAAGTCCTGCTAAACCATGTGTCCTTATATACCATGATTGTGTTTACACAAACACATTTGATAGAGAGGAACTGTCAGCTGTAGAACTACATACACAAGTCCTGCTAAACCATGTGTCCTTATATACCATGATTGTGTTTACACAAAAACATTTGATAGAGATGAACTGTTGATTATAGAACTACATACACAAGTCCTGCTAAACCATGTGTCCTTGTATACCATGATTGTGTTTACAAAATATTAATAGGGAATAGGTAAGCAGTTTGAATAGAAGAATAAAATAGAAGACAGATAGAATAAACTCATTTACATATTTATTTATTGTAAGTTAGGGAAGCAGTTTGAATAGAAGAATAAAATAGAAGACAGATAGAATAAACTCATTTACATATTTATTTCTTGTAAGTTAGGGAAGCAGTTTGATTTGACGGTCACTTACTGAATTGTGACAGATAGAATAGAAGATGGATAGAATAAACTCATTTACATATTTGTTTCTTGTAAGCTAGGGAAGCAGTTTGATTTGACGGTCACTTACTGAATTGTGACAGATAGAATAGAAGATGGATAGAATAAACTCATTTACATATTTGTTTCTTGTAAGCTAGGGAAGCAGTTTGATTTGACGGTCACTTACTGAATTGTGACAGATAGAATAGAAGATAGATAGAAAAAAATAATTTATATACTTGTTTCTTGTAAGCTAGGGAAGCAGTTTGATTTGACGGTCACTTACTGAATTGTGACAGATAGAATAGAAGATAGATAGAAAAAAATAATTTATATACTTGTTTCTTGTAAGCTAGGGAAGCAGTTTGATTTGACGGTCACTTACTGAATTGTCACAGATAGAATAGAAGATAGATAGAATAAACTCATTTACATATTCGTTTCTTGTAAGCTAGGGAAGCAGTTTGATTTGACGGTCACTTACTGAATTGTGACAGATAGAATAGAAGATAGATAGAATAAACTCATTTACATATTTGTTTCTTGTAAGCTAGGGAAGCAGTTTGATTTGACGGTCACTTACTGAATTGTGACAGATAGAATAGAAGATGGATAGAAAAAACTCATTTACATATTTGTTTCTTGTAAGCTAGGGAAGCAGTTTGATTTGACGGTCACTTACTGAATTGTGACAGATAGAATAGAAGATAGATAGAATAAACTCATTTACATATTTGTTTCTTGTAAGCTAGGGAAGCAGTTTGATTTGACGGTCACTTACTGAATTGTGACAGATAGAATAGAAGATGGATAGAAAAAACTCATTTACATATTTGTTTCTTGTAAGCTAGGGAAGCAGTTTGATTTGACGGTCACTTACTGAATTGTGACAGATAGAATAGAAGATAGATAGAATAAACTCATTTACATATTTGTTTCTTGTAAGCTAGGGAAGCAGTTTGATTTGACGGTCACTTACTGAATTGTGACAGATAGAATAGAAGATGGATAGAAAAAACTCATTTACATATTTGTTTCTTGTAAGCTAGGGAAGCAGTTTGATTTGACGGTCACTTACTGAATTGTGACAGATAGAATAGAAGATAGATAGAATAAACTCATTTACATATTTGTTTCTTGTAAGCTAGGGAAGCAGTTTGATTTGACGGTCACTTACTGAATTGTGACAGATAGAATAGAAGATGGATAGAAAAAACTCATTTACATATTTGTTTCTTGTAAGCTAGGGAAGCAGTTTGATTTGACGGTCACTTACTGAATTGTGACAGATAGAATAGAAGATAGATAGAAAAAAATAATTTATATACTTGTTTCTTGTAAGCTAGGGAAGCAGTTTGATTTGACGGTCACTTACTGAATTGTGACAGATAGAATAGAAGATAGATAGAAAAAAATAATTTATATACTTGTTTCTTGTAAGCTAGGGAAGCAGTTTGATTTGACGGTCACTTACTGAATTGTGACAGATAGAATAGAAGATGGATAGAAAAAACTCATTTACATATTTGTTTCTTGTAAGCTAGGGAAGCAGTTTGATTTGACGGTCACTTACTGAATTGTGACAGATAGAATAGAAGATAGATAGAATAAACTCATTTACATATTTGTTTCTTGTAAGCTAGGGAAGCAGTTTGATTTGACGGTCACTTACTGAATTGTGACAGATAGAATAGAAGATGGATAGAAAAAACTCATTTACATATTTGTTTCTTGTAAGCTAGGGAAGCAGTTTGATTTGACGGTCACTTACTGAATTGTGACAGATAGAATAGAAGATAGATAGAAAAAAATAATTTATATACTTGTTTCTTGTAAGCTAGGGAAGCAGTTTGATTTGACGGTCACTTACTGAATTGTGACAGATAGAATAGAAGATAGATAGAAAAAAATAATTTATATACTTGTTTCTTGTAAGTTAGGGAAGCAGTTTGATTTGACGGTCACTTACTGAATTGTGACAGATAGAATAGAAGATAGATAGAATAAACTCATTTACATATTTGTTTCTTGTAAGCTAGGGAAGCAGTTTGATTTGACGGTCACTTACTGAATTGTGACAGATAGAATAGAAGATAGATAGAATAAACTCATTTACATATTTGTTTCTTGTAAGCTGTGCCCTTGTTCCGGACAAAGTCTCTTATGTTTTGGCTTGTCCGTGAAGCAAGAATGGGGTGGTCTGCCTTCTTGCAAGCCTCACATTCAGTCAAAGTTGCCAGCTTCCCTTTTGTGATGTGGTTTCCAAAGAATTTCATGACTGATTTGACCTCTGAAGCGGTCCATGGTCTTTTTACATAGGCCCTTTTTTTCTTTGGTCTGTCAAGCTCTATTAGAAATGTATTAGATGGTTAAAGTACAACATAGTTAAATCCAATGTATATAAGAGAGAAATGAATACCAAGGTAATGCAAAGTTGAAACAAAACCACATACCTTTAACTTTAGTGGATGAAGTAGCATCTCTGCAGACTTGTTCATCTCGCACATGTTCACCTATACCGTGTAAAAAAATTAAATTAAAACCTTTTTTCATGGCATATTTACCAAATTTCATTGCATATGAAATCATATGACATTGTTTCCCTCTCAAAAATCAGTTGCATGCTGCATAAGAAACATATACTACACTTTTATTCGTAGATGATTTTAAAGGCACAGTATGTAACTGTAAGTTGTGCCGCTACAGGTCGCTTATTCAAAAAGATAAAAGGCGTAGCTTGATGCAGTGAATGATTATGGAATCTCATTCAATAGGGACAGAGACAGAGACTTGAGGACAGAGACTTGGGGTTTCCACGGAGGAGAGAGGTGAGGGGGCCGGTGATGACACTGTAGTTCTTGATGAAGAGATAGATGTTATCAAAACCAAGAAATCTCTGGAGTTCCCTTATGGTGGTGGGAATTTAGGATAGTATCCACCTTCCTTTCATCCATGGTGCCTTGTTTGTTTATGACGTACCAGAGGAACTGGATCTCTGACTGATGGAACTGGCACTTCTCTGCTTTCAAGAATAGTTGATCCAAACTCCGGGAATAAATGAGGATGTTGTTGTAGTAGACCAGTACAAATCAGTGGAGGAAATTCCGGAGCACCTCATGCGTGAAGTCTTGGAACACGGAGGTGGCTTTTACCAGCCCATCAAAAGGTATTTCACGAGTTCACACTTACATATAATTAGATAGAGTTAAGGTTTATGTGTATTTGGTGTGCTGTCCAGGGCAGGGGTTTTGAGCACGGAATTTGGCCCGAACCCAGAGTACTCCCCCCTGTTGTGGTAGGAATAGTAAGAAGTCAGGAGATGGGGTGGTGGAGGGATGCTGATAAACTGTCAATAAACAGAGGCAGGTCTGCTGTATATATACCTCTTATCGTTAATGGAGTTGATTTAACTGAATGCCCTCCTCTCGTGTTAATTAGGTTAATTATCTGAACATGCTCCTCCCAAACTTTGTTAATAAAACATCATTCAATGTGGCCTGTAGGTGTTACCACGTAGTTGTTTCAGGGCTGAGTGAACTAAAGGAAGGGGATCTCGGAACTATGAGGCATTTATTCTATCTAACTTATTTGTAAGTGTGAACTCGTGAAATCACAATTCTCCAGTGGCAGTCATCTTTGTTGTAAACTAATTCAACCCAAGCGCTCTTTGGTTATGTGGATGATTACGTAATTGTAGATCATCTGTCCATCATTCGTATTCGTACTCCTCAACGGATCAAGTCCAGACCGAACTTCCCGAACAAAGAAATGTTGTGGGCGGGGTTCGGGCTGGCATCCAGGCTAGTGATATCCAAGGAGCAAACAAGGAACACGGAACCAGGAAATCGATTGGGAGGTAGGTAGCACAGGTAAGTAGCTCATCGGAACGTCACGAAAGTCCTTGTCGCAGTCGAGACCTGACAATGACTGTGTCTGGTGTCAGCTTATACAGAGGTTATATGGTTGATGAGATGATTGGATAAGTGAAAGGTGCAGGAGATTAGAAGTCTGGTAAGGCTGAATGGAGTGAGGGTGGAGCATGGTGATTCCTTGACACTTGACACATTATGCTTGACATAGTGATGCAACTAATCAGGGGTGAAAAATGTTACATGCAAGACCTGAGAGAAGTTTTCTCTGTAGGGTGTCTCGGCTGACCCTGAGAAAGAGGGCGAAAAGCTCATATATGCTGGAGGTACTGGGAGTAGAGCAGCTGCTCCTCCAAGTTACAAAGAGCCAGCTAGGGTGGTTCAGGCATCTGGTTAGGATACCTCCCGGATGGCTTCCAGAGGATTTTTTCCAGGCATATCTAACTGGAAAGGGACTCTGGGGAAGACCTAGAACATGCTTAAGGGATGATATCTTTCTGCAAGCCTGGGGACAATTTTGGTTCCCACAGTAGGAGCTGGAGAAAGTGGCTGGGGAAAGGAAAGTATGGAAAGCCCTACTTGGCCTGCTGCCACCGTGGACTGGTTCAGGGTAAGTGGAGGAAAATGGTTGGATGAATGGTAACAAGGTAACATTAATAAAATGTTGATTTCTCATCCAAAACAGTTTTAGTTGATGCTTAAAGTTATGTTTGACCAGCAGTAATTGCAACTTTTGTCCAGTGTCTAATCCTGCTCCCGGAGGGTCATTGCTCTGCAGTTAGCTCCAACCCCAATTAAACACACCTGCTTCATATTTTAACCAGGATATATAAAATATTGTCCAGCTATTATCTTTGCCTCCCCTCACATACCCTTGCGTTCTCCCCTTCACACTTTGAAAATCCGTTTCTGACTGCAATAAGATCCATCACACAGACAGAATGCTAAAATGAACTAAAATTAATCATCATACATACACGTTTACACAAATATTAAATAACATTAACCATTACTGATTGAGTTGAGCTCCAGAGGTCTGGCTCCATTGGAGTCTTCATCGCTGTCAATGTCCTGGTCGTCATCTTCGTCTGTAAAATCTTAGAAAACACAATGGAAAAATAAGCTTAACATTGCTCATTTCATGTTAGTTAGTACTCATTACTTAATTGATTAAAAAATTGTATAGTAACTGTACCTTGGATTTCATCAAGAGATTTTCCTTTTAATTCTGTCAGCTTACCCTTTTCAAGGGCTAGAAGCAGTTTTGAAATTTTGGTCACCTGGATGGTTGCCTCAGGTAGTCTGTAATATTCTCTATGCACATTAATATTGTGGCCTAGAAAGTCTGCCAGTTGGTCCAGTTCATTATTTTTTAAATTAAGAATTTGGGAAGTTGTTGCAACTTGTTTCCTCAGTTGTGTCGATCTCAAGTACTCTGGGTGAGTTGCACCACACTCAGCAGCAAACCTCTTGAGACAGTCGTGACCTCTGTAGTAGCTAGAGCACTTTGGAATGGCAAAGAGGAATTCATTTTCTTGCAGTACTCCACATTGTGCCCGCTTCTCAATAAGCATTTCCAGAGCTTTTGTGATGTCTGGGTTGAGCAAAACAGCTACTTTTCGTCCTCTTTTTCCTTTTAGCTCAACTCGTGTAAAATATTTGCACAAGCTCTTCTCATAAGCTGAAAGACCCAGATCGTCAGATGTGTAAGAGTCATCTCTTTGGAGGAAATTTTTTAAAGGCATCTTGGAGACCTCTCCAACCCGTCGTCTGTTGAACAGGATGATCCTGGTCATTGTTAGCTTGGTGAGACATGCATAGTTGCCCTCTGAGGTATTTTGGCTAAGTTCCTGGAAGGCCGATTCTGCACTTCTTTGTAAATAGTCATTAAGCTTTTCAATGTCTTGAGTGAGTGGCATTTTGGTCGGCTTGTTGTATTTCGAATCATTAATGGTGCTTAACGCTGAGTTAGATATGAATTCCGACCACTTTGATTTGTACAGTTTCTGGAATGCTTCTGCACTGCTTGCCAACTCTGCATTTTCAGCAATAAGAGCATGACATTGGATAATTTCGCTAACTTTTAAGAGGGAGTGTCCGATTTTTAAAGCTAAGCTTGGAATTTGGAAAGAATGTGTATTTTCATGAAACCCTGCAGTTTCTCTAACTGCTTGAATGACATTCATGAAATTTGCTGGCTTCATGGCATCATCCAGAGATGCAGATGGGCATTTTTTACGCAGTGTTATCATGAATCTGCCAAGCTCACGGACCTTCTGGCGGATGTATTCATGCTTTGAAGTGTGAAATCCGTGGCGATTATATAGGGACTGAGCAAATTGAAGAAGGCCAGAATCATGTCTCACAACATGGGCAATTTCATCTTCATTCATTTTACTCAATATTTTCATTAACCCTTCCTCTGTTTTACCAGAGAAGCAAGATTTGGCCACTGCAGCAATGGTGAGGACTCTCTGTCTGCCCTCAGTAGCTTTATCTATCTTAGCTGGTTTGGACTTGCATCCTCTCATGTGCCTCCACAGCTCATTTCGCAAAAACATTCCCTTGCAATACAAGCAGTATTCATATGTCTTCTGGGTTGAACCTGTGTTTTTAAATGCTCGTCGTTTTACTTTTAATGTACCTTCTCCCTTTTTAAGGACATTGTTGTTGTGGTTGAAGTTGCCTCTGTTTCTCAATTTTTCAAGCAGTTGTTTTCTTATTTTCGATTTTGCAGGTAAACTCAGAGCCTTTGCTATATCCATGTCTTCTTTGGCATGGACTTTAAAGTGTCTTGAAATTTTGGACTGAGGTTCTCCACACACAAAGCAAAAATTCTGCCATGCTTTGGCAAGTGTTGATGATGTTTGAGTTTCTGAATAGCTGTCAGGAAAGTACATTTTTTGTGTTGTATCTTGAACTTCTGTGTAGTCCATAGAAATAGGCTCATCTGGTGTCGTTTCATCTGGTGTCGTTTCTACATGTATTTTACATGTAATTGATGCATCAAGTGGACTACTGACTGAGTTTTCACTTTCACTGTCTGTGTCATTATCAGATGCAGAACAGGGGACATATTCCTCTCCAGAGGACCTTTCATCCCCCTCACTTTCATCAGCTGATGCTGATGTATACTGAAGAAACAGTGTAGTAGATTTATAGAATTAAATTTCATATGCATGCATAGAAATTTATTAAATATATTTTAATGTAATTATTTATGGTAATTGCTTACATCATTTCGTAGTTTTTCAAAACATTTTGCATGCCATACAGTCAAGCAACCTGAGAAGTAAAAATCATTTAATCAGTTCAAATGAGATTTTCAAATATGGTAAATGTAATTTGATTATTTCACAATAACAAACTGTTCACCATTCATTGTTGTTGAGAACTGGACTATAATTTAGTGTTATTCAAAATATCTATAAAAAAATCCAGACAATTTAAAAATTACCTATACATTTGACTCCAGACCACTTTAGAGAGGAGAATGGTCCATGGCAAGCAAGACACTTCTCAAAAGAGGACAGTTGTTCAGGTTTTATAGTGTGTTTCTTACAAACTGAAAGAAAGCAGAAAATAAACACTTTCACTTTTGAAATTGATAGATTCAGCTAATGTCCTTAGCTATCCTTGTCAGGATAAATCACACTGAGAGGGTGATTAAACTCAACAAAACTTTATTGAACACTAGGGTGTGTGAACCTTGACTGGTGTCACGATTTGATTAGAATAGGATTATCATGTCAACAATTCGGTTCAATTTAATATCACAGTGCATTGATGATGTGTTGCATGATTTTGATTACATAAACTGAATTTGCGTTGCATGATTTTGACTACATTTGAAAGAGGATGGCAAACCAACATGAGGAAAAAAGGTAAAGTGTGGCTCTTACCTGATGTACCTTGAGCAGGCTCATCGGCTTGACTGAATTCTTTAGGGTGCCAATGGGCTGGATCACGCTCTGGAGTGGCCTCATGGGCTGGATCACGCTCTGGAGTGGCCTCATGGGCTCGATGACGCTCTGGAGTGGCCTCATGGGCTGGATCACGCTCTGGAGTGGCCTCATGGGCTCGATCACGCTCTGGAGTGGCCTCATGGGCTCGATCACGCTCTGGAGTGGATTCTGTTGTGTTAATAGAAGTTGTGTTGTGTGATTTTGACTAAATTCAAGAGGGCTGCAAACCAACATCAGGAAAAGAAAATAAGAAAAGCGGTGCTCTTACCTAATGTACATAAAGCGGGCTCATGGGTTGGAGCAGATTCTACAGTATGTTCTTTGGCAGGAACGGGCTCTGGAGCTGATTCATGGGCAGGAGTGGGCTTTGGAGAGGACTGTTTTCAAAATATATTCAAAAGTATATTCTTAATACATAATACCCAGATAGCAGACAGACGTCAATTCAACATTGATTTTTAGTTGTAAAGGTCTGTATCAGTTAGGGGTGTAACGGTACGCGTAATCGTGTTGAACCGTTTGGTACGAGGCTTTCGGTTCGGTGTTACGCATTTTCAAACCGAACGGTTATTTCAAATGTACGCGCGTCGCGAGTAGGAAATTTCTCTGGCATTTCTTTCTTTTTGCTGTATCGAAAACATACCGAACCGTGACACAAGTGTATCGTTTTGAACTGAACCGTGAATTTTGTGAACTGTTACACCCCTAGTATCAGTCATGAACTTTTGTAAACATACCTTGTTTTTTGACGTTGTGTTAACACGCCACGGCAATCCAGTTCCTCCATAATCATATGTGACTTCTTCTTCAAAAAAAATGTCCTTTATTGCAAATAAACATAAATGAGGGAGGCCATCAACTTCAAGTTTTTTCATTTTTGCGTTGGGTTTTGCGTCATCATTGACGCGTCTTCCTAGGGACCCATCATCCATTAAGGCATCAATACTGAAAAGAAGTAAATAATAAAACAATCATATAAATTAATAGGCTACTTCTTACAGTATTTCTGAATCATATGGCTGGTTAAAAATAATCCTCCAATTAATTACAATCTCTTTTTAATAATCTTAATAATAATTCCTAAAACTCCAAGATTATTTATGATAATATAACAGAGAGGAAGATCAACTAAGCAAAGAACTTGTTGCATATATAGGTAAACAGGTATTACAAAAAAGCAGTAACATTTCACTGAAAATGTGCCCAAATAAAATCTTAAATTTATGGTCAACTATTTCACAGATGAAAATACATGGCTTAAAGAAGGAAATTAGAAAAAAAAAGTGTTCTGGTTTTAAAATAAAACTACCCCTTCAGTAGCTAATGCTAAATAGGGGAATAATAAGTAATCAATTCTTCCTTACCCCTCATTTACACTGCAAATGTCTGCGGCGCATTACGGCTGCAACACGGCTACCGGAGCTGATCGCGCCCATTCTAGTCAATGCTTGTGTTTACACCGGGCGCGACGCGGTGCGTTTCAGAAGCTTCCCAGAAGCGGCTCTCCGCACCGCTTCGCTAAAAATAGGCGCCCTAGTCTATTTTTGACGGACGCGCGTCCAAGTCGCACTGGTAATACAAAATAAAAGTACAAAAAAACCCCTCAATTTCAAAATAAAGACGTATATTGGCAATATATCCTAGGAGGTAAAAAAAAGTAAATTTTCAGGGTATTTTTTTATTTATTAAGCACATAAATATGTAAATGTATTTTTAGTATACTTATAGCACACACACACACAAACAAATTTCCAATACATTAAATTATATTTTTTTTCCTCTATGGTGGACATTTAAGTGTATTAACTATGCCGGCAACAGCACAACAAAATAGGACATATCAAAAAACATAACAATAAACACAATTACACCGGACAAAACATAAACATTTAGCCATGGTATCTAGAAACCCCAAAATCAAGAAAAAACACGTCGGGGTCAGGCAAATAACGTGGTCTCACGCATCCAGTCGCTCCGCTTCTGATATGCTCCCGGTGTGAGTTGGCACCGCGTGAAGGACGGAATAAAACCTTGTCGCAGCCGTAATGCGCCGCAGACGTGTGCAGTGTAAATGAGGGGTTAGAAGTAATGCTTTAAACATACTTTAAGAATAAGACTTTGCATGGTCACTAGTACTCACCAGAAATCTATATTGTGGTGCCTGAAGTTGTATGCATACGGATTGTTAACCTGTTTTTCCACAAGTTTTCCTTTATACTCCAAAATAAAGTCTCCTTTCGCTATGCTTTGGGTAGCAAATACTCCATGTCCTGACAAAAAAAATAATAGGCATCATTAAAAGTCATTAAGTATGTATATAATTGAGTCATTCCGTGCCATAATTTTTTTTTTGTGTGGAAAAAATCTAGACTCAAATGTTTCATTTTTATCATTTTTCTTCTGATGAAAGAAGTACATGTATGATGAAGAAAGGTAAAATATTAAATGGAGCCAAATTACTGGTGAGTAAAAATGACTTTATAAGATGGCAGTAGGCATGTGCCGGTATCAAATTTTCATGCTGCGATTAATTGATTGTAGGGCTGTAATCTCTCAGTCGTCTAGTCGATTAATTGGTCGATACGTTCTTGCTCGACCAAAATTCTGATTGGTCGATGTGTTTGCCGTGTTAATTTCATCAGGTGGAAAGCAGGAATTGCTAATGGGGGTGTTTTCAGAGCACTCCTGTTTCGCAGGTAACAGTCTGTCTTCAGAACAACCCCCTTGTTTTCGAGACGAGAAGCGCCGCGCCATGTCTTTACAATTTGAACACATTATTCTCAGTGTACACACACTGGCGGCGTCTGACTGTCCGCGGCGCCCAGCAACAGCTCAGGACCGCGTTCAAAATCTTGCCGCACCACAGAGCGCTATTTACATAGTTTTATATTTAATTGACATTATATTTGTCTCAAATCGTCGTTAATGTATATACTGCCTTCACCATGTGCTGCAATATACATTTAGTTTTACATTCATTCACAGAAATCAGCTGATAGAATGAAAATTGCAGATGTTATCGGAATTATAGGTGAGATTCTCAATTCATTCAGTTTTCTTTGGTTGATTACAGCCCTAATTGATTGAGCTTTTATCACAGTATACAGTATTATCACAATATATTATTTGCACAAGAGAAACGGATAGATTGGGTGGGGATGTAAAAAAACCCGGTAACTAAACAGAATTTTATTCATTTTAGTGACAACATAATGTACCATGTACAATGTACAATGTTTACATGGTACAATGACTGGTAGGCTACTGTTTGTATTATTGCTCAACACAATTTTCACGATTTCAATTCAATACTTGGGATTTGATTTCAGTCTTGACTCATTTGAATAAATATTATGTAGGCTACAGTTACAGTAGATAGCCCATGTTATTTTTTCTCATGAAAAAAAAAAAAAAATCAAACATGTAAGTAACCATACAGAGAGCCCTATCAGCTGGTATTATTAAAGGTTAAAAATAACAAATTAAATCAAACATAATGTGGTTTTCATTATAATAACAATTATGTAAGGACACAAGTAAAAATATAATGAATATGTAATAAAGGGCACCTATTCAGCAAAATACTCCTCTATAGCTATTTCTTCTAGTCGACTAACGTGCAGGTCATTAAATGGCTTTGCTGAGGTAAATGTGTTTTTTCCCTCAAATTTCCCATGTGAGGATTGCTTACATTAGACTAGAGTGCGCACTGCGCTGCATGCTCACAGTGCTTATAAACATGTGGCGATTGTTTACATCAGAGTGTGCACGTGTTTCGCGCAGATACGCAGTGTTTGTTTAAGCGGTTAATGGAAAATAAGCTAATGCGCGTTCTAAAAATCTAAATTCGGATCTATTATTTTTCACGGTATTTTAAAGTGCCCGCGATAACAATATTGTGAATATTCATTACTGCGATTTATCGCATTACCAAATACCGGCACATGTCTAGATGGCAGCATAGTTTTACACAGAGATTGTTAGGTCTATTTGTGAAACCTGTTCAAAAGTCAATTGAAGAGTTCAATCCAGTTGTTTCAACTGGTTTTGAAGAGTTTTAGAACGTTTGAGCAGTGTGTATGATTGTCAACAATCAGGCACTATCTAAAATAGGGATGGGCATTTTTCAAAAATATTGCTTTCGAATAATCAGGCTCATAAAAATAGAATATACGAATATTTGTTTATTTAAATGAAGTTTAACAAAAAATACTATTTTTTTTATATATATTTTAATATATATAAAGTATTTTTATATTATTTTATAAAGTATTCGTATATTATATTTATAAAGTATATTCTGGTCCATTCTCATTCGTGTTTCTTCTGCCGGAATCTCTTCATCATCTGGGTCTGATTCCGGTTCATACATGTACGGCTTAATGCCATACAGAACAGCGGGTCTCTCACTCTCAGCCATTCTGCTTCTACTGACTGTTTATTGCCATAGGTATGCAAATTATTATTTTTTAAGTTACGCCCTCATCCAAAAGCAGGGCGGGGATATGCAGCTCATTCCCATTTAAGGTGGTACACACCAAAACAGCTCTTTTTAAAACAGGCCTCAGTGTTTCCCACAGACTATAAATCAATTTGTGGCGGGTGGTAATAATCTCCGTTGATAATCTGTTACACAGAACTTTATTATATTAAATATTAATCAAAAATGATTCACACCTTCACAAAATCCAAATATTCAGTGTAAGAGTAAAAATTACATAACATTATTTATAGTAAGTTTATTTGATTCACAGCTTATTTACAGTTTTGACCTCGACAACCCAACTGCATTTACCGCAAACAGTCTAAACTAAAAGATTGTTTTGGTTGAATCGGTTTAAAGGAGTCATTAGTTCGCGAATCGGACGTGTCATTAGGGGACTTGTACGCGTTGAGTGATTATCCGGCAGTTTAGGACATCGCACAAGATTTGTCAACACAGAAAACATTTCATCATTGGATAGGTTTTTGTTTAGTTTATTGAAAGTGTTTTTTATGTCAGCTGAATGGGCGGAACGCTTTTCAGAGAAGAAGGCAAGGTAAAAAAGTTTTTTTTTGCACAATTCACACCCAGCGGTAATTCAGGAAAAAAATATCCGAATGCTCCACGTGAAACTTCGTTCTTCCGATCTTTTACCATTGTGTCAATTCTCAATTGATTTAGATTAATAAGCGCGAGGGAGTGAGAGAGAGCAAGACAGTTTGAAGACGCGCGCGCGACCGGGCCTCTCTCTCTGCTCGTTCTTTCAGTAATATGCGATTTTCCTCAGACATACGTTTTTCTCCCACACAAAAACAGAATTTTATTCCAAATATGTAAAATTCCGCGAAATTCCGCGTTGACACTAGATTCCTCGTTAATTTGCCAATTCCGCGATTCCGTGATCGCGGAAATTATAGGGCCCTAGTTTAGGATGTTTGCATGGAAGGATTGTACAGGGAGAATACAGATATAAAATCTGCTGACTCGTTAAGTGATTCTTTCCCTCATTAAAATCAGATAATTTCCAATTAATTCTAAATACTAGGGAATACCAATATGGTGGCACAGTGGCTTCCCTATTTATGGTGTCATGAGCAATCCAGTCATTTATATAGATCAGTGGCGTGAACGCAGTTTGATTTTGGGAATGCTGCTAGTTATTATCAGGAATAAACAGGATCTAGAATGCAAACAACATGTCTGGATTTTAATTAGAGAAATGTTAATTGATAAACATACATTAGAATAAATAAAATTACTTACCTTTCACATCATTTATAAAAACAGCTTGGATACAATTCTTGTCTCTACTCTCCTGTATATAAAACAAGGCCTCTTCAATGGGGGTACGTCCGCCCTTTGATCTTGTACAGATCCTTGTCACTAAATGAACAAAACATTGAAGATTAACATCTAAGGCTACATGACATTCAACAAAAACTTTTAAATTAATAAAAAAATATATATATATGTAGCTATAGAATTACACCACATGTCCTTGTAAACCATGATTGTGTTTACACAAACACATTTGATAGAGAGGAACTGTCGGCTATAGAACTACATACACAAGTCCTGCTAAACCACGTGTCCTTGTAAACCATGATTGTGTTTACACAAACACATTCGATAGTGATGAACTGTCGGCTATAGAACTACATACACAAGTCCTGCTAAACCATGTGTCCTTGTAAACCATGATTGTGTTTACACAAACACATTTGATAGAGATGAACTGTCGGCTATAGAACTACATACACAAGTCCTGCTAAACCATGTGTCCTTGTAAACCATGATTGTGTTTATACAAACACATTTGATAGAGATGAACTGTCGGTTATAGAACTACATACACAAGTCCTGCTAAACCATGTGTCCTTGTAAACCATGATTGTGTTTACACAAACACATTTGATAGAGATGAACTGTCGGCTATAGAACTACATACACAAGTCCTGCTAAACCATGTGTCCTTGTAAACCATGATTGTGTTTACACAAACACATTTGATAGAGATGAACTGTCGGCTATAGAACTACATACACAAGTCCTGCTAAACCATGTGTCCTTGTAAACCATGATTGTGTTTATACAAACACATTTGATAGAGATGAACTGTCGGCTATAGAACTACATACACAAGTCCTGCTAAACCATGTGTCCTTGTAAACCATGATTGTGTTTACACAAACACATTTGATAGAGATGAACTGTCGGCTATAGAACTACATACACAAGTCCTGCTAAACCACGTGTCCTTGTAAACCATGATTGTGTTTACACAAACACATTTGATAGAGATGAACTGTCGGCTATAGAACTACATACACAAGTCCTGCTAAACCATGTGTCCTTGTAAACCATGATTGTGTTTATACAAACACATTTGATAGAGATGAACTGTCGGCTATAGAACTACATACACAAGTCCTGCTAAACCATGTGTCCTTGTAAACCATGATTGTGTTTACACAAACACATTTGATAGAGATGAACTGTCGGCTATAGAACTACATACACAAGTCCTGCTAAACCACGTGTCCTTGTAAACCATGATTGTGTTTACACAAACACATTTGATAGAGATGAACTGTCGGCTATAGAACTACATACACAAGTCCTGCTAAACCATGTGTCCTTGTAAACCATGATTGTGTTTATACAAACACATTTGATAGAGAGGAACTGTCGGCTATAGAACTACATACACAAGTCCTGCTAAACCACGTGTCCTTGTAAACCATGATTGTGTTTACACAAACACATTTGATAGAGATGAACTGTCGGCTATAGAACTACATACACAAGTCCTGCTAAACCATGTGTCCTTGTAAACCATGATTGTGTTTACACAAACACATTTGATAGAGATGAACTGTCGGCTATAGAACTACATACACAAGTCCTGCTAAACCATGTGTCCTTGTAAACCATGATTGTGTTTATACAAACACATTTGATAGAGAGGAACTGTCGGCTATAGAACTACATACACAAGTCCTGCTAAACCATGTGTCCTTGTAAACCATGATTGTGTTTACACAAACACATTTGATAGAGATGAACTGTCGGCTATAGAACTACATACACAAGTCCTGCTAAACCATGTGTCCTTGTAAACCATGATTGTGTTTATACAAACACATTTGATAGAGATGAACTGTCGGCTATAGAACTACATACACAAGTCCTGCTAAACCATGTGTCCTTGTAAACCATGATTGTGTTTACACAAACACATTTGATAGAGATGAACTGTCGGCTATAGAACTACATACACAAGTCCTGCTAAACCATGTGTCCTTGTAAACCATGATTGTGTTTATACAAACACATTTGATAGAGATGAACTGTCGGTTATAGAACTACATACACAAGTCCTGCTAAACCATGTGTCCTTGTAAACCATGATTGTGTTTACACAAACACATTTGATAGAGATGAACTGTCGGTTATAGAACTACATACACAAGTCATGCTAAACCATGTGTCCTTGTAAACCATGATTGTGTTTACACAAACACATTTGATAGAGATGAACTGTCGGCTATAGAACTACATACACAAGTCCTGCTAAACCATGTGTCCTTGTAAACCATGATTGTGTTTACACAAACACATTTGATAGCTTCCATTTCATGTAGTAACACGAAAAAGCTTTGATTTATATGCTTATTATTGTTTGATGATCATGTTTGATCTTATACACCTGATCGGTGCGTCTGACGCGATTGGATCTTTCACTTTATGAAAATAAGATTTTGATATTACTATTATCACCTTTATGAAAAATAATTTAGTACATAATTATAGATGATATAACTACTTACTTTTATTTGTCGAGCTTCTGTCTGTCCCTCCACTCTCCAGAAGCACAGATAAACAGCTGACAGGACTTTCCCCGCGAAGGTTCTGTGGGACATTTCCATGTGTGGCGGGAAAGAGAGATGACGTGTACAGGTTTAAAGGATAATATATATATAAACGTAATAATATATATATATATATATATATATATATATATATATATATATATATATACACACACACTTATTCTCATAAGAGGCAGAGTGTTCATGATGGCCAGTTTCCAAAGTGTGAATTTATTTCTCTCACACAAAAAGGTCATTAGGGTGGCTAGAAAAAAGCCAAATTTGTTATACTATTTAAGCTATTATTATTTTTATTATACAATAATAGTGTACAAACACATTTGATAGAGAGGAACTGTCAGCTATAGAACTAACTTACATAACGTTACACAAGTCCTGCTAAATCACATTTTCTTGTACACTGATGTTTACACAAACATGTTTGATTAGCTTCCATTTCATGTAATAACGCACAAAAAGCTTTGATTTAACGTTATATGCTTATATAATGTTCGATGATCATGTTTGACGTTACACCTGATCACTGCGTCTGACGAGATCTCCTCAGGCAGGGATCGATTGGATCTTTCACTAACTTTATGAAAATAAGCTTTTGATATTACTATTATCACCTATATAAAAAATTATTTAGTTAATAATTATAGATGATATAACTACTTACTTTTAATGTGTCCCTCTCCAGAAGCGCAGATAAACAGCAAGCTGACAGGACTTTCCCCGCGAAAGTTCTGTAGGACATTTCAATGTGTGGCGGGAAAGTGATGATCACGTGTACAAGTTTAAAGGATAATATAATAAAAAAATATATATTTTTTTTTCATTCAATCATTCTCATAAGACGCAGAATGTGCATGATGGCCAGAGTTTCTAATATGTGGTGAATTTATTTCTCTCACAAAAAGGTTATTAGCCGTTTAGAAAAAAGCCAAACATTTTTTAGCATTTATAACAATAATAGTGTATACACAAACACGTTTGAGACAGTGAGGAACTGTCAGCTATATTACTACACACAAGTCCTGCTAAACCACATGTCCTATAATAGCCTAACGTTACAATGATTGATTGTACACAAACACGTTTATGACCATTTTGTTGACAGCAAGGAACTCCACTCTCACCCGTCTTCAAAGCGCTGCAAATCTCTCTCCCTCGCGCATATTAATCAAAATCAATTGCATGGTAAAAGGGTGGAATAAGACCGAAGTTTCACGTGGAGCATTCTGAGATTTTTTTTCCTGAATTACAGCTGGGTGTGAATTGTGCTAAAAAAAAGTTGCCTTATCTTCTCTGAAAAGCGTTCCGCACATTCAGCTGACATAAACCACACTCTCAATAAACAAACAAAAAACTATCCAGTAATGACCACAAATCTTGTGCGATGTCCTAAACTGCTGTGATAATCACACAACGCGTCGTAGCCTATAACGTTACACACGTGCTAAAAATGTACGTCCGATTCGCGAACTATATGACTCCTTTATACCGATTCAATTGAATTAGCAGCTAATGGTTCAAACAACGGATCTGTTCAACACTGAATTCACAAAACGTCTGAATCGGTGTATAACAATTACAAATCGGTAACACTTTACAATAAGGTTCCATTTATTAAACTCTAGTTAACGACATCAGTTAACATTAATTATTACTATTAACTGATAAACTGCGCACTTCTATTTATTAATCTTTGTTAATTCACCAAATTTTAATAGTAGTCTATAAATCAAAAGTTGTATTTGTTAACATTAGTTAGCATAATGCACTGTGAAGTGACATGAACAAACAATGAACAGCTGTATTTTTATTAACTAAGAATAACAAAGATTAATAAATGCAGTAAAAAATGTATCGCTCATGCATGGTTCATGTTAGTTATAGGCTACATTAATGTTAACAAATCACATTTACTCAGAACACCTCTTAATATGATAACATAAGTGAGCTTACCCCATTTGTTTTTAGTAAGAGTGTTAGCAAGATTTAACCTTAATAAACTACAGTATTTACAGTATTTTCAGGTTACTTACATGACAATGTGAAGAAAAGTAACCCAAAAAACTTTTTGTTAAGATTAAGACTGAGGTGAAACCAGAAAAAAATGGCAAAGCAAGTTGTTGTTAGCTAGCTGCTAATTGTATTCAATTGTATATGGTAGAAAATATAGACAATTAGTTAAAATGTACTTTTTTTTATTCTATTTTTTTATATTGATATATACCAAAATAATTATTAGGTCTAGCAAAGAAGGATTTTATCTTACAAAGCTATGAAATCCAGTGGTAAAATCACAGCTTTAAAAAAAAAAAAGGGGGCAAGAAAGGACGACAGCCACCACCAAAGACCAATTTTGACCCAGGAAAAACCCGTGGGTTCATTCTCACTGCATTCTAATAGGCTTCATCATGCAGTGCTTTTGGAGTATTTAAATTTTTTTTGCAAAAGTGACAATGTCAGCTCGCACAGATCTCTAAAAACTGCACAATTTGCCTTATAGATATTTGCAGGCAATGGCTTCAAACACAAGAACTCATCATTCTCCAGCCATTTTTCATTAAACTTGCATGCATTACTCATTTTAAACTGGAGTCTGTTCAGATAGCTCAAGTTCTGCTTTCTGCTTCTGTCGGATAACGCACTAAATAGGAAAAAAAAATTCTAGATCTGTCCATGATTGTATCTTGATGGGACATGTACAGTACATTCATGCTTGCACATCATATATAACAAGTGTTGAACAGTAGTGTGTACTGCAGTGTAAATGCTGACAGGGGAGGGTATAAAGGGGTAGGTAGGGTATAACCACTGGTCACCTGATGTGAGCAAACTATTAAAAAAAAATCATCATTTATACAAAAAAAAAAACAAACAAAAAAAAAATATATATATATAGGAAACGCATAGTCATGTTTTGTAAATGATTAGCTAGATCATTAACTAATCAATTGTAAATGACTTAACTGAATCTACAAAACTTACATAGAATAAAGAACATATCACTTATTAATAATTTATGATCCGATAGTCGTTTCATAAATGATTCGTTAATCATATATTATATATATAAATAAACATACATAAAATGTTACTATATCACTTGCTAATCATTTATGAATTTATGAGTTCATCATTAACTAACCATAACTTACTTACAACTGAACGTTATAAGTGTTACCCTCACTATAAAAACTAGACAACACCAGTGTACACAGGTATTATATGTTAAGTCTCAAAAATCTTAATTTCAAATTGTAATAACAGTGTCTGTGTCAAAGTGTTCTCAATATTTTGTACATATACACCAAAATCATTACCTGGTTTGAGAGGAATATTTACACATTCACATCATGGTATGTAAGGTCATAGTTGTATTCATACACATTCACATCATGGTATGTAAGGTCATAGTTGTATTCATACACATTCACATCATGGTATGTAAGGTCATAGTTGTATTCATACACATTCACATCATGGTATGTAAGGTCATAGTTGTATTCATACACATTCACATCATGGTATGTAAGGTCATTTTTTAGAAAATGATCAAACTTCATATGGGCATTTATTTATGCCAGAAAATAACATATATGACCTCCGAATTACGGGGACACTGAGGTGTCCTCATAAACCTAGGTGTCCTCATAATGCTGGTGAGTAACCTGACATATTGTCCTTGTAAACCATATACACAAGCACACACACACACACACACACACACACACACACACATATATTTAGTGACTGTTGTTGTTGTAAACGTTTTCTCTTCTTGTGTTCAGATGCCTGTAATCTCACACTGGATCCAAACACAGTAAACACTGAACTTATTATTTCTGATGAGAACAAAAAAGTGACATGTTTGGAAGAGAAACAGTCTTATCCTGACCATCCAGAGAGATTTGATGAGTGTCCTCAGGTTCTGTGTAGAGAGAGTATTTCTGGACGTTGTTACTGGGAGGCTGAATGGAGAGGAGAGGCTGATATATCAGTGACATATAAAGGAATCAACAGGAAAGGATGGAGTGACTGTCAGTTTGGACTCAATGAATTTTCCTGGAGTCTGAATTGCTCTGATAACAGATTCACTGTCTGGCACGATAAAAAGTCAACTGACATACGTGTCCCTTCAGGCTCTTTAAAAAGAGTTGGAGTGTATGTGGATGTGTCAGCCGGTACTCTGTCCTTCTACAGCCTCTCTGACAAACATACACTCATACACTTGCACACATTCACCTCCACGTTTACTCATTCTCTCTATGCTGGATTTTGGGTTTATCGCTTAAACTCCTCAGTGTCTCTGTTATAGTTTGAAAAGCTTTGAGCAAAAACAGAGATGTTGCAAATAAATACATTAAATTCAAATTTTATAAATCTTTAACATACAAAAACACACTCTGTTTCTCAGATTTATGTAATTATTTTATTTTAAATGTAACATGTATCAAAAATGTGTAACCAGTCAATGTAAAATTCTGATGCAGTGCTCCTAACAGCATAATATCTGTAAATATGAGAATATTAAAGTACTGGAAAATTATGAGTAGAACCAGAAAATATGAACATTGATTTTAAAGTACCGTTACTTGTTTATAAATCACTCAGTGGCCTAGGACCAGATATGCTCATTGAATATAAACCGATCACTCAGATCTTTAGGATCAAGTCACTTAGAAATACCACTTCAAAGTGGTTCACTCAAAGCACGATGAGTTCGCTTTAAGCTATTATGTCAGCTGCAGCTGGAACCAGATTCCTTGTTATTTTTATTTCTTATGCATGATATTTTAATTTTTTTATGCATCTGTTGTGATTATTTTAATTCCTTTTCTATGTAAAGCACTTAACAGTAAAGTAACCTTTGTGTAAAGTTACCTTTGTGCATGAAATTAATATTTGATTAATTGATTCGTTAAATTAAGAAAATGCTTGTACTTGTATAACATCTTATTTAAGTTTTGTAATGCTGTATTCTTTACCATTGTTACATATATTGTTGTTGTTGTCGAGGTGGTCTGATGGAAATGTTGTTTTAAAACAGAAGTTGTTTTAACCCTCTGGGGTCTGAGGGGTTTTTGGGGTCCTTGAGATGTTCTGACATGCCCTGACATTTGTGCTTTTTTCAGTTGCTTATAAACATATGAATGGCAAAGGTATAATTACACTCTATTTAGCACAAACAGGGCTACCATAATATGTGAGCAACATGCATGTACATGTTTGTATTTTTGAGAGAATAATGTTTATGCATGGTTATTGAAAAAACTAAAAACTAAAGTTTCTGAAATAAGGCCACAAAACACATACTAAATATGTGTCAATAAGACTTTTGACTAATGCAGGGCCGTCGCCAGAACAAACCAAATGGGGGGGCATTTAATTTTCATAGGGGGGCACACTTTTTTAATGATCTGAGACAGACCAAAACAACAACCCATATTAGGCTATAACTAAAATAGACCACAATAGTCTTGTTTTGTTCAATTATTCAAATAAAATACTTCACCGTATGATCTCAACGTTTCTGTTTATTTTCTCTTAACATTTCCACATTTAGCTAGTAGCCTATATTTTTTGTTAATCTGCATTGTTCGTCACATACACAACACAGTGCCATCTAGTGGCTTTCTTGAGTAACAGGCACAATCAACGTAACGTATATCATTACAAGTCCAACCTAAAACTACACCAAAACCAATTTGATTTATGACTCTACACTTCATAAACATGAGTCACAAAAGCTCCTGGTTTCCACCAACAACACAACAATAATAAAAGCAATGCATACCATACTGCAATATAAATTTAGCAATGTAGCAGGCAAGCAGTCAGTGTATTCACAATTTATTAAAATAGTTGAAGGTGGCGGGTCTCCGAGTGAAATCTCCGAAGAACTTTATCTTTCCATTGATGTTGACACTTGCGTGTGAGATCCTTCTCAAATGCCAGCTGAATGAGCTGGGCCTTGCGTGTGTGGCGCATAGAACGTCTGTGGTCGGTGAATACATTCCTCAAAATTGAAAATGAATTTTCACACATTGCGGTTGAAGCACCAAGCGTCAATCCGGTCTTCAAAGCTGTCAGTACACTTGGCATTGCTTCTAATGTTTTGTGGTACTTTGAAAGGAGATTTTGTGTTGTCAATTTCGCGTTTCCTTCTTTGTTTATTTGTGTAGAAATAAACTGTTTAGCAACAATACATTCTGTCTCAACGATACATTCTGTCTCAACGATGGCTGATTTTGTTAATGACATGATGTGCTGAAGTAACTTCGGATTCAAAAATTGATTGCTCTCTGGGTTCAAAGCAATCAGCGATTGCGCAAGCTGTGTGTTGCGCTCACCGAAGCGATGGTAGATTTCTCCAAGAAGTGTGTCAAGTGCACTGTAATAAAGCCTTCGTAGCTCTGGTTTGTCATTGTCCTTTTGTCCTGTTGTTTCTTCAACGAAATACTGGTGTAAATTCTTATTTACTGTGCGCTGCCGTTTTGAAGGTGCGGAAGTAACATCCAAATCGGTGACCGCATCCCACAGCTCTGTGAACTTGGCCTCACAGCGGAGTTCACTCACACACTTAGTGGCACTCGCGACCAGTTCCAACCCAGTCAACAGGTCCATGTCCTCACTTTGCAAAAGCTTGTTAGGGCCATCCAGCAACATCAACACTGTCTTTACAAAGTGCACTGCAAAAAATGCTTTTCTTACTTAGTATTTTTGTCTTGTTTCCAGTCCAAATATCTAAAAATTCTTAAATCAAGATGTTCTAAATTCAATAAATTCTTAAATCAAGATATTTTACTAGATAAGTAAAATTAGATAAGATATTATATCTTGTTTTCAGGGGAAATAAATGAAAATTAAGTGAGTTTTTGCTTAAAACAAGCAAATTTTTCTGTCCATGGGGTAAGAAAAATAATCTTAAAACAAGATTATTTTTCTTACCCCATGGACAGATAATTTTGCTTGTACTTACACACAAACTGCATATTGTAATTTGAATAAATAAAACTACTAACACAAAAATAACATATTGAAAGGTCTGCTGCTGGAGACTTGCCATTGGCTGTTGTATTTTAATAATTAATGAGGTAGGTCTTTGCAAGGTTTGGGTGCTGTTTTGGGATGTTTTAACAGTCATTTATGAATAAAATTATATTTCAAGTTACGTTCTGTGTAATAATGCGTTGAATAATGAATTTTCTGAATCATTTCTGAAGATAATGTGTTATGCATTCCTAGTGTTACCGTTGTAGAGATTACTGTTCCTGTGAGCTAAGTTCTGCTGAAACAATAGTTTTAGAAAGTGAAAATGATCAGAATCGCAGACATTTAATATTGAACGTTTAATGTAAGTTTGTTTTAATGTCCTGTGCGTTACATTTCTGGGGGCACAAAAAGTCATGCCCCCCAATGCCCCCCCTTGACGACGGGCCTGGACTAATGGATGTCGTTGCCTAGAGTTTTTTCTTCAAAATGATGTGAAAATCATCCTACCTAATCATTCACATCATTCACATAACACAATACATTGATTTAAATCTTGTAAAACACTTTTTGTTTGTAAAGGCAATATGCGCAAGGGGCGTCAACCATTCAACACCATCATGCATATTTAGTGATTCACACCTGAGGAGACAATGGGGCCCGCATACTTAATGAGCCATTCATTCAGGTGTGTCACCTATAGCCACAAGAAAGAATGCAAGAGCAATATATATATATATATATATATATATATATATTCTACCAAATTGGTTCACAGTTGGAAGCATGTCAATTTTTCTTCTTTTTTTTCACAAATTGTGCTTGCAAATTGTATAATAACCAAGGAAAACATGTCTAGTAATTGTGCAGTTAATTCTCATACTGTATTTTCAGTTTTGGAATATGTATCCTCTCCCCAAATTTGTCAATAATAAAACACAATAAAAATTATTTAAAGAAAAGGCTTATATTTACCTTTTAAAATTTGTTTACATCTACCTTGTAAATATATTTTTTTATTAAAAAGGTTACAATTACAACAACAATTGAAGTGTAATCTTTCTTTGTAAAAACTAAAGTATACATTTTATCATACATATTTCAAAGTTAAGGATTCATTACTTCGAATATAGCCTACATTGACAAAACATACTATATTTAACATATTAGCAAAAATTGGCAAACAAAAGCTTATTTGAGGTGGCAGATATTTTACAGTAAAAATGTGTAATCTATCCAAAACTAATCAACGAAATGTTGTCTTTCATATGTCTGTAACATAGGTCTTTCGTTTTTATTATAAGGAATATAAATGTTAATTTGCAGTTTAATACGTTGCTTATACAAATACATTTTGTTTCAACATATTTCAGTCGATTTTTACTCAGTATAGCAAAATAGTTTGCTAAAAGCAGATCATTCAGTCACACACAGAAACGCAATTTAAACCGTCTTTTTGCGAGTTGTGGTAAACAGCGCATCTCTGCCGTTCATTCATTCACACACAGAAAACGCGATTCACTTGAGAATGAAAAAAACTTACTACAGTATTCCATCCGTTGCTCCTCGAAATACCAGCACTTCTGAGGTACATTTTCCATTATTATCATTCCTCACAGCGCTGCGAGACAGTGTAAACAAGTACAATGATCTGATTAAACTTGTGTTTTCTCGAGCTGATATGTGGGCATTCACAGGTTTGCGTGGATTGCCTCAGTAATTTGCGTTTGAATAGCGCGCGCTCTCCGTGGGCGGGGCAGATTAAAAATAATTAGATGAGATGAGAACGACTGACATCTCGCTCTTTTCTTACAGATTACATGAACTGAGAATATTTGTTTTTTTATATAAATTACTTCATTTAAAAGAATAGAATTCAAGCTTCATGCCTGTGTGTCTGTATGCCTGTTTGACTGAGTATTTGCTGAATTATGGTTCATTTTCGGACGCGTTTCAGAATGGACTTCACTGACAGAGAGAAGGCAGAACTCGCTTCGTGTTTATTTTTCTTTATTTGGCAAAAAGCAAAACACTTTGTTTTTATTGTGAGTATACACAAAAATAATACACATTTAACAGAATCGATTGATGTGTTTGTAATATCAATGTCAACAGAGCAAAATTAATCTCGTTTGAACTGATTAAAAAAAAAGCGAGCTGGTATCGCCGGCGATACCGCCGACCCCAGGGGGTTAAAGTGGTTGTTCGCCCAAAAATGAACTCTTTACCGCATCCGTCTTTTTCTGTGCAGCATAGAACTGTTGGGCGAATTTCTCCACCGCGTCGCCGATGAGGCCGGCCTGGGAGATAGGGGAGTCCGAGAACCGATATTTAACGCTTTAAGCTGCTGAGACATTACAAGTCACATCGATGTCACGTGTCTTTACGGGATTTTTACGGGTTGTGCATGAACGCACTCTCTGATTCCGGAAAATCACTGGCGGTGTGAATGAACCAAAATCAAACGAACCCGGGTCAAATCCCGGGTCACTTTATCCATGTATTTTCCGGAATCTCTGTGTGAAAGGGGTTTTAGAGGAACAGTGTATTGTGTACAGTATGTGCTGACAATCTTGGGGCTCACTGTTTTGCTGGCTTTATTTTATTTATTTATTTTATTTTATTTATTTATTTTATTTAAGTTTTTATTGGGAAGGGATACAATTCCCGTCTGATCACATTTGTCACTTTTACAGCTTTACCGGTTTACATAAATATTTGTTAAACAGGACTAGCAAACCTCTCCAGGCAGTGACAGTGACAAAAAATAAAACACCTCAACGTGTCCCTTTACAGTTTTCTTCACATTTAACACAGAAACTATTTACAAAAGAGGGGGGAGGTAATCTCATCACTAAAAAAACAAAAAAACAAAAACAAGCACAAAAAAACTTCAATAGGAGTTATGTACTCAATCCATTTAGACCAGAAATTGATAAACAAATCCTTCTGAAAATTCACATAAAATGTAATTCTCTCCATATTGAAAATTCATTTTAAAACATCAATCCAATCCTGTATTTGTGGGGGATTAGGTTTATCTGGTATCTGGTTATTGCTTTTTTGCTTGATGCAAGAATTATTCTAAACATGTATTTGTTCCTCCTTTCCCAGGAGACCATCGGCACAATGCCCAAATAAAGTGTCTCAAAACTGCAATCAACTGAGTTGAAACAGTTTTTCAAGATATACAATCTTTTCTAGTATACTGTGTATATCTTTCCAAAATCCTCTGATGTTAGGGCAATCCCAAAATATGTGAAAGTGGTTGGCATCCTGAGAACCGCACTGTCTCCAACAATTTTCGCTACCTGAATTTGTTTTTCTGTATTAGAGTAATAAAAAAACTGATAATATTTCTACAGCAAAATTATCTCCAGTATAAGGAGCGGGAAGTTGCCCATTGTTGTTTGCATATTTTTTCCCAATCCTCAGTTGTTATTACCAAAATGCTTTCCCTTTTCCCATCTCTCCTTAATATATAGGGATGAATCTCCTTGTAAAATATGTCAATGCTTTATATCATTTAGTAATAGTCTTTCCCCACTGGTTGAGCATTATACGCTGAGGTGATTATTTTAACTAAAGCAATCTTATTTGGATCTTCGTCAGGTGCTTTTTTAATTTTCTGATATAAATGTTGTCGCAGTTGAAGATATCTGAAGAAGTCCTTAGATTCTAAATTGAATCTTTCTTTCAAGGACTGAAAATCTAATAAATGACCTTTGTCCATTATTGAACAATAGGCTGTAATCCCTTTCTTAGACCACAATTTGAAACGAGTGTCTAATGTATTTGCTTTAAAGTCTGAGTCATATGTACTCCATTTCAGTATTCTCACACAAATCTTTATTTTATACTCCTTAATAATCTCGTGCCAAATTTTCTGAGTTACTTTAATACATTGATTTTTGTCTTGCTGGCTTTCAAGCTGAGAACCTGTGTAGATTTTGCCAAGTCAGCAAAGATGACATACAGACATACAGGATGCTAGTTGTTTTCAGCTTCGAACCATTGAACAACACAACTCCATTACAGATTAACTGAGAGACCACCATGAGCTACAGAGTAGACTTGGTGTAAAAAAAAGAATGTGTCCTCAGTAAGCACCTTTCTTTCTAGCACCCAATAACTGGGTTCCCACCAGATGTCCTACATGACACATTGGAGGGAATTGTCCCATTTGAGTTATCAATTTGCTTGAAAGAACTAATCTCAAAGGGACATTTGTACTCTTCTTACTCTGAACAACTGTATTAACCCTCTATTACCTCGCTTTTTTTCTTATCAGTGCGAAAGAGACTCAAATAATTCAGTTGATTTTTGAAATACAGGCAAGTATTTTACATCATTCAAAACTGTTAAATGTATTTTATTTGTGTACACTCATAATAAAAACAAAATGTTGTGTTTTTCGTAAAATAAAGAAAATAAATATGATGCGCGTTCTGCCGTCTCTCTATTTGAGGTTCATAAAGAAATGTGAATGAAAATGTAACTCAGCGAATGTTTGGCACAGAGACATGTCTTTACAAAGCTTGAAGTCTGTTTTTAAATTATGTAAATTATATAAGAAACAAATATTCTCTGCTTAAGTAATCCATATGAAAGCAACGAGATGTACAGGTTCTCAAGCGTGTTCTAATTACCTCTAATGTGACCACACCCACGCACGCATGTGGAAGTCATATGCAAATCGTCCACGTGAAGGAACGCAGACCTGTAAACACCCTCATCACCTCACAACAAATAATTAGACTTCATCAGTCCTCTGATTTTCATCGAGTTTGGTTGTGTCTATGCTGTGCCTTGGATTTACCTCAGAAGAATTAGAAGAACGCGATTTGAAGATAAGAAAGATGTTTTAAGGTAATAAATTCCCACTCATAATAGTAAACGTGTTATTGTTGCATAAACTTCACATTGTAGCTACTAGTTAAACTGGTGCCAGACTAAAATGTATGAAATAGACAGAAACATGTTGAAATATGAACCATAGACAGGTGGGCAACCTTTCAATGCTACATGTATATACATGTACGACACGAGGATGTTTTTATGTTCGATAATAAAACACAGCATGATATCAAAGTAGGCTAGTATAAGTGTTTACACTAATATGGTGAATATTATAATGTTTAGACCCATGTTTACTGTGAAATACTGTGTTAGTGGATATCTGCTCAAACGTAGATATGAAGCCTATAATGTTGTAACAACAATGTTTCTAGTGATGGGTCGGTCGTTCATGAGGCTACCGCGTTCATTTTGAACATACAGTGGGTACGGAAAGTATTCAGACCCCCTTAAATTTTTCACTCTTTGTTATATTGCAGCCATTTGCTAAAATAATTTAAGTTCATTTTTTTCCCTCATTATTGTACACACAGCACCCCATATTGACAGAAAAACACAGAATTGTTGACATTTTTGCACATTTATTAAAAAAGAAAAACTGAAATATCACAGGGTCCTAAGTATTCAGACCCTTTGCTGTGACACTCATATATTTAACTCAGGTGCTGTCCATTTCTTCTGATCATCCTTGAGATGGTTCTACACCTTCATTTGAGTCCAGCTGTGTTTGATTATACTGATTGGACTTGATTAGGAAAGCCACACACCTGTCTATATAAGACCTTACAGCTCACAGTGCATGTCAGAGCAAATGAGAATCATGAGGTCAAAGGAACTGCCTGAAGAGCTCAGAGACAGAATTGTGGCAAGGCACAGATCTGGCCATGGTTACAAAAAAATGTCTGCAGCACTTAAGGTTCCTAAGAGCACAGTGGCCTCCATAATCCTTAAATGGAAGACGTTTGGGACGACCAGAACCCTTCCTAGAGCTGGCCGTCCGGCCAAACTGAGCTATCGGGGGAGAAGAGCCTTGGTGAGAGAGGTAAAGAAGAACCCAAAGATCACTGTGGCTGAGCTCCAGAGATGCAGTCGGGAGATGGGAGAAAGTTGTAGTAAGTCAACCATCACTGCAGCCATCCACCAGTCGGGGCTTTATGGCAGAGTGGCCCGACGGAAGCCTCTCCTCAGTGCAAGACACATGAAAGCCCGCATGGAGTTTGCTAAAAAAACACCTGAAGGACTCCAAGATGGTGATAAATAAGATTCTCTGGTCTGATGAGACCAAGATAGAACTTTTTGGCCTTAATTCTAAGCGGTATGTGTGGAGAAAACCAGGCACTGCTCATCACCTGTCCAATACAGTCTCAGCAGTGAAGCATGGTGGTGGCAGCATCATGCTGTGGGGGTGTTTTTCAGCTGCAGGGACAGGACGACTGGTTGCAATCGAGGGAAAGATGAATGCGGCCAAGTACAGGGATATCCTGGACGAAAACCTTCTCCAGAGTGCTCTGGACCTCAGACTGGGCCGAAGGTTCACCTTCCAACAAGACAATGACCCTAAGCACACAGCTAAAATAACGAAGGAGTGGCTTCACAACAACTCCGTGACTGTTCTTGAATGGCCCAGCCAGAGCCCTGACTTAAACCCAATTGAGCATCTCTGGAGAGACCTGAAAATGGCTGTCCACCAACGTTTACCATCCAACCTGACAGAACTGGAGAGGATCTGCAAGGAGGAATGGCAGAGGATACCCAAATCCAGGTGTGAAAAACTTGTTGCATCTTTCCCAAAAAGACTCATGGCTGTATTAGATCAAAAGGGTGCTTCTACTAAATACTGAGCAAAGGGTCTGAATACTTAGGACCATGTGATATTTCAGTTTTTCTTTTTTAATAAATGTGCAAAAATGTCAACAATTCTGTGTTTTTCTGTCAATATGGGGTGCTGTGTGTACAATAATGAGGGGAAAAAATTAACTTAAATGATTTTAGCAAATGGCTGCAATATAACAAAGAGTGAAAAATTTAAGGGGGTCTGAATACTTTCCATACCCACTGTATCTTTAATATGACTCGGGACTACCGAGGGATTCGTTAATTTTGTGTTGACCGCGCATGCGCAACATCCGATTCTGTACAGGGAACAGAAATTATTAGATCATCTCTCGAGTCTTCAGGTTCAGGTCCAAGTCTTTCGTTCTTCCTGTCTGTGCCATAGAGGCTATGCTGTCAGTACCGGAAAGATAAATTATTAGTTCATCCTTCGAGTCTTCAGGTTCGGGTCTGAGTCTTTTGTTCTTCCTGTCAGTCCCATAGAGACTTGAGAGTGATTAGTTCATCTCTCGAATCTCGACTCGAACTCGAAGTCGACAGACTCAAAAGTGAACTAATCAGTTCTGTATCCGGTACTACAGACTGCATAGTTCAGTTTATGAGGATATCATGGGATGAATGAACGATTTAGATCGGGAGGTGAGGTAAACTAACAGACTGCATAGCCTGAAGACCAAGATAAATTAATTCATCGTTTCTGTTTCTCATAATTTGGCCTTTTCCTTGCATCGCAATTTTTTTCTTATTCTAAATGCGATCAACATTTGATGTGTTTGGGGAATTTGGCTAACATTTTAAATACATTCTGCTGAAATGAACAAAATTACTCGAAAAAAGATTTGTTCATTTTGATGAACGGGATTCAAAGATCCGAGTCAGTAAAATGATCCGATCTTCTCACTTCTAAATATTTCATAGTTTGGAGTGGCTCGATCGCTTCAGTAAATGTTCTCACACACGCTGTTAGTTTGTCACTCACGCTGTGCGTTTGAAAAGCAAAACGCGCCAACGTTAGGCTTCATGTTTTTACTCCAATCTCATTTCATAACATCATAACAAATGGAAACATTTGAAGTAACATATGATAATCCATATATTTTTCTCAAGTGTAGTGTACTGAAGTGTTTCTTTTTAACCATTTATTGTTATAGGCCGCCTGCATTTTTGTAAAGTAAAAATTATTATTAGGCTATTGTTATTATTATTTTATGTAGCCCTACAAGTATATGCCAACAAGGCACAACAAACCTGGTGTTCATAATATATATATTTTTTGTAAATAATCATGCAGCCCTATGCTTTCTCTTGATATCAGCATGTTCACAGTTGTTTCGTTTTTTTTACAGGGACCCAGATGCCACTGATGAGTCCCGCTGACTTCAACATTCACATGAGTCTCTGTACATGAACATAGTAAAATGAAAAATCAAACACCTTGGAAATGACAGGTATGTACTATGTTTCAGGAATGGCACACAGATGTGTGACTGTCTCTGTATTTAGATCAGTGTGTTCACTAATGTGCTTTTTTGTCCTTTATGATGTATCTATGGATTGTTTCGTTGTAAATAAATCCAAACAATCAAAAAGCCATTCTAAATTCTCCTCAGTTTGTTTTAGTTCCCTCACAGTCCCACCTGATAGGGCCATTATGGGTGGGTCTTTGTCTTTCTCAGGTGTGAAAAACATCAATATTCATTATGATTCACGCCCTCCTCGAATAAAGCTTTCTTACACAAAACATGTCTAACAAATTTTAAATCAATACATTGTTTTATCTGAATGAGTGGGCAGGATGTTTTTCACATAGTTTTGAAGCAAATATTCTAGGCTACGTGGTACAATTTTCAAAAGTCCCCTTACAAAAAACAACTGCAGTATATTGAAGTACAACTGCGGTAAAACTGCAGTACAAATCAGTATAACTGTAGTATAATTAAGCACAGCCATAGATTTGCAGTATAATGACAGTACAACTGCAGTACATGTTAGTACATCTGCAGTCAAATGAAGTACAACTGTAGTTTTCCAATATAATGAAGTACTAAAATGCATGTATAAACCTAACACTCATACTACATTACTGCAGCTGTGGTAACAGTAGGCTACTACTGTACAGCAAGAAAAAGCTATGGACCACTGCTATGCAACATTAACCCTTAAGCTATCTTAAATAATAATAATAATAATAAAAGTTGTCTTAATCTAAATGGCATGAGACTTGGTGACTTTGTGGACACTTGCTGACAATTAAATTTTTCCAAATAAAATCAATAAATCAGCCACAACACAAAAATTAAGATATAGCCAATGCATAAAAGATGCAAATGGTTTGTGTACGTTTATATGGAGTTCACCCTCATAGATAATTAGCACGCGTGACTAGATCTTCTTTGCGCGATCGTTGCCCTGTCAACGAGTCTCGAGAGCAGCTGATCCTTGATGAGCGAACTGTCAGTCAGTGTCTTTGTTAGTTCAGGATGGATGTAGCAGCCCTTCAACTTGGAATAAACAGGCTTGGGAGTGTTTCCATACGGGTGTACTTTAATTCAGACGAGTGTGCATAGCACCAGCACCGTGAAAACTTAAAAGGAAAATAACAAAGGCAATTTAGCCAGATACAAAATAATCCTTTGACAAATGCACTTTAGCAAGCTAGAATCACATGGATAACAGCATAGCAGGCAACAGCCACCATGAAATGAATCTCATTACCATTTACATGAACGTATGAAATGAATTCATATGAAATAGTACATTACAACGAACCACATACCTCGCTCCGCATATCAAAGGGTGCTAGAGAGTGGTGATCCAGGGAAGGCTGCCGCCATTAACTTAACTTAGACGTTGGAGAGATAGCTAGCAACTTCATAAATTAATCTCAAATTATTACTGCCAAAACAAATCAAGCACAGAGTTAGGGCTGGGCGGTATGACGGTATATATAGTTACCGCGGTAGAAAATGTCAACCGTAACAGATTTTTTCATTCCGTGATACCGCGACATGTAAATAAGTGGGCGTGGTTAACTCACATGCAGCGTGCGAGAGACTGAGACACTGAGATTTGTCAAAGAAACATGGAGAAAGCAGATCAAGAGGATCCACAAAGGAATTACGTTTTCTAAAGGGTTGTTGTTAACGTGATATTTTTCGGGGGGAAAGGCGCAACAGTGCGGCACCAGTAGGCTACAGTTAGGAGTGCACGATCGCAACGGGGAAAGCATGAAGCTACTTGACAACAACAGTTCATATATCAATATCGTAACGAATAGAAATAACCTTAAATAATGTATAGTTATCATCTTTCTGTCTCTTATGTATAGTTACTTTTTAAACATGAAACTCGCATTCAGTATGACACGAGAGTGGTTGCCGTGGTAATGAACAACCTGCTTGTTAAAGCTAATGTATAACATGTTAATCTTGTATCTGAGGCAAAATTACTAAATATGCAGCGCGAGTTATATATTTCTAACTCCAAACAATTGGCCACTGAAACAGCTGATAAAATCTTGCTTCGATTCAATGCGTGATTACAACTTGTCACTCAAATTAACCGATCGCATTTTATTGATGCAAAAGACGCGCGCGTGCACACGCACTGAGAGGGAGCGCGGTGTGTCGGTGTTCACCGAGCTATGTAAAATAATGACGCAGTTACAAGGTGTGTATAATTTACACTAACTTACTTAGTCAACACTAACAGTAGCTGCTGTTCGGTTTTCATACTGCTGTTCTCCTAGTCACTTATGAACTGACGCTTCTGAACATCTCTTGATTAAAGCTTTAGGTGACGGGTTGCCAGATATCACAAAAAGAACAAAACAAGCCCTTTAAAAGCAGACATGGCAAAAATGTACCGGGAAAACATTTAAACATAACTAGTATTTACTAATATCCTACCAAATTAAAAGGAAGTAACTCATTTATTATGAATAGAATAGTTCAATATAAAATATTCAGATATTATAAACTGATTGATGAAGTAAAGCAATAACATGAGATTGAAAAATTATTCAGCAACACTTTATTTAAAGTTGAATTGCACCTATGAGTTGTATTTAATATCAATAAGTTGGGGGCAGTTCATCTAAAAGTTGATGAGAGTGTTTTGTTTACTATATTTAGCTATTAAAAATAGTTTACCAAAGAAATCATTTACCAAATAAAAGAAAAAGAAAATTCAAACAAAGTGAAGTACTTTTCATTTCTAAAGTATTTGGGTTTATTTATTATACAAATCCCTTTTTGTCGATTTTTCGAGAACAACTACAACTATAAATAACTATATCGTGAAATATACCGTTACCGTGAAATAAAATTAGTCATACCGTGAAACCGAATTTTGGTCATACCGCCCACCCCTACACAGAGTGGTATAACACTTCAAAGAACACTTTAGTTGAAGGTTACAGTAATATTTTCCAATCTCTGACTCTAAACATGCATCGTCTTGTAACGTGCCTTCTCGTGCCTTCTTGTGTTTTTATTGAACAAGTGTGAGCGTGAGCGTGGAGATTAGTCCCCCATGCAGATAGCATGATGTCAAAATAAAAGTCACATGAAATAAAAGTATGAAACAGGATAATCATAATAAAACACTGCTGGTGGTCATCTACAATGGACATAAAATACGTTTTGGTAGATTTTTTCACAGACAACACCGTTCATATGTGAACTTTCACAAATAAAACACAAAAATATGTCAAAACTACACCCCGAGGCCATTCACAAGTGGAACAAAGAAGAGGAAGCATATGTTTACTGGAAGAAAACTTCGTCAGGCGAGCTGCAGCGTTGGCCTTGTCGAGTCATCCAGTTTAGTGGTGAGTAGGCTATAACGTCTAATGTCCTCATATCTTTGGTTATTTAATTTAGAGAGCTGTACAAATACTTTTATTTATCTTTTATTCAAACACAGTTGAGAAAATAGGGGGAAACGCTGCTTACGTACTGATTAGTAGCGCACGCGCAGGTGCGCAATTAAGGCACGAGCACAGAGCCTCGCGAGGACTGATCAACACAGAACTACATTCACTGTCATGTTTTAGTAATACAATTACCAGAAGTAAACTGACCATTTATGGGATCCATTTTATTGCGTTTTATTGATATTAATTTCAATATGGTGATAAAGTGAGACCGATTAATCGTAGGCTATCATTAAAATCTCACTCCAACCAGTTAACGTTACAATCCTTTGTGAATAGACAAAATGTATTATGCTATCTGTTAGGGTGTACCGTCGGTGAAGGTGTAAAATCAGTGACGATGGAGAAGAATTTTCAATCCAGGGTGTTTATTTTGGTGCAAAAGTGATTCCCAAGCAAAAATATATACAGTAACAAAAACTAAGGCAAAATAAATGTGTATATATATATAAATCCATAAGAAGTTCACATGTATTCTGGCTACGCCAATATCCAGGCCCAAAAATACAAGGAGTGATCCCACACTCCAAACACTCTCCTAAAAATGGCTACCAGGAGCCCTTTTATAGAGTTAGGCTCCTCCCACTTCTGGAACATACCATGTATAAATGATCATTTTAAAGCAAGATAAAACTACACAAATATTTTAAACAAATGGTATTAACATGCAACCTATGCATCACACTATTAATTACAAAATGATGTCTCAACATTGCAAAGAAAAATGTCTGAGAAATGATAATTTCCCTGATTTTCCCCTGTGATGTCACTGACAATGAAAGTGCCCTTCCAATTGGGCAATTAGAAGCTTTAAAATGGCAGCCGTCGCTGCACATGGGTTTGCCAGTAGAGAGGTGACCTACAATGTGAGTAACGGTATTTTATGTGTATATGTTAGTTTGTTACAGGGGAAATAAACTGTTAACATTTGTAAATGAGTTTGATGTGATTTCTTTGAATGTTAAATCATATAACAAAACATTTAGCATTGAGACAAAACAAACAACCAACAAAAGAAAAGAAAATTATATAAAAAAAAACATGGAACTAAGCAGAGAGCCTATCACACCACCTAAACAGAAAAATAACCACACATCTAGTATACGATGTTATTTTGCCGGCATGTAGATTGTGTGTGTGTATTGGTGTAAACTGTTTATGGGTGTACATGCACTTCAGCAGTCCTTTCAAAATAAAAGTCCTTTTAGTCTTAGGTCACAGGCTCTCTGTGACACTATCATTTAAGCTCAACAATTAAAATACAAGTAAAAACTTGTGAAAAAAATAAAATAAAATTATAACAGTGGAATAAACAAAACTGCACTGAATGTGTCTGTCTTTGTTTGTTTTTATGAGAGTCAGCCCCTAATTGACTTGAGAAAAAAAATTGAAAATGGCTGTGACTTTGACAGTATAGTCAAGTCAAGTTTATTTGTATAGCGCTTTTCACAATACAGATTGTATCAAAGCAGCTTCACAGTATTAAATTAAAATAATACAACAAAGTTTGTTTCAAGAGGAATTTATTGATTGATAAAATGTAATTAAATATCCCCAAAATATCCCCAACTGAGCAAGCCAAAGGCAACAGTGGCAAGGAACCGAAAAACTCCAAGTGACCTAATGGTGTCCTAAAACTCCATCAGGTGACCTAATGGAGAAAAAAAAAACCTTGGGAGAACCTTGGCTGCGACCCGGGCTCTGGCTGCACGTGTCTATGTTTTATGGTTGTTGTTTGATTGTTTTCTTTTATCTATTTTATTTATTTATTTTTTCTTAGTTAGAGCGCGCTAGCGAGCTACTCGATGGCAACACTTGCATACATCCTTGTTTGGATATTTATCACTTGGGAACTCTTATCACCATGGTTTATAACAACCACTATGTGTGGGGAGACTCAAACTCTTATATCATACACAAGAGAAGCCCTGTTTTTGCTCTCACCTCGATCAGTGGATTTAAATCCGATGGTGGACCTGCCGGAGGAGCTGAAACGGAAATCAGATCTACGCCGGAGATCTCGTAAAAGGGGCAGACGAGGGGGAGTTTTACAGCGTCTCAGACGGAGGTCGAATAGGCCGCCTCTCCCTTCCATCATTCTTGGAAATGTTAGATCACTGAGAACTAAGATGGAAGAACTTCGTATTAACGCCAGATCATGCTTCGAATACCGGGACTCGAGTGTAATGGCGTTTACAGAAACTTGGCTTCACAAGGACATTCCCAGTTCGCTTATGGAGATTGAAGGTTTCTCCTTGGTTCGAGCGGATAGAGGGGAGTCCTCGGAGAAAGTCAGAGGTGGAGGAGTCTGTGTGTATGTGAGTAACGGATGGTGCACACAATATACAGTGAAAGAATCCGGCTGTACTACTGACGCCGAATACCTCTGTCTAAGTCTAAGACCTTTTTATCTCCCGAGGGAGTTTGGCAACGTGATATTGTGCGTGGTGTATATTCCTCCCAGTGGTAACGCCTCCAGAGCTGCCTTAAGTATATCGGACTGTATTCAAAAACAGTTACAGCGAACACCGGGAGCTCCAGTCCTTGTCTTGGGCGATTTTAATCATTGCAAACTTGAGCTGTTTTTACCAGGCTTTTTCCAATATGTTAAATCTGCGACCAGGAACAATAACGTTTTGGATAAATGTTATGGCAACATTAAGGATGCCTATAAGGCAAAAACTAAACCCCCTTTATCCACGTCTGACCATAATATAGTTCATTTAATACCAACATACAGAACTGTTTTAAAAAGGAGCAAACCTCTGGTCAAGACGGTAACTATATGGGATGAAGGAAATGTAGAGGCATTAAAAGGGTGTTTTCTAAGTACGAACTGGTCGGTATTTCACGACACAGATCTGAACGCAGTTACGGAGACAACTACGGACTATATTCGCTTCTGTGTGGATACAATACTACCCAAGAAGGAGATAATGGTGTTCCCTAATAATAAGCCTCACATAACAAAAGAAGTGAAAGCCTGTATCAATAGGAAAAAAGTAGCTTTTCTGAAAAAAGATCGGGTTGAGTTAAAAGTCGTCCAAAAGGAACTGAATAAACTATTATGGGAAGCTAGGAAGCGAAAAAAGGACTACATTGAACAAAACATTGCATCTATGAACAATAAAAAACTGTGGAACTCACTGAGAACGATCTCTAACATGGATTCTAAAAAACAACGCTTTATTACTACTGACGATTTTAAGAAAGCAAATGAGTTGAATGACTTTTTTATTCGTTTTGATAATAATGATCCTGTTAAGGAATGTGAAGAGTTATTACAAAATATTGAATGTGCAACGGATGTTAGATTACTTGTGAACCCTCAAGAAGTTACTTCTCTTTTTCGGAAAATTTGCATTAAGAAATCAACGGGGCCAGATGGTATCTCTGCTTATCTTTTACGAGAGTGTGCAGAAGAATTAACTCCAGCTTGGTGTCCAATTTTCCAGCAATCCCTGGACAGTCATATGGTTCCTTTTTTATGGAAAAAGACTATTATTACACCTGTTCCTAAAAAAACAGGTGCTGTTGATAATAATGATTTTAGACCAATTGCTATAACTTCTGTAATTATGAAATGTTTGGAGAGGTATGTGATGTCGAGACTGAAATGTAGTGTAAATTCATCATTGGATCCATTTCAATTTGCCTATATGGTGGGAAGAGGGACTGTTGATGCTGTTAATACTATCACTCATTTGACTCTTCAACATCTAGAAATTTCTAATGCTTATGCACGATTACTCTTTGTAGATTTTAGCTCCGCTTTTAATACGCTTCAGCCACAGTTACTCCTGGGTAAGCTTGTAAAAAGTAATGTCAACCCTTTTATTATTAAGTGGTTCTTTTCTTTCTTAACCAATCGTACTCAATATGTAAAAGTAAATAATACACTCTCTGATGTTAAATCTATTAGTATTGGTGCGCCTCAAGGTTGCGTATGCTCTCCCTTTTTGTTTACTCTTTATACAAATGACTGTCTTAGTATAAATAAGAATAACTATATTATCAAATACTCTGACGACACAGTGATATTGAGTCTCTTAGACAAAGATCATGATATATTAGCTTATCAGTCTGAAATTGAGAATTTTGTGCGTTGGTGTAATGTAAATCATCTTATCGTAAATGTATCAAAAACGAAGGAAATGATAATAGATCCAAAAAGATTAGGTGATTATAGCCCAGTTATCATCTATGATAATATCATTGAGCAGGTGGATACCTATAAGTATCTAGGTGTGGTCATTGATCGGTCATTTACTTGGAAAGCCCACATTGATTATATCTGTTCAAAATTTCAACAACGCTTGTATTTTTTGAGACGACTTAGGCTGTTTGGTGTAAATCAGAGAATTATGCAATTATTCTATTACGCTGTTTTAGGTAGTCTTTTGAATTATGGGATGCAAACTTGGTATGGCAATCTTTCGGTCCAATTAAAATCACAGCTTGCTCGTCTTGTGAAAATTGCAATGAAAGTTATGGGTGTAAGAGAGTACTCATCACTTCAATCAATTTACGAATCGTTGATTTTTAAAAATGCACAGACAATAGTGAGTGATTCAAGCCATGTTTTATTCCCAGAGTATCAGCTTCTGCCATCAGGGAGACGGTATAGAGTCCCATTGTGTAAGAGCAACCGTTACAAAAAGTCATTTATTCCTGTATCTATTAATATGTTAAATAGCAAGATGTAGTAATGTAGTCGTGTTGAAATGTAGTGTAAATTCATTATTGGATTCATTTTCAATTTGCCTATATGGTGGGAAGAGGGACTGTAGTGTAAATTCATTATTGGATCCATTTTCAATTTGCCTATATGGTGGGAAGAGGGACCGTTGATGCTGTTAATATTTGTAGCTTTTTATTGGTTGTGTGTGTATATGTGTATGTATGTATGTATGTATATGTTGTGTATCAATGCAGCTTTGAGTCCAAGACAAATTTCCTTAAAAAGGACAATAAAGTATACAAACAAACAAACAAACAAACCCAGGCTCAGTCGGGGACCAGTTCTCATCTGGCATTTATGAGCTAGAGGCCGGATTGTAGTTTGAACTGTAGGATTATATGAATGCCTGGCTGAGTATACCCCTCTTTGCAACAGAGGAAGCGTTAGGAAAGGGTAGAAGAGAGAAAGTAAAAAGGTCCTCAACAGATGTTGGCAAGACTTCATTTATGGACCTGGTAAATGGATAAAATCTCATTCACATTCTACCTCAAATGTCAACCTGATTTTAGATAGTATTTAAATGAGATCAAGAAATCCAGTTACATGTAGGCCTAAAGTCCTGTATATTTCCTATATATGTACTAAATGCACTGTAGACAAGCATTTATGTTTAATAGTTTTAATTTTTCTGGGATACTTTTTTATTGCGTGATTTCTATTTTCAGGAAAATGCACCGGTAACAAAAAAAAGACCAAAAACATCATTCAACAGAAGATTATGGCTGCGGTGAAACAAAGCTGCACTCAAATAAAGGTGAGCAGGAAGCTACTTTATTTTATCTTTTATAAACTATAACTTTACAGCTAGAATACATAATAACGGATATTGTACTTCAGGAACCAAGTCCTGCTGTGGGAGTGCTGAAGGATTCAAGTGTACCAAGTCCTTTGTTTCCTCAGCCATGTAAGAAGTCAGACATGGCTGAAGAGATCACAGAGTTACAAAAATGAAATTAAAGAGCATAAAGAAGATTTAAAATATGAGCGGTGCTTCAGGATAAAAGCAGAGAGAGAGCTGAGGGAGTGGAAAGGTAATGAAATCTAGCTATAGCACAGCAATTGTTCTCAATTTTCAGTTCTCAACTTGTGAACTATCTTCTTCAGTATATATTATACCATGTTCTTTTTGAATACTCGATTCTGATTGGCTGGAAGGTGTGCATTAAACAATGAATGCACAGGTTACAAGTCAGTTGAATCACTGTTCTAAATTAATGTGCTGCTTTTATTGTAGGACACACACATACAGACACACACACAGGCAGTCACTCGCAAACAGAGATCTTGCAGCGCCCTCACACGCAGAAATATTACATTTCTAATATATGTAATTGTTTAATATCAAAAGTAACCGAAAAGTAACCTGGGGCCCGTTCTTCGTACGTTGCTTAAAACATCCGAGATCAGATGAGACATCCAAGATGATATCATCGTGCTAATCATGATCTGGCTAATTAGGTTCTTCGAACACACTTGCCGGATAGGATTAGTATCGCTGGATTGAGTTATCTGAGATAATTGCGCGTTCATGCGAAGTTTAAAAGGGGATATGTATCGATAGTAGAAACATTGATCAGCAACGCTGCTATTGGCTGCTCAGCGTGGCCAAAGAGCGCACACAGTTTTTCTCCTCAGCAGAGCAAGAACTAATAGTCGAAGTTTATTCGGAATTTTAATGTTTAATCAAAACGCCAGGGAACACCTCAAAGTCTGCAAAAGCCAGGAGAGAGGGCTGGCAAAAAGTAGCAGACAATTTAAATCCGTTAGAAGTGGCCATGTTAGATGTTTTTATCACTTATTAGCCTATATATTTGTATTTTAATAATTGCATAATTACTTTGTTCATTGTAATGTCAGAGTCACCACACTAGAACATGGGAACAAATAAAAGTGAAGTACAAAAATATTCTACATAATGATAATTTTGGTTAAATGGTTGTCTGTTTATAAAAGCAACCAAGAAAAAGGCTGAGAAAAAAAAGAAAGAAAAGATCTTAGTAGCTTACACTGTAAAATAATTTTTGCTGCATTAAATTAAGGCTGTATAGTCATTTCAACTGTTAAATCTTGAGTAATGATGAATTGCTTTGACTTGTGAAAGTGAAAACTGATAAACTTATGTTAATGTCAAAATATTTTGCCATGAGTTATTGATCACATTTTTCCTGAGTGTAGTTCATTGTAATGACATTGTGTTTTCCTCTTTTGTGCACTTTTACATAATACAACACTTGTATCTGTTCCCAAGAAAGTGGTGGCTGAAATATGTGCAGTAAGTGGACATTTTCTAACTTTCCAAAGGAAAGAAAGTATAAGACTTTGTAATGTCCATTTGTTTCCATTGCACTGGACAGTGAATAAACCCTCTCAGATAACTGTCATATGGAGGAACTAGCCTACCTGCAAGTGCATAAATAACTTTACTTAATTTATACTTGTATGCTTTATGGCTGCAATATAAGTTGCAGGATTCCACATCTACAGAAAGGCTTACAGAAGAGTCTGCACAGACAGAGGAGACATAGGCCTACAGGTGGGCAGTGTATAGACAACTTTTCCTTTTTATTTGTTGCATGAGGCATGTGTCTAATATCTCTTGTTGCAGGCACTTGACCACTGGCTTTTCTTTACAAAGAACAATTGAAATAAAACTCAAGGAACTAAGCATATTTGTCTTTTATTAAACATTAATGAAAAGTTTTTTTTTTTTTGCAATGTTGTGTAATATGGCACATGCAACAATGTCACAGGCCCTGTCAGGTGTGCAACCCTCAGACTTATCAGACACTGAAATCTTCCCTTTAGTTAGACAAAGTTCATTTCATTGTGTGCCCTTGTCCTGGCTAGAGCTGCATTGTAACTGGTTTGGGTCAGGGAACGGGGTCATAAAACACCTGTCTGCAGGAACATGTCATAATCACCTATGAAGAAATGCAGTTCTGTTAGGATCAGCATAAGTGTATGTAATACAGTGAGCTTGATATTTAATTGTGGAACTTTTCTTACCACTTTCAAATAATGTGCATAAATGTGAATCTCTGAAAATGCTTAAGTCATGCACAGATCTATAGTCTATGGTACCAATCACGTTAGTGAAGCCTGAGTGACATATACTGTAATCGGCATGGTCATGATTGCATGATCTTCATAAAAAATTATGATAGCTTAAAAAACAAAACGCCGTTGTCAACTTTTTCTTGTCAAAAAAGACGCTTAGTGTGAACATAGCCTAAAACTGTTTTTTAAACCTAAAAGCGCCAGGTAAACTCCGAATGACACGACAGACAGCACTTTCCATCAAGTTCTCCGCATCTCCAATAGTGTAAAGGAAAGAGCCACTCGCAAATAATCTTTGGGCAATGCAAACAGTTTGTGCTGTAGTTAAAGCCCGACTCCGACAAGTCGAAAATAAATGTGCGTCTCCCAACAAATTAATAATGTAAACGACAATCTCACGAGTCACGAGAAAAAAAATATATATCTCAGAAAGTGCACTATCGCGCTGCGCTGGACTTCCTGTATCAGCTCCGCTTATGAAGCCACAATCTAATCCTGTTAACATGAAATAAGCCTGCTCCTGAGCAGGTTTAAGATTGCGCACCTGTTGCTATGACAGCAAGTCCAGGATGAGCGTCGAAGAACCAAACTATCCAAGATCATGCCAAATCGCCAACAATCAAATCCAGCTAACTGAGTTAGCGACGTACGAAGAACGGGCCCCTGGTCTGTCCTGTCTGTCAGCGCGTTGTCAGTCTCCTCTCTGCTCCATGATGTATTTTTCTTTGCGTGAGAACATGGAGTGGCATGAGAGCAGCGTAGCTTGTCGGGCATAGCGACAGTAACTAAGGGGGGCGGGTCTTTGCGAACGGTCAATTAAAGTGACAGCTTCATTAGAAAAACGCTGTGCCTGATGAAAAGGAACACTCCGCTTTTTTTTGGAAATAGGCAAATTTTCCAACTCCCCATTTATCCTGACCACGACTGTATTTATCAATTCATATTCATATTTTTCCCAATTATTTTATTTTGATTTTAGATTAGAATTTTGAATGAAAGACCAAGAGGATAAATGGTGCCAATTGATGTGGAGGGCACTGTAAAGGTTTTGTGGATTGTGAACATGATTGTGTCGCTCTGCTTTTTTCCAGAAATGCATGCTGTTGTGCAGGAGCTAAAAGGCACAGTAGGAGAAATAAAGATGATGTGCATTTCAAAGCAGAAGCCTGACACTCTGCAGACCTCATCTTCTCAGAACATCGGTTCTCAAAGTCAAGAACCATGCTCTGCTCAAGGAAGTGAGCAGGTAAGTAGGTCCCAATTATACAGTTATTGTATTGTATTCCATTTTCTGGCTAGAAGGTGTGTTAAAATCTACCTCTTTGACATAACACAACTTGTGGTTGCTGATGTTGTTTTTAACTCTGTACCGGGCAAACCAAAAGTATTTGCATTTTGCTGTGTAGCTTTATAATTTATTCTAAAAGGCATTTCTGAGCCATTTTGTTTTAGATTGTAGTCTGTCACTGTGGTGGTCAACTTTTTTTCTTTTTTTTTTTCTTTTTCAGAAAAGAAAAGAAAAGAAAAGAATCTGTTCTCTGCTGTTCCCCACTAGGTAGTCGATTACATCAATTTGGGAGAGGGGGTGCGGATCAAGAGAAGCCAGTTTGATAGGATCAATAACACCCAAGATTTTAACAATTTTACCAGCGAGCTTTTCCTTGTAACCTTTGGGCGAGAAACTCTTGCCACTCACTCTCTAAATGGAAGAAAGGCACCCAATGCAGAGACCAGCAAGGAGGCACTTCCAGCTCACACAGTGTCCGTCTTAATAGGTAACTCCTCATGTATTTCTACAGACTAGCTCTGCTGTGAAAGATAGTTTGGGATTTTTATCAGTTGCTTTATTATTTTTTATTTGTCAAACAATTTAGTTTGTTTCAGTCCATGTATATAGTTTGTGTGATTAGGGGAAGTGACTCAATTAGGGTCAACCGATCAAATTTTTAAGTATTTTCGAATTGTTATATTAAAGGGATAGTTCACTTTGAAATTTATTTTTGGTATGTTTTAGCTTACCTCAAGGGCATCCAAGATGTAGGTGTCTTTTTTTTCGCAGTAGTTTCAATTTTGATATTTTTAGGTCAAACCGTTCTTGTCTGTCAGTCATATAATGCAGGTCTATGGTCACTGTCTCAAAGAGCATGCACAGAGTCCAAATTAAAACAATTCCCCGTCGTCCAAATTAAACAATTCCCCATCGTAAGTACACATTGATGGCCTAAGACACGAAACGAGCGGTTTGTGTGAGAAAACGAACAGTATTTATATCGTTTTTACCTCTTATACACAGCCATGTCGAAGTGATCTGATCTGACGTGTACGCAGACTGGTGCATAGATATATACACTAGATGTCGCCTTAAAGACATTCGTTCCAATGAACTGCCGTAGACAAGGCGACATCTAGTGTGTATATATCTATGCACCAGTCTGCGCACACGTCAGATCAGATCACAGTGGCTAGCCAAATCAGGCTAGCCACTGCATTGACCTGAAGATAAAATGATGCCTCCACTGAAGTGAATTCCATGCAGATGTACATCAGACGTGAAAGACAAAACTTCTTTGTGTTGGTATTTTTTCTGAAGTGCAGTCTCCTGAAGCACTTCTAATGTACATGTTCTTAACGTTTTCACATTCTGCACAGACAAGGGTACTGAAAAGAGACTTGGACCATTGAGAAAATGGGCCATCATTAGCTGATGCTTAGTTGCAGAGGTGCTTGGAATGTTTTTGAAATTGTGGACGTCACTCACCACACCTTTGAAATAGCTATCCTTGGCCTCAAATCTGATTGTCCAGAGCTCGACTAATGGCCCAAAGCAGCAAATCAAGTGCGGATAGTGCTCCACATGGTGCTTTGGTCACAATTTCTGGTTTGGGAACGTGTCTTTGAGTAGTTGTCGGTGTTCTAAAATGTTTTGTTGTAAAAAGCATAGGGTTGCTTCTGAGAACTGGCCTGACATTACCAACTCCACTCTCTCTCTCAAGTCCGTCAACATTTCCCAAGCAGGCTCAGAATTGGTTACAAGGTTAGCAATCATTAACGGTAATAAGCCTAGCAATGGCCAATTTTCATGGCCATTCCCACCTATGTTTTTTTGTTTGTTTTTTAATATGGACTGGGAAATTACTTGGGGTCTGTTCACTCTGTCTGAGTGCTTGTATGGAAAGGATTTAAGCTTACTATATCCCTGTGTTGTAGACTGTAACTGAAACTTGAGAGTTTTTCTGAATCTTTTTTTCTTTTCTTTTTCAGACTATATCCAAAAGAAAATCGGTGTGTCTTCATCTGATGTAAAGGCAGTCATAAGAACCAAGCTTAACAATGAGGACAAGCTATTCAAAAAAATGAAACCTTCCTGAGTAATGGAAAGTGTTTATTTGCAAATGATTAATTTATTCATTTATTTCCTAACTCTCAGCCGGTTATTTAAAGTTTAAATTAAAATAAAAAAACACATGTATTGTTACATTGCAGTTTCACTGTTGTTTTGTACATAAATTCATATATGTGTGAAAATAAAACATAATTTTCTGGATAATCCGGTTGTATCTGTACAGCATTTTATTAGTACTTTAGTTGTATTCTGTATTTTAGTAATACTTCAGCTGTATTGCATCTGTATCGCAGTATTATTTTACTAGTACTTTAGATGTATTGGAGCAGTAATACTGCATTTGTACTCCAGTAAAACTTCAGACATCTTTTTTTTACAGTAATACTGCAATATTGCAGTTTTTCGTGTCCAAAAAACTGCATTTTTCTACATGTAACAAAAACTGTAGTATTACTTGTAAAAAACTGCAGTAATTTTTTGTAAGGGTCTTGTGAAGAAATAATCAGTATGGGTTTCCTGACCTTATTTCAGTGACAGTGTTTTTTTTTGTTTTTTTTCCACAAACCATGCAAAAACTTAATTTTCTCAAAACTGCAAACTTTTAGATACATGGTGCTCACATATTATTGTAGTAGAGTTTATGCTGAATACAGTGTAATCAGACTTTAGCCATGGAAATATTACAAGTAACAGAAATAAGCACAAATGTCAGAGCATGTCAGAACACCTCCAGGGCCCAGAAAACACCTCAGACCCCAGAGGGTTAATAATCACCAACCACTCACCTCGTATACAGTTGAGGGAAAGAACATGATTGCACTTAAGGTTTCTTCTCCATTAATTGTTCTTCACATAGCTGCACTGCCTCTATTAAAATCGGTCATTGTATTCTTATTTGAACTTTTACGTGATGGGATTATTTGTTATGGGTTAAAGGGATAGTTCCCTAAAATGTAAATTGTTCTAAATTGACATTCTAAATCTGTATGACTTACTAATGCAGAAGACACAAGCATGTGTTTTCACAAATAAAAATAACAAGTACTCAGTGTTTATTGTAAAGTATATGACGCTAAGCAAATTATGAAAGTTTTCATCTTTGAACTATCCTTTTAAATCATATAACATGTTGGCACATATTTTTAACACTAGAAGTGCCATGGCGGTCATTTTGACCGTTTTGAATTTTAAATCTGCAATAACTTTGTTGAAAAAATAAATAAAATCCTGCCGGTACCTGACTTTTCCTAAAAGTGTCTGTATTTTCATTTAAAATGTTTTTCATATAAATTGCACATAAGGCAAAAAAACAAATGAACATATTTACCTATTTCGGCCATAGACGGTCATATTGACCGCATTGAATTTCGCGGTATTATTATAGGCTATTCCAATATACACAACAATAAAATGTGGTAAAAATACACAAAACATATTCAACAACAAATAATTTAAATGTAATGATATTCAGAACAGAACAAGAATGAAAAAATAACTATAAACAAGCCAAAATGAAATACTTTATAAGCGAAAGTGAAAGTAAGCGGCGTTAGGCTCACGTAATTCTCTAATTAGAATCAAAATGTTTCAACATTTGCGATGTATTTGGATGGTAAACTATTTTAAACTAAACTACTTTATTATAGGCTTTGTACTTCACTCACGTTCCAATATCGACGGAAAAAATCATCCTCTTCACACGTGCAAAATGGTACGAATTGTACGAGGCTATACTGACTATATAAACAGAGCAGTGGAATTTTTATATGTTAGGTTGACTATTTTATTATGGCTATAATGAACAGGCTGCAATGTCAAGACTGCAATGCTGTAATATGGTGTGTGTGTGTGTGTGTGTGTGTGTGTGTGTGTGTGTGTGTGTGTGTGTGTGTGTGTGTGTGTGTGTGTGTCGGCGGGCGCGATCGAACAGTGGAAACATGAAAACATAGGCTAATCCGTTATTTTGTTCAGGACATCTACAGATATTATTTATAAATGTATAATTAAACTTGTTTAAATGTACAGTTTGGTGTTGTTTTGTTTTTAAAATATATCCTAATACAATAAATGCATTAGTCTCTCAATTGGGTATTTATCATTAAAGATATAGAGTTTGGAATCTAGCGGTCAAAATGACCGCTCGCGGCAGTTCTAGTAGTTATGGAATTCTGGCACTTCTAGTGTTAAGCTTTGCCCTCTACTTGAGGTACTCTAATGTTTTAATAATTTTTTACAAAATATGCGGCTACGTGTTGTGTTGGCCCTAGATAATATTAGGAGGTTGGATATTTTGGAAAATCTCACTTCAGTTGAACAGTTGAAAAGGATCCTTCAAGAAAAGCTCTAAATCTAAGATTACTTTTTGATTCAATTTAAAGGATCCAGAGTTCAGAAATTAACTCCAGGAGAAATGAATGGTGCTTGGATCCCATAGCTCAAGTAATTTTTTCATACAAAGCTTATCCAAATAATCAAGAGTTGGAGTGTCTGCTGCATTGATTGAAAAGGATCCATGTCTGAAGGATCCAGGTTCAGGAACAGGTTATCACAGCTGGACTATGAGCATCAAATATATGGTTGCCAACTACCGCCAGAAACTACGATCAGTATGTTGCTCTGAAGTCGCTGTAAACCAGAGAAAAGCGAACAAGGATTCTAGACGCTTGAAGAAAGCAAAGTGATGTGAGATAAACTTCTTCACAGACATCCCAATTGAGTAGAGAGAGTATTCTCTACAAAAGGAAAGAGATTAACTACAGGAGGAATTGAAGAAACATCTCAACATGGCATTTGTTGACTTGGAGATTGTTGACAAAGAAACTCTTGTGGCTGATGTCCTAAAACAATGGCCAGCATTGTTTTCGGAAGATCAGGTGAGTGTCATGATCCTGGTATTCATCTCTTACACTCTTCCTCCCTCTTCTGGTCACACTCATTATTACATTCTTTTACGCACACACATTCACATTCATTATCTCATTCGCTCTCAGCTGTTTCTCATCACCTCATCTCATCACTCTCTCTCCTCACCTGTTTCCCACTTTCTCTGATTAGACTCTCTATTTCTAGGCTTTCCTTTCTTTTGTTCTCTGTCAGATTATTGCAGAATGTTACGTACCTGTTTGCCTGCTATTCCAGCCTCTTTCTTGTCGAGTCCTGTCTGGTGCGTGTGCTTTACTGACAACATTATTACCTCGCCTCTGTTTTGTCCAACCTCCAGCTAATGTGAGTGGTCCATGGTTTGGCGTCCCCGTGCTTTCTACGGACCCAGCCTCTTTCTCAATCTCCGGAATTCCCCGTTGCCAGCCCTGACCGCGTATTTCTGTTCCATTATTACTGAGAGACTTTCTGTTCCCTTTGGCTGAGATTTTCTTCTGTTGGATTTAATACTGAGAGACTTTCTGTTGGATTTACATGCCTTGCGGCCTCCTGTGTTATTTTGCCTGAACTGTTTATCAACTATTAAATATTGTCAAATCGCCTTCTGCTTTTGGGTCCTCTCTCCTTACACGTGACAGTTTTTAAAGATTAATTAACTTGAGTTTTTTTTTTACGTTGTGTAGATTTATTCTTACTGTTAAAGGTATAGCGGAGGATGTTTTACTTCCTGGTGGGTAGTCTAAACTATTGGTCCTCCTAATTGTCAATCATTCTGGTGAATCAATCAAACTTTTCAAAAAGTGGAGAGGGCGGGTCTTATCTAAAATTTGGAAAGATCCTCCGCTATACCTTTAAGTATGTTTCTTTAAAGCTACACTGTGTGAGATTTTTCTCCCATCTCGCGGTGAAATTGTATATGACTACCAACTGAATATGTGACCGATCACGGAAAGTAGGGACACAAGTCGGTTCTGGGGCATTTTGAGTTATTCACAGATTCTGAAAGTGTAGTCTCCAAGCTTTCCAACGATGTGTAACACATGGAAATCTGATAATATTTGGAGAAGTTGTGGCCATTTGAAGGTAGGCACTCAAAAAAGCTCAAAGGGAAGAAAACGGCCTCTAAAGATTGTGCAGTTCTCACCTCTCTCTCCTGCTGGGAGTGACAATAGGGCTCATTTACATCTCATTTAGATAAGCCATACCCCCTGTAAAGCACAGGGGGGAGCAGAAAGGTCAGGAAAATGTGCCATTATAAAAAAAAAAAAAAAAGTTTGCAAACAGGTAATATATAAATGTCTCTTAGCATCTACCGATAAAACTGTATAGGCAACTCTTGTGTACACTGAGTAAAAAAAATAAGATAAACTCTAGACAGTGTTCAAATCAAAAACAGGATGTGCTATGTTATATATATATATATATATATATATATATATATATTAGTGGTGGGCCGTTATCGGCGTTAACGTGCTGCGTTAACGCGAGACTCTTATCGCGCAATAAAAAAAATATCGCCGTTAATCTATTCTCCAAGCTGGGTTGGGAGATGGCTCTATACTACACAAGCTATGATGACGCAATCTACCCGCGGCCACGAGGTACACCCGGCTGCAACGCATATTCGTCGTCATCTTAAGTAAACACGGCTGAAAGTGAAAGCTGGTGAAAAAGATCGGTGCAACATCCATTATTTGGACTTGGTTCGGGTTTAAGCCGTCAGACGAGCAGCAGCAAACTATATACAGAGTGTGTGGGGTAACAGTTCGGTAAGTTAACACACGACTAATCCGTTCTACCACCTCAAATTCAAAACGAAACATGATATCACTGAATACCAGCGCGCGCGTATTATTCCCATTCCAATATATCTTAGTGGTGTAGCACATAATCTCGATTTTAAGAATCGTTGTTGTGTTTCTTTTTAACTGAAAAGACATCAGTTAGACAATATTCTAATTTTAAATTTGGGGTTTCATAAGCTCCAAGCCATAATAAACATTAGACCTACTTAAGTCTCTGCAGCTAGTGTACTTAAATTTTATTTATCTGCAAAATTATGTTGTATACTTACAGTTTTGCACAATATATGTTCTCAAAACTACATACACCCTTTAAAAAGAAATACATTTAGCAGTTGTTTAGCATGGGTCTGTGTAATCTGTTCTGAAATGGTTTTATTATAATATACTGTATATCGTTATCGCAAGAGGCTGCAATGTATATCACAATATAGATTTTAGGCCATATCACCCATCCCTAATTGATAGCCTATAGTAGTTGATAATAACATAGGCCTACCTAATGTTGCCTACGGACGGTAACAGTACAGTAGTAACCTTTTACAGTCTATGAGTAGAACAGCTTTCTCAAGCAGTTTGTGATGCATTTTGGAAACAGGAGATGAGCCCCTGGTCTAATGCGCCACCTGGCTTGAGAAACCCGTTCTCAAAGACTTACTTTTATAGTCATTATTTGGGTAGCACACATATTCTGAATGCCTTCGGCAGAATTCAAATGAGCCATTTTAATCTAGATTAATCTAGATTAATTTCAAAATTAATCTAGATTAATCTAGATTAAAAAAATTAATCTATGCCCACCTCTAATATATATATATAAATATATATACAGTATGAGTAGGCTATGAATCAGAATCTATATGAGTAGGCTGTGAATCCAAGTATGAATCCGAATCAGAATAGATTTTATTGCCATTGTCAATGAAAGGTTTCACAGACTAGGAATTTTCTTCGGTGTACTCGTGCAACATGAAACAAACTTTTGCTAATGATAAATAAGAAGCAATAAACTATGGAAATAGGCATAGGCGTAATTTGCGGGTGGGACGGATGGGACATCTCGCGACACGAATGTACCAATTCTACAAATAAATAAAACATCTCCAGTTAACTGGCAGAGCATTCATTTTGTTCGTTTTTTAAATAAGAGACTAGCGCTGAAATGTGTTTTTTTTAAATCAAGTGATCAAAGTGCTCGTTGCCGCTGCGATCAGTGGCGCAGATTCAGTGTTTTCTCGTGTGACTCGCACACACACCGCACTGTCTTCACTCGACGCGCGCTTCAATCCGTTGCGTTGCGGATACTCTCTATTCGTTCTGGTGAAATCACAAAACATAATGCAAACGTTTGCGTGTCCCTGCTTGATATACAACCACTGATGAACATAATCGTTTTGATGAGAGAAAAAACTATATGAGAAAAAAAAACCTATACGAGGGCAGATTAGAACCAAGAACCTCTGACACGGCTGGTGAAAGCTCTACCACTGGACCATTAAGAATCACGTTGATTATATAAGCAGATCTATGTATTGGCACTGTGTATTAGGCTACATCTCATTAAACGACAAATTAAACCCCATGTAACCTACTATTTAAATCGATTGCTGGACATCGTAATGTTATTGTCGTCCATCTTCATTGAATTTTGAAATCAGATAGAGCCGGCCAGAGCGCTGCATAATAAGTAGCCACGCTGTTCCCTTGGAGGGCGGGGGCAATAACAAAATAAACAAAAGCCGGCTTATTCAGTATGGAAATACACACCGACAATGACACGCCCCTACTGTGTGCTAGAATCTCCGTAAAACAAGCCGATTTCAACCTCAAAATGTACGCTTTTAAATATACCAATACTGCTATCTCAAACATGGAGAGGCTTCTTTGTGATCTCAACTAACAGATTCTGCAAAATAACGCTTCTTTCTCATTTTGCTCGAAAGTTGTGCTGCCGACTTGTGTCCCTGGTTTCCGTGACGGGTCACATATAACTTTCTAGCCCCTCCCATTCCGAGGGCGTTTTAACTCCTACGGTGGCCGTATTATGAGTAATCTTCCCCTCGCATTCGTCACGGTGGCACTGAGTAAAAGCGTGAAAGGCGAAGCTTGAATTTCCAGGTATGTCCCTCTTTGGCTTTTTTCAAGGTGAAGGTGCAACATGGCTGTCGCCATTCGAGCGACTCGCTCGTATGTATTCTGAATGGCAGCTTCTACGCTTACGAAATTACTTGATTAGTTGGTGGAAGTAATTACACATGAATGAGCACATATACTTTTGAAAGAACAAAGTGTTTTTTGCCAAGAATCAACTTAAAAAATTACAGTGTAGCTTTAAAGTTATCTGCTGAGTTTTACCAGATTACTCAAACTAACCTGATGAGTACCTTTTTTTCAACTTTGGATGAATATGCATCACCGATGATCAAGCCGTACATAGCCCGTGGTGGAGTATATAGAGAGGAAATTAATACCCTCCTAGACCAAATTGATAATCAAGTAATTATTTAGCCATATATCTCTAGTTAAAGTGACATATTATGATTTAACGGATTTTAACTTATTTTTTGTGTGTGTAATGTAGGTATTTGTGCATGCAATATATTCTGCAAAGTTACTAAGTCCACATCAAAGTTAGATGATCTCTCCAAAAGAAAACAGTTGCCTGAAACTTCATTTGTAGTTCCTAGTGTTATTTCCATTTCTAGTTGGATATAACATGTATATAATTTGTTCTGCATTTGTTTTTCTGTCTTTTAGACCTCCAATGTCCTTTCTCATTGAAAGGCTACAGCTCTCAAAGGACTCCCTTTTTTTATGAGGGAAAAGTTTTTGAGGACTTGCTGGTAAGAAGATGCATGTTATCTTCTCCTTCTTCTAGAGGAGCTAGTTGTGCTGGATAATGTCCAAGAACTTCCCACTGCTGTTGCTTTCCTCTTTGGCTTGATTTATTGCCTGAACATGAACTATCCTAAAGAACTTAAATACACTTTTGAAACCATTCAAAACGTGATTATTGGCCTTGACCCTGTGATGGATTTTCTTTTCCTTACTTCTCTTTCAAACCCTTGAACAAAATGTACTCTGAAAAATGTTTGTGTCGATGGAATATTCTGAGATGCTGACCAGACAATATAAAAAATATACTGTCTAGAATAGTCTCATGACATATATTGAGAAATCACCTGAACTTCTAACCTTTACCATTTTTTAAAGATTTGAGATCTAAGTTTGCTCCTTCCTAGTAACAGAAGGGTTTGCAAATGAAGAACAAATCAAATTGTAGGGTAATTAAGTAATGTATCATGTCACTTTTTGCCATACTTCTACTCCATTCTATTCTATTCTGTAACAGTTGTTCCTTAAAGGTGGGATAAGTAGTTTTTGAAATATGCTGTTTGGATGTTAGTTAATCCGACACCAGCAACAAACGTGTAAGCCAGTCAGCATTAGTATGACAGTGAAGGAAAGAGAACAATCAAGAGGGAGATTTGAACTGAAGAAAGACTGCAGAAATAGAGATGAGACAATACAAAAGAGAAAAGCTCAGAAGAAATTACTGGAAAATAAAGGGTTATGTCTGGGTAAGATCTTTAGGACACGTGTTAATATTATAAAAGCTTTCCAGCACTGGAGAGAGCTTAGTGGGAAGGCCTGAAAACAGACTGTTTTGTGGTGTGTCCTTTGATCTTAACACCTTTAACCTTATTTATTATTCTCAGGTTAGATAAAGTAAGTTGAGTCTGGCCTAAATTATAAGCATTTTAAAATCACTTATAATGGACATGGAATGTCACATGATTATGGCACTTCTTTATGTGTTCCATAAATGGACTACATGTGCATAGGGCGCCCTCAGGCTGCTGGTATGGATTGAAAACACAGTACATCAGAGTATCCAGCGCTCATAATTATTACATCGACGCATTTGGGTATAAATTCAATAAATATTATTCCTGTCTATAGAAATCTGATGTAAACCTATGAGAATCTATCAATATTTCTCCAAATCTGCACATTTTTGAGCTAAAAGCCCTGAGGGACGTTGTTTTGTCAAGCGCTTTTATGACGACAGCAAAGGATTTTTTTTTCTGAATGGGATCGGCTGACGCTCATAATTCATATTAAAGGTATTTTCATTATATAACTCCTGACACAAATTAAGACATAACTGTCACTATAAGTTTCTCAGAATACAATAGTGGTCAAATACTGAAACTTGAGTCTTATATCTTTTTAATGATGTATAGTTTTTCAAGGTAATAACATTAAATCTGATAGTAACTTTGAACTATTTACAGGGCTCTCAAGTATCACGCATTGGGCGTGAGACACACGCAATTCAACCAGTTCACACGCTCACACGCCACACCGTGTATTTCTCACGCTGAAAAGGCAATGCCAACCAAGTTGTCCTGCGAGCTTTATATATAACGTTGTATACGAGGCGCAGGCACACAAAGTGAAGTTTCCTGCCGCCAGCACGTATCTCGGCCAGATTGCGTTCATTACAAGGCAACACAGATGCGCGAACACACGGAAGTTGACGGAACATTCTCGGCCACCGTACGTTCGTTACTAGGTAACCAACAACATCGCGTGAACACACGTCGTGATGGAGAAGGCAAGTTGGAAGAAAGCTCGTCTAACTAAATGTTAGGCTAGAACATTTAATATATAGCCCATCGTTTACATTATTATAATGCAGTCAAAAACTCTACAACTGCTCTGCAACCAGGCCAGAAGCTTTGGCTCAGTTTGGCTAGCTTACGTTTTCTTAAACTAAGGGAATGTTAGTGGGTATGGGAAGGAATGAAGATGTATTTCTTCATTTTATTTTAAATACATTTAAATTTGTTTATTTTATTTTATTTTAAATTATATATTATACTGTATTAATAGTCTTTCTAGTTACATTAAGGCTACATGTATTAAAGCAGAGTGCTCTGGGTAATATTTTATATCGTGTCAAAACATACATTAATCATTGCCATCGCATTTGTATTTTTCAAACACAAAACACATTTCATAAGCTGGAGTGTGAACTCTTGTGTACACACACACACACACACACACACACACACACACACACACACACACACACACACACACACACACACACACCTTAATAATACTCTAATATGTCATTTGTTCACAATGTCCCATGCACCACACAATAAATAATTGTACCATTTTGACTAGACACATTCAAAATGCAAAAAGATTTGTTTTTCCAAACTGTTTGGAGCAATTTGTTATATTTTTGTAATTTTTGTATAACTTATTTGTAATTTTGAAATATAACATTAAAGAGTATATTTGATGTGATGAATTGCTCTGTCATTTATCAGATTTACCAATTGTTATAATTTCAATTTGGGCTGGTTAATTATGAACAATGGGTAAAATTGGGGGGCGGGGACATGTGGGGGCGGGGCTCCATTAGGGCTCCTCCCCTAACCGCATGTGATCTCACTCCAAGCTTTTGGTAAAACTTGAGAGCCCTGTATTTAAAAAAAAAAAAACGCTTCAGTGCGCCGGCACACTGGCAAAGGTTAACAGGGCGAGACCAGCTCGCTTTTTTTTTATCAGTGTAAAAGAAACTCATAAATACTCTGTTGACTTTGATTTTCCATAGGAGTTTCATACATCAATCGATTCTGTTAAACGTGTATTATTTTTGTGTATACTCACAATAAAAACAAAGTGTTGTGCTTTTTGCCAAATAAAGAAAAATAAACACGAAGCGAGTTCTGCCTTCTCTCTGCCAGTGAAGTCCATTCTGAAACGCGTCCGAAAATGAACAATAACTCAGCGAATACTCAGTCAAACAGGCATACAGACACACAGACATGAAGCTTGAATTCTCTTCTTTTAAATGAAGTAATTTATATAAAAAACAAATATTCTCATCTTGTGAAATCTGTATTAAAAGAGAGCGATTCCAGTCGAGCTCATTACAGCTCATTCAAATGTAATGTGACCACGCCCCGGAGAGCGCGCGCTATTCAAACGCAAATGATTGAGGCAATCCACGCAAACCTGTGAACGCCCCCATATCAGCTCAAGAAAACACAAGTTTATTCAGATAATTACTTGTTTACACCGTCTCGCAGCGCTGTGAGGAATAATAATAATGGAAAATGTACCTCAGAAGTGCGGGTATATCGAGGAGCGAGCTGAGGAATACTGTAGTAAGTTTTTTTCCTTCTCACGTGAATCGGGTTTCTGTTTATGAATGAATGAACGGCAGAGATGCGCGCTGTTTACCACAGCTCGCAAAAAGACAGTTTAAATTTAAATCGCGTGTGTGAATGAATGATGATGTTTTAGCAAACTGTATTGCTATACTGAGATGAGTAAAAATCGACTGAAATATGTTGAAATAAAATGTAGGCTATTTGTATAAGCAACGTATTAAACTGCAAATTAACATTTATATGCCCTAATATTTCCTAAAAACAACGTTACAGTCAGGCGAAATATGAAAGACAACATTTTGTTGACTAGATTTGGGTACAGTTTTTACTGTAGAATATACTGCCACTTCAAATAAGCTTTTGTTTAGCAATTTCTATATAAAATACTATTTTTGTCAAAAATAAAGTCATCAACTAAGATGTTAGCTGTTCCAATGTTGGCTATATTCAAACTAATGAATACATAGATAAAATGTAGGCCTATAATCTTTTTTTTTTTTTACAAAGAAAGAGTACACTTGAAATATTGTTGAAATTGTAATTATTGTTGTAATTGTAACCTTTTTAATAAAATAGCAAAACAAATTTTTCAAGATAGATGTAAGCAAAATCTTAAATGGTCAATATAAGTCTTCTTCTAAATATATCTTTTGTCCTTGGATTGTGGCTCAGTCAGTGTCACACCTGAATGAATGGCTAGTTATGCAGAGTGGGTGGGACATTGTATTCTAAGGTGTAAACCACTCTTCGTTCACGCCCCCCTCGCATATTGGCTTTCCAAGTAAAACCTGTTTTACATCAATTTAAATCAATGTATTGTTTTATGTGAATGATAAAGCAAGACTATTTTCACATAATTTTGAAGCCAGAACTCGAAGCGACAACATCCATTAGTCAAAAGTCTTATTGACACATATTTATTATGAGTTTTGTGGTCTTTTTTTCAGCAACTTTCATTTTAATTTTTTTCAATAACCACGCATTAACATTATTCTCTTAAAAATATACATGCATGGTGATCACATATTTTGGTAGCCCTGTTTGTGCTATATAGAGTGAATTTACACCTTTGCCATTAACATGTTTATAAATAACTGAAAAAAGCACAAATGTCAGAGCATGTCAGAACACCTCCAGGGCCCAGAAAACCGCTCAGACTCCAGAGGGTTAATTTGTTTCTATTTTATTTATTTATTTATTGTGGTTTATACATTTTCCGACATTTAAGTGTGGATGTGAAACTTTTGGAAAACGCTTAAACTCTAGTGTTGACGGAGAGAGTTTTGAAATGAAAACGCTGTTTTTAAATGTATCCGGATTAATGTAGCCTGAATTTTTTTTTTTTCGCTTTATTAGCATGACTGTGTATCACAATGTTGCCAAAGCATTAACATATTATATATATAATTATTATTATTTTTTTACATTTTAGATTGTCACATGTAGCATAGTAAATTAATAAAATCCATCGAAATAAATTAAGAGGGTCTTAATAATGGCTATACCATATCTTTCAGTTGTGCAAGTGCTATCATCTTCTCCAAGTATGAAGGGCATTTTCTCAGTATCACCAAGTTCAATGAATGATGGAATCAGTCCAGGGGAAGCACTAGCAGAAAAATGCTGTTCCCTTTCAGTTCGGTCACGTTCGACGTAGTCATCTTCGAGTATTGATAAAACGAGCCAATGCACACATTGGCGTGCAAGCTTTGCATTCACGCTCCGCCCCGCTGCGCGGGTATAAATACGGAAGTGGATGCACGCACCATTTGTCTTTTGCTTCGGAGCCGATCAGTCTTCATGTCGATGTCTCTGAAGAGTGTTGTTATATTACAACGAGCGAGTGTGTCAGTGCTTCTTCAAGGAAGTCTCTCCCGGTGCTGGTGGTTCTATAGCGCGAGTGCATTAGTGGTCATGAGCCTTCTGAGCTCTCAACTGCTGTTTTAACAGCATCACATTTCTGTGTTTGTTTGTCTGATGGCTGGTTGAGGGCGAAGAAAGTGAGTGCTTCACTGGTACAGGCTGCACCATCCCTGTCAGTGTTGCCACAATCATTCCCCTGTGTGCTCTGAATCCGTGTATCATTCGTTCAGTCGTTTTTTGAATTAATATTGAATATAGAAAAATGAGAAAACGGTTCCTTTTTCGCTTTTTCATTTTTACAAAAAAACGAAAAACAAGAATTCAGCTGGATTTCTCGTTTTTCGTTCTCAGTTAGAAAAATGAATAAACAGCTTGAATATTCGATTTCTACACGTGGGCGGGAATTAAACGCCCCTTTCCTCTGATTTGTCAGCCGAAGATCAAACTGTTCCGTCATCAGTTCTGCACAGCAGAATAAGAGTCCTCCGTTGTGCGGATTCTTAACGCATTTATTGCAACTACATTTAATCTATTTCTCATCAAACCACCAGACTAACGAATGTCTCGACACAACCCGTATCGGGGAATAGACTAGATAGGGCTTTCTTCTGTGTATATAAATTCACCTACGCTTTGCATCAGCTGGCTATATGGGCAGGATAAATGACGGCTTTTAGCCTATCATTGTCGCCCTCGCCCAGTAATTTTTTTTATTTTTTTTTGTAAAGATATAAATCAATATAATTAGTTGTAAATTAAATATTTTTAACACTAATACAAAAAGAAAAGAATAATGCATTGACTATATAATTGGCCTATATTAACGTTAACGTATAAACTGTCATTCAGACTGACTAGCCTATCTAACAACTGGAGAAGTTTATGTAGGCTTTGTGTTTTATTAAAATGTATTATAATTTATATCTCTAGGAATCGCGCTTGTGCGTGGCGCGCCGGGTCATGTTGAGAGGGAAACGCGCGCGTCACATCGTTGTAAAAAAAGCATATTCATAAATAGTGTAAAAGACCGGTAAATAAAATACAACATTAACATTATAAACACTATTAATAACATAATATGCGTATTTTAACGAGAAACTGAAACTGTACAGAGCAGACGTTGGTTTCGGGCATCTCTCATTCGTCCAAGCCTATCCATATTTGCAATGTAACATTTGGATGATAATTAATAATGTAAAGAAGGCTTCGTACTTCATTCGAGTCCCAATATAGGCCTACACGTAAATCAGCATCTCCACAGCAAGGGAAATTAGTCTGGAATGTCAACAGACCAATTAAGCAGAATAACGTTTTATATGTTTGGTTGACTGTGTTTTATTTTAATAACGAACAGGCTGCGACACCCGACATCACTTGGATGTGTTGCTCAACAGGGGATTTAATAGCTACTGTCGTTTAATACTCTCATTCGAAACAGTAACATTTATATGCCTATTTGTGTACTTTCAAAATGACTACAACAGATCATGCCTTTGAAATTATTATATAAGAATAATTATTATTATAAATGATTATTATATTCTTTCTGGCGCACACCAAAAATCAACCAAAATAGCCTACAGCCAATATAGCCTACAGCCTTCTTGGCGCTCCTTATTATTTTTGAAGGTCAACATTAAGATTAATCACAGCGTGCTTCATGTTAAAAAAAAAACCTGTGACTTGACTTTACAATCCGGAAAATAGCAAATTATTTCACGGACCCCCTGGCACTTGAGAACTCCTGGTCTACACAGAAGAAAGCCCCATCTAGTCTATTCCCCGCTACGGGTTGTGTCGAGACATTCGTTAGTCTGGTGGTTTGATGAAAAAAAGATTAAATGTAGTTGCAATAAATGCGTTAAGAATCCGCACAACGGAGGACTCTTATTCTGCTGTGCAGAACTGATGACGGAACAGTTTGATCTTCGGCTGACAAATCAGAGGAAATGGGTGTTTAATTCCCGCCCACGTGTAGAAATCGAATATTCAAGCTGTTTATTCATTTTTCTAACTGAGAACGAAAAACGAAAAATCCAGCTGAATTCTTGTTTTTCGGTTTTTGGAAAAAACGAAAAAACGAAAAAGGAACTGTTTTCAAATTTTTCTACTTTCAATATTAATTCAAAAAACGACTGAACGAATGATACACGGATTGCTCTGGCACTGGTGAGAGTTTTTCATTTCCTGAAAGAGCAACACGGGTGCGTTTGCGTCTTTTTCAAGATGTCATTCCACCCATGCGTTTCTGGATGCGGCCGTTCCGTCTCCCCCTCTGACGGTCACATTAGTTGCATCACGTGTCTGGGTTTACAGCATGCTGAAGCAGCTTTTGTGGATAATTCTACCAGAAAGACTTGAGAGATAGAATGATGTAACAAAGCATTCATTTATTGACAGCCCAGCAAGCAATTATTTATAAAGTTCTTTGGTACAGGCCCCGTCCGTAGTGCATAATCCGAGGGTAGCCGATCTGCATTTCCTGCCTGAAGACGAAGGCAGGGGCGCAGCCGACCCCCAAAAGTAGGTGGAGTATGAATCCACCGGGACGGGGCCTGCCTATCCCCAAAGAATGGCAACGGAAAGTATACCCACTGATCGTGAATCCTGTAGGTCCTGAAAAATAGGTAAAAAGTGACGTAGTAATTAAGTCTTCTTGGCAGAACTTATACTAAAGCTTTCATTTCATGTTCTCATTGCGAGAACATGACTATCGTGGTGTTGAGATCGAGACTCGCCTTCGTCCGCGAAGGTGGAGTCCCCATTACCACGCCCCATTACTAGGGCTGTGTATTGGCAAGAATCTTGTTTTTTCACAAACCATGCATAAATTTCGTTTTCTCAAAACTGCAAACTTTTAGATACATGCTGCTGATATATTATTGTAGCAGAGTTTGTGCTAAATACCGTGTAATCAGACTTTAGCCATGAAAATGTCACAAGTAACAGAAATAAGCACAAATGTCAGAGCATGTCAGAACACCTCCAGGGCCCAGAAAACACCTCAGACGGTTAAAGATCAAGTTTCTTCCACAGGACTTTTATTTATGATTCTCTTGGTGCAAATAATAATAATAATAATAAAAAATACACAGCAGCATTCCTTTATACTACATACTACAATAGCGTTTCCCAAACCTACCCCCTGCCCTGCCTGTTTTCATCTCTCCCTGCTACAACACAGATGATTTACATGATGTTCTAACACCATGTCCGTCTCACAGTTACCCATGCAAGTCATATTTTGTCTTGTTTCCAACAGATATTCTATCAAATAGAATTTCATTTCATTTCATTATATAGACAGAACCTCTAGGAACCATGTGGGACATGTAACAATGGGAATTTACATTCAGAGTTGACACCTTTTGGGGGTATGAGACCATTTGTCTAGAGACCATCTTCCTTTCTGTGCCAGTTATCTATAAACTCTTAAAAACCTTATTACCTTTTGTTTTACTTATTTACCAGTCGCACTGAGACATTTCAAATGATACTAAACATGTATAATACTCAATAATAATCATTCACTTTAAACCATTTAGATTCTTGGGTGAGTTTTTGGTGATCTTCGCATGGGGGAGAAGGAGTGGGGGATGAGGGAATGAAATGTAGATTAGGATGATTCGGAGGTGAGACTTTCGTCTCGATAGTGCACAAGGGTGAGTTCAAATGTTAATTTCCAGAGAGGTCCTTTGTCCTCTCAGGGCCTCAAGTAGACTGCTGTAGCGTCTGGACCAATCAGACACACACAAATTATTCATTTATTTAATGAATAATCCAGCAAACTCACTCTCCCAACCAGGGCCTGTGAAACTTTCCCCAAAAACAAACATCCCAAATGAAGCTAACACACTGGCAGGACGCAGTGTCTTATTACAGGACACACAGAGAGTTTTACGATCCAAAGGAATGTGGCCACATGCACGAGAGAGACAATGGGAAGACAGAAACAATCTTCAATGCAGACTTTGCTGCATTAATCAGAGACGAACTGATCTAGAAATGAACGTGCATCCCAGAAACTGTGTGAATGATTGTGATGTTTTGTGTCCTATTATGTATACACCATGGTATGTATTTTATTATACAACCAACGGTCAATGTAACCTCACCTGTATCATGTCTCCTATCTAATTAATCCTCATTTAATGACTCACGCTTTGATGTACATCCCTTCTCTTAGAATCCAATGTGGATTTGTTATATCTATCTGAGTATTAATGAACAGAAAAGAGGTAAGGCAGATTTGAGATAGCGTCATAAATCTTCCCCACAGAGGAAACTCCCGCCAGACAGTCCACCCTTCTCATTGGTCCAGCAAACCCAGAGAGGTGATGCCGTTCTCAGGCTTTATTAGAGACAGACCACAGTGACCGCCCCCTTCTTAGCTCGTCTCATCCGGCTACAACACTGCTTCTGCTGATACTGGGGGGGGAACCCCTCCCCCACTGGGGCCCAGGGCCCTGGGCCCAGCAGGCCTGAGCACCGCCTGCCATGCTTTCATACTACCAAAGGGAGACAGAAGGCCGTGTCTCCAATCCAGAAAACTGCAACTTTACCATCACTGAATGGGCAACGATCAACTCCTGGCCTTCTCGGCACTTCAGGATGCCGCGCCGTCCAGCGTGCCCTCAGCAGGCCAGGGCCGCAGGCTTCGACTCACAACAGCCATGTGCTCGAAGCCACCATGCATCTTCTCCATCAAGCAGAGAAGAAAACGATGGCAACTTGCACCATGACTTTTGACACTCACGGACTCATCAACGAACTCAATTTTCAACCACTTCAAAAATTGTCCACGATTGCAACTGACCATGCAAGTATCAATTTAACTTGTTAAGCTTCACCAGTGCGTCGGCTATTTAACTATTTATTTAGTTCAAAGTTACTATCAGATTTAATGTTATATCTTGACAAACTATACATCATTAAAAAGATATAAGACTCAAGTTTCAGTATTTGACCACTATTGTATTCTGAGAAACTTATAGTGACAGTTATGTCTTAATTTGTGTCAGGAGTTATGAAATGAAAAAATGCGTCGATCCCTTTAATATGAATTATGAGCGTTAGCTGGTCCATTCATAAAAAAAACTCTGTGCTGTCGTCATGACAGTGCTTCACAAAACAACGTCCCTCAGGGCTTTTAGCTCAAAAATGTGCAGACTTGGAGAAATATTGATATATTCTCATAGATTCACATCATATTTCTATAGACAGGAATAATATTTATTGAATTTATACCCAAATGCGTCGATGTAATCATTATGAGCGCTTCTTACTGAGATGTGCTGTGTTTTCAATTCATACCAATAGCCTGAGGGCGCTATATGCACAATAATACTCCATATATGGAACATGAAGAAGAGCCATAATCATGTGACCTTCAAGGACGTCACTGATAGCAGCTACACACAAAGCTAACACAGAGATCGCTGTAATATGCAGATACAGACGTTTTGAAGACAATAAAAATTATTGCAATGATATTTGATTTGCCTGTGTTCTTCAAGCAATGCCAGGTATTTTTATAATAATAGATTATATTTATAATGTAATGCTAATCGATATAGACTTTATCATTGTACATAATTCTATAAATATATTTTCTGTCTGATTTTTTGTACATAATTCTATAAATATATTTTCTGTCTGATTTTTTTTTTTTATCTGAAGCCAAATTAGATCACAGAAGATTATTTAAAACACTCGAATTGCGTTATAAAGTACGTTTGGAGCACAAACATGGTTTTAATCTCATAAATGGTCGTGTATTGATGGTGTGCTAAGCTAACATGCTAGCTAGGCCCAAAATAAAGTAATTTGACATGATCTTGAAAAACATTTAACTAAATACAGAGTTTTAGACTTATCATTTTCAGATTTTAAATATAACATGGTCACACATATGGCTTTAGCTGCAGTGCATTTCTAGATTGCTACAGTGCCCACTTCAATTTTATTTTCATGAATATGTTTCAAAAAAATAAATTTCTAATAACTTTACAAAAGTTTGAAGCTATTTAAAAAATGTTTTTTCATTATGACAATAATTAATTCTACATTTACAATAAACTACCAGGTGTCAGCTTTCAAATGAGATCATACTTGTGCTTTTAGTGCAAAGGGTTCATGAACTGTATGTGTTTCAGTTTGGGTATGTCATTTCTGGGGATTTTTCAAAAGTGGCGTTGCAGCTTAACAGGTTAATGAGGTGCTCTGAAAATGATAAGCTGATGGTTCTTTCATAGTTAAATAGATCTTTTCCATAGTTCTATTTCCTGCTTCCGGTTCCATAACACTCACCACTTTACCTATGCATGTATGTATGGATGAATGGATGAATGTATGTATGTTTGTTTGTTTGTTTAGTTTAGTCATGTTTGTGATTTAGTTAATAAAACTTGTGCACAATTATGCATTTGGTTTCTGATTCTCTGCTTGCATACAAAGTCCCTTTTACGATCTTGATCTTGTTACATGCTCTAAGCACTGTACATGCTAAGGAATAATTATTTTTCAGTGACCATAAATGAATAATCAAAGAGTTCGTTGGAACTGATTAATTGATTGTAATATTAATTTAGCTTACCTCAAAGTTAATCTAATTAACTGACCCAAATATTAATAATTAATCATAATTGGTAATTATGGATTATTATTCATATTTCCCCTTTGAGCTAATATTGTTACACTGCCTGGCATTTATCTATTTTCTCAAGTCTTACAGTTATTTCAGTCTTACAAAACTATAATTTCAGATTATGCTGGCTCCATAATATAACATAAAATGTGTTAGAAGTTTACTTACGAGTTGCGAATTTGAGGTCGGACCCAACAATGTTGAGACTGCAGCATCTTTGATGAATAGCTTCTTTGAAAAACCGCCATTGAACTGTGCGGGTTGGTGACTGAAGGCGGTGACTGAGTAGTTCTTAAGTCACATTTTTATGGAAGTCACAACGGCTTGTGAAAAGGCACAGCTACTTTATGCAGGCTTTGTGCATTTGTCTGTGGATTGACTGTTTTGAAACTTATATGGTAGTTACATAGCCCCCGAGACCTCTGTTAAAATGGATTTTGAACTGCCTAACAATGTTGTAGTCACCAATGATGAGCCAGTCACCCAGTATGTGCTACCTGTAGATCTCCAGGAGGAAACTCCTCATCAAAGGACCATTCTCCTCTATTTAGAGGAGAATCAACTACTCTACCTCTAGCCACTAAAGATGGCGAGGTCTGAACCTCAATATGATGCACCCATCTGGATCTAAACAATATTTGTTGTGGGCAGTATGGGCGCCAAAACAGGAGTGGTAGCGCGTACCCCAGATTATGTCACATCAGCATATGTGTGAGGGTTCAATTTCTCATGTTTCAGTCCTGACGAATGGTATTGTCAATGACTCAGCTTCTGCTAACTCTGCTGTGATTAAGGCCTCAGCCTATTCTATAATCTCAGCTTTCATTTTTCCTCTGAAATTCTGGTCGGCACAACTGGATGCCAGTCTCAAAGGCTTCTGGCCAGTCAACCTGATCTGTTTGGTAGTGTACAGTCATTATATTGTTATGCAAAAGAAACCTCTTCAGGGTGATAGAAGACCCCCCTGCGCAACTCAGTACGTTTCAGTTCAGTCTAAAGTCTGTTGTAGAAATTATTACACAAGTGTTTTTTTTTCCATCTGTAAGATTATAAGAAAGATCATTTAGTTAACATGACCATAATTACAGGCAATATATAATTTATTTCTGGTTATTCAATCTGAATTAATCCATATTTAGAAATAAAGAACTATTTATTTGCACAGTCATTCTGTGATGTAAATCGGCGTGTGTGTTTAGGTCTGATCTGAAGCGTTTACTGCAGGCCTGTTTAACAGCCTAAATGTCATTTTTGCTTCTGCATGTGTCAAAAAAATACTTTTATTGTTGATTTACCACTATATACTTTATGGTGGTTTACCCTGCTGGCACCTATGATAGCAAAACATATAAAAACTTCTTTTTTTTTACCACACAACAAATTCAGACATTTCAGTGTAGTAGATGTCAGTGAACATATTATCAAAAGTGCAGATTCTCCCACTTTCCCATAACTTAGGATGTTCTTGCATGTGAAGGAAAACCACGCAAATAACTCTGTGTAAAGCTAAAGCTTGTGCTGTGATTTTGAACCAATAATCAGAACAAAAAGCAGTTAAAGCATAACGTGCATAATTCAGTTATTTATCTGACTCCAATATAATTGAGCTGATTCCATTTAAGTTGTTGTTATTTGTCCTTTTAGAACTGATATCTCAGTATAGTAGATGTCAATGTACACATTATCAAAAGTGCCGATTCTCCCACTTTCCCTTTACTTAGGGTTGTAACGGTCACCAGCTGGAGTGCCCTTGAGAGCCATCAGAGGGCACTCCACACCAGACTTTCATGTTCACTCACAGACTACATCTCCCATCATTCTCTGCCTGGACTCATCAGCACTCACATTCACCTGTATCTCATCATCTTGTTTAGTTCACCCCATATAAGCCTGGTTCACCCCATTACTCACTGCAAAGTTTTGTATGTTGTTGCACTGCATTTCCGAGCGTTTTCCCTGGTTTCATGTCTCTTGGTTTTTGGATTTCTTGCCTGTTCCCTGGATTACTCTTTTGCCTCTGACCCCTGCCTGTTTTGATTGTTTGTTTGGACTGCCTTCCTGTGTTTGACCCCTGCTTGTGCTGATTACGATTCTGGATTACGCTTCAAATAAAGCTGCAATTGGATCTCAACCTTTGTGTCTCGGAGCAGTTTGTGACAAGGGTATTTTTGCATGTGAAGGAAAACCACACATATAATTATTAACTCGGTGTAAGGCTAAAAGCTTGTGCTTGTGCATATCTAAGGATGTTTTTGCATGTGAAGGAAAACCACACAAATAATTATTAACTCGGTGTAAGGCTAAAAGCTTGTGCTTGTGCATATCTTAGGATGTTTTTGCATGTGAAGGAAAACCGCACATATAATTATTAACTCAGTGTAAGGCTAAAAGCTTGTGCTGCTATTTTGAACCAATAATGAGAACAAAAAGCAGTTAAAGGATTGACCTGCATAATTCTGTTATTTATCTGACTCCAATATAATTAACCTGACTCCATTTAAGTTGTTGTTGTTCAACTTTTTAGAACTGATAACTCCGTATAGTAGATGTCAATGTACACATTATCAAAAGTACAGATTCTCCCACTTTTCCCAAATAACGGAAGTATTAATGGCGCAATCGTCCGCATGTTTATTGGACTGATTCCCCTTCAAGACGAGTGCAGATCTAATAAGCAACATTTTCTCCCAACTATTTCCATAACTACTTCCATTTCATTTTGACATTTTTGTGTACATTTGATCATATAGTCGCGCATGTTATGAACTGCTCCGAGACAAGAAGATTGAGATCCAAATGCAGTTTATTAGAGTAATCCAGAATCGTAAACAAACACAGGAAGGCAGTACAAACAAACAAGCAAAAAAAAAACAGGCAGGTAGTGATGTGACATTTGAACCAAGGCGTCGGAGCTTGTGTCGGGAAAAAATGGGCGTGCCAGATGAAGCCGCGATTCGAGGCTTGTGTTGTTAACGTGAAAATCACGTGACTAATGACAAACGAGGCCTCGGTTTGTGTGGATACGTCATCGGTTCGGTCCGAGTGTCGCTTCCGGATAAAAGGCGGTTCGAAACTCGTGCCACCTTGTGGGTGTTGTCAGGAGTAGTAGAAGCAGTTGTAGTAGTGTCAGAGTCAGAGAGTTAGATAACTATCATTGTCATTGTTGTTATTGTGTCATATATGTGTTAGGACTGGTTCAGAATGAATTAATTTGTCTGCTATTTCTTTGCACAGTAGCTAGGTGTCACTAGTGAGAAATGCTGAATGAAGCTTCGAGTAATGAACCTTTGGCTGAAGCAATGGGGTGAGCTAAACAAGATAATGAGACACAGGTGAATGTGATAATGAGTGTTGATGAGTCCAGGCAGAGAATTATGGGAGATGTAGTTTGTGGGGGAATGGCAATAGTCTGATGTGGAGTGCCCTCTGGTGGCTCTCAAGGGCACTCCAGCTGGTGACTGTTACAGCGCACATGAAACCCAAAGTATAATTTGCTTGTCTCATTCCGGTCTGTTTTGGACTCTTGCGCAGATTTTTTGTGCTTTTAATAGCTCTTTTTATTATTAAACGTGTCCCGCAATTTAGCAACAGTAGCTAGACTGCATTTTAAAACAATTACCGATCATGCTGATTCTGTCGTTAAGTTTGAGTTTTAGGGAGAAATGACAGCTGCTGCGAAGAGAAGAAAGTTGTGCTAGACAGAATGCGGCTATAGTTTTTAATGGTTTTACCTCAATGTATTCTTTTTATAATCTTTGGAAGACGAAATCTAAAATAAAATCAGACTAATATCACAGATCAGAAGTGTAACCAGGCTACGTTTGAATGTTTAGTTCTAGTTTGAATGTTTTAGTTTAGTGCGTGCTGTGGCACCACGTGAGAGATCTCTCTCTCTCTCTCTTGGACTGCGAATAGCAAAAATGCATCACAGACAAATGGTTTAATATTATTATACATAAAAATGGCTCGCAAGATATATATATATATATATATATATATATATATATATATAAAATATTATTATATATATATATATATATATATATATTTTTTTTTTAAATAACGTCTTTATAGCAATAATAAATAGTATGTGTATTTTCTTAATTTCTCCAGTACCGACATCAGATCCGATAACGTCCGAGCTTATCGATACACTGGTCTTTCAAAATTCAGCCCCGGGGCCTGTTTAATACCGTGTTTCGGTACCCATCCCTAACTTAGACACAACCACAATGCATCCCTGAATGTCAGCAGATTGTGTTAACTAGACTCTGCCCTGTAAAAGCCTTATCAACACAACAGCCATCGGCACTGATCCTCAACAAACCCGCCTCTATACTGGTGTGATGAATCCGATCTTCAACCAGATGGAACTGGATTAAATATTTGTAATGTTTCGATCCCCATCTGACTACTGAAGTGTGATGTCACCTGAATCTAATCATACACTTTTTGTTTGTTTGTTGGCCAGAGGAGAACTGGCCCAGACTGAGCCTGATTTCTCCCAAAGTTTTTTTCTATTTCTTTCACCTGATGGAGTTTTGGTTCCTTGTCACTGGCTTGCTTAGTTGGGGACACTTCTTATTCTTGATTTGACTGCTTCGACAACATTCTATGAGAACTGAACCGAGCTGGACAATGACATCACTGTTTTCTCCAGAGCAGCTGTACAGATAAATTAACTAAATGAATAACTAATGATTTTTACTATGGAAATGAATCAACACTGAACTTACTTGCTGGACTATGATACTATTTTCTTCTACAGCTGCTGTACAGCCGAAACAAACTTTGTTGCAGTATTTTCCTGTTATCACTGTAAAGCTGCTTGAAAACAATGTGTATTGTAAAAAGTGCTATATAAATAAAGGTGACTTTCTAGAAAAATATAGGATTCAAACTTAATGCTAGGATAACTAAAGTTACAATACACAACATACCTAAATGTTTTAATAACACTAGTAGATAAATAGTGGAAAGCACATGTGCCCTGTGAAGCAAATGGTACAGATGTGTCATAAAACACCCAACTTAAAGGAATAGTTCGCCCAAAAATTAAAATTATGTCATCATTTACTCGCTTTAAATTGTCCTAAAGCAACCAGGTGGCAAACAAAGGGTAAATTAAGAATAGGAAATAGATGTGCACATACAAACAGTAGTATTACATACAGTGTACTTTTAGACAGACTACTCTGCACTATGAACTAAAACAGAAAACTTTTACAGAACCACCTTATCAAGATAAATGCATAGCATACCCCATAATAAGCTATCTGCACCAATGCACTCCCATCAAATGATACGTGCACACATTTATTTACAAATGCTGACAACAACAACTCAAGATGGAACATTTCTAAATTATTAATTTAGAAGAAATCTTAAGGAATATAGGGTTAGCTTGGCTGCTTGTGTTTTAAAAAACTATTATCTTTTATTTATATATTCTTCTCTGTGTTCTGTAAAGCTGTGCAACAATGTACATTGTAAAAGGTGATGTACAAATAAATTTAAATTGAATTGTAATATAAAAGCTTTCCTGTAGCTCAAACAGTAGAGCCTTGGCGCTTGCAATGCCAAGGTCATGGGTTTGATTCCCAGGGAAAGCAAGAACTGATAAGAATGTAAATGTGTACTTTGAAATGCAATGTAAGTCACTTTGGATAAAAGCATCTGCCAAATGCATAAATGTAAAATGCTTTGGAATAAAGAATCTGCCAAATGTATACATTTAAAATTGGTTGCACTGTCTGACAGAGTAAGTAAGTAATAATGAAAGTAAGTAATAATTAACAAAGGTAAAAACACAGATCACTTTATGGTACCATGAAACAAGTTAATGTAAACTTTATCATGTGCACAAGTTCACTTTCCCAAAATCTAGGGCATTCTTTTACATGACAAATTGTAAATCCAGTTAATAATTACATTTTAAGTTTTTATACATGATATTAAATTTAAGTTGACAAGTTTATTGCATTTATTCAGTTTTACATCTGTTGATACAGGATGTTGTTGCATGTGGTTTAATACTATAGCCACTTTTATATGTAAACACTTACTAATTTTGTCAGTGTAAATTTATATCCAATGTTTCCTCTTTTTTATGTCATAACATAAAGCTGGTAAACCTGGTTACTTTTGTAAGATATGCACATGCACATGGATACCAGAGAGTCATGTGACCATCTATATCAGAGGTCAGAAAAATATCAGAGGGATAATCACTGGCACGTGACAATAGCTGATGTATTTAATTTAAAGGAACACTCCACCGTTTTTTGAAATAGGGCTTATTCACATTCTTTCATACATTTAGATAGGTGGGCAAATGCATTTTTGTCTCAGTGCATGCATTGTTTTAGTTTGACAGGGTTGGCGCTAGCTTAGCTTAGCACAATGAATGGAATCCTTTGTTGCCAGCTAGCATGTCCTGAGTAAAAGTGATAAAAAAAATTAAATAAAAAAAACCCCACGTAATTACTTCTTGTGGCCTGCGTATTCACAACGAGTACAAATAGTGATGCAGATTAACACTAGGTGATTTCCTAGGCAGATATTGACTTGGGACTATATTATGGGGAAGCACAGGCGAAGCACAGCAACTTAGGCGAAGCACTGCTACTTGGGCGCAGAGATATCACGCAACACATGAAATCCCACGACTTCCGTCAACATACCGGTGTGCATTGCAACGAGTCAAAACACAGAAGAAGAAGAACAACACGCGTGACCTGCACCGAGTGTCTTCGCTTTTGGATTGTTTATTTTGAGAAGTTACGGTTATAGCAAAGATGGTAATTACCTGCGTAGCAAAAGTTGTGAGAACAAGCAAAGGACATACACGAATGTAATGTTTCACAGAATTCCATCGAATGTGGAACTGAGAAATAAATGGCTAGCTGCTCTACAAAATCAAACAGTCTCGTGTTTGCGAAGAGCATTTTGCACCGGAGGACTAAGTTACATTGAAAAAATGGAATATGGGCCCAGAAAGACGGTACTACGTCTGAAACATACGGCTGTCCCATCCCATCTAACGTTATTTTCAAAGCACAGGCAGAACAAAGTGCACATGTAAGTTGTCTTTTATTACTCTTCCTTATGTTAATCTGTGTCTTTATTCGGTTGTAAAATAGATGCTGAGAAGCTGTAACTTATATAGACTACGGTTCAAATAACGTTAGCCTCCTCTAGTATAACCTCATGTTGAATTGAACCTGTTTAGCATGAACAACCAAACTAAAATAAAAATCGTTGTTATCGTTACCTGTAAAATGAAATGACTGAGGGCTGAGTTAGCTATATTTCTCTCACCGAGTTAGCCTGGTTCTTTTGACTCAGGAGTTTTAGTATAACTACTAGAGAGGAGAAGGCTACAAGCAGTTTACTATATGTGTCATGTTTAAAATAATCACTTACTCTGTGGACAGCTGTCCATTTGGTCCATTCGGCGTGGGGCGTTTTTTCCAGTTCACTTTATCACACCGGGAAAAAAAAAATCGAGTACTGCAGGATGGATCAGCGCCGTGAAATCCTCGGTTGCTGTGACACAGGCTGTTGAGTGATCGCAACCTCCTCCTGTCGTTCTATTTCCACTCATTTTCTGTAAACTCTTGTACATATAGGTATGGTTCTGGCTCACACAAAATCAGCCATGTTCATCGCCATTCATGTACTGTAGGGAAAATAGCCAGGCAGCTACTATTCACACCGGTATGTTGACGGAAGTCGTGGGATTTCATGTGTTGCGTGATATCTCTGCGCCCAAGTAGCAGTGCTTCGCCTAAGTAGCTGTGCTTCGCCTGTGCTTCCCCATAATATAGTCCCAAGTCAATATCTGCCTAGGAAATCACCTAGTGTTAATCTGCATTGCTATTTGTACTCGTTGTGAATACGCAGGCCACAAGAAGTAATTACGTGGGTTTTTTTATTTTTTTTATCACTTTTACTCAGGACATGCTAGCTGGCAACAAAGGATTCCATTCATTGTGCTAAGCTAAGCTAGCGCCGACCCTGTCAAACTAAAACAATGCATGCACTGAGACAAAAATGCATTTGCCCACCTATCTAAATGTATGAAAGAATGTGAATAAGCCCTATTTCAAAAAACGGTGGAGTGTTCCTTTAAATAAAGTCACTCAAACTTGCATCTGGACGTACATTTTGAGGTAATCATTCCACACAGTCACACAGCCTGTTTTATTAAGCCTGTCCAATAAATATTAAAGTGTGAGATCCGACAATCCATTCATGTGACCGGAGGTTTCTGTGATTTTCCCTACGCGTGCTATAATGACGCCGACCACTGATCTATATTTTTTTCTGTTGTGATCAACAGTGCTGCAAATGTTGTGACTAGAGATAAACATTAACTGAACCCGGAACATTCCTTTGATTATGATTAACAATTAACTTGAACTACTTATTTATCTGGAGCAATATAAACCAAGTACAAAAGACAAAAAAAAGGAACATGAGAGGCTGTGAGGATGACAGAGCAAGAGCTGGAAACAAACATCAGTGAAGAATGATGGATTTAGTACAGCATCAGGTAGATGGAGGATTCAATGATAATGAGATCAGTCAACAGCTCAGATCTGAGGATGGACGACAGAATCCACCTCAAACAAACACTTTGAGAGATGAAGCTTCAACTGTCAGCCAACAAAACTACCATCTGTTCTTCACTGACATCCATGCAGCGCTGAGAGAACTGACCGCCACCGTTACAGAGCAGAAAGTGAACATCAGAGAACTGACCGCCACCGTTACAGAGCAGAAAGTGAACATCAGAGAACTGACCGCCACCGTTACAGAGCAGAAAGTGAACATCAGAGAACTGACCGCCACCGTTACAGAGCAGAAAACCATCAACAGAGAACTGACCGCCACAGTTACAGAGCAGAAAGCAAACATCAGAGAACTGACCGCTACAGTTACAGAGCAGAAAACCATCAACAGAGAACTGACCGCCACCGTTACAGAGCAGAAAGCAAACATCAGAGAACTGACCGCCACCGTTACAGAGCAGAAAACAAACATCAGAGCTTTAGAGACGCGACTGAGGGAACAACAGACGTTTATCATGGAAGAGCTGAACAGGAAAAATGATGGTACCTTTCTTTTATCAATGATCCTCAAAGTAAAACACCAATGGAATACATTGCAAAGTGTAAATGTTAGTCTAAAGTTAAGTATATACTGTGTAAATTTAGTCAATCTATTACAATAAGTAGAATAAATGTCACTTAACAGAATCTTTATTTTTTCACAGAAATGTCAAATCTAACTCTGAGTCAAGTTGAGGAGTTGAGAAAGGAAAATAGAGGTGAAAGTGTGCTTGAATGATATTAAATAGATATTAGATATTAAATTCAGTGAAATACATTCTCAGTGTAATAGAGTGATATATCACAATATTGCTTATGTTTTTCAATAACAGACAGAGAAATAGCTTTTTCAGCTGCACTGAAGCAATCTGGCTATGCAGAATCTGGTCCTTTTTCCACTGACATCACACTAACCTACAAAGTCTTAACAAACATAGGGAACGCCTACAACCCAAATACAGGTAATTATCAATGAAATGAGTCATAAAACTCAGTTTATAATAATGAAAACCCTTCTGCTCCATTCAGACCTCTCTGCAGTTGTGTAATGTGTATAAGAGAATTAAATGATCTGCCAACTTTCAAAACTATTACACAGTGTGTTTGGTAATTAAGCGATCATTCAGGAAACATCTGATTCTGTATCTCTTGTTATTTGATTTAGGCATTTTCACAGCCCCGCTGAAAGGAGCGTACATGTTCAGAGTTTCTGTTTTTGGTAATGGAGGAACTCCATCAAGTGTATCCATTGTTAAGAATGGAGAGCGTGTGGTTTCAGCACATGATGTTCAGGCTCAGGCTCAGGATCGGTCAAACTCCTCTAACGGAGTTGTGTTGCTCCTGAAGGTTGGAGATGTTGTCTATGTGAAACTTTGGTCTGGCAACAAAATAGCAGATAGCCAGAATAACCACAACACTTTCAGTGGTTTCCTACTGTTTCCCTTAAGATAACAGGAGAGTTGCAGAATGTGATTCCACTAATACTGAACTTTCAGTGTATGATTTAATTGATATCATGAAGTATCTTTGACATATGAATCTGTATTAATGAGGACTAATGTGTGTTTGAAATTTGCAATAGATTAGTGTATAAAAGTCTGAGCTGTCTATAAATATAACTTTGTATAAAGAGTTTCAGCACTGAGACAGGATCCAGGCTCTCAAGTGTCATGCATTGAGCGTGACAGTCACTCATTTCAGTCTTTTGTCACGCACTCCCGCCACACATTGTATTTCTCACGCGGAAAAACTATTTATAATATATTTAATATGCGCAGCACCCAACATTTCTCTGGCCGCGCCGCTCTCACTATGGAACCGGCAGGAATCAAGCGCGTCTCCCCTGGAGTTCTTAGTCGAGCCTGCCACTTATCAGCCAATCAAAAAAAAGAAAAGGGATACACAATAGCCAATCAGAAAATAGCACTATTGTATCCGGGTAAGATTTGACGCAACAACCAATGAAAAAAAAATCATATCCTGGAATTGTTCACTTGATTCTGCTACAACATCTTCCAAAAGTTTAGCTCATCCACAGAGGAAACCACTGGAGCTCCGAGCATCACTTTGAGCACAGAGTAAGTCATGATCTCCAGTTTTAATGTTACAACAAATTCACAAATTGTTTGATAAAAACAATGACAACTTGACTGCTGTTAGAGAATGTTTCCCAGATAATTAGCATCAGTTTTTCATGAGTGTCTGTAACTTAGCCAACAGTTTTACAGCCTGTTCACCGACAACACCTGCTCAGAACAAGTAGTCTAGGCCTAGTCATATTTTCATTATCACACGATGACTGACATATCGTCACATTATTACAGTTTTTCTCGATTTGCTTAAACACATTTCTTGAAACTATGCCTCGTATTCTCAAAACTGTAAACACAAATCCATAACGTCTCACCCAATTCCCCAAACATCCTATTTTCAGGTCAAAATGAAGCTCTACACTCAAAACCATTCGCTCTTGCGGAAAAACCAAACTTTGCCCTCAGACAGGACACACAAGCCCTTAAAATCACACACACTACAACATAGTCTAACACACTGGTGCAATAAATTCAAAACAACATTTCCAAAACTGGTAAGTTATGTTGCTTGTGGTCTTACTCGTAGCCCAGCCTCCCTCATAGTCATACCATTGACTAAGACATGGGCAAATAGAGTGGCTTGAATTTCATCTGAGACTGCTTGTCTTCTTGCCCTAGTCCTTCCTCCTCTTCCTTCATGTCTTTCTGGATCCATTGTTCCAAAACTCAATAAACTGACTTGGGCCCTTTTATCTATCTATTGAAGGATCTGCTTGATGTGTGTTCAATTTTTATTCTTAGTGTTTCCACTTGGGTAATTGTGTGAAGGGATTTGTGAAGGGATGAAGGGATTTGTGTGTAGAGTTTTGCAGTGACAGTTCAACAGATCTGACTCATGTGTCAAAACAGGGAATAGTGTTTATAGTTTAGGGAAATGGGTGTGCTTTTTGATAAATGGCATTATGGTTTTGAAATTTTAGTTCAAAAGCCTGGTTATAGTGTTTAAGTAATTAAGAAAAACTGTAACATCTCTCTCTCCAAATAGGCTTAATAATTTTATTAGCATTAAATAAATTCAAGTGTATTGAATAGTCGATATTATAGGTCACTTTTAAAATCATGTCATATTTTATAATTATATCCTGGCCATGGATGCATTAATCATTGCATCTGTCTTTCAGAGATGTCAGGTAAAAAGCAATTAAGCATCCTCTCAAGAAATATTTTGCACACAACATGACTTGCTCATTATTAATTACGATGAAAGGAAAACATTTGAGTAATAGAGGCCCCTGGTTCCTTTTTTCAAATGTGACTGGCTTGAACCAATTTGGGAGGCTATCAAAGATCGCAGCCTTGGTTTTAGTGCTTCCACATTCTAATGCTGATGCCGAGAGGGTATTTTCGATGGTCGGTTTGAACAAAACCTCAACATGAAACAGCTTGTCTCTGGACGGGACATTGTCCTCAATCATGACCCTGAAAATGGCTGGGCTTGAGCCGAACTCTTGCCTGTCTTCAAAACTTGAGAGCCCTGCAGGACCCATGAATATCTCAAAAGTGTTTTGTTAAAAGTATTAAATGTAGAATGTTAAATAATATCTTTTTAAGTGTAGTTTGTTACTGATCCCTGATCTGTTCATCCTACATAAATAAACAAGAGAATAAAGAGACATTGTGGCATTTTCTTTTCCTAATATTTTTTAATTGTTATTTTTTATATAGTTTTATTTATAATTAGGACTGCACATTTACCAGATTATGTATTATGCTAGATGCACAATGGTAATACATCACACAAAGGACAAACAAAATGCATAAATCTTGTATATTTTGCTCTCTTACTAAATGCTGATATATTTGAACTTTTTAAACAACTAGAGCATACGTTCACTGTAGACAGAGTAGCTGCTCAGTGTCAGGAACCAATCAGACTCAGCATCCCTCATCACACAACGATCACTCTCCCCAGAATTCTGATTACTCACACCTGTTCACAATTATCAACCTCATTCCACCAACACATAAAACACACTGCAATACCCCAGTTCTTTGTCAAGCCTCCAACAGGAACTGACCCTTATCCTCTGTCTCCGATTCCTTGAGAAACCTGTGACTTCGGAACGTAAAGTATACTCACCTGTGATTTACTAACCTCTGGCTTCTTGATCTGTGACCTCCAGGAACATTGTCTGTATCCATTTGTTACCTGACATCCAGCGTTTCACTGAATCCCCCTGCCACCTGTTGAACCAACGCCAGAACCTGTAAGAGAAAGACCAGTATTAATATCCCAGAACGGATTGTGATTCAATTATCTGGAGTGTTTGAACTTACCTGTTGTGGAGCCCACATCCTGTGTTTCCTCACGTCTTCTCGCTCCTGATTCTCACCATGATTTGTTGCACCATTGAATAAAGCTGTGTTATATTCACTTACCTCGATCTCTGTGTGCCTTGTATCCTGACAGAAGGCTTGACCTTTAAACTGAAATATCGACGGTATGGATCTTACACAGCCTACAGCCGCTGCCATTCCCGTGCAACCTTTAACCAATGCTGAGAATTCGACACCACCAGCAGCCCTCGAACAGCAAGCTCATCTGTATCCTACAGATCGATCACGGATCTCTTTCATCATCCAACAATTATCCGGATCAGCATTGAGATGGGCTGAGTCATTGTGGATGCAAGAAACTGCGGTTACCACATCATTGCAGAGCTTTGATAACCATTTCAAAGAAGTATTTGGACAACCAGTCAGTGATTCATCCATCAGCGATAAATTGTTACAGCTTCGACAAGATAAGAAATCTGTCTCAGAGTATTCCATTGAATTCCGGACTCTAGCCTCAGCGAGTGGTTGGAATGAAAAAGCTCTCCTTTCTGTTTATCGCCGAGGTTTAAATCCTGCACTCCGTCTCCAACTCGCTATATTCGATGATACCCTGGGACTGGAAAAATTCATACAACAAACTCTCCGTATACATCAAAGATCTCAGAGTTGTTATCAAGATACTCGACACTCTCATGCCACATCCCATCAAGCTCTCTCAGAATCCGTCTCTGAAACCCCACCGGAGAAGATGCAAGTCGACACTCACCGACTTTCCCAGGCTGAGCGCATCCGTCGTAGAGAATTGAAGCTATGTTTGTACTGTGGCGTTGAAGGTCACTTCCTACGTACATGTCCAACTCGACCACCTCGGCTGACGGTGAGCTCCGTTCGAAACTCTGTATCGACCCCGCTCATGATTTCTGTAACTCTGAAATCCCAAAATTTCCACGTCTCTGTAGCAGCCATCATTGACTCTGGGTCAGAGGGGAACTTTATATCAGGACGACTCTGTGAAAGACTCAACCTCCAGAAGATCAACACTTCCAAGCCATACTCAATCCATGCAGTGACCGGCGAAATAATCAACAAAGGGTATGTTACATCTCAGATAACACCCATCACGTTGTGTGTTGAAAATACTCACCAAGAAATGTTCAAACCTTTTATTCTCAAGAATAGTCAAACGGACATAATCTTAGGTCGTCCATGGCTAATTCGTCATCAACCTACCATTAATTGGCAGTCTGGCAAGATCAACAGTTGGGGTTGTCATTGTCCTCCTATTGAAATCTCACGTCCTGTTCTACCCGATGCTGAGCCACAAGAAGCTATTATCGTGAGTTCCACATCCATCGAAAGTCCCAAGGAAAACCTGTCTGTGAATATTCCCCACTGTTACTCTGCGTTTGCAGATGTGTTTAACCCGGTTGCTGCCTCCAAGTTACCTCCACACCGGCCCTGGGATTGTTCCATTGATCTGGTCCCCAGAGAGTCTGTTCCCAAGGGTCGAATTTACTCCTTGTCAATTCCTGAACAAGAAGCCATGCGGAAATGCATCGAGGAGGCTTTACAGCAAAGTTACATCCGTCCTTCCACCTCACCTGCTGCCGCCAGCTTTTTCTTCGTTCCCAAGAAAGATGGAGGTTTAAGACCATGTATTGATTACAGAGCCCTGAATAAAATCACTGTAAAATTCAGTTATCCGCTATCCCATCAGCCCTTGAACAACTCAGAGAAGCCAGAATATTCACCAAGTTGGATCTAAGGAGTGCATACAATCTGATCAGAATCAGAGAAGGGGATGAGTGGAAGACTGCATTCATTACTCCTGCAGGGCACTTTGAGTATCTTGTCATGCCGTATGGACTTGTAAACGCCCCTTCCGTCTTCCAGAGCTTCATGGATGAAGTGCTCCGAGAATTCCTGGGACGTTTCGTGTTGGTGTATATCGACAACATTCTTATCTTCTCCAAAGATCCTGTTGAACATCAACATCACGTGTCCTTAGTACTCCAAAAGCTCCGGGAATTTACTCTGTTCTTATAAGCTGAAAAGTGTACGTTTCATTATTCCGGTGTTGAGTTTCTGGGTTATCAGCTTAGTGAACGAGGAGTGGAAATGGATGATCGGAAAACTGAAGCCATCACGTCTTGGCCCACTCCCCAATCTGTAAAGGAACTCTAAAGATTCCTAGGCTTCGCCAACTTTTACCGAAGATTTATACACCAGTACAGCACGTTGACAGCTTCCCTAACCTCTCTGCTAAAAGGTAGACCAAAGGCTCTTCTCTGGACCCCAGAAGCTGAATTTGCTTTTCAAGCCCTCAAAACCGCATTCACCACTGCACCCTTGCTCCATCACCCAGATCCAGAAAAGGTATTCTTGGTTGAAGTAGATGCCTCCACTACTGGGGTGGGAGCTATCTTGTCTCAGTACTCCGAACATTCCTCCAAGCTTTTTTAAGTTGTTTATAAACATGTTAATGGCAAAGGTGTAAATTCACTCTATATAGCACAAACAGGGCTACCATAATATGTGAAAAACATGCATTTATATGTTTGAATTTTTAAGAGAATAATGTTTATGCATGGTTATTTGAAAAAATAAAAATGAAAGTTGCTGAAATAAGACCACAAAACACATACTAAATATTAGAGTTGAGCCGGATACTCGGCTGACCCGGAGCTCTCTGCACTGCTCCCCGCGCCCCCGCCCCTCCTTTTCCACTTTGCGTGCGTGTTTACAGCATGTTATAACATGAAATAAAGTCTTTCACCTCAGAAAAACGGACTTTCTTGTCCTGTCAGCCGTTATACTGTAGTCGTAGCGCACACTCAATTGCACGCGCAAATGCGGCGGCGCGCGCCGTGTATCTCTTCACTGTATATAAAGTGCAAAAGAAACTACGAGCATGCAACGCCGTTACGTTGTAAATTACACGAAATAAAAGTAATGCAGGTATGATTTTCATTCTATTCACCAGGAGCAGTTTCCATGTTTCATTAACAGTTCTTGTTAGTATTGTGTATTCACCATGGTAACTGTCGTTTCCATATTAACCCCAAAATGCCACTATTTTTCTTTGTGTAATTTTATTATATTTTTAAATGACTGTGGTGGCTCATACCAACATTGTATTAACAAAAACTAGTTTGGGACTGCTATTTAATACCTTTAGCATAGGCCTAATGTTTATTAGTACTAGTCTTTACTATTAGTCATATTCTTACAATTTATGTTAAGTAAAGGGGGACAGTACTTGTGTGTGTGTGTGTGTGTTAACAAATTTTGAAAAAAATAAAACATGAAAGATAAAAAATATCAGGATATATATATCGTATATCGAAATTCAGCCTAAATATATCGGGATATGACTTTTGGTCCATATCACCCAGCCCTAGTTGAGATGAAAACTCTTGTTCATTACATTTTACTTCATAATTGCAACCGCATGTGTTGTATTCATTGTTGCAAAACTTGTTCTGTAGTTCGTTTGTTATCGTGATCAAAACCATTGATCTGAAGCTCAATGCTGATGCTGTCATGTAAATAGTTTTCTAATCAGCAATAAATATAACAATTTCTGATCATCCCATATCAATTGTGTAACACCTGCTTTGCAGAACTTGTGATAAACTAGATCAATGGGCCAATCAGAAGACACAGGAGTCGAAGGAGGCAGAGGTACACACACATGGACTTTTTTCCTTTTATATATCAAAAATGAAAGTATCAACAACAATAAAAAAAATGGATTTGAATTAACAATGTTTTAAAAGAAAATAAATTATACACAATTCAATAGTGAATTGACCTTAGTTGCAGATGAAAACAATTACCCAAATTAAATGCAAGAAAATATCAACCAAAAGAAAAACAACAGACGTTTAGTACCTTTCTTTTCCCTTTTTAGCTAGTAGATTTCTATTTTGAGTTTCCTTATAATTTAGAATTTATTTTACTGCCTTTTGGCCTAATTTAGTTACACCTAATTGGCAGATTTATTAGTTATTTACTAGTTTAGATGTATCTCTTTCGTTTCTTAATTTCAGTGTAATTTTTGTGAAACAATCCTTTCACAATCCAAATTAAATGACAATTTCTTAACAAAATGTTCACCAACAAAGTAAATTTACAATCGTGTTTTGTTACCCACAATAATAATGAAAGAAAATATGTAGGGGATATAGATCTCTTATCAGATCAAACGATTATTTTCAGTTCAAAGATTCTCAGTCCAAACAACACAAAAAAATAGAAATTTCCCCTTTAGTTCTCAGAAAATGTCAGTTCCAAAAGGAAATAAAAGATACCTCAATCCTTAAAGTCAAAATAGAGAAAACTCCTACAGATGGTCGAACTGCAGGAATGACGCAAATCCAAGGAAAGATGAGAAAAGTACATCCAAGTTCGGTTTTTACGGGTGGCTCGCCATCTATTTCCTTCACTCGTCACGCGTCTCAATGCATCCACACCAAAGAACGCAGTCCACAACACGAAAATCCAACTTCAAAACACATACATGCAAAATCTGGCCTGCACACAACAGGGCAATGTCCTTAGTGATTTCTCTTTACATTAGCATCATTTAGCACATTTCTGAACAACAATTGACATTGTGATCACTCATTACACATAGTGAAACATCATAGTTTTTACTGTTTAGTCTCATATTAATACTGTACATAAACACTGTTAACCATATTTATCAAAATAAACATTCAACTCACCGATTCCTCTGTAAATTAACTGTTTTTTTGTTTGTTTGTCTCTCTTTCCAGGTTTCACCAGATGAACCACGTTAGTTTCGTTAGTGTTAGCGTGGCCTAACATCTACAGAATCAACAGGAACTCTACTCAGGTAAGTATCTAACCAAACGCTTCTCAATCAGTGTAGTTGTAACAATAAACTGATTCTCAATGAAATTCTAGGTTTTCTTTCAGGTATTTCACCATTAATTCTCCTAATCACCGTTTCTCCTCTCCGTATTGTTTCTCTGTTTTTTCCGATCTGCGCTGCGCACAGGGAGGCGGAGTCAGCGCTGCTGCCTGTTTTTCCTGATTGGATGCCTAACATCTGCAGCGCTATACACAGTTTCCATTCGTTGCGATTTGCTGCAATAATTTACATATCACTTATATGAATAATAAAATGTATAATTTACATATTATAATAAACATTATAATAAACTATTACATTGTCACAAAGTTTTATTCTATTTGCTGTTCAGTCACATACATATTTAGTTAAATATGTAATTTTAATGGTTTAATTGTTAAATATTTTGGACAAATTAACTTGAGCAAAGACTGCAAATATGCTAATTTGAGTCTGGGTTACACCCTCCCCTCTTAGAACTATGCAAGTCCCTTTGCATATCACCAATGGGTGCATACCCCCGAGTTAGGAGGTGTCCTATTTGAGAGGAATCTTGCAGGGACTCTGAGAGAGCAACATTTAAACCTTGAAGGAGGGATTGAACTATGGTCACAAGGGGATTTCCCAGTTCAGGGTAAGTTAGAATTTTGGGTCTCTCTCTATGTCGGGCAGACCTTCTCAGTTCAATCTCATCCTTCTCTGCATCATTTGTTTCTTCTTCATCAATTAGCTTTTTTTCAGTCGAACTGGATTCCAGGATGGATGATTCTCCATTATGATCCAGATCCTGCAGCTCCAAGGTAGGTGAACGACTCATATCAGCATCCTTTTCTCTTTCAGGTTGAACCTCAGGATTTTCAGGTAAGTCAGCTTTAGGATTCACAGGTTCACTCACAGGTAATTCATCAATGACCTGAAATTCCCTTTCAGGTAATTCACTTTGAGCTCCTCGGTTGATCTCTGAGCTTGCTTCAAGTGATGGAATTACAGCACTTTCCTTGTTTGGGTGAGTCACTCCAGAAGTATGAACCACAAAAGACTCATTCACAATATCAAGTTGAGGCATTGAACAATATTCTTCCTCTTCCTCAGAATAGGAGATTTCCTCTGTTTCCTCAGAATTTCTGCAAGCTGTCCTACTGCGAGTCTTGCGCTTGGGAACTGAACCCTGGGACTCACATTCCCGCATTTCAGATGGAAGAGTTCCACAAGGAAGTAACAAATCCCGGTGTAGTGTCCGGGTGGGTCCTGTTTGTGTCTCAGGGCATACTTTATACACTGGTAAATCACCATGTTGGTCTATGACTACATAGACTACTCCTTCCCATTTGTCAGCGAGTTTGTTCTTTCCCCTGAGTCGAACACTCCTGACCAAAACTCTGTCTCTCTTGTGCAATGTTGACACTCTCACAGATTTGTCATAGCGGGTTTTATTCCTTTCAGCCATTTTCTTGGAATTTTCACTTGCAATACGGAAACTTTCTTCAAGATGTGACTTGAGATTCTTTACATACTGTGAATGTGTTATTTCTCCTTTACTCTTCAAGGGTAATCCGAAAGCCAGATCTACAGGAAGCCTAGGTTGCCGCCCGAACATCAACTCGTAAGGGCTGAACCCCGTGGTCTCATTGCGGGTACAATTGTAAGCATGTACAAGAGGTTTTACGTACTCTTTCCAGTAGCTTTTCTTTTTATTCTCTAGAGTTCCAAGCATGCTCAACAATGTTCTGTTGAATCTCTCAACAGGATTTCCTCTCGGGTGGTATGGTGTTGTCCTGACCTTTTGCACTCCAGCTATTTCACACAACTCTTTGATTAGATGTGATTCAAAGTCAGGCCCTTGGTCACTGTGAAGGCGTTCAGGATAACCATAATGGCAAATGAACTGCTCCCATAAACACCTTGCAACAGTTTTGGCCTTTTGGTTAGGAGTGGGAATAGCTAGTGCATATTTAGTAAAGTGGTCAGTGATTACTAACACATCCTTGGTGTTGCTTTGATCAGGTTCTAGACTCAGAAAATCCATGCACACAAGTTGCAAAGGACGAGTTGTAGAGACATTCACAAGAGGTGCAGCTTTTTCGGGTAAAACCTTTCTTCGTATACACCGACCACAGGTCCTAACTTTGTGCTCAACGTCTGAGGCCATCTTGGGCCAATAGAACCTGTTTCGAACCAGGTCTAAAGTACGATCAACACCCATATGTCCGAGGTCATCATGCAGAGATTTGAGAACATCTAGATGGAACTTTTCAGGTAAGACAAGTTGGTAAATAGTTTTCCCAGCAAAGTTCCTTCTTCTGTATAGGACTCCATCAAGTAACTCAAGGCGGTCTTTCTCCCTGAGGAGGTAAGGCAATCTGGGAAGAGCATTCCTTACAGTACTCGAAGGGGATTTTCCAGTTTGAAATTGGGCAATAACCTCTCGGATGCAAGGATCAGCTAATTGAGCGCTTTGAACTTCAGCCTGAGAAAGATGAGGAATGATTGGAAGTCCTCCACATTGATCCTCTTGTACATAAGCGTTAGGTACAGCGGTTTCCTGCATTGCCAAAGAACTGACAAATGCAGCAGGAAAGTCATTCGGACACTCTGGCCATTGGATAAGACGACTTTCACAGATGGCTTTTACCACATCATCACTAATTTCTTGTTTACCAGAATTCATGGTAAGCTGTTCAGTGAAATCAAGAATTCGGGCTTGTTCTTTCAGGGAGACATCATCAGCTGGAAGCTTTGCGTGGGGTCGACGAGACAGCCCGTCTGCATCAATATTCTGCTTCCCTGACCTGTACTGTAATTTGAAGTTGTAGGTCGAGAGTGCAGCTAACCACCTATACCCAGTTGCATCAAGTTTAGCAGTGGAAAGAACATAGGTTAGGGGGTTACTGTCCGTCACCACTGTGAAAGTGCATCCATAAAGGTAATCATGGAACTTCTCTACCACTGCCCACTTAAGTGCCAGGAATTCTAATTTATGGGCAGGGTACTTGGACTCACTGCTCGAAAGCCCCCGACTCGCATAAGCGATAACTCTAACTTGTCCATCCTGCTCCTGATACAGAGCGGCACCCAGACCTGATGTGCTTGCATCGGTATGCAGGATGTATGGTAACCTGGGGTTTGCAAAGGCCAGTACCGGTGCAGATGTGAGCTCCTCAATGATTAATTCAAACGCATCCTGACAAGCGGTTGTCCATCTGCCATTAAAGAGATCTTTAGGGTTCCGGTACTGGACATTACTCACTGACTTAAAGTTCCGCCAAGTAGGGGGGTACCCTGAAGTTAATTCATTTAAAGGCTTCACCTTCTTGGAAAAATCTTTTATGAAACGTCGGTAATATCCAACAAATCCGAGAAAGGAACGAAGTTCTTTCAGATTTTTAGGAATCGGCCAGGTTTTGACAGCTGCTGCTTTATCTGGATCAGTTTTCACTCCTTGGTCTGACACTATATGGCCGAGGTACTTAACCGAGGTTTGTGCAAAGACACATTTCTCTGGAGCAAGCTTAAGACCATACTCTTTTAAGTCTATTTAGGACTCTAGACAGTCTTTCCTCATGTTCTTCCAAATCCTTGGAGAATACTATAATGTCGTCTATGAACACCAGGACCTCGCGAAGGTTTATGTCTACCATACACTTTTCCATAATCCGCTGGAAGGTGCTTGGGGCGTTAGTGACCCCTTGTGGCATCCGATTAAATTCATAAAATCCTAGCGGACATACAAAAGCTGTTTTTGCCTTGTCAGCTTCTTCGACCTCAATTTGGTAATAACCAGATTTTAGGTCAAGTACTGAAAACCACTTAGATCCTGTTAAAGCCATGAATGTGTCCTCAAGTTTGGGGAGTGCATACGCATCCTTGATGGTCTTTTGATTTAATTTCCGATAGTCAATGCATAATCGAATGTCACCACTCTTCTTTCTGACCACGACAATGGGAGAGGAGAAAGGGGACCGAGATTCTCGGATAACTCCTGCATCAAGTAACTCCTGAAGGTGGTGCTTTACAGCTTCCAGATCTTCTGGATGTATGGGTCTTGCCCGATGTTTGAAGGGCGTTTCATCTGCAAGATTTATTTGATGCTTGACCTTATCGGTGCATCCAAAGTCCTGGGAATGTAAGGAAAACACTTCTGGCATTCCTTGAAGCCGTTTGGTAAGCCTACTCTTCCATTCTGGTGGGATGGGAGAATCACCAAAATTAAACTCAGGAATGGACTTTGGAATGGAGCTTGTTTTACTATCATGGTCATCACGCTCCTCTGAATACACAGACTGAACTGCTTTTAATTCAGCCAAAACACATCTAGGAGGAATTGTGATATCATGTGCGGTAGGGTTGGCGACTACAACAGGTAAGTGGCAACATCTCTCGTCTTCAAGCGTGGCCATGCATGTCTTAACGATTAGGCCACAAGGCAGAGGGGAAAAGGATGGATGTTCTACAACTACCCATTTATCTAAATGAGATCCAGCAACAGAAGCCTTTCCACAAAGAACTGCACTTTGTCCAGCAGGTATCACTTGAGAAAGGTTTTCAGATAGCCGCACTAGTCCAACATTCCCTTCTACATTCTGCTTCTGGCGCAATTCCAAAATCTTTAGCACTTGCTTATATCCATAGGTAGGAGAAAAGTATTTAGTTCCTTCTTTGTACAGGTTGTCCAAGGTGTTTGTCCCAATCAACACTGAAGGCTGAGAAGTAGAGGGAAGATCAGGGACAACCAAAGCATAAGTAAGTACCTCTGTGTCAACTCCCACAAAGTCCTTGGGAAAAGTGATGGTCAGCTTAACATAGCCAAGGTAAGGAACGTTTTGACCATTTGCACCCTCAACTTCCAAAAGATCATTTAAGGGATGAATTGGCTGATCGTACAGGTTCTCATTGTAAAAGGATTTTGTGATGGTTGTGACCTGTGAACCAGTGTCAAGTAAGCAGTCACACATTACTCCTCCAACATCAACTTGCGCAGTGCATTTCGCTCCGATTAACCCCTTGGGGAAGACAGATTGTCGTGACCTTGCTTGTGCATGGGCTGACAGTGCCCTAAAAGGCTTGGGACACTTTGATTCAATCCCAGTTCCCATTCGTCCCGCAACAGGAACTGCGGTCAGTTTAAATGTGGCTTAGAACTTTCATTCCGCAAGTCCCAGTCACGCTGTCTCTTTGCAAGCTCATCTCGCTTCTCTGACACCAAGGCTGGATTCGGGTCATTGGAACAAGAACTGACAATGTGCCCATCCTCTCCGCACCTAAAGCAATAGCCTGGTTTTGGTCTAGCTATCTGGGATGTGTCTGGAACGTTGGTTTTTTCTTTAGGACTGATAGCACTCTGTTTACTTGAGGATTTGAACATGTTCGACTTGGGGTTTGGTTTGTCTTTAGACTGCTTTGAAGTTAATAATGCAAGCTGATTTTGGAGTTCTGCTATCTGACTTGCTAACTGAGCAGTAACAGAGTTAAATTGAGTCACATCATCTCTAGTGGCTGTTTGAGACTGTATCACGGCACGCTGCTTAACACTTCCCAGGTGTTGCTTCATTCGTACACTTTTGGAAGCATGCTTGCTCTCCTCGGTTCGTAATAAAGTCATTAGCTCTGCAAAGGATGGGGGTGAATGCTTTTTCTGCTCTAATTGTAACTCTAGAATCAAAGAATTTTCCCAACATCCTCTGCAAAACTGCTTGAGTAGATGCTTGTCAACTTCAGAGCCAAGGACTCCACCACGGCGCATAGTGGTCTGTAACGCAACATGCAATCGTTGCAAGTAAGCAGATGGTTTTTCTCCCGGGTTCTGGAATATGTTCAGGAACTTGGCGAATAACTCATCGCCATCCTCAATGGGCGCGAAAGCAGAATCAAGAAGCTGAATGTAAGTTGAAGGTGATGCAGCTGGGCCAACAGATTTTACTATGTCTGCTGCCGGGGAAAGAAGGCTCTCACAGATTCTGCGCACTCTGTGGAAATCAGAGACTGTTGGGTCTTGGAAAAGTAATTCAGCACTAGTGCGCCAAGTTTCGTAATCAACCTCGTTAGGTGGATGGGGAGTTCGTCCAGAAAAAACACGGAGCCGTAACGGTGAATTTCCAGCTATGGCTAAGTCAGTGGTGCGTACAAGATGTTCCACCACAACTTTCTGCACACCAGGTGGGTTTAAATCACTGACACTGATTGACAGGGATTCTGGGCTTGTGGCTGACACTTGTGGAACAGAATGATGTTGTGCAGCATTTGCTGTTACCTGAGACTGCTTAAGAGGGAACTCAGTCAAGGGGGGATTTGCTGAATGAGCAGGTAAGGTGTCGTCATCTTCAGAAAGAACGGGTACAGGACATGGTGTTTGTACCACGCTCTCGTGAATATGAGCCAACATGCCCTTCAAGACATCCTCGAAATTCTCTCCACTGCGACTTGCCAGCTCTTTCAGCTCGTTTAGGTAAGTTTGGGTTGTGTTTCGTCCAAGCCTCTTGACGTAGACACTCGATAGAGCTGACACATGGAAAGAGACATCAGGATTATTCTTTGCATGCTGGACATATGGAAGCATTGTCTGAAGGGTTTCGCTAATCCAGAGTTGAACTCAACTATCAAGGACCTCTGCGATTCTAGGCAAGGATCACTTAATGGGATGATTCTGTTAATTGACCCATACTGCTTTACAAAGTCCAGTATTTCTTCATCCACTTCAGTTCCAGTTATGCCACTAATTAAGATTGCATTAGGAACTTTTACCCCCTTTTCCTCTATAACTTCCATTTTACTTTACACTTATTGTCTTGAGAGGGAAATTCTAGAATCAAAAATAGAAGTTAATGTGTGTGTTTCTCTTTGCCTCCTGGCTGGTGGCTCGCCACTTTATATATGTAACACCTGCTTTGCAGAACTTGTGATAAACTAGATCAATGGGCCAATCAGAAGACACAGGACTCGAAGGAGGCAGAGGTACACACACATGGACTTTTTTCCTTTTATATATCAAAAATGAAAGTATCAACAACAATAAAAAAAATGGATTTGAATTAACAATGTTTTAAAAGAAAATAAATTATACACAATTCAATAGTGAATTGACCTTAGTTGCAGATGAAAACAATTACCCAAATTAAATGCAAGAAAATATCAACCAAAAGAAAAACAACAGACGTTTAGTACCTTTCTTTTCCCTTTTTAGCTAGTAGATTTCTATTTTGAGTTTCCTTATAATTTAGAATTTATTTTACTGCCTTTTGGCCTAATTTAGTTACACCTAATTGGCATATTTATTAGTTATTTACTAGTTTAGATGTATCTCTTTCGTTTCTTAATTTTTTAGTGTAATTTTTGTGAAACAATCCTTTCACAATCCAAATTACAGAAAACTTGCAATGCATTTTTTTCTCCTATTCATGTGAGTAATCAACTGGTAAAGTTTGATGGTGATATCTGTAAGTTAACAATTTTACCCTATTCACCTGTAGTGTCTCGCCTTAAAAGTAGAAATTTAAAGCTTTCTTTAGACGCATGTTTCATGGTTGTGTGATAAGTATTAGCTGAGTTTCAGTTCATTTTCCAGACTTGTTTCAGAAAGATTTTTGCGGAGACAGAGTGAGCTGAAAGCGCACCCTGTTTATTTTATTTATTTAAAAATAAAAACAAGGTTTTGATGTTAATGTGAGTGTACACAAAAAAAAGAAGACCCTCTATAGTTTATAATCATGTATTTATTTTATTTATAAAATATGTGAAAAAAAATCCAGCAAAACGCGTCGGCGCGTTTGCCGACCTCAGAGGGTTAATCCACGTCAGGCCAGATGGGCACTATTCTTCACTCGCTTCCATTTCCGAATCTCATATCGTCCAGGCTCGAAGAATGTCAGAGCAGATGCTCTTTCACGTGTCCATGCCCCAGAAGTTCTAATGGAAGAACCTGAAACCATCTTACCAGAGAGGTTGTTCGTCAATCCCATTCAGTGGGAAATCAATGAACAACTGCTCGAATTATCACAACAACAACCTGGAACCCCGGGATGTCCCCCTGGAAAGATTTACGTGCCTGAAGATTTCCGCAATTCCTTGATTTCATCCGCTCATTCATCTGTTGGCACAGGTCACCCCGGAGTAAACAAGACTTACTCGACTCTCCAACTCTGGTATTGGTGGCCCAACATGCAACATGACATCACGGCGTTTGTTCAAGGATGTATTCCCCGTGCCATGTCGAAAGTTCCAAGAAATCTACCAGCGGGTAAACTAGTACCACTTCCTGTTCCACATAGACCCTGGTCCCATTCGGGGTCGATTTTTCACAGATCTTCCCATCTCTGAAGGTAATACCTGTATCCTTGTAGTCATCGATCGATTCTCCAAGGCTTGTAAATTAATTCCCCTGAAAAGTCTTCCTACGGCCTTTGTCACCGCTGAATTGTTGATGGAACACGTCTTTCGGAACTTTGGTATTCCAGAAGACATTGTGTCCGACAGAGGACCCCAATTCATCTCCCGAGTTTGGCGAGCATTCTTCACCCTTATGAACGTGACTGTAAGCATATCATCAGGTTATCATCCTCAGACAAATGGGCAAACTGAACGAAAAATCCAAGATGTTGGTCGTTTCTTGCGTACGTTCTGCCACTCCAATCAAAACATCTGGAGTCGTTATTTGATTTGGGCAGAGTATGCACAAAACTCCCTCAGGCAGTCATCCACCCAAATGACTCCATTACAGTGTGTTCTGGGCTATCAGCCTCCATTGTTCCCCTGGTCCGGTGAACCATCGGAAGTACCTGTGGTCAATGAATGGTTTAGAGAAAGTGAAAGAGTCTGGAATCAGACACATCATCATCTTCAGCAAGCAGTAAATCGCCAGCAACATTTCGCAGATGCTCGTCGCCGTCAAACTCCTGACTACCAACCCGGACAATTGGTCTGGCTTTCTACAAAAGACATCCGCCTACGTCAACCTTGTCGCAAACTCAACCCTAAGTACATCGGACCATTCCCCATCGTCAGACAAGTCAACCAGTCACCTATCAACTTCGTCTCCCTGCTCAGTATCGGATCCATCCCACGTTTCATGTCTCCCTCCTGAAACCACATCACCCACCTGTACCCGTCTCCCCAACAGAACCGGTTCCTGATGACAATTCCCCGATATCACCTATTGAACCGGAGTCCATCTACTCTGTGAAGGAAATACTGGACTCTCGACATCGAGGTGGTCAACTTGAGTACCTGATAGATTGGGAGGGGTATTGACCAGAAGAAAGGTGTTGGATACCTCGGAACGATATCCTTGATCCCAATCTACTCCTTGAATCCTCCACGATGTCGGGGTCCAAGGTCCGCTGGCGCGGACTCTGGAGGGGGGGGGGTAATGTCAGGAACCAATCAGACTCAGCATCCCTCACCACACAACGATCACTCTCCCCAGAATTCTGATTACTCACACCTGTTCACAATTATCAACCTCATTCCACCAACACATAAAACACACTGCAATACCCCAGTTCTTTGTCAAGCCTCCAACAGAAACTGACCCTTATGCTCTGTCTCCAATTCCTTGAGAAACCTGTGACTTCTGAACGTAAAGTATACTCACCTGTGATTTACTAACCTCTGGCTTCTTGATCTGTGACCTCCAGGAACATTGTCTGTATCCATTTGTTACCTGACATCCAGCGATCTCCAGAGTTTCACTGAATCCCCCTGCCACCCGTTGAACCAACGCCAGAACCTGTAAGAGAAAGACCAGTATTAATATCCCAGAACGGATTGTGATTCAATTATCTGGAGTGTTTGAACTTACCTGTTGTGGAGCCCACATCCTGTGTTTCCTCACGTCTTCTCGCTCCTGATACTCACCATTATTTGTTGCACCATTGAATAAAGCTGTGTTATATTCACTTACCTCGATCTCTGTGTGCCTTGTATCCTGACACTCAGTTGTATTTAAATGTATGCCAGAAGTGTTTTTTTATTATTATTATTATTAAGAATTAAAAGTAAGTATAATATAATAAATATTAGTAGCCTATTATAAATAAAATATTAATAATATGTGTTCTTTAAAAATAAGTTGCAAAATAATGCAAATAGATGACTTTAACAAATGCATAGACTATTAATTTACAGCCTCAGATGAGCCGTGTTTCGACCGCAGGAACCACAGGCTCTAAACTAAGTTCCGGGTAAAAATAATTCATCTCAGAAAGTCCCTGCTCACAAGGTAGTACTTTTTCAAAGTTCAGGAACTTTTGGGGGTGGGACTTGGGCATTGAACATGCTGATTGGTTGAGTTCACACAGCATTTTATTTCAACCACTATTTTTAAAAATCTGTTGTCGTGCGTGCAGTAAGAGTTGTTTGCTATTCGAATCAACAATGGAGTTTAAAATATACAACCAATGGACCGACAACAAGGTTCAGGCTTTATTAAGCTTATATGCAGAGGATAAAATCCAGCGTGAACTAGAAAGCCTTGCACAGTCCTACATTACCGGACTAATTTGCCTAATCTTCACATTACTTTAGACCACGATGGATACTAGTAACTGGCAGATTTTTTGAAAAAAATTAAAGGTAATTTATAGTGTTAAAGGGGTCATATAATGGTACATGCACTTTTACAAGTTGATTGTACTGAAATGTGTGTTGGCAGTGCCTGTACACAACCATCATAAAATGATAAAAATGTTTTGTTTTTTATCTTCTTATATGTTTTCCCCCATCTCAAATCCAGCTGTTCGATTTTGGGACGTCACAAAATCGACGCCCCTCCCACGATTGTTGATTGACAGCAGCGTTTCAAATCAGACCCGCCCTCGCTTGTGAGCGAGCTGTCAGTCATCATAGTCCGCGAGTCATTGTTGATACGCTGGACTGGAGGAGCACTGTCTATAAGCAGAATGGCGTCTAAGCAGTTGTGGTGTTCTGTTCTTGGGTGTAATAACGAACACAGCAGTCATTTTGATGTTTCTTAATCCGAACCGCTGAAGACGCAGTGGCTGAGTTTTGTTTTCGAAGGGAATATTCCCCACAATCAACGTCAATGCTTTGATGTTTGCGCAAATCATTTCACACACCAGACTGCTTTACAAACGAGGGTCAGTAAAGCTGGTTTTGCTAAGAAGCTGCTCCTGAAAAAAGGATCAGTACCAACTATTCGTGTTCCTGCTGAACCTCCAGAAGAAGAAGTGAGTGTAACGTTTTATTAACCTTTATATTAATCTTTATATTAATCTTTGCAAATCGCTTGCACGCTTCACGATGAATGCGGCTAAGGTTTACACTCAGGGTACATTACGGCATGTTTTCTATGTACGACGTTCTCAATATAATTCATAATCCCACGTTTATAATGAACAACGCGTTATGGTTATTGTGTTACGGTGTATGCACAGAACAGAGGGGCGGGGTGAGCAAAGCTCATTATCATTTAAAGACACATGCACTTAAACGGCGTGCTGAAAACAGAGCTGTTTTTGACCAGGTAAAATTAGTGTTTTCTTACAATACTAATGAGGATATTGAATTAACCCTCTGAGGTCGAGAAACGCGCCGACGCGTTTTGCTGGATTTTTTTCACATAGCAGCAACATAAACTTAAATTACTCCGTCATTTATGGTTATACAGAAAAAAGAAATATAAAAAAGTAATCTGTGATATTTCTACTTTTGTATGTGTCCACTTACAATCAAATCAAAACATTGTGCTTTTGTAAAATAAAGAAAATAAACAGGGTGTGCGTTCTGCCTCTCCGTCGCGGTGAACTTTTTTTTCTTGAGCACGTCTATAAACTGAAACAAAACTCAGCGAATACTTGTCTCACATTTATGAGCCATATACCTTTATACACATTTAAGTGTGTACTTTTAAATGATCGGATTCAAACTGAAAACAAATATTCTCTGTTTAAGTAATTTGTATAAAACCAACAGGATGTCCAGTATCTCAAACGCTTGCTAATTACTTTTTAATTCGACACGCCCACTCGCGCAAAAGAGATTCACATGCAAATCTCCACATGGGACGCGAACGCCCTCGTTACCTCAAACACAAAACACCAAAACACTTCACAAGTCTCTGCTTTTCGTCGAGTTTGGAAGACACGCTGTGAGCTTACATGGATTTACCTCAGAAGAAGAAGAACGCGATTTGAAGACAAGAAAGATGTAAGGTAAGAAATTCTTACTTATTAGTTTATGGTATTGTTGCATAAACTTCACATTGCAGTTGAACTGTTGCTAGATATATGGTGAATATTATACTATTTAGACCCGTGTTTCCTGTTAAATACTGTTTGTGGATATCTGCTCAAACATAGATATGTATAACCATAATGTTTAATATTTTGGAGCGCGATGGCGTTTGAATGTATCATATTTTGGAGCGCGCTGTGGGTTTTAATGTATCATATTTTGGAGCGCGATTGCGTTTGAAAGGAAAAATGCACCAAACATTAGGCTTTATGTTTTTACTATTATCTCATTTCATATCATCATAACGAATGGAAACATTTGAAGTAACATATGATAATCAATATATTTTTCTCTAGCGTAGTTGTTCTTGAAATCTTTTGGAAGATTTAATTTATTGTTATTATTATTTTATGCAGCACTGCGTAGCCTATGCCTACAAGGCACAACAAACCTGGTGTTCATTATATATTGTTGGAAACGTGTGTGTGTGTGTATTCTGTGAATTTTAAAAAGAAATTTTAACCAGAAAAATCTAAAATCGATTCCCAAAATCGTGCAGCCCTATAGTTTCTCTTGATATCAGTATGTTCACAGTTTTTTCATTTTTTTTTTCTTTCAGGGACCAGATGCAACTGAGTCCTGCTGACTTCAACATTCACATGAGTCTCTGTACATGAACATGGTAAAGTGAAAATCAAACACCTTGGAAATGAAAGGTATGTTTTTAGGAATGGCACAAAGGTCTCTGTCTTTGGATCATTGTTTTCAATGTGCTCTTTTGTCATTTGTATTTTTGGATTGTGTTGTGTTGTAAATAAATCCAAACAATCTAAAAGCCATTCTTTTTTAAATCTCCTCATTCTTTGTGCAAGGTTGCTCTGAATGACAGGGCCTGATCGCTCCTAATAGGGCAGTTAGGGGAGTGTCTTTGTCTTTCTCAGGTGTTAAAACCTTACATATTCATGAGATGATCACGCCTCTTCGCATATGGCTTTGTCACACAAAACACGTCTTAGAAATTTTAAATCAATATATTGTCTTATCTGAATGAGCAGTCAGGGTGATTTTCACATAGTTTTGGAGCAAATATTCTAGGCTATGTCATACAATTTTCAAAAGTCTTGTGAAGAAATAATCAGTATGGGTTTCATGGCCTTATTTCAGTGAGAATTTTTTTTTTGTATTTTCACAAACCACGCATAAATGTCATTATCTCAAAGCTACAAACTTTTACATACATGCTGCTGATATATTATTGTAGCAGAGTTTGTGCTGAATACAGTGTAATTAGACTTTAGCCATGAAAATGTCACTAGTAACAGAAAAAAACACAAATGTCAGAGCATGTCAGACCACCTCCAGAGCCCAGAAAACAGCTCAGACCTCAGAGGGTTAATAATGGCTATACCATATCTTTCAGTTGTGCAAGTGCTATCATCTTCTCCAAGTATGAAGGGCATTTTCTCAGTATCACCAAGTTCAATGAATGATGGAATCAGTCCAGGGGAGGCACTAGCAGAAAAATGCTGTTCCCTTTCAGTTCGGTCACGTTCGACGTAGTCATCTTCGAGTATTGATAAAACGAGCCAATGCACACATTGGCGTGCAAGCTTTGCAGTCACGCTCCGCCCCGCTGCGCGGGTATAAATACGGAAGTGGATGCACGCACCATTTGTCTTTCGCTTCGGAGCCGATCAGTCTTCATGTCGATGTCTCTGAAGAGTGTTGTTATATTACAACGAGCAAGTGTGTCAGTGCTTCTTCAAGGAAGTCTCTCCCGGTGCTGGTGGTTCTATAGCGCGAGTGCATTAGTGGTCATGAGCCTTCTGAGCTCTCAACTGCTGTTTTAACAGCATCACATTTCTGTGTTTGTTTGTCTGATGGCTGGTTGAGGGCGAAGAAAGTGAGTGCTTCACTGGTACAGGCTGCACCATCCCTGTCAGTGTTGCCACAATCATTCCCCTGTGTGCTCTGGCACTGGTGAGAGTTTTTCATTTCCTGAAAGAGCAACACGGGTGCGTTTGCGTCTTTTTCAAGATGTCATTCCACCCATGCGTTTCTGGATGCGGCCGTTCCGTCTCCCCCTCTGACGGTCACATTAGTTGCATCACGTGTCTGGGTTTACAGCATGCTGAAGCAGCTTTTGTGGATAATTCTACCAGAAAGACTTGAGAGATAGAATGATGTAACAAAGCATTCATTTATTGACAGCCCAGCAAGCAATTATTTATAAAGTTCTTTGGTACAGGCCCCGTCCGTAGTGCATAATCCGAGGGTAGCCGATCTGCATTTCCTGCCTGAAGACGAAGGCAGGGGCGCAGCCGACCCCCAAAAGTAGGTGGAGTATGAATCCACCGGGACGGGGCCTGCCCACCCCCAAAGAATGGCAACGGAAAGTATACCCACTGATCGTGAATCCTGTAGGTCCTGAAAAATAGGTAAAAAGTGACGTAGTAATTAAGTCTTCTTGGCAGAACTTATACTAAAGCTTTCATTTCATGTTCTCATTGCGAGAACATGACTATCGTGGTGTTGAGATCGAGACTCGCCTTCGTCCGCGAAGGTGGAGTCCCCATTACCACGCCCCATTACTAGGGCTGTGTATTGGCAAGAATCTTGTTTTTTCACAAACCATGCATAAATGTCATTTTCTCAAAACTGCAAACTTTTAGATACATGCTGCTGATATATTATTGTAGCAGAGTTTGTGCTAAATACAGTGTAATCAGACTTTAGCCATGAAAATGTCACAAGTAACAGAAATAAGCACAAATGTCAGAGCATGTCAGAACACCTCCAGGGCCCAGAAAACACCTCAGACCTCGGACGGTTAAAGATCAAGTTTCTTCCACAGGACTTTTATTTATGATTCTCTTGGTGCAAATAATAATAATAATACTAATAATAATAAATACACAGCAGCATTCCTTTATACTACATACAGTGTTGAGAAAGTTCACTTTCTACATGAACTCAGTTCACAAATTTTAAAATGAACTAGTTCAGTTCATAGTTCAAACTTCAAAATTTTGAACTAAAGTTCACAGTTCCAAAAAATGAACTAGTTCAGTTCTTTTTTTCCATATGTTGCTGCGAGCTATTATTTTTCAAAATTATTGCCACAGCTCATATAAAACCACAGACAACAATTATGTTATCAGTTTTAACACTGAAACTATGCGTCAGATTTCATCTTCATATCCAATTTTAAAATCCTTATCCAACCAGGGTTTACATAGCATTGGTAGGGTTGCCAACTCAAAATAATAGCATTTATCTGAAATAGAAAGCTTTTGTAATTATATACTTTTAAAGAAATTAAAGAAATGAATAGCCTACTTTTATTCAGCAAGTACATTTATTATGTTACGTTTTTTTTATTTCGGATAAATTTACTTTGAACCTTTTATTCATCAAAGAATCCAGATTTTTTTCTTTTTCTTTTTTTTTTTACATTAATAATAATCAGAAATGTTTCTTGGTCAGCAAATCACATCAGTATATTATTCGACTCAGGACGATTTCATGCTTTCTTGCGTGGCTGGATGTATGTTGGACTCACAATAATCACGTTGTTTGAATTCGTTAAAACTGATTTGCCGAAATCAAAACCCAGTCGGACAGTGAAAGGGATTTGCCGTTATCGCGAGTCCGGATCGAAGCGACCAGAGAGCGGAGGATTCTGTGCGCAAATCAAACAATGATTTGTCCCAAAATAATAATTAATTCTCAATTTAGAGTGTGTTATTCGTATGGTCTGATGCGCGTGAGTGTGGACTGTGATTGGATGATGACCGGTGTCGTGATCAAGTGCCGTGTTGCTGTTGTATCAGATTCAGTCATACATCAGTGGTTAGATCAGCGTCAATAAACGGAACAACGGAGGTTCCGAAAGGGACAAATACATTTCTATAGAAATCTTGCACCCTTTTGAACGAAGTTAAACTGAGAGAGCGTGCCGTTGACAGACACCAGAATGAACGAGTTCACAGTAACGTTCATCAGGCAGTAACAGAGTACGTTCAGTTCACGTTCGCCCAAAATATGAACGAGTTCATGAACTATCGTTCAATGAACGCGTTCAGGCACAACACTGACTACATACTACAATAGCATTTCCCAAACCTACCCCCTGCCCTGCCTGTTTTCATCTCTCCCTGCTACAACACAGATGATTTACATGATGTTCTATCACCATGTCCGTCTCACAGTTACCCATGCAAGTCATATTTTGTCTTGTTTCCAACAGATATTCTATCAAATAGAATTTCATTTCATTTCATTATATAGACAGAACCTCTTTCACGTGGAAACATGTGGGACATGTAACAATGGGAATTTACATTCAGAGTTGACACCTTTTGGGGGTTTGAGACCATTTGTCTAGAGACCACCTTCCTTTCTGTGCCAGTTATCTATAAACTCTTAAAAACCTTATTACCTTTTGTTTTACTTATTTACCAGTCGCACTGAGACATTTCAAATGATACTAAACATGTATAATACTCAATAATAATCATTCACTTTAAACCATTTAGATTCTTGGTTGAGTTTTTGGTGATCTTCGCATGGGGGAGAAGGAGTGGGGGATGAGGGAATGAAATGTAGATTAGGATGATTCGGAGGTGAGACTTTCGTCTCGATAGTGCACAAGGGTGAGTTCAAATGTTAATTTCCAGAGAGGTCCTTTGTCCTCTCAGGGCCTCAAGTAGACTGCTGTAGCGTCTGGACCTATCAGACACACACAAATTATTCATTTATTTAATGAGTAATCCAGCAAACTCACTCTCCCAACCAGGGCCTGTGAAACTTTCCCCAAAAACTAACATCCCAAATGAAGCTAACACACTGGCAGGACGCGGTGTCTTGTTACAGGACACATAGAGAGTTTTACGATCCAAAGGCATGTGGCCACATGCACGAGAGAGACAATGGGAAGACAGAAACAATCTTCAATGCAGACTTTGCTGCATTAATCAGAGACGAACTGATCTAGAAAGGAACGTGCATCCCAGAAACTGTGTGAATGATTGTGATGTTTTGTGTCCTATTATGTATACACCATGGTATGTATTTTATTATACAACCAACGGTCAATGTAACCTCACCTGTATCATGTCTCCTATCTATATAAATCCTCATTTAATGACTTACGCTTTGATGTACATCACCTTCTCTTAGAATGCAGTGGATTTGTTACATCTATCTGAGTATTAATGAACAGAAAAGAGGTAAGGCAGATTTGAGATAGCATCATAAATCTTCCCCACAGAGGAAACTCCCGCCAGACAGTCCACCCTTCTCATTGGTCCAGCAAACCCAGAGAGGTGATGCCGTTCTCAGGCTTTATTAGAGACAGACCACAGTGACCGCCCCCTTCTTAGCTCTTCTCATCCGGCTACAACACTGCTTCTGCTGATACTGCGGGGGGGGAAACCCTCCCCCACTGGGGCCCTGGGCCCAGCAGGCCGGAGCACCGCCTGCCATGCTTTCATACTACCAAAGGGAGACAGAAGGCCGTGTCTCCAATCCAGAAAACTGCAACTTTACCATCACTGAATGGGCAACGATCAACTCCTGGCCTTCTCGGCACTTCAGGATGCCGCGCCGTCCAGCGTGCCCTCAGCAGGCCAGGGCAGTAGGCTTCAACTCACAACAGCCATGTGCTCGAAGCCACCATGCAAGCTCATCATCATCTTCTCCATCAAGCAGAGAAGAAAATGATGGCAACTTGCACCATGACTTTTGACACTCACAAACTCAACGAACTCAATTTTCAACCACTTCAAAAATTGTCCACGATTGCAACTGACCATGCAAGTATCAATTTAACAAGGTTCTCTGAAAATGATAAGCTGATGGTTCTTTCATAGTTAAATAGATCTTTTCCATAGTTCTATTTCCTGCTTCCGGTTCCATAACACTCACCACTTTACCTATGCATGTATGTATGGATGAATGTATGTATGTTTGTTTGTTTAGTTTAGTTATGTTTGTGATTTAGTTAATAAAACTTGTGCACAATTATGCATTTGGTTTCTGATTCTCTGCTTGCATACAAAGTCCCTTTTACGATCTTGATCTTGTTACATGCTCTAAGTGCTGTACATGCTATACATGCTGTACAAGGAATAATTATATTTCAGTGACCATTTATTTTAAATATATTTTGGGGATATTTAATTTAATTTTATCAATCAATAAATTCCTCTTGAAACAAACTTTGTTGTATTATTTTAATTTAATACTGTGAAGCTGCTTTGATACAATCTGTATTGTGAAAAGCGCTATACAAATAAACTTGACTTGACCATGAAAGATACACTTTTCTTAGAATAAATGAATAATCAAAGAGTTCGTTGGAACTGATTAATTGATTGTAATATTAATTTAGCTTACCTCAAAGTTTACCTCAAAATCTAATTAACTGACCCAAATATTAATAATTAATTATAATTGGTAATGATGGATTATTATTAATATTTCCCCTTTGAGCTAATATTGTTACACTGCCTGGCATTTATCTAATTTCTCAAGTCTCATGGTGCGTTCACACCGGACGCGAATAGCGCGTCAGGCGCGAGTGATTTCAATGTTAAGTCAATACAAAGACGCGTTACGCGCGTAAAAAAATCCTGCGGCGCGAATGAGGCGTAGAGCGCGGCGCGGTAGACGCGAATACGCCTCATTCGCACGTCTGGCACGTTAAGCGCGAATGATTTTATGTAGTGCTTTTTGTGCATTCACGCGTTTGACGCGAATTCGCGTCTGCCGCCCGAGTTGAAAAATCGGAACTTCTGCGTAAAGTAAATATTTTAGCACATAACTTGATTTCAACATACGAGACATATTCATTTTGTATTGAATGCTATTTATTCCACATCTAAATCCAGATTATATGAAACATTATTATTCTAATGTAAAGACAACCAACATACTTTAGTGTATAAGAATAGTTTGTGTCTGGACAGTGTTGTGTAAAAAAACACACAAAAAAACACAGGACAGGTTAATTACTTTTGGAGGCTGGCTCCATTTATCATCAATACAAAAATAAATGACAGATTATGTGGGTGAGGGCGAGGGTGATCCTAGCTCCGATGCGGGACAACAGGTAATTAAACTGGGCGCGAGACAGGAGGAAGCACCGCTGATAGCGGCCGTCATCCAGGCGCAGCTCCTGGAACAAATTAAAAGTGAAACTCGCCAAACTGGGTTCGCCTCCGAAGGGTCTGGTGGACCCAAATACGGCGACGATGATCCCTACGCCGCTGTTTTGCTCTCCAGAGCAAATACAGAGCGGTGACTCTCTCGATAAATGATCGATCAACATCAGACATTTTGTAAAAAGATGGCCGCCAACGGGTTTCGAAACTTTTGCCTCTGACGCGCATAAATTTCGCTTCAAACTTTTGTTTTTATGCGCGTCAATTTCGCTCTTGACACGCGAATGGACACAAAGTGGTCAAGCGTATAACTAGACGCGGCAGGCGCGAATTTGACGCGCTATTCGCGTCCGGTGTGAATGCACAGTTACAGTTATTTCAGTCTTACAAAACTATAATTTCAGATTATGCTGGCTCCATAATATAACATAAAATGTGTTAGAAGTTTACTTACGGGTTGCGAATTTGAGGTCGGACCCAACAATGTTGAGACTGCAGCATCTTTGATGAATAGCTTCTTTGAAAAACCGCCATTGAACTGTGCGGGTTGGTGACTGAAGGCGGTGACTGAGTAGTTCTGAAGTCACATTTTTATGGAAGTCACAGCGGCTTGTGAAAAGGCACAGCTACTTTATGCAGGCTTTGTGCATTTGTCTGTGGATTGACTGTTTTGAAACTTATATGGTAGTTACATAGCCCCGAGACCTCTGTTATCATGAAAAAAGCCAGGAAATTTCAGTTTTGACAATATGGGACCTTTAATGTGTCAGTTAAAGTGCTCCAGCATGAGTTGCTCCCATAGGAAGGGTTCTCAAAAAATGAACGAGAAGAAAACATACCACTGTATCTGGTCATCTTTTTCTGACTGTTCTGTATGCTATCTGTAGTTCTGCAATTGCTGACATTCTGTATCTCATCTGTCGGTTATTAAAACCAATTTTTTTTCTTCGGTTTGACAGCAATTGTACCTTTTTGTATAAGGTTTGTTGGAGTTTGGCGCCAGGAAAGCTGTCCACCTGGAGATCAGGGCAGTTCAAAAAGGGTTTTGAACTGCCTAACAATGTTGTAGTCCCCAATGATGACACATTTTTTCTTTGAGGTTAAGCTACAGTGGAATAATTTTCTGAAGTATGTGCTACCTGTAGATCTCCAGGAGGAAACTCCTCATCAAAGGACCATTCTCCTCTATTTAGAGGAGAATCAACTACTCTACCTCTAGCCACTAAAGATGGCGAGGTCTGAACCTCAATATGATGCACCCATCTGGATCTAAACAATAGTGGTAGCGCGTACCCCTGATTATGTCATATCAGCATATGTGTGAGGGTTCAATTTCTCATGTTTCAGTCCTGACGAATGGTATTGTCAATGACTCAGCTTCTGCTAACTCTGCTGTGATTAAGGCCTCAGCCTGTTCTATAGTCTCAGCTCTCATTTTTCCTCTGAAATTCTGGTCGGCACAACTGGATGCCACCTCAAAGGCTTCTGGCCAGTCAACCTGATCTGTTTGGTAGTGTACAGTCATTATATTGTTATGCAAAAGAAACCTCTTCAGGGTGATAGAAGACCCCCCTGCGCAATTCAGTACATTTCAGTTCAGTCTAAAGTCTGTTGTAGAAATTATTACACAAGTGGGTTTTTTCCATCTGTAAGATTATAAGAAGGATCATTTAGTTAACATGACCATAATTACAGGCAATATATAATTTATTTCCAGTTATTCAATCTGAATTAATACATATTTAGAAATAAAGAACTATTTATTTGCACAGTCATTCTGTGATGTAAATCAGTGTGTGTGTTTAGGTCTGATCTGAAGCATTTACTACAGGCCTGTTAACAGCCTAAATTTTTGCTTCTGCATGTGTCAAAAAATATACTTTCATTATTGATTTACCACTATATACTTTATGGTGGTTTACCCTGCTGGCACCTATGATGAAGCATAACATATATAAAAAAAAATGTTTTTATCACACAACAAATTCAGTTGTTGTTATTCGTCCTTTTAGAACTGATATCTCAGTATAGTAGATGTCAATGTACACATTATCAAAAGTGCCGATTCTCCCACTTTCCCTTTACTTAGGGTATTTTTGCATGTGACGGAAAACCACACATATAATTATTAACTCGATGTAAGGCTAAAAGCTTGTGCATATCTTAGGATGTTTTTGCATGTGAAGGAAAACCACACATATAATTATTAACTCTGTGTAAGGCTAAAAGCTTGTGCTGCTATTTTGAACCAATAATCAGAACAAAAAGCAGTTAAAGGATGACCTGCATAATTCTGTTATTTATCTGACTCCAATATAATTAACCTGACTCCATTTAAGTTGTTGTTCTTCGACTTTTTAGAACTGATAACTCAGTATAGTAGATGTCAATGTACACATTATCAAAAGTGCAGATTCTCCCACTTTCCCTTTACTTAGGGTATTTTTGCATGTGAAGGAAAACCACACATATAATTATTAACTCGGAGTAAGGCTAAAAGCTTGTGCTGCTATTTTGAACCAATAATCAGAATAAAAAGCAGTTGAAGTGCATAATAATATGCAAATGACGTGCATAATTCAGTTCCCTGTCAGTCGGTCATGTTCAACGTTACGTTGACGTACCTACGTAATTGGAATCGCCTTGAGAGACCAATCTGCTTTGAGTTCATAAAACGAGGCAATGCACATTGGCATGCGATAATTGCATCAGCTGCTCTGCTTGCAGCACAAGAACGGCTCTTCAAAGCTGGTGTTGGTGTTACAGCGCATTCATCGCTGGCCGCGATCTCACAGAGAGCCGGCAAAACAGCTGTTTTCACAGCTCAGAATGTTGCGCCTTTAATGAGAATGTGAGTGACCAGTTTTTCCTGAAACAACATACACGGTTTGACATTGCGTCTTTTTCAAGATGTCATTCAAACCGTGTGTTTCTGGATGCAGTCGTTTCCTATCCTCATATTACGGCCATGATGCCTGGTCTTAAGCGTGCTGAAACTGCACTCGTGGGTGGTTCATGTTCTCTCTTGAGAGCATGACCACGTCAGCACGTTGTTCGTCTTGCCTGTCTCATTAAGGTTTGAGCGATCAGCGTGCCGTCGAGCTGCCGGCTGACAGCGCGGGTTGTGTTAAGCAATCTGTGTGCCGTCGAATTGACGGCCACATTCACTGTCTCGCATGTCTGGCACCTTTTAGATGGGATTGCTTGTCATGGGATTGCTTGTCATGATGGACCTAGCATTTCATTCAGGGCTCCAAGGGATGATTAGATGTCGATCAATGCATCAGAGAGAGGGTTGTTATGCTTTGGAAGTTAAGGGATGGTTCAGAGTAAAATCAACCTAGGGTCCTTTGCACCATGACCTCAAGCCAAACACCCCCCCCAGAAGCCTTTTTTCCCTTGGTCGAACATTATTAAAGTTAGAGCTTATTTAGAGATATCAGCCGAATGGTGTCAGCCTAATAATGCCCATAATGGTACCAAACTTCTACAGTAGTACTAATAGGTTCTGTACTCATAAAATGAGGCATTGGAAAGTTTGTAAGTACATCAGGAGTTTATTTAAATAACACTTGCCTGATGGCTCATGCTACCGCTAACCCGGACGTCGATGTCACTTCCGTTATTTGGGGAAAGCGATGCATAGGGATGTAGTATAACGTGTATTTTTTATAATTTTTTCCTAAGTGTTGACAACTTGGTGCAGTCCATAGCTTTTCCTCTTTGTCGCCATCTCTGTTCGAAATCTGCAATTGCAGTTATTTGCGGAATTATCAACTTTACGTGGGTTGTACATCGGCATGAAACAGCGCGGATGAATTTTGAGGAGAGTGTGTGCGGCTGTCAATCACCGCGCCGGTGTGGATACGGGCATTCAGAATCACAGAATATACTTTTTGGAAGTATGACCAATATTAGAATTTTCAACGGAAAAGGACGTCTGAACAAGTAAGTAACATCCACTTTTGTTCTGATCAACTAAGGGGAAAAAAGCATTGCAGTAAATCGTGCTAATTAAATCTAACGATTGCTTATCATATCATGTCTAACCGTGCAAATCATAGAAGAGCAGTTATTTTGTACAAACAAATAACAATCATAGTGCTAAGAAATAAACTGTGTATGAACGGAATCCCTGTTATGCATAAACGTGTTATAATATAACATAATATAAACATCTTACGACAGGAAAATGTTCACTTTACAGATCTGATTCAGATCCAATACCTGACAACGGAGGAGGCGGGTTTGATTTTCTTGGAGTAGAGGTGAATTGCTCCCTCTCATAGCTAGCACAAAAGAATTCATATTTACCATAATAGCAAAACGAGAAAGGCACAACAAAGGAAACTCCGTAACTGTGTAAATTAAGCGAATAAGTGCGCTACTGTTACGTAATTAAACTATTGAAATGTCTTACCTGTCTAGCAGAAAAAAAAACGTCTCTGTGTCCGTTTCGAACCCCTTTAAAACACGGAGTTCACGCCATCTTTCAAAAGCCCTGCCGATGTTTATCCTTGTTTTCGCATGGGCCCGGTTGCAGTCTCTTTTGTTTCTCTAGCCACTACTAAGTCCGAAGTTTTTGGGGTTTTACAACTGGTGAATCTCCAGTTGTCACTGGTGATTGTCGTTTGAAACATTCTGGATCCGCTATAAGTTTAATTATATCAAGTGCTGTGAGAAAAGGTTATAAATCTCCACCTCCAACATCCTCACACGCAATATAGCCTACTAGCCGGGACACCTTCTTTATGTGTACAGATGTGAAGTAATGACGTAAAGACATGCTCGAATTTCCCGCGGAAATCCACCAGTACCACTGGAATTAAAATCATTATTAAAAGCTAACCGATTTGAATCGAGCTAAGGCAAGCAGATAGTTTTGAAGTTGTTTGATAGTTTTGATAGTTTCTGTTGGTTATGTTTATATATATATATATATTAGGGCTGTCAAAATTAGCGCGTTAATAACGCATTAACTCAAATTCATTTTAACGGCACTAATTTTTTTAACGCGTGATTAACGCAGCGCGCATTATCTGTTTGACCCGTGGCCTGGCCCGTAGTTGGAGAGATAGAGATGCACGTACAGAGATAGACGTAAAGAATTCTGCAGCAGAAATGGAGAAAGAAAAGGGTCTTCTGAACGGAAAATTCATTTACAAAACGATGTCTGATGGTTCTGTCGACAAGACAAAAGTTGTCTGCATTTATTGTCGATGTGAATTAAGTTATCACCGCAGCACGTCGAGTTTAAAATATCACTTGATGGCGAAGCATACAACGGACGCAGAGAGCTCCCCTCCCCCTCGCCAACGGCAGACCACAATGGATAGTTTGCAGCGGAGATCGATGGACAACTCCACAACCAATAGACTCACCCCAACGATAGCTAAATGGGTGGCTACAGCATGTAGACCAGTTAATGTAGTGGAGGACGAGGGTCTACTTGAAATTATTCGCATCGCATCAAACGATTCTACATATGAACTACCTTCAAGAGCCACCGTTACAAGTAAGATTCATAACTTATATGAAGAGGAGAAAGCTAAAGTTGAGGAGGCGTTGAGACAGACAAACACGGTTGCGCTAACCGGAGATTACTGGACTTCCCTCAGTAACCATAGCTACCTCGGTGTCACAGCACATTATTTTGACGCGCACTGGAAACTTCGGTCTCACGCTTTGACCGTTATGAAGACAGACGAGAGACACTATGCTGACGTTTGCGCTGAGCACTTTCTTCAAGTAGCCAGACAGTGGAACATTGAACTCAAAATTAGAATACTGACCACTGATAGTGCACGCAACATGATTGCAGCTGCCAGGCAGCTCCCGTTCGAGCATATGCCTTGCATTGCACACAGCCTCCATCGAGCTATCACAGTTTCTCTCCAGAACAGCCCGTTTGACAGCGCTTTGGCAAAATGTAAGAAAGTAGTGGGTCATTTCAAGTATAGCCCTGCAAACGCAGCCGAGCTCGAACAGCAGCAAGTTGAACATCTTCAAAAGAAAGAGTCACTCATACAGGAGGTGTCAACTAGATGGAACAGCACCCTAGAAATGATAAAGCGTGTTCAGAGAAATCAAGAACCATTGAGAGATGCACTGGCCCTACATGCAAGCAACATCAGCATGCCAACAGCAGCTGAATTTGATAAACTGAAGAGGTTGGAGACTGTGCTGGAACACTGCAGGTAATTTATTCAAACTTTATTTATTAAAAATTATTTATATGTTTCTCAAAGTAAGGTTGTGTCAAAAGTGGGGAAGTCTGTGTGTGTGTGTGTGTGTGTGTGTGTGTGTGTGTGTGTGTGTGTGTGTGTGTGTGTGTGTGTGTGTGTGTGAGAGAGTGAGTGAGAGACCTTCCTGAAATTAAAGAACTGTGTAGGCCTATTTAATGTATATCTTTGTTTGATTGTGTAGTGTAGTTTCAAAAAATTGCGCGAACGTTATCACAGTTTGTGTGTGTGTGTGTGTGTGTGTTGCACATCCATAATTGCAAAGGGGACGCGATTAAAACTCTATAAGTACATAAATGTATCGAATAACCATTCCGAGACGTCCTGGTCCATTCTCATTCGTGTTTCTTCTGCCGGAGTCTCTTCATCATCTGGGGCTGATTCCGGTTCATACATGTACGGCTGAATGCCATACAGAACAGCGGGTCTCTCACTCTCAGCTATTCTGCTTCTACCGACTGTTTATTGCCATAGGTATGCAAATTATTTTTTTTAAGTTATGCCCTCATCCAAAAGCAGGGAGGGGATATGCAGCTCATTTACATTTAAGGTGGTACACACCAAAACAGCTCTTTTTAAAACAGGCCCCAAAAATGACATTTTCAAATGGTTATAATAAATTAACTGTGGGGTATTTTGTGCTGAAACTTCACAAATACATTCTGGGGACACCCAAGACCAATATTACATCTTGTAAAAAGGGGTATAATAGGTGCCCTTTAAACAAAGATAAACAATAGATGGCAAAAATGCATCACAGACAAATGGTTTAATATTATATTGTACTGTACAGCCGAAACAAACTTTGTTGCAGTATTTTCCTGTTATCACTGTAAAGCTGCTTGAAAACAATCTGTATTGTAAAAAGTGCTATATAAATAAAGGTGACTTTCTAGAAAAATATAGGATTCAAACTTAATGCTAGGATAACTAAAGTTACAATACACGACATACTTCAATGTTTAAAAAACATTAGTAGATAAATAGTGAAAACCACATGTCCTGTGAAGCAAATGGTACAGATGTGTCATAAAACACCCTACTTAAAGGGATAGTTCACCCAAAAATGAAAATGCATAAATGTAAAATGCTTTGGAATAAAGAATCTGCCAAATGTATACATTTAAAATTGGTTGCACTCTCTGACAGAACCTACAGGTATAAGTAAGCAATAATTAACAAAGGTAAAAACACAGATCACTTTGTGGTACCATGAAACAAGTTAATGTAAACTTTATCATGTGCATAAGTTCACTTTCCCAAAATGTTACATGACAAATTGCAAATCCGGTTAATAATTACATTTTAAGTTTTTATACATGATATTAAATTTAAGTTGACAAGTTCAATGCATTTATTCAGTTTTACATCTGTTGATACAGGATGTTGTTGCATGTGGTTTAATACTATAGCTACTTGTATATGTAAACATACTAATTTTGTCTGTGTAAATTTATATCCAATATTTCCTCTTTTTTATGTCATAACATAAAGCTGGTAAACCTGGTTACTTTTGTAAGATATGCATATGCACATGGATACCAGAGAGTCATGTGACCATCTATATCAGAGGTCAGAAATATATCAGAGGGATAATCACTGGCACGTGACAATAGCTAATGTATTTAATTTAAATAAAGTCACTCAAACTTGCATCTGGATGTACATTTTGAGGTAATCATTCCTCACAGTCACACAAGCCTGTTTTATTAAGCCTGTCCAATAAATATTAAAGTGTGAGATCCGACAATCCATTCACACGACCGGAGGTTTCTATGATTTTCCCTTCGCGTGCTATAATGACGCCGACCACTGATCTATATAATTTTATTACATTTTTTAAAGGGAGGCAAATGAATCAGAGTTATTTTCTGTTGTGATCAACATAGTGCTACAAATGTTGTGACTAGAGATAAACATTAACCGAACCCGGAACATTCCTGTGATTATGATTAACAATTAACTTGAACTACTTATTTATCTGGAGCAATATAAACCAAGTACAAAAGACAGTAAAAAGGAACATGAGAGGCTGTGAGGATGACAGAGCAAGAGCTGGAAACAAACATCAGTGAAGAATGAAGGGTTTAGTATGTTTACTGCTGCTGTTGGAAACCTTTGTGTGTGTCGTACAGCATCAGGTAGATGGAGGACTCAATGAGAATGAGATCAGTCAACAGCTCAGATCTGAGGACGGAAGACAGAATCCACCTCAAACAGACACTTTGAGAGATGAAGCTTCAACTGACAGCCAACAAAACTACCATCTGTTCTTCACTGACATCCATGCAGCGCTGAGAGAACTGACCGCCACCGTTACAGAGCAGAAAGTGAACATCAGAGAACTGACCGCCACCGTTACAGAGCAGAAAACCATCAACAGAGAACTGACCGCCACAGTTACAGAGCAGAAAGTGAACATCAGAGCTTTAGAGACGCAACAGACGCTTATCCTGGAAGAGCTGAACAAGAAAAATGATGGTACTTCACCAAAACATTAATTGTTTTATCAATGATCCTCAAAGTGAATCAGAAAAGAAATACATTGAATAGTGTAAATGTTAGTTTAAAGTTGAGTGTATACTGTGTAAATTGTGTTATCTATTACAATAAACAGTGTAAATTTCATTTAATAGAATCATTATTCCTTCACAGAAATATCAAATCTTACTCTGGGTCAAGTGGAGTTGAGAAAGGAAAATAGAGGTGAAAGTGTGCTTGAATGATGTTAAATTCAGTGTATACATTCTCAGTGTAATAGAGTAATATATCACAATATTTCTTATGTTTTTCAATATCAGACAGAGAAATAGCTTTTTCTGCTGGACTGATGCAATCTGGCAGTGGAAATATTGGTCCTTTTACCACTGAAATCACACTAACCTACAGGAACGTCTTCACAAACATAGGGAACGCCTACAACCCAGTTACAGGTAATTATCAATGAAATGAGTCATAAAACTCAGTTTATAATAATGAAAACCCTTCTGCTCCATTCAGACCTCTCTGCAGTTGTGTAATGTGTATTAGAGAATTAAATGCTGTTTTTCAAACTATTACACAGTGTGTTTGGTAATTAAGCGATCATACAGGAAACATCTGATTCTGTATCTCTTGTTATTTGATTTAGGTATTTTCACAGCCCCGCTGAAAGGAGCGTATATGTTCAGAGTCTCTGCATATGGTCATGGTGGAACTCCAGCAAGTGTATCCATTTTTAAGAATGGAGAGCGTATGGTTATAGCACATGATATTCAGACTCAGGCTCAGGATCGGGTGAACTCCTCGAATGGAGTTGTGTTGATCCTGGAGGTTGGAGATGTTGTCTATGTGAGACTTTGGTCTGGCGCGAGGATATCTGATAGCCACAATAACCACAACACTTTCAGTGGTTTCCTACTGTTTCCCTTAAGATAACAGGAGCTTTGCAGGATGTGATTCCAATACTACTGAACTATGATTTAATTGAAATCATGAAGTATCATTGACATATGAATCTGTATTAATAAGGACTAATTTGTGTTTGAAATGTACAATAGATTACTGCACAAAAAAGTCTGAGCTGTCTATAAATTTAACTTTGTATGTAACCATGAATACCACATGTGACTCAAAAGTGTTTTGATAAAGTATTAAATCTAGAATGTTAAATCATTTCTTTTTAAGTGTAGTTTGTAACTGATCTTTGATCTGTATCTCTTAATCCTACATAAATAAACAAGAGAATAAAGAGACATTGTGGCGTTTTCTTTTCCTCATATTTGTGTGGCAAAGGAGGTGGTGTTATAAAGGGTTAAAGAGATTTTGTACTCTATTATACTGATTCCAAAAGGAACGACTACGCCACCCAGGATTAATTACCAGGGAAAGACCCAAGGGCCCACAGGTTCGCAAAAACACTTTTCTTCCAACTGCAACAGAACCAAACCACAGGTAACAAACAGACTTGTTACAACAAAACAAGATCAAGAAAGCTGGACAGATTTGTTGAATGCAAAACCATAAATGCAAATCAAAACTAATGAATGCCAAACAAATAAAGGCAAAACAAAACTAGTAAATGCAAAGCAAATAAAGGCAAAACAAAAAGTATTAAATGCAACAAGTTATGGAATGCAACACAAAGGTAGTAAATGCAACAGCAAAACAATAAAAGTAAAACAGCAGTGTTGGAACTGCAAGCCATGCTGTAGACAATGCTACAAGCCATGCAAAGCCAGACGCCACATAAATGGCACGCTCACTGAGTGGTTTAAACACCAAGCAATGCGGACCACGGCATCTATCCAGCAGCCAAACCTTTATGGATCACATGCAGACGGCAGCAGTCGCTCAAAGAGGCACCAAAGTACATATAGCCCGCAATTCTCCGATGCAGAGAACGCCACGGCAATGAATGGCGATCGATCACATATGGGTGCAGCAAAACAGCCAAACAAATGCCAGCTTCACGAAGGGGTCCTCGTGCAAAGCGGCGAGACTCCGGAAATGCGATCAGCTGAGTAAGACGCAACACCCATTTACCTTCCCTCAAGCCTTTATATACGCTTCCCAGACCAGAACTCACTGGCTGCATCCGAAACCACATACTCACTGAGTAGGTACTTAATTTCAAAAAGTACTTACTTACCGAGCGCTAAAAGAGTAGGTTCTTTATAGCCTGATCTCGTTAAGTATGAATGCGAGCCGTACATCATCCGCCATGTTGACGTATCATGTGACCTACGATGTTATCACAAGCGCAACAGCTTAACAGATATGAGCGACAGGTTTAACTAATCTATCTGTAAATATCTTGATATTGATGAAACTTGCTCATTTTGTGGTCTTGTTGAAGAAACAGCTGCCCATTTATTTTGTGATTGTAGTATAACCAATAAATTATGGGTTGATTTAAAGCTGCAGTTGGTAACTTTTGTAAAAAAATTTTTTTTAAATATTTGTTAAAACTGTCATTATGTCCTGACAGTAGAATATGAGACAGATAATCTGTGAAAAAATCAAGCTCCTCTGGCTCCTCCCAGTGGTCCTATTGCCATTTGCAGAAACACACCGCTCCCGGTAAGAAACAACCAATCAGAGCCAGGAGGAGTGTCTTAGCAATGTCAATCAAGCTCGTGTGTGCGCTGATCACACCCCTCTCTTGTACAGCGCGTACCGTCAATTGCCGAAATGAATTCTGTGCTAATGGCGGACAAAACAACGAAAACTGCCAATTTCTCGAGTGGCACATGCTCATACAACAAAGACAGGTAAACGGAAAAAGACCGATGATGACAAACAAGCCCGTCGGAGCCCATTGACTCAGTGTCAAAACTCTAGCCGCATAACATGTAGATAAAATGTCACGCACTGTGCAAAGCAACAATAGAAACCTGCTAATTCACTGGCTTGTCATGTTGCTGAAATAATGTACTAGCAAACCTTATTTAACATTACATATCGCTACATACTGTAACGTTAGTTACTGTTATATTATTTTACTAGCTATTTATAACTTATAGAAAGAGTGCAACGTTATGAAGTTACATTACATGTATTGCAAAATACGTAATGATTTGAGGACCAAGTTTGTAGTCTAAGTATGGGCAGGCCATAGTCAATGTAAAGCATATTGTTGATGTTTCGTCCCTACCAGTGAATGTGCGATAACTGTTTATCCGCCATCATCGGTGGCCCTGCTTACTCCCGTGTTCACGGCAGGCTCCGTTGTGGGGGAGGAAAGAAGGAAGAAACCCCCAAATCGTCATCTCTTGAATATGTTGTTAAATGTCTTCATTTTATATAAAAAAAATGTTCGCCCACAAGCAAAAATCACTTAAATCTCCATTGTTTTCCTCTGTGTCTTGTTGAATTTAACTCTCTGTTGAATTTAACTCTTATAAATAGCAAACAAAAAATGCATTTTCTTTATGTATTATGATGAATTATTCAAATATATTTAACCTTGTCATTGTGCTTTCCCCCCCTGTGTATTCTTATATTATGATGTACGCATGATATTTATGTTTTCTGATTTTTTTTTGTCATTGATTGTTCATTGTTGAAAGATACAACCATGGTATCTTTCCCTGATCTTTATGTAACTATAAGTTCTGCAATAACAAAATGATATAAGCGACAGGTGCACTAACATCAGTAACTCGACAGCCCTACCTAGAACAGTTTTCTTCAGCGTTTGTAATGTTTGTTATGTCTGTACAAAGGAGACGGTAAGCTGTGCGAAGATCTCGCCTTTGGAGAAAACGGTTGATTTTATTCTGGGAAAATGTAAGCATCACTCCTTAAAAATTAAGATTTCCCCAAATTGAATTCCTAGCCCACCCCAACACTTATGCACAAAAATAATGATAAATGCTGACCAATACTTATTACTTTTATTTTTTATTTTTTTTACTGAAAATTATATATTTTAGTAAAACAAGCAAAATCTAATTAGTTTTTTCATATGACATAGCTATGCATGACTGTAACCCCTTTAAATTTAGGTAGTTAACAGACTCTTAATTCTAAGGAAAAATGTAGTAAATACTATTCTCCACTAGAGGGCGTTTCTCTGTGACGAGTGAAATAATTGGGGGGGAAAAAGCCATTTTACAAATGAGAGAGAGAGAGCGGAGGAAAAAGTGTAAATATTTTAAGTAAGGGATAATGTAGTGCGAGGCGGTTGTTATAGCGAATACAACCCCGACAGGCTGATCAGGATCTTGAATACATTATCCCTCTTATTATATGGCTACCTACCAAATAAATCAATAATTTGACACAAAATATTGATTTAAAAAGGAGTTTATTGATTTATAAATGATTGTATTGCTTCCGCTAAAGAAAATAGTCCGTTCCGTCTCTACGGTTAGAATCCTGCGTCCATAGCAACGCTCTGTTTTTCATGGCAACGGTATGTTATACTTCGCAGTTATAATTATCAAGAAATAACAGACCGCATTCTACATTAGAATTCAACCAAGCCATGTAATAAAAGAGTAATAGAGTGTAAAGAAAAAAAGTTTTTCCAGTGAAATCCAGGGGAAGAAACATATTTTCATACTTTTATTTCGAGAACACCGGTGAGTGATTTGTTACTCCGTTGTTGCTCTGTAATCAGTCATATGTGTTCAATTAATGATTTAGGCAAGGCAAGGCAAGGCACTTTTATTTATAGAGCACATTTAAAAAAGCCACTGCTGACCAAAGTGCTGTACAGTCAGTTCAAACAATATAAAATACATAAATACACCAACAAACACAAACACATCGTAAACCCATCATAAAGACACATCATAAAATTCAATTTAACCAAAAGCCAAAGAGAAAAAATAAGTCTTTAGTGAAGATTTAAAACTATCAACAGTGGAAGACAATCTTAGGTGTTCCGGCAAATCATTCCATTTACAGAAGAAATATGATTGATAACTAACTGATGATGAGTACATTTTGAAATATGCATGTTGTGACGAAGAAATAAAGGATTGTTTTGTCACTAAACCAATCGGAGTTGAATCCAATGTGATGTTAAAATCAACTACGTCACATACTAATTAATGTGCATTGGTTCGTGTAAACAGAGCCATTTTGATTATAGTTTGATATTGTTAATTAACTCTGGGGATATATTGTTGTAAAAGAATCAGAGTATGTGATTTGATGAATATGTACTGTATGTATGACATTCAGTAGTTTAATTTAGTGTTTAGTGAATATTTTGGGGATATTTAATTTAATTTTATCAATCAATAAATTCCTCTTGAAACAAACTTTGTTGTATTATTTTAATTTAATACTGTGAAGCTGCTTTGATACAATCTGTATTGTGAAAAGCGCTATACAAATAAACTTGACTTGACTTGACTTGTTTGAGTCATACAATAATAATATGTCAGACATTGCTCTGTTTAATGTTGATTAAGTGGGTAAATTCTGCCAGGATTTTCTTTGTAAAACAAGTTAATGAGTTCCCAGTTAACACAGTACGTTGTGACGACATCGTCAGTTAATCGTCATTTGGTCAGCGTGACATTACTTTATGACAACGTTGTGAGGACGTCATGGTAAAGTTTCATTTTTTATCATTTTGGCTAATGTTCCAGAAACGTTGAGGACACGTCCTCAAAAGACGTCGCTAGTTTATCCCATGGAGAATGTTGTAGAGACGTGGTCCACTGGCCACCAGATTGAAAACATATGAGTGGGTCGAAGAACTTCAAAATGAGTTTTAAATTCATGAGATTTTTATTAATTTAGCCTAATGTGTTAATTCTAGATGTTTATTTATGTAAATGCGCTTGACTGACTATATGGGCGTGCACGTTGAACATTATCGTAGCTTTCAAACCCTGGAACTGCACAGAGTTGCCATGGAAACGGTGCAGCAAACACAACTGACAAGCAACAAATTCCCTTTGTCGCTGTTGTTTTCACTGCTTTCAGGTGAGTTTAGTTTCTAAAATCACACAAATAATACACACAACTGTTCCTGACACTTTTCTTACGTGTTATTGACACACATCTGTTGAATAGTTACTTAATAAAAGTGTCTTCGAAAAAGTCTGTTAGCATCTCACCCGTTTTTCAGAAGAGGTAACATTAACTTTTAGGCTAACCTAAACTCTTGTTTAGTCAAGTCTTTATGTGTATACGAGATTTTTTGTTCGTTTTGTAAAGGTTTTGCTGTCAGTTGAATGGATGATTGGAAGTTGGCCAATTTATTTAACAAACTGATATTTAACATAAATGTATGTGCTGTTAATCGATGACGTCACTTACACGGAGTGCAAAAAACTTGCGTTTTGATCTTTCACAGTAAACAAATATTGATAAATGTTCTGTTATTTTAACAGCGACAAAATAACCCCTTAACAACAGAGTGAAAGCTCCACGATTTCAACATTTCTGAAGAAAGCTGCTGTCAGAGAGGAAACACAGGTGAAGTGAGGAAGGTTATTAACTCCTCTCCTGGAGTTCACAGACTTCCTTTCTGGGCAGTCATATGTGACGGTCTCGTACGTGAAGCCTGTGCTCCACCTTTTCCGCTCCAATTTGCTGAAAGTTAACGAGGGGGACACTCAGCTCACAAAAGAGCTGAAGACAAAAATAATGACCTATCTCGACGAGAAATTTGCTGACCCTGACACAGATGATCTCCTTGACATGGCTACCTTCATGGACCCTAGGTTTAAAGGCCAATACATCAGACCAGAGAAGGTAGGGGCCATTCAAATGAGAGCAGTGTCTGAGATCATGGATGAAGACCAAGGCAAGTCACAGGCAGGGCCTTCTGAGGAAGCAGCAGACCAAGGTGCAGAAGGAGCTGCTGCGAGTGGACCAACTCTGCCACTGGGCGTGAAAAAGCAACGCAAGTCGTTGGGGAGCTTTTTCAAAAAACAGTATCAAGAAGAGGATGCTTTGCCTCTCACTGAAAAACAAAAAGTGGAGAGTGAGCTGGAAAGGTACCTGATGTGCCCTGATGCAGACAGTGAGTCTGAACCTCTGGACTGGTGGAGGCTACATGAACAGAACATCCCCAGATTGTCTCAGTTGGCGAAAAAGTACTTGTGCACCCCAGCCACCAGCACCCCCTCAGAAACAATTTTTAGTACTGGGGTAATATTGTTAAATGCACCAGGGCAGCTTTAGACCCAGAGAAGGTCAACCAGCTGGTGTTCCTAGCACAAAACCTGGAGTGAAAATATACTTGAATAGTTCATGAGTATGTTTAAAGTAAGAATAACTTGAAAAGTTCCCTTGGCCTTTGGAATTAAAATAGCCCCACATCATCACATAGCCTTCACCATACCTAGAGATTGGCATGGAGTACTTTCATGAGGTAACTGGCCTTTAAAAATAAAAATCTGCCTGCCTCTATGGGAATTTAACATAGGGGTGTCCAGACCTATGCACCCTGTATTTTAAGAAAGAACATTTATTTATTTACGATACATTATTCATTCACAAATAAAATTGGTGTCCTTAAAGTTTGGATTTTTCCTAATTTTTTTAATTAAGGCATTAAGTTCAATTTCCAAAAGATGATTTTTTATTCCTCTTTTTAGTCAACTTTAGTATGGGTGTCTAAACTTATGCATAGCACTGTATTAAAATAAGTTGCTAAATAAATAAGATTATTGTCTTTGTATAGTGTATTATAATAGTGTATTAGTTCACCCAAAAATTTAAAAAGTGTTATTTACTCAACCTCATGACGTTCCAAACCCGTAAGACTTACGTTTATCTTCGAAACACTACGGAGCCCCGCACATGACATGCAAGAAAAAAAGTAAATTGTGCACACAATTTAATAATTAATTCCCTCGATTTGCTAAATCGTGCGCACGATTACATTTTTTTCTTGCATGTCATGTGCAGAGCTCCGTACAACACAACTAAAGATATTTTAAATTAAATCTGAGAGGTTTCTGTTCCCCCATTGACAGCTACGCAATCACCACTTTGACATTTCAAAAAGTTCATAAAGAGATAATAGTTTTTTTTTATTCGCTTTGGTACTATTTTCACAAGTTAAGGCTGGTTCACACGGCAGGATAATTAGGCCGATTTTAGCCCCGATTCACCCCTTCCGACAATCTTAAGGATGCTCCGATTATCGTAAAATAATCTGATCAGATATTCCTGCCGTGTGTGGTGTGTTAAGGCTGCTCTCGTCTGCTCGGAAGGACGTCGGGACCGCTCCGATCTCAAATCGGGGATATCCAACATGTTGGATTTATTTGGCCCGATTTCTTCTCGTGTGTGGTGTCCCCCGAGCACGCAGCCTGTGGACTGTGGAGTGTAGCCAATCAGAAAGCGAGGTGACGAGGCGGCGAGGAAACACCGGGAAATATAATCAAAACAGCTGGCGATATGGCGCACCAGAAAGTCCGGTGGATGTCAGAGATCATCGCCTTTTCTTTTGATAACGTTTTTTTCCGGGTAAAAACAAACTACAAACTATTGCCACTGCATCCTCTTCGTCCACCATGATTGTTTACTCTGAAGTCACGTTTGATCTCGAGGTATTTTGCGCGATTTCCCGTCTGATCTGGGAATGCTCGGGAGTCAAATCGGTTCGTGTGTGATGTGTTGATTTTGCCGTGTGGCTGCGCACCACACACTGTACGACCAAAACTGTTAGACCTGTGATTTTTTATCCCCATGTGTGGGGTCTCTCAGGTTTGGAAAATCGGCCGACAATTTTAAAATCGCCCCGTGTGAACCAGGCTTTAGGTGTACATTTTTTAAAACTCTTAGTGCTAATATCATGTGGGAGGAGACTGGCCAGCAATCAGTTTCAGGTGCAGGTGGTTAGTTCTATCATTAAGATCGCATAAAGGGTTCTTATAGCAACAGGTGGTGTTTTTTTTTGCAGTTCTGGCATGTGTTTGTTGTGCTCAACGTGCAGCCTCTGTACTCTTTCCTTTAGTTGTGTGGGTTGTTTGCGTGGAGTGACTGCGCCTTGATGGTGCAATTTCATCTTTATGTTATATTTTCTTTTAGGCTGATTATTTAAGAGATTTTATTCTCTGTCTGGGAAATGAGGCAGACAAACATTTATTGCTGCGGTACCTTCAATGGGCTGACGGCCGTGTTGGAATGCTGAATAACGGTAAACGCAGTATACATTTTAAGATCGATTGTTTGAGTTTGATGCAATTAATATACAAATGTATTTGATGTGGTAATCTTTTCTCTTGTTTTATAGTACCTTTTATCAATCATGTTTGGGGATTGAGAGCTGAGATTGGGTAACTGTTGCAGTTGTACTTTCGCTAAAGTAGGCTATGTTTTGTTTGGTTGTTTTATATTGTGGGCTGCATTGATGTGTACTAACATGCATGTTTCCTTATTGTTAAAGGGGCAGACCAGCCACTGTTTCTTATATATTTTAGATTTATATTGTGGTTTGTTATTTGATATTGATTTTGATCTTAAATGTTGTTTTGTCATTTGCTTGTTTCTTTGGTGTTGCTCTCCTCTTTTTGTGTGTTACAGTGCGTCAGAGATTTTGTACAGGGCCGGGCCTGCATCTACACTAAACCTCCTTCGGTGTAGGTGATTTGGGTGGTGTGACACTGCTGTGTGGTGTGTATTGGAGGTTGGCACCGAAATAGTGAGTGAAAGGTTACTACTTATTTGCGGTGTATGCTGTGGGGTTTCTTCTGTTTTCTTCTGTCTCTTACAGGTGGTAGGAGGTCCACAAGGGCAGGCCCGACCCTCTTGTAGTCTTGAGAAGAGCTAATTCCAACTTCTGTGAATGTTATTATCGACCTTTTTTTAACATTTGATGGTTCTATTGGAACAATAAAATTGTTATCTTTTTACAAATTACATTTGTTGTTCATAATCAATATTGTGACCTCTAGAGGGCTCATCCTGCCTTAAATAAGGAGGTGGCGTAGTCAGCTTATATATCCTACACCACAATCACAACAGATCATCAAAAGTGCACTTTTTTTTCAAACATTTCATGTTTTCAATTGTGTATGTACAACACACAATCACAAAGTATCCTTTTCACAACACAAAATAAGTGTTTCATCGACATAAATGTTTCATTCACAGTAACTGCCTTTCATAAAGCTCTTACTATAAAACTTTTGATTTGCATCTCTTCTTGTTCAGTTTAATACATGTCTATTATTTAATCCAACTGATCTTAATGGTTAATCAATTAATTATTTGGAACACCTATAGATTTCTAGACAGTTTCTATAGAACTTGTTTGCAATTTCTGATATGGATAACCAAATGTAATGAATTCTTTTTACACAAGTGATTTATAGATAACCACCACCATGCTCAAAGTGTGTGCACACGTGTGTGAGTGTGAGAGAGAGAGAGAGATACAGAGAAATTTGCCATTTGTGCAAATACTGTAAAGCAGAATAGAGAATAAGAGAGGAAACAGTCAATGACTGTAAAACATCAGATTGATCAGAGATGCATCAGTAGAGGGGAGACAGATGGCATCAAATACAGCATTTTACATTACAGTATGTATGCAATACTGTAAACAGATTACCATGGTAGAGACTGCTGAATTACTGTAACTCAACCTTCACCTGTAAAGGTCCACCTACAGTATAGATTGTCAAATGGTATAGAGTGAAATCATTTACTGTATTGCCAGCAAACTCTGTTAGCACAGAACCTCATGGCTGTACTTCATCACACCTTTTGATAACACACTGGATAGATACTATTACAAACATTATGGATTCAATTACTTCTAATGTGGTTACTGTAGCCTGTATTACTGTAATTATCTCAGCAACAACAGTCATTTGAAACATGTATCTTGCATTGTTTGCTGTTGAATGAGCTGATTGTTAAAAGTATAAAAACTGAAAGAAGGTAATACTGTTGTGTTTCTGTGATTAAACCAAATGTTCTCATTACATATTACAATAATCTTGTGTTTGAAACAATGATTATGTGGACTGAAAAGTGTATAACTGTAATGAAAGCATGAGATCAGGTTTTGAAAGAATGACTAGCTGTGTCACAAGTGTGATCAGTTTGGATTTTTGTACTAAGAGTTTTGAAAATGTACACCTTACTTGTGAAAATAGTACCAAAGCGAAAAACTGTAAAACTCATCCATATGAATTGAGCGGTTTAGTCCAAATTTTCTGAAGAGATGAACAGATTGAATTTAGGCTTTTTTCACTTACAAACATTCATCAACTCACATCAGTTACAGTAAACGGAAACTCAGGAATTTTCGCATTGATGTGCGAGAACCAGTGAGGTTTGTTCTAGTGTGTTAAAGGGATACTCCACTTTAAAATGAAAATTCTGTCATCATATACTCACCCTCATGTTGTTTCAAACCTGTATGAATTTCTTTCTTCTGCTGAACAGAAAGGAAGATATTTAGAAGAATATCAGTAACCAGACAGTTTCTGGTCTCATTGACTTCCATAGTATATTTTTTTCCTACTCCCATACAGAAAAAAAATAATATTGAAATATATTTTAAAGTGTCAAAAATATATGTGGCATATATTCCAAATACATTGAAATATTTGCATTGTTGTTCTCTTATATTTATCATTTTGAAATATATTCTGAAATATAACAAAAATATATGATGTTAAGTGTGAAATATATTTACATTTATAACATGTAATGTAAAATATATGACAAAATATATGGTCATAAAATGTTTAGCTTGCTAAAGAAGGGTCGAAAATGTATTTTGATCATAGTAATTCCGCTACCTTTTCCCCTATACACAACAGTAGGCTACCATATTTCACTACTGTATTATGACACACAGCTATAATAAATACTGTACTTACATTTAAATGACTGCAATGTAAAATGACAGATAGTTGCTTTCCTAGGACTATTAGGCCATATTAGGTGGTACCTAACACTAAGTGCAATTATTAGATTTATTGTTGTTTTATTGACATCTTTCCTGAAGTCATTTAAATATTGAAAATATGCACAATATTTATGATGCAAGTATACAGTGAAGTACACTTAAACAATAGATAGAACTCAGTGTCTAACACTGCATACACACACTATTAAATAACTGTATTCAATTCTGTAAAAATAGGGGGAAAAAACTCTGCATTCTGTGTGTTATTTCCTACATAAAATTGTCATTTTAGGCCAATAAAGTCAGTAAAGGGGCAGCCGTGGCCTACTGGTTAGGGCTTCGGGCTTGTAACCGAAGGGTTGCCGGTTCGATTCCCTGACCAGTAGGAAAAATGTGGGTGGGGGAAGTGGTAGAGCACTGCTCTCCAATGCCCACATCCATGGCTGAAGTGGTCTATCTAAAAAATAAATTGAAAATGTGTTGTTTGTTTGTGAAAATGTTAAAGGTGCCCTAGAATGTGAAATTGAATTTATCTTGGCATAGTTAAATAACAAGAGTTCAGTACATGGACATGACATACAGTGAGTCTCAAACACCATAGTTTTCTCTTTCTTATTTAAATCTCGTTTTTGAAAAACACCCCTGAAAAACAGGCGAATCTCCACATAACACCAACTGTGACGCAACAGTTGGGATCATTAATATGTACGCCTCTAAAAATTTGCATATGCCAGCCCCTGTTCAAGGCCAGGCGAAACTGCGCAGCCGAATCATCAGAAGTTCTGCAGGTGAAGGATCATAGGGAAAATGGCAGATCTATCTCTAATCTATCTATCTATAATCGGATACCGCTACAGTTTAATTCGAAGTTGTTAGTTTGCTCTGCCCATTTCACCACGGACTGTTTTTCTAACCTGGAACAATATCAAGCAGCCAGGCTTCTCTCGGCGTCTCAAACGGACGAAGGGGGCAATTTCAACTAATGTTATATTCCCGCAAGCGGTAAGTAGTGATTTTATTAACGATAATTTACACTGTGTTATCTAGATCCAGCGCGATATTGTTTTTTTTACTCGAGAGACATTGTGGCTTGCAAACGAGCGAACGAAGCATGGCAGTTGCTCAGTGTGTGGATGTAGCCTACAAATGAACACAAAAGTATTTTTTAGCTCCTTCATCCGAGCCTCTGAAGAACCAGTGGGTTATGTGAATTTCTGATGTGTAATTGTTCAAGTTCAGACAGATAATCTTTCTCTCAAAGTCGTTCAACACTGTTTATGCATCAGTAAATCGCGTTGCAGTGATAAGATCTTCATTCACGCGATCAACAGGCTGTCATCTGTTCAATGCTCATCTGCAACCTTTTATGTGATGGGAATAGATCTAAATACTTAAAAAACTTCTCATGATTCGTTAATCCCGATAGCTGTAATAGTAAAAACGTATAAAAGCTGTAACAGTAAAAGTTTTCCAGATAGCTCTACATAATGCCAGAGATTTCATATGCAAGCATGTCAGCCAATCACAGCAGTGGGCAACAACACTGAAGTCTCACAGCAGACACGCCCCTTCAAACAGAGTGTTCAAATCAATAGATGAAATCAGGCTAGGAAATATGCCTTTTATTTCTAAATTATAACCAATTTTGATCTAAAAAACATACTAACATTATAAGGGCACCCCAGGAAACATTATAAAATAATAAAATAATCCATTCTACGGCACCTTTAACTTTTTAAATTTCAAATGAAACAATTTGCAAAAGTTACATATATAAACATATATGAAAATATATTTACATATATTTAACTAAAATATATTTATTGGGCCCATTTCAAATATTTGCATATATTCCAAAAATATGTTTTGAAAATATATTTCAAATAAATTTCTTTTGTGTATGGGCTATGGAAGTCAATGAGACCAGAAACTGTCTGGTTACTGACATTCTTCTAAATATCTTCCTTTCTGTTCAGCAGAAGAAAGAAATTCATACAGGTTTGAAACAACATGAGGGTGAGTGTCCCTTTAAGCAGGTTCGGTTGAGCTTCTGTTTATGTTAGCTGATCAATGTTTATATGAATAAAAGCCTAAATGTATTCTGTTCATCAAATAAAGCGATCATGTATCTTTAGAAAATTTGGACTAAACTGCTCAATTCATATGGACTAGTTTTACGATCTCTATGAATTTTTTTAAGTGTCAAAGTGGTGATTGCGTAGCTGTCAATGGAGAAACAAAGTTTTCAGATTTCATAAAAAGAGATCTTCATTTGTGTTCTGAAGATGAACAAAATTAATGACAGAATTTTCATTTTTGGGTGAACCATCCCTTTAAAATTTAGCCTTACTTAAACTGTAAGTTAATAATTAATGACGTTTTTTGGGATCTTCTTATGCTTGTTTGAGAATGAAGACATAAACACCAGGCGTGATTGTATCCTGAGGTGCCTAAAGCCTGGTTCACACGGGACGATTTTAAAATTGTCGGCCGATTTTCCAAACCTGAGAGACCCCACACACGGGGATAAAAAATCACAGGTCTAACAGTTTTGGTCGTACAGTGTGTGGTGCGCAGCCACACGGCAAAATCAACACATCACACACGAACCGATTTGACTCCCGAGCATTCCCAGATCAGACGGGAAATCTCGCAAAATACCTCGAGATCAAACGTGACTTCAGAGTAAACAATCATGGCGGACGAAGAGGATGCAGTGGCAATAGTTTGTAGTTTGTTTTTAACCGAAAAAAAACGTTATCAAAAGAAAAGGCGATGATCTCTGACGTCCACCGGACTTTCTGGTGCGCCATGCCGCCGGCTGTTTTGATTATATTTCCCGGTGTTTCCTCGCCGCCTCGTCACCTCGCTTTCTGATTGGCTACACTCCACAGTCCACAGGCTGCGTGCTCGGGGGACACCACACACGAGAAGAAACCGGGCCAAATAAATCCAACATGTTGGATATCCCCGATTTGAGATCGGAGCGGTCCCGACGTCCTTCCGAGCAGACGAGAGCAGCCTTAACACACCACACACGGCAGGAATATCTGATCAGATTATTTTACGATAATCGGAGCATCCTTAAGATTGTCGGAAGGGGTGAATCGGGGCTAAAATCGGCCTAATTATCCTGCCGTGTGAACCAGGCTTAAGTGTCTACCTCAACAAAGACATTGATACACTTGTCAAAGAATATGTGGTAAGTGTGTGTCAGCCTATTCTCTTCACGTTATACATTTCTTATGGATATATTTACATTGATAGTTATGTTAATTTTCTCATTGGCATCACAGTCTAGCTTATGCCCTTGTATGTAGTGTACAGCAAAAGATTAAACAATGCAGCGATCAGTGCAGAGCATGATTGATCATACCAGACAAATGAGAAGCTTTTCAACTAGAAATGACCTGGATAAAATGATACAGTTGGTATTACAAAGTAAGGAAAATATGAAATCAGAATCATGAAACACTCATATCATTATGCTGATCTCAGATTTGGTGTAGATGGGGAAATTAATATGTTATTCATGGCAAAACAGGAACACAGTACAATTATCATTTCAATTACATGACTGAATCAATAGGAAAGAAACTGCCTGCTGCAAAATAAAACGGGAAAACTTGGAACACATTGGGACACAACTTAATTTCTTTGTTTATCCTCCAGGACTCTGAAAGTGGGGAGGCTGAGTCTCTCATTGCACAGACAACAATGGGCATCTATGTCATTCGAGCGGAGGGCGCTGGTCCTGAAGAAGAACCTTCTGATGTTGGTGTTGTTCTTGAAGGTGTTGAAGTTCTGCAAAACCTGCCAAGTGTCACACTTGGATGTGTAATTCTTTTTGGAGTAATTTATGCCCTTAACTTAAACTATCCAAAGGACCTCAAGTGCACATTTGAAGCATTTCAGAAAATCCTGATGGAACTGGATACAACCAAGCTGTCGCCAAAAGTTCAGGGACTGAAAATGAAGATGCTTCAGTGATTTAATTGACAGATACGCTGATATTTACATCTTTCCTCTTGACTTGTTGCACTTTTTCTACTTGTTTGAGATTTTGTTGTTGTTGTTGTTGTTGCAGAACCTTTTATACACCTGTACACATGTAAACATGGTTAAAAACTGTGATGGTGCAAAACCACTCAACCACTGAGTGTTATGGTATTTTCTGGTGACCACCATCATTCCAAATTACTGCATGTCACACATATGTGAAAATGTTGGCGTAATATATAAAAGTGATGTCCTTGAATCAGATTTGACCAAAATGTTATGCCTACTTCAAGTTTTACAGTTTTTAAGCACAGTTCTTCAGAAAAAGTACTATGTCTGCAGTCTGTTAAAAATCCTTTGCATTTATTTGTTATAGGTTGATTGTGGCAACAAAAAAAAAAGAAAAACCTTTTAAAGTAATGCATTTAACCTTGGTGTGCATGTAAACATGAAGGTACTTTATTTTTTGTTGAGGTTGCACACAACACAGTATAAGTGAGCACAGGCTGTCTTGCTAGCTCCACTTTTTGCTGCCTTTTGAGCTTGTTATTTCTAAAATAAAAATGTGAAATGAGGTGGTCTGGCCGCTCTTTTTTGTATTGTATATTGTGATTGGGGAGGGGAAATGGTGATGAAGAAGTAAATACAAATTTATAAATATCATTTTAAAATACATTGGGTTCATTAATACAAATTACTTAAATGTGATGCATTTTAAGTAAATTAGGTTTATTACATAATAATACATAAATCCATTTCTTATTCATTTAAAACAAACTGGAGTCATTGAAAATGTTGCATAAATCTAATTCTTACCTGTTTTATTTATATAGGACTTACAAATATGCATCACATTAAGTTTATTAATATGTTTACGTAAAAAAATACGTAATCCAAATGGATGGAAAATTAATATGCAATCAAATTACATAAATCTTATTTATTATTTTTTTGAGTGCTGTTGTGCAGACGAGGCCGTAAAAGCCTTTCTTGTAGTATGAGGTAACGCACCGTTGTGCGGGAGTGGCAGGGTTAAAGCCTTTCTCCAAGATCAACAGTTACCTTTCCTTCTTATACCCTGAGCAAAGCATTGTTAAACATGAGTGGAATACCAACACTGAAACCGAACGACAGGAAACCAAAAGATGAGGCAAATGTTTGGTGATCAAGAGGAGGAGAACATTAACATATTCTTCTCAATGCATGTTTAACCAATAGTACCTAGATTATACATTAGGATACTTAAATATCTTCACCACAATTCATTTCAGTTTATAAGCTGTCAGATGAGACCAAACATGACATAGTTACATATTAGAACACAATAGTAAATAAACAGTAAGTAGTTGAAAGCATATGTCCTGTGAAGCAAATGGTACAGACGTGTCATTGAGGTACAGAACCATCCTGTGCCTGGAGTGTCCCAACAGTCCTAAATCAGCATATTGATGAAATCCCTTGCACTGGATAGGCATTAGCATACTGTGATGATGAAGGCCATTGTGCCACGTTTAATTCACATGTATACCTTTAAAAAGGCTTTTTTGAAGTACTGGGGCAGTAAAGAGCTCAGCCCTACAAGACCAAAATAAACCAGATTTGTGCATGTTTCTGTCCTTTGTGTAATGTATGACTATTGTGCATCTAACATAATTTGATTGATAAATATGATATCATGAGTGCTTCAAAGTAAGAATTGTTGGGGAAATATTCATTAAAATATGAGGGGAAAAATGCTACGTGTCTCTATTCTCTTATTTATTTATGTGGGATGAACAGATCATGGATCAGTAATAAACTAGAGTTTAGTTTAAAAACTACATTTTTAAATAGAACAGATATTATTTAACATTATAGATTAAACACTTTTGAGACACGTGATAGTCACACGTGATAGTCTGTCTGTCTCAGTGCTGAAACTCTTTATACAAAGTTACATTTATAGACATCTCAGACTTTTATACAGTTATCTATTGCAAATTTCAAACACACATTGGTCGTCATTTAAACAGATTCATATGTTAATGATTCTACATGATTTTCATCTTAAATCATATGCTGAAGGTTCAGAATTATTGTAATCACATTCTGCAAAGCTCCTGTTATCTTAAGGGAAACAGTAGGAAACCACTGAAAGTGTTGAGGTTATACTGGCTATCAAATATCCTCGCGCCAGACCAAAGTCTCACATAGACAACATCTCCAAACTCCAGGATCAACACAACTCCATTTGAGGAGGCTAACGATCCCTGAGCCTGAACATCATGTGCCATAACCACATGCTCTCCATTCTTAACAATGACTACAGTTGCTGCAGTTCCACCATGACCATATATAGAGACTCTGAACATGTACGCTCCTTTCAGCGGGGCTGTGAAAACACCTAAATCAAATAACAAGAGATACAGAATCAGATGTTTCATGTATGATCGCTTAATTACCAAACACACTGTGTAATAATTTTGAAAGACGGCAGATCATTTAATTCTCTAATACACATTACACAACTGCAGAGAGGTCTGAATGGAGCAGAAGGGTTTTCATTATTATAAACTGGGTTTTATGACTTTCATTGATTTTATTCGAATTTCATTGATAATTACCTGTAATTGGGTTGTAGGCGTTCCCTGTGTTTGTGAAGACGTTCCTGTAGGTTAGTGTGATTTCAGTGGTAAAAGGACCAATATATCCACTGCCAGATTTCATCATTGAAGCTGAAAAAGCAATCTCTCTATCTGTTGATGAAAAACATAAGAAATATTGTGATATATTACTCTATTACACTGATAATGTATACACTGGATTTAACATCATTCAAGCACACTTTCACCTCTATTTTCCTTTCTCAACTCCACTTGACCCAGAGTAAGATTTGATATTTCTGTGAAAGAATAAAGATTCTGTTAAATAACATTTACACTAATAATTGGGTAACACTTTAGATTACAGCCTGCAAAGTACTGAGTAATTAAAACGACCTCACAGTGTAACTTTCAGTAATTATTGTCTACCTATAAAGTACTTACCTGCAAGCAGGGCCGTACCCACCATTGAGGACCTCGGTAATTTTTAAAGTGTATATATAATGTGAAATAATTGCCTGATATTAACTATCATTTTGTGCTGCAATGTTTCGCACATCACGACGATAACCGACCTTCTCATCTGAGCTGCTTCAGCACTCAAACACAGCTCGTCGTCAATGTCAAAGATGACCGATCAACGCAAGCGTAATTTATGTTCACAGAAGCGAGAGCCGAGCGCGAATTCAAACGTGACGCTTCAGTTAACGGTTATACAGTGCGAGATAAGATGTAAGTAGCTAAACTAAACAGCTGTTTTTTACGATGGAAGTTTTAAACGACCGACAGAAATAATCAGTTTGCAAAGACTGTAGCCTATCAATCAAAGCTCAGCTTCGGGAAGGGGAGATTTACAGGTCAAGATAAAGAGGCCGAGAGAAAAAGAAAGAGAGAATGTGATGGAGATGAGAGAGTAAGAACAGGTATTGCATACTGTGCCCATGGTGAGATTAACATTATTACAATTGATTCCTAATTAACAGATGTTTGTATATGTAAGATTGTTGTATCATAATAGTAGAATAAGTACCACTTAGTTCTAAAATAATTACAGTATGAATAATTTGTTAATTCTCCTAGTTGTTACCCCTTTATTCCCAAAACTTTACATATCATTCCCTTATACTTAAATATAAGTACTTTATAGGTACACTATAATTACTGAACGTTGCACTGTAAATTCGTCTTAATTACGCAGTACTTTCCAGGCTGTAATCTAAAGCATTACCACTAATTGTAATAGATATATAATACAATTTACACAGAACACACTCAACTGTACACTAACATTTACACTATGCAATGTATTGCATTGGTGTTTTACTTTGAGGATCATTGATTAAAGAATGTTTTGCTGAGGTTTTACCATAATTTTTCTTATTCAGCTCTTCCAGGATAAACGTCTGTAGTTCTGCAGCCTTCTCAGCATCCCTCAGTCTCGTCTCTAAAGCTCTGATGTTTGTTTTCTGCTCTGTAACTGTGGCGGTCAGTTCTCTGATGATGGTTTTCTGCTCTGTAACTGTGGCGGTCAGTTCTCTGATGTTCACTTTCTGCTCTGTAACGGTGACGGTCAGTTCTCTCAGCGCTGCATGGATGTCACTGAAGCACAGATGGCAGTTTTGTTGGCTGTCAGTTGAAGCTTCATCTCTCAAAGTGTCTGTTTGAGGTGGATTCTGTCTTCCGTCCTCAGATCTGAGCTGTTGACTGATCTCATTCTCATTGAGTCCTCCATCTACCTGATGCTGTACGACACACACAAAGGTTTCCAACAGCAGCAGTAAACATACTAAACCCTTCATTCTTCACTGATGTTTGTTTCCAGCTCTTGCTCTGTCATCCTCACAGCCTCTCATGTTCCTTTTATAGTGTCCTGATTTACTGTCTTTTGTACTTTATCTATATTGCTCCAGATAAATAAGTAGTTAAAGTTAATTGTTAATCATAATCAAAGGAATGTTTCGGGTTCAGTATATGTTTATCTCTATTCACAACATTTGCGGCACTATGTTGATCACAACAAAAAATAATTCAATCTCTTCCTTTAAAAAAATAAATACAATTATATAGATCTGCGTTCAGCATCATCAGAGCATGCAAAGGGAAAATCAAAGAAACATCCGGTCAACATGAATGGATTGCCGGATCTATTTATTAGACAGGCTTAATGAAACAGGCTGTGTGACTCTCTTTCTTAGCGTTATTCCCGCTCATTTGAAGGGTCTGCTTCTCACACACATGATTTGGCACAGGTTTTACGTCGGATGACGGGAGAGTGCTGGGACACATTCACAATCACACTACGACAATTTGTCATATCCAATCAACCTTACCTGCATGTCTTTAGACTGTGGCAGAAACCGGAGCACCCGGAGGAAACCCACGCTGACCTTGTCAGCCAAGTACCCCCAGCCAAGTACTTTATGGCCATGCAAGCTTGAAAGAGCCATATAAACATATTAACCCCCTGAGGTCTACGGTATCGCCGGCGATACCAGCTCGCTTTTTTTTTATTAGTGTAAAAGAAACTCATAAATACTCTGTTGACTTTGATTTTCCATAGGAGTTTCATACATCAATCGATTCTGTTAAATGTGTATTATTTTTGTGTATACTCACAATAAAAACAAAGTGTTGTGCTTTTTGCCAAATAAAGAAAAATAAACACGAAGCGAGTTCTGCCTTCTCTCTGCCAGTGAAGTCCATTCTGAAACGCGTCCGAAAATTAACAATAACTCAGCGAATACTCAGTCAAACAGACATACAGGCACACAGGCATGAAGCTTGAATTCTCTTCTTTTAAATGAAGTAATTTATATAAAAAGCTAATATTCTCATCTTGTGAAATCTGTATTAAAAGAGAGCGATTCCAGTCGAGCTCATCTCATCTCATTACGTTATAATCGGCCACGCCCACGGAGAGCGCGCGCTATTCAAACGCAAATGACTGAGACGATCCTGTGAACGCCCCCATCAGCTCGAGAAAACACACAAGTTTATTTAGATCATTGTTTACACCGTCTTGCAGCGCTGTGAGGAATAATACTAATGGAAAATGTCCCTCAGAAGTGCGGGTATATCGAGGAGCGAGCTGAGGAATACTGTAAGTTTTTTCCTTCTCACGTGAATTTCTTCACGTGGGTTTCTGTTTATGAATGAATAAACGGCACAGATGCGCGCTATTTACCACAGCTGGCAAAGACAGTTTAAATTTAAATCGCGTGTGTGAATGAATGATGATGTTTTAGCAAACTGCATTGCTATACTGAGATAAGTAAACATCGACTGAATGTTGAAATAAAATGTAGGCTATTTGTATAAGCAACGTATTAAACTGCAAATTAACAATATGCCCTAATATTTCATGAAAACAACGTTACAGTCAGACGAAATATGAAAGACAACATTTTGTTGACTAGATTTGGGTACAGTTTTTACTGTAGAATATACTGCCACATCAAATAAGCTTTTGTTTAGCAATTTCTATATATAAAATACTATTTTTGTCAAAAATAAAGTCATCAACTAAGATGTTAGCTGTGCCAATGTTGGTTATATTCAAACTAATGAATACATAGATAAAATGTAGGCCTATAGGCCTAATAATTTTTTTTACAAAGAAAGAGTACACTTGAAATATTGTTGAAATTGTAATTATTGTTGTAATTGTAACCGTTTTAATAAAATAGCAAAACATATTTACAAGATAGATGTAAGCAAAATCTTAAATGGTCAATATAAGTCTTCTTCTAAATATATCTTTTGTCCTTGCATTGTGGCTCAGTCAGTGTCACACCTGAGTGAATGGCTCATCATTATGCAGAGTGGGTGGGACATTGTATTCTAAGGTGTAAACCACTCCTCGTTCACGCCCCCCTCGCATATTGGCTTTCCAAGCAAAACCTGTTTTACATCAATTTAAATCAATGTATGGTTTTATGTGAACGATAAAGCAAGACTATTTTCACATAATTTTGAAGAAAAAACTATAGGCGATGACATCCATTAGTCAAAAGTCTTATTGCCACATATTTAGTATGTGTTTTGTGGCCTTATTTCAAAAACTTTAATTTTTAGTTTTTTCGATAACCACGCATAAACATTATTCTCTCAAAAATGAAAACATGTACATACATGTGGCTCACATATTATTGTAGTCCTGTTTGTGCTATATAGAGTGAATTTACACCTTTGCCATTAATATGTTTATAAGCAACTGAAAAAAGCACAAATGTCAGAGCATGTCAGAACACCCCCAGGGCCCAAAAAAACGCTCAGACTCCAGAGGGTTAATGGCAAAGGTGTCATTATACTCTATTCAGCACAAACAGGGCTACCATAATATGTGTGCAACATGTATGTACATGTTATTATTTTTGAGAGAATAATGTTTATGCATGGTTATTGAAAAAACTAAAAAAATTAGTTTCTGAAATAAGGCCAAAAAATACATACTAAATATGTGTCCACAAGACTTTTGACTAATGGATGTTGTTGCCTAGAGTTTTTGCTTCACATAAAACAATACATTGATTTAAATTTTGTAAGACATTTTTTGTTTGGAAAGGCAATATGCGTGAGGGCGTGAATGATCATGAATAATGCTCTGATTCACACCTGAGAAGACAGTGACCTACATAATAAGCTGCATAATGAGCCTTTCATTCCCAAGAAAAAATGCGAGGACAAAATCCAAAAATATATATATATATATATTCTACAGAATTGGTTAAGTTAAAGTTGGAAAAAAAATGTATTTTTACACAAATTTTGTATGCATGCAAATTGTATAATATCCAAGGTAAACATTTCCAGTAATTGTGCAGTTAATTCACATACTGTATTTTCAGAAAGTTTTGGAATATGTATCCTCTCCCCAAATGTGTCACTAATAAAACACAATAAAAATAATTTTATGAGAAGGCTTATACTGAACGATTTAGATTTAGTTTTGTTTAGATTTACCTTGTAAATATTTTTTTTTGGGTGCTATTTTATTAAAAAGGTTACAATTACAATTGTAACAATATTTCAAGTGTAATCTTTCTTTGTAAAAGTATACATTTTATCTTTGATAAAACATCACACTATATATTTAACATATGAGCAGAAATTGGCGGACAAAAGCTTATTTGATGTGGCAGTAGTCTTCTTTACAGTAAAAAAATTATAATCTATCCAAAACTAATCAACAGAATCGTGTCTAAACATTCATATTTCGTCTGTAACATATTGTTTGTATGATATATTAGCATATAAATGTTAATTTGCAATTTAATAAGTTGCTTATTCAAAGATATTTTATTTCAACATATTTCAGTCGATTTTGTAGTAAACAACAGCTGTGCCGTTCATTCACACACAGACACGCGATTCATATTTAAACAAGTCTTTTTGTGGTTTACAGACATTCGCATATCGCGAATAGAACAAAGCACTTAAGAATAAAGAACTTACTATTCACAATCCTCAGCTGGATCCGTTGCTCCTCGAAGTGAAACTAAAACAGCACTTCTGAGGTAAATTTCCCAGGATTATTCCTAACAGGGAGGCAAGACGACAAAGTACATGAGTCTGATTAAACTTGATGTGTTTTATCCAGCCGATGTGGCGTTGACACGTTTGCATGGATTGCCTCAGATAATTTGCGTTTGAATAGCGCACGCTCTCTGTGGGTGTGTTCACATTAGCAGATAATGAGCTATAATGAGCTGAAATGAGAACAAAGTTTCTAAGGACCCCCAAGCTTGTGCCAGGCTGCGGCCTTGTCTTTCCATTCATCAAGGATCCTCTGACTCCCTCTGGTTCTCTCTCATCAAGACCACTTCAGCAAAGATCAACTGGAGCCTCAACAAATTGCATCAGGACAGTTTAATTCAAATGGGCGAGACATGCAAGTATCAAACTTAGTCTCATTATTTGATGCATTAAAGGGCCCTATTATGGATTTTTGAAAATTACCTTTCGTGTAGTGTGTAACATAGCTCTAAGTGAATGAAAACATCCTGCAAAGTTTTAAATCTGAAAGTTCACTGTATATAAAGTTATTGTCTTTCAAAAGTAAGAGTCGACTCTGAGCCCCAAAAAAAAAAAAAAACGGTTTTCAAACGAGTAATAAACAGTTTCGTTGTGACGTGAAGACATACATTAGCATATTGTGCGCGCAGACACCAGGGAAAACTTGAACGCCCTCAAACACTGCAGCTGATTCCTGTGTATACTGGATAGCATTATGTTGAGGAGAAGCTGTGCTCTACAATGTAAAGGTAAAGGTTTTCACTGCCCAAGGACGAGCATGTGAAGAATCAGTGGTTAAAATGCATCTTTACCACGATACCACAGCAGTATAATCCTAAACTTTTGTTGTGTTCCCTTTATTTTACTGACGACTGCTTCTCAAATCTCGGAGTTTAATGTAGGATTCGCAAACCGCTTGCTCTTGAAAGATGGTGTTCAAAATACTTAGTTTTGAGTTTTATATTGTGTAGGTCTCCTGCTAACTCACATTAATACTGTCTTACTGAAATACTTATGCTAATCAGTTGTGGGCCACTATTACCTAAAAACTGTGTCTATTAATGCAGATTGTCTGTCGTTCTCACAACTTTGAGGAAAGATTAAGCATGGAGCAAGATTTGTTTTACCAACGTTTATGTTACATCAGTCATTCACGCTAGAGCTCGGCTAATGTATGAACTGTTATTGATACAGTTTCCACATGTTCACCGCAATAAATTAGAAAGATACTTAAATAAATAAGTAGGCCTATAAGTAAAATAATCGGTTTGTTGATGGACATGCACTTGTTAATGTTGATGGTGAGGAATTACAGTTGCAACATCTCAAAATGTACCTCAAACTAAGTAGTGTATCACTGAGAAACGTCCTGCTCGAGTTGTCCTTGCGATGGATGTTCGGGGTTGAATAACTAGTTCTTCCAGGGTTTCATCATCGGACTCGCGCTCAGATTGATATGGTCAAATCGACGTCATTGTTTGTTACTGTGTTTAGTTTACGGTGTAGGAAGCCTCAGGACAGCTGACGTTGTTATGGCAATGGCCGTTTTTGACACACGCTGTACTCTGTAAACCAATCACAACAGACTGAGCTGTCTGGCCAATCAGAGCAGAGTAGCTTGCGGAAAGGAGGGATTTAGAGAGTTTGATTCATCTCACGAGTCGTTTGAGAATCATTGAAAATGTGGTGATGTGCAAATGTATATTATGAGAAAATGAAACTTTTTTTGAGCTTTGATGCATGTAAACCTGTCGTAGGAGACTCCAAAACAACATTAGGAAACTTTAAAATGGCATAATAGGGGCACTTTAAGTATCCTTACCCCTTTTAAAAAAGGGTGTGTTAGAACTAAACTTATGGTTTGCTCAAGCTGTTGATCTGCTGAATTTCAAACAATGCTATAACTTCTTGCTTTCCTGTATTCTGCTTCAGCTCTCTTTCCCTTGGTAAACTGTATGCATGTATGTATGTGTATGTTAGAGTAGTTTAAGTGTTTAGTCTAGTTAATAAAGTCTTGTTCATGTCACAAGTAAAGTTGTCCATGTCTCAAGCTCATATCTGGAGTCTCTAATCATATATCTTGACTACTTGCTCTTAGTAGTACTGTAAAGTAAGAAAGACATTTCCTATGCCCCGGAAATGTACATTTCTTAGAATTTATAAACAATTAGTGTGTTCACAGGACAAACAGGTTAATTGATTGGAATATTAATTTACAACAATAAGTTAATTATATTAACTTATCCAAATATTCATAATCAATTATAACCATTTATTATTGATTATTAATATTTCATAGAGCTAATTTGCTACATCAAACATCGTTCAACTGCATAATTATATATCATCTCTACAACCTATATGTGTGACTATTATGCTTAGATCACACATAATTCATGCAATTATTATAACTACTGAATGGTTGATTGAAAGGGTGCCTTGCTTGGTACCAATGTGTGTGTCTGTTTATAATTCAGAAGATGACTTGAATGAAAACTGTGTAAGATGTATTGTATTCCTATAATAGGAATCATATATAAACTGTACTCTCTGTTTAGTGCGTGAAGTTAACCCTTCTGGGGTCGACAAACGCGACGGCGTGTTTTGCTGGATTTTTTTCACATAGCAGTAAAATAGACTTAAAATACTTAGTCATTTATGGTCATACAGACATATGAAATATGAAAACATAAACTGTTAAATGGGTGAGGCATTCGGCAACCGGGTGGATGACATGTCGCCGTCCCAATTTCTGTTGATTGTCTTTAAAGACAAGTACCATTGGGAATTCTTGAAGAAGGGCATAAATGTCTGCTTCATCATAAAAATCATGTGCTTCCAATCTTTCCAGGATGTTTTCCTTCAACAGAAAGACTGCCTCCATTCTTGCATAGACCCAGCATTTGGTTTTGCCAGCTAGGTCCCGCATGTAGTCAACGTAATCCTTTGCTTGTTTCAACAGGGATTGGCTTTGCTGTGGATTATGTAGACCACATGTTGTGATGACTCTACTAACAGGGTGTTTTGTTGTTTTCCCCATATGACAGTGAGTTGTCGTAGAGTAAAGTTGGACAAAGTTTAAGTCCGCATTTGGTTGCATGCCACTGAACACCATCTTGAGATTTGGCTCAATTGTATGGGGATACTGGTCAAGATTTGATTGGAAGTTACTCGCCTCAGGTATCCTGTATGCTGTGTATAAGGACCCCCTGTGTCCAACCACATGTTGAAGTCCATGTCGTGACCACATCATGTCCATGCGGTGGTCTTTCGGACGGAGGGTGCAGGCTGCGTGGACAGATTTGGATTCAATGGCTGTTAGGTCAATCATTGCCGCAAGCTCAATGGGCTCGGGTCCTTTTGTCCGAATTTGGTTAGGGACACAACAAGGGATTGGTCTGGATTGGTATTGACTTACCCTATTGCCTCCATTAGCAGTTTTAGGATGAAGGGTTGATCCGCTTTTAAGATATGTATTCGTCCTAGATTGTTGCTCTTGTTTTTCATGATAGTTTCGCATTGTTTCTCTTCTGGTGGCAGATTCTTTATTCTCTCGGCGAACACATGAAAGACCGTGTTGATCACAACTAGGGCATTGGCCCGGGCGGCATTTTCCGACTGGAAAACTGGGCTAGGGTGAGTGTGATGAGCGGACAAGATGCTCAAATTCAGAAAATGTCCTCCATCCACAAAGGCCAACACAGTGCCATATGTCTTGTTTAGTGCAGAGAATCCAGCACCGCTGTATGTCTGGAGTTGGATGTGTTTTTTCAAAATTGGCCAGTGGTGTTGTAGGCTGGGCATCAAAACTCTGCCCACAAAGAGGTAGTGTAGCTGGATTTTCAGTGCAGACAGATCCTTGATATGGATGACAATGCCATCCAAGTCATATTTACATTGTAGGGCATGGCTGGCTGGTTTGGACTATAATTGGGTAAAGGGGATTGTTGAGGTCTTCATTCAATAGGAAGTCGTACATGAAATTGTGTCCATACATGGCATCAAGCACGTTTTTGGTGTTCTCCTCAGATGAATCACTGAAGAGGTACCCATACAGGTAATCTAGTTCTTCATCAATGTAGTTCTGTTCTTCATGGTACTCCATTATCTGAAAGAGATAAAAAAAAAAAATAAGAAAAAGGTTACATTTTGTCAAATAGAGCCACGGACATGACTCCTGGGAAGTGGTATTACCATCCCCAAAGGATGAAATACCCCAAAACACAGATCATTAGTGCTGATAATTTGGATAAAGCAGACAAAACACTCATGACGGATCAATAATCAAAGTACAATAGAGGAAGATGTAAAGGAACGTTCAAAGAGCAGGAATAGTCATCAATAAATGTTCACATACTGGAAAGAATCATAATGAGAAAGGTCCATTGAAGACAAAGATTACTTGAAGAGCACTGAAACGCACAGTAAACATGAAAAGCCTGAATTAACTTCAAAAGCGGTTGAAATTTGGAAAAAGAACCAGTATCAGGACAGAAGTATAAGAAAATTATCCAAGAGAAGTCAAAGTCCATTGAAAAGTTAGAATTTATAAACAATTAACACTGAGTGTTCACAGGACAAATAGCTTAACTGATTGGAATATTCATTTACAATAATAAGTTAATTATATTAACTTATCCAAATATTCATAATCAATTATAACCATTTATTATTGATTATTAATATTTCATAGAGCTAATTTGCTACATCAAACATCGTTCAACTGCATAATTATATATCATCTCTACAACCTATATGTGTGACTATTATGCTTAGATCACACATAATTCATGCAATTATTATAACTACTGAATGGTTGATTGAAAGGGTGCCTTTCTTGGTACCAATGTGTGTGTCTGTTTATAATTCGGAAGATGACTTGAATGAAAACTGTGTAAAATGTATTTTATATCTATAATTGGAATAATATCTAAACTGTACTTTCTGTTTAGTGTGTGAAGTTAACCCTTCTGGGGTCGACAAACACGCCGGTGTGTTTTGCTGGATTTTTTTCACATAGTAGCAAAATAGACTTTAAATACTTCGTCATTTATGGTCATACAGACATATGAAATATGAAAAAATAAACTGTTAAAGGATTAGTTCACTTTTAAAAAACTTTTGTTGATAATTTACTCACCCCCATGTCATCCAAGATGTCCATGTCTTTCTTCAGTCGAAAAGAAATTAAGGTTTTTGATGATACAAATACACACACAAGCAACACTTTCAAAAAAACAATTTAGTATGCTGTCCTCATGGGGACCGATATTTCCTCCCAATAATGTAAATCAGGTTTTGTATGTATCCTGTGTGTTGAGGATGGTAATCAATTAACTGGAAATGAATCACTGAAATTTTTATTCAGTTTATATGTGTTTATATAATCATTCAAAATGCTTTTTATCTTCGTTTCAGGGAAGATTAAAGATCCCATGAACTTACTCGCATGAACACTTACTCTAAATGCTCGCATTAACACTTACTCTAAATGCTTCAATTCAGTGTTGTTCAGTCCAAAGTCTGTTTGAAATTATCACACACGTGTCTTTTTTTTCCATCTGTAAGATTATCGTTTAGTTAACGTGACCATAATAACAGGCAAAATATTATTTATTTCCAGTTCTGTGGATCCCAATCTGTATTACTCAAGATTCAGAAATAATTAACTATTTATTTGCACAGTCATTCTGTGATGTACATCGGTGTGTGTGCTTAGGTCTGATCTGAAGCTTTTACTGCAGGCCTGTTTAACAGCCTGAATGTTATTTTATGCTTCTGCACATGTCATAAGATATCCTTTCATTATTGATTTACCACTATAAACTTTATGGTGATTTACACACCCTGGCTTGCTTCTGCACATGTCATAAGATATCCTTTCATTAACGAGTTTGCTTGCCCATAAAATCTTTAAGATATTAGGTTAAACTTATTTGGCTTGCTGTCCACTGAAGAGGGGCTCGATGAAGCAGCTTCAACTCGAGCTCTGATATACCCCCCAGTGGCTAAATGTAGGATATGATAATTGAAGGGCAAGGTACCTGAGATGAAGGTGGAGTTTGGGGAGGTGGAGGGATACTGGAACAGCTGATGCTAGAGAGAGGTAAGCGGCTGCTTATATACTCAGGCTGTTGATTGAAAGATTAGATGGGCTCACTCCTCCCTAACTTGCGTTTAGGAACTTCATTTATTGATTTACCACTATAAACTTTATGGTGATTTACACACCCTGGCTTGCTTCTGCACATGTCATAAGATATCCTTTCATTATTGATTTACCACTATAAACTTTAAGGTGATTTACACACCCTGGCGGCATCTATGATGAAGCAAAACAAATATTAAACATATGTGACCCGCTCTGGCGAAATGAGTCGTAAGTCACAACGTTCCATTTTAAGATATGGGCCGATTATGTGGAAAAACAATGAAATAATAGGTGTTGTTTTTTTGTGCTAATTTCAAAGAGCAGACATTCAAAAATAATCTCCCAAAGTTTCGTAGTCCAAATAATTGAGTAAAGGTATTTAAATGACTATTAAAGTTTACAAAGTTTTACTAAATTCGCTGGAAATCCTCTCCTCACCTCTGAGCATTTCCCGGGTATCCCCTGTAACGTCACTATCTCTGCTCTCCAAATATGGTGTTACACGTTGTATAGAACCAATCAAAAAGCTTAGAAATGTACACAAACGCTGATCATTTGTCAATGGGAAGCCCCGTTTCGACTGACCGGCACGCGATTGGTCCAGCCATCCTCCTGTCAGACTCACAGCGCTCTGTGTAAACAAGCTAGCAGATCTCCTAAGAAAGATTAAATATTATTCATTTGAGAAATGTCGCTGTCAAAAGAGAGCAAAGTCGCCAAAGCGTTGAACTCACTGGAGGCTTCTAACCTAAGCTCTGCTGCTGGTCAGCAAGAGTGGCTAAGGCTAGTCGGTGATTTTTTGGATCTGGAGACATGTCATCCTCTGATGACAGCGACAGCGAAAGTGACAGACCTGTGGAAGAGGATCACGACGATGATGAAAACGTTGAACAGCCTGTGACTGATGTCAGGGAAGTTAATAGGGTCATGTCTAGTTGTGAAGCAGTTAGTAGTGAGCGAGATGACGAGTTAGCAAAAATACGTTCATTTTGCTGTAAAGGGTGTAAACTCAACGATGGAGAGCCGTGTTTTCAGTCATTTGATGAAGATTTAGTTTACGAGATACGTCTCTCTATGGCCTCTCTCACCGAATACGAGAAAGACCTGGTCCTGTTGGGGAAACTGAGTTGCCACTTTCACAATTCCAAGATGACAAGATGCTCAAAGAAGAAAGTGCAGCAAGAGCGTCAGCACCAAAGGACAGACAATTACGTTAATGGCAAGAGAGTCTGTCGAGAGACATTCAAGTTTTTACATTGGTAAGTAACTTTAAATATGTGATAATGAATGTAGCCTATGCTTGCTGAGTGATCTTTAGTGAAAGGCTTGTCAGTTAATGATAGACTGTAATTGCTGGAAATTTTTTAAAGTGCATTAATAGTGCATCAAAACCAAATTGAGGCAGTTCTTCCCAAACTTTGTTTTATCAGAACATCGGGTGGTCAACACTGTGACCTTTCAGCGCCTGTGGAAGACCCTTGTGCCCTACATAGTCCGGACGAAGCCAATGACTGACTTGTGTTGGGAATGCCAACTCGACCATCTACAAGTCTGCCAACCTGACCGAAGCAGAGAAATCCGAGCGATGCAGAAACCAGGAAGACCACCTCATGAAAGTGATATTAGAACGCTCACTGTATCAAGACATGGTTCAGAAAGCCAAGGATACTGTAAAAGACCATGGCATTCATGAACCTTGTGATCCATGCTCCCGAGAAATCACAATGCATTACTCATTTGATTTTGCCCAGCAGGTGCATTTTCCCTCCAATCCACTTCAGCCCGGTCCTATGTACTTCTTGACCCCTCCAAAATGTGGCTTGTTTGGCATTAACTGTGAGGCTATTCCAAGACAGGTTAACTACCTTATCGATGAGAGTGTATGCATCACCAAAGGGCCAATTGCTGTGGTGTCATTCCTTGATAATTTCTTCACTCAATATGGCATGGGTGAAAAGCATATCCAGCTACATTGTGACAACTGTGTAGGCCATAACAAGAACAATACTGTGCTACAGTACCTGCTATGGAGAGTTCTTCATGGATTCGCATGAAACAATTTCATTTAACTTTCTAATTGTGGGCCATACAAAGTTTGCACCAGATTGGGCATTTGGCTTGGTGAAACAAAGCTATCGCCGAAAGATGGTATCATGTCTGGACGATATTGTTGATGTTGTTCGAAGCAGCACACTGACTGGAGTTAACATCCCGCAACTGGTTGGATGGGAAAATGGGGAAGTCATAGTGAAGTCACCGACATCTCCCAGGAATAACCCGACACCAGCATTATCGGTATGTCATTTATGGTACTATAATATTAATGGCTTATGTCTATTATGCTCAAGTGCTGTGTGTGTGGGTGTGTGCTTCTGTGTTACATGGGTATCTGCATATAACAGTGAATGGATCTTTTACAACTAGTTTTCCCCAATCTTCTATGTTTTTCAGAATGAGCAGTGACCATCCTGGCTGGGTATTTTACAAGGCCTTTGCAACCTCTGAGGAACAAGGAATATGCTTGCTCCAAGAGGACGCACCACCAATCCAGAGACCCCCTGTCATCAAGCCCCCTGGCCTGGATTTGCAAAGAAAGACTTACCTGTACCAAAATATCCGTGAGTTTTGCACAGAAAATACAAAGGACATTACATGCCCTAAACCGCTAGTTGAAAAAGTAGTTGTCCCTCTCCCTGCCCAGTTAAGAAGGAAAGACCTGAAATGTGAATTTAATGTCCAATTTGAATCTGAGTGAGTGTATTTATTGTGTATGGATGTGAATGAGTGCAATTATTGTGTGAGTGTATTTATCTGCAAGGAGAATCCATTACAATGTGTTTGATTTATTTTAACCCAATATTTAACTGTTGGTATCTCCGTTATGAATTTGTTACACTGTTATTGTCAACTAGCCTACACAAAGTTGTGATTGCATAGGCTAGCATTATTTGTTCTCTGTTTCCTTGTCTCTCTGCCTCTCTCACTTTCTCTCTCTCTCTCTCACACAGACACGCACACACACACACCCTCTCTCAAGCAAAACTGTAGCACCTCTGCACCTCAATTTTTTTGTAAAAGTGTCTTTTAAATTATTTATTCAAATAAAAACTTTAAAATAATTTGAGCTTCAGCCTGGTTTAATAGCATTAAGCATATATATATATATATATATATATATATATATATATATATATATATATATATATATAATATATTAATGTCTTTGGTCAAATTAAGCTGTAAAATAAATAGTTTATCCCTTTAAATGCAATGGATTTTGAAAGATATAAACCAAAAATGGGCAAAAAAACTTTAAAAGCGATTTTCTCAGGTTTTCAATTGGAAAAAGAGGGCAGACGACCATAATTCAAATGTGTATATCTTTACAACCATTCAAGGTATGACTTTGACTATGATATCATTTGAAAGCTTATGGTCTCAAACCTGAAATTTGGGTCAATGTCTGTGACTCATTTTGCTGGATCAGGTCACATACATAATCCAATATAATAAATCTGACTCCATTTAAGTTGTTGTTATCCATCTTTTTAGAAATGAAGCCTAGCGCAAGTTCTGCCAGGAAGACTCAATCGTTCACGTCATGTATTACCTTCTCATTTATCCAATCATATCCTAATAGCCAGTATAAAAGGGTGGTACTTACACATGTCTGAGTTCGCAGATGCTGTCGCTTCAACCACCTCCATCCTCCCCATCCACCACCAAGATGGGACTTTTCCTTCATCTCCCTAACATTTCTATGCTGGGTCCTCCCCTCCATCCTCCCCATCACCTCCAGACGGGCTCTCCCCTCTACCTTGAAGACGCCAGGATGTCCTCTCCTCCTTCCACCCCACCACCACCAGATGGCCCCCTTCCTTACTTTGCAGGGGGTGAGCTGCGCCCCTGCCTTCGTCTTCAGGCAGGATATGCAGATTCCGTACCCTCGGAATGCGAGTTACGGACGGGGCCTACGCCAAAGAATTTGATTGTTTGCTGAGCTCTTAAATAAATGTTCATTGTCACAGTATTAATTCTCCCGAGTCTTTCTGGTAGAACTGATATCTCCTCAGTATACCAGATAGTTTAGAAGAACTTGATGTTGTAACAGAAACTATTGACTTTCTCTTTTTTTTTTACTGCCGGCCTGGTTGTCATTTTTGCTTTTGCACGTGTCAAAAAATGCACTATCATTATTGATTTACCACTATATACTTTATGGTGGTTTACACACCCTGGCGGCACCTATGATGAAGCAAAACAAATCTTACCAACACAATAAATTCAGACATTTCCGTGTAGGTCAGTGTACACATTATCAAAAGTGCCGATCCTCCTACTTTCCCATAACTTAGGATATTTTTGCATGTGAAGGAAAACCACACATATAATTATTAACTTGATATAAGTCTAAAAGCTTGTGCTGCTATTTTGAACCAATAATCAGAACAAAAAGCAGTTGAAGGAAGATGTGCATAATTCAGTTATTTATCTGACTCCATTTAAGTTGTTGTTATTCACTTTTTTTTTTAAGTCTTTCTAGAAAGCCAAACAAAAAGGTCTTTTTTTGTTTTGCTTTCTAGAAAGACTTTAAAAAAATAAGTGGATTATTCATGTATAGTGGGATGATAGAGGTGATGATGACCAAGCCATAATGCCAGAATAAAGGCTATAATGGCTGAATTCAAACAAAAGAATAAGGATAAAAGAATAATGAAGATTAAGTCTCATACCAGCAGAGGTGTGAAAGGTTCGTCGATTGACGTCGATTCTTGGGACCTTATGTGAATCCTTTTAATAAATAATATTATGGAAAAGAAAAGCTCCTGCTGCAGGTGGATTAGATTTAAAAGATTAATATTACACTTTTACTTAAAACTCACTTTAAACCACCATTGAGTATTTGTATAATCTTATGATCACGATTCAAAGTGTTGTTTACTCATATAATGATTATAAAATATGTTATATTTGGCATTTTATATGCAGCTATTGCTACACCTGCTTAGCATTTAGCATACTGTAAACATTCTTTATTCATATGGAAATATCCCAAATCGCACGAAAATCACACACAAACCACATATACTTGAAATCGTGCATTTATTAGCTTCTTGTTTCAGGCAAAGAGATGTGTCTTTAGCTTTGTTTTTCTCAGAGCTCAGAATGAGGAAGTGTACACAGGACCGTGTCATGCAGAAGAGGTAGGATTATGGTCACGTGAGATGATTGACAGCTGTACAGCGAATGATAGAGCACTGAGATCATGATGCAAATCAGGAAGAGGAGAGACAGAGCTCGCTGTGTTCGCTGTGATAGCTCTTCAGAACGCATAATTCAGTGGAAAATGAATAGAAATGTTCTTCTGTATGACAAAATATTTTACAAACATGTGATGATATATCATTATTTCTCCAAATATGTGCACCATTGCACGTTCTGGGAACGTTCCTTGTAGGTTATTTTTAGGTTCTATTTGTATAACCTAAGGAGAATGTTCTGGGAACGTTCCCTGTAGGTTATTTTTAGGTTTAATTTTATATATTTTTAGGTTCTATTTTTCTTAACAAACCAATTAAAAGGTTGCAAATGTTTTGTGCTTTAACAGCAGTGATCAAATGCTTAATTACATGACCATTATCAGGCAGTAGAGGGCGCTCATTGATTGGCAAATTCTTTTTTTAGTTAATTAAATATTTGTGTAGACTGTTTTCTTTTTTTTTATTTACTTTTGAAAACAAGAACTATAATTCAATTTTAAAAAAGATTATTGCAAAGATCGCTTTCAAAACCTTTTTTTTTTTTTTTTTATAGCAGATCTCAAAATGAATAGTTATGTTACATTTGACATTGACAAAAATTTAGTTTTTAGTGTTTATTTTTTAATCAGTGTATCAGACATAAAGAATGGTCATGCACAATGTTTTAGTGTTGCCTTACCATTTTCCTTGAAGGCCCCCCAACATTGCAATCAGGTCTTAGCAAATTACCAGTCATTTTAATAGTTGAATCAGGGCCCTGTACCATGAAGCCGGTTTAGCTGGCTAGCCAGGCAAGTTTCAGTTTAGTTTGCACCAATCCTGGGGTTTAGGTACCATGAAAATTTGATTAACATTACATTTTGGAATTAAATATCAACACGGCTTCATTTATTACAAACAAATCTTTAACAGGGCTGTCTATTGCAAGGGTTTTCAAACGTGTCTTGGAGCACTGAGGGGTACCTCATCAGCTCATTAGCAGACACATACAAAATATGGGGTGCTCCAGGACAGGTCCAAAAACCCATGGTCTACTAATGAAGTACAATTAGTTTAATCCCTATAAATCAAAGCAATTTAATAACTACATGATATCCTTTAAATTATATGCTGATAGCTCAAGACCACACAAGAACTTGGAGTCGACTTACCTCTCAATCATCAACAGTGATCGCGTGCAGAGCGGTTATAGCTGGCTCTTCTTCATCCATTGGCTTAATGCCTGCTCGCGTGCGTATCGCCACCTATAGGGTTGCTCAATTATATTTAACAAAGTGGGACTCTCAACCCTGCAGGAAAAAGAAGAAGAAAAAAAAAATGATATGACTTATATTTTTGGTAACACCATTGCTTTGAATAAAGTATAGCAAAACACAAACACCGCAGTATTAGAAAACCCCACCATCTTTTGATGTTTAATGCCAAGGTAACGCGGTGTGTCATTATATAAATGTATACATTTTTGAAAAATGGAAAAAAACCAGCAACTTGTCTCTCAATATTTAAATTATTAATCGCATGCCAAGCCCGCGAAACCGGGCAGCGGGCCTATATAAGCTGGGGTCTGTGCCCACCGCACGCACAACCTCTCTACCGTTTGAGTGACATCCCAGCAGTGCATTTTCCTGAGGTGAATTACTTTTTACTTAACCAATTCATCTTTATAATTCATAATATAAAATAAATAAGCAAATAAATACACACACACACACACACGACTCTTTCCCTCTCCTCTCTGCCCCCCTTTGTCTGTCTCTCTCTCTCTCTCACACACACACACACACACACACACACACACACACACACCAAGAGACTGCCAATGCGTTAATGTTAAGATCTACTGTTAATTCACCATTTAAGGACATTCAGAGAAACCAAGGAGGATAAACAGGTCATAAACAGATTTAACAGGTCATTAAAATCAGTTATTATAAGTAATAAGTTACTGAATAAATATAATACACTGTGTAAATTAAATATTTACTTCTGTATATATTTTTTTATCTCAACAGATGGACACAAAAGTTTTGCAGTTGTGGAATTTGCTGAGGATAGTGCTGTTGAAATAATTCCAACGTCATGGTTGGAGGAAACCAAAGAGGTATTGTTTTGTTTTCAATAAGTTTTCACATTCATTTGCATTACTAAATCAGGTCAAGAATCAGGTCTTTTTTTTTCTTTTTTTTTCAGGGAATGTTCTGTTACTGGACATTTACGAACACAAGGAAACTTGTAAAAAACTGCACTCTGCCAGACAAAGCTAAGTGGAGGCGATGTCCATTAAAAAAAGTTTGGCTAAGAACAGGTAATGTAGTTTTTGCATTATTTAAATGAATCTACTATTATACTATCTAATATTTTTCCATATTTAATATTTACCGTATTTTCCAGACTCTTACACTAAAGGTCTTCAGAAATGCCGGCGTGTAGTGGAGACCGCGAATGTTGAAACAGAAGACTGCTCCACAGTGAACAAAAAGAGGACACATAAAAAGCCACCAAGATGTGTGTCGGAAATTGATTCTTCCTCAGATGGTAATTATTCAAATCACTTCAAAGAATTTTGTATATATCCACTGAAAAAAACAACAACAAAAAAAACAACAGGAAAAGAGTTCAAATTTGTGAACTCTATTTTGAAGCATGTTGCCATTTCAGATGATGGCAGAGTTTTACCAAACAAGAAAACAGACGTGTCAAAACCTCATCCACCGAAATGTAAGTTGTTAACACATGAGTCAAGAGTCACAAGTCATTCTATAATTAGGGGTACATTTGGCATTTGACAATGTAAAGAAATTATTATTATTGGGGTTTTTTTTCACCAACTCAAACCTTATTCTAGTGTGTGTGTGCGTGTGCGTGTGCGTGCGTGCGTGCGTGTGTGTGTCAAAAAGCATATAACAATATATATTCCTGGTCAACTATGTTACTGACTATGTTTGGGTCTATAGTCTATACTTAACTAGACACCTAGAGCTACTAAGCTTATGGTACGTTTATTTTCATGAGCATAAGTTTTAGTCAAATGTTTTTGTTAAAACTTTGCTGTAATAATACTTGTGTAACAGAGCTCACTGTCAATTAATCCACTCTTGACACGGATTTGCTATTTTAAGCAGTATTTCGGAAAAGAGAGAGGACATGACTTCTAGTCTTTCATCCATGTGCTTCTTGAGGACATATCACGCAATGCAAATGATGTGAGACTGGGTCAAACCATTCATTTTTGAAGGGTATTTTCCTAACTTGACAGTAAACATTTTATTTTTCCACATTTAGTGGTGTGATTGGTATAAATATAATTTTGTACTAGAAAAGTATGCATTGAGGCTTTATAATGATGAGAATCAAAATGATCTCACAGACATGAGATGTACCCACAATTATAGTATGGCCCACATGACTCATAGGAGTCCCAATGTCTCCATTTATCATCCATTCAATTTTGTATTTACAGTAGCCTATTAATTTATACTTATTGTATTCATCATTCTCCAATATTCATCCTCTGGACAAGGGTTTGTATAATATACAAGTATGCTTTTATGGACAAACACATCTTCCCAAATGAATGAATCTCTCTCTCTCTCTCTCTCTCTCTTTCTCTGAGCGGATGCTGTGAGTGAGTGGGCGGAGTTTGCTGTGAGAGTACTGCTGGTGTGAGTGCGTTTGGACTCTGTGAGTGAATCTAATTTTCTTTCTTTCTGGCTTTTTTTCTGGTCTTTCTTTGGTTTGTTGTAGTTGTTTTGGGCCGCGTGCCACCTTACCGGGAGCATGACGGCCCCACACTCACGGTGTTGTTTGGGTTCATTGACCCGGCGTCATGGCGTGAAAGTGGCGTCCGCGGTTAGTGTAGAGAAGTGCTGTCTTGCAGTGGGAGAGGTAGTTGGCCATGAAAACATAATGTCTGCCTCCAGGATGAATAATGCCACTGTGGTGTTTCTCAGTACTGTCGAAAAGGCTAATGAATTAGTTGAGGCAGGAATAGTTGTTGACGATCTGTTTAACCCTGTACTTCCGCTTTCTACACCTTCAAAGAAAGTCACGCTATCTAATGTACCGCCGTTTTTAAGTGATGAGATACTAGCTAAGGCTTTGTCTCGGTATGGAAAACTTGTCTCTCCCATTAAAAAGATCCCTATCGGTGGTGGATCGCCTTTATTGAAGCATGTCGTTTCTTTTAGGCGGTTCGTCTACATGGTAGTGAATGATGATGCTGATATGGATCTGTCTTTGCATTTTCGGGCGGATGATTATGATTACATCATTTACGTGACATCGGGGAACATGAGATGTTTTAGTTGTGGCCAAACTGGTCATTTAATTCGCGCTTGTCCCGGGAAAAATTCAAATAATGTGTCAGGTGGTGGTGACGTCAGAAATGATGTTGTTGTTAGTGCTGAAGCAGGGCCGGTTGACGAGGCTCCGGGTGGGTCAGTGACAGGGTTACACGTCTCAGAGGCTGGAAGTGATGTTGTTCCTGTGATCGCTGTAACTGAAGAATCTGCGCTTGAAAGTACAGTTGCTGGTGTTACATTAGTTGTGTCTAATGTTCAGGCGGGGGGAGCCGTTATTGAGACGGAGAAGCCTACCGTGGAGAACATAGCTAGTGACGTCATTCCAATGGAAACGGTGCAGGCAGATTTTAAAGTCCCGTTAAAGAGGAGGAAGCCTGATAGAACTGGGATTGATAGACGCGCGAAAAAATCAGATACAAGTGATTTGTATGATGACACGGAAAGTGATAGTGCATCATCTGATTCAAGTGTTTGTCTTTCTCAGAGTGATTTTTCTGGTCATTATGAGGTTGATGATATTAAACTGTTTCTTAGAGCTACTAAGAATAAAAAGGGTGTGCGCATTAATGATTTTTTTCCTAATACAGAGCAGTTTGTTGAGAACACTAAGGCTTTTATGATGGAGGGATCATTTACAAATAAAGAGGTTTACAGGTTAAAAAAAATAGTGAGGAAACTTAACTCTGAGCGTAGTAATGAGGATAGGGGGGAAACCTAATTCCATGACTTTTAGTGGGTCTTTTCTGTGGACATTGTTTTTCTTTTTTTTCTTTTCTTTAAGTATGTGTCACGCTAATGTTGCTACTCTGAATCTGAATGGTGCCAGAGATATGTATAAAAGAGGAGCATTATTTGAAGTAATTCATCAGAAAAAAATTGATGTTATGCTGTTACAAGAGACACATACTGATTTTAATAATGCTGCTGATTGGGCAGTGGAATGGAATGGGGTTGCTGTTCTAAGTCACAATACCACAATTAGTGGTGGAGTCGCTGTTCTCTTCGCTAAGGGTTTTAGCCCACACTCTTATCAGGTTGAAGAGGTTATTAAAGGTAGACTTTTAAAAGTAAGAGCCTCTTTTGAAAATGTTGTTTTTGTTTTTATTTGTGTGTATATACCAACTTCAGTTGTTGAGAGAATGCTTTTTTTAAGTACTTTGTCTTCTGTCTTACAAAATGTTGCTGTTGACGAGTATTTAATTTTGGGTGGTGATTTTAATTGCACAGAGTCTAATCTGGACAGAAATCATGTGGAACCTCATGTACCCTCACGTCAGCGTCTTGTTCAGTTAAAAAAAACACATGAGTTAATTGATATTTGGAGGCAGCTTAATGGAGAACAAAGGCAATACACTTGGTCTCATGTTCGTGGTAATACAATTTCTTTAGCAAGACTAGATAAGTTTTATGTTTTTAAACATCATGGCAGTATTGTTGAGAGCTGTTCTATTATTCCTTCAGGTCTTTCGGATCATAGTATGGTGCAGTGTGGTATCTGTTTAAATTCTATCAAGCCGAAGAGTGCCTATTGGCACTTAAATACCACTTTATTGGACGACAAGTGTTTTAGGGAAAGTTTTAAATATTTTTGGAGTATGTTTAAAACTACAAAGAATTCTTTTAGTACACTGCAGCAATGGTGGGACTTTGGGAAAGTCCAGATAAAGCAACTGTGTCAGCAATACTCTCAGAACGTCACTAGAGAGGTAACCCTGAGTTTGAGCTCCTTAGAGACTGATATTTTAAAATTGCAAGAATTGGCTCACTTGCCTGAGGTGGAGTCTCTTATAAAAAATAAGAAGACTCAGTTGTCTGACCTTTTAGGGGTTAAAACGCAGGGTGCTCTGGTCAGGTCACGTTTTCTAAGTATAAATGAAATGGATGCACCATCAAGGTTTTTTTTTAGCTTGGAAAGGAAAAATGGGCAGAACAGAGTTATTCATGCCTTACGTTCTGAATCTGGAGCTTTGCTGACTGACCCTAAGGATATCCGTAAGAGGGCAGCCAATTTTTATGAGTCTTTATATAAAAATGAACTGGGTCCAGATTATAGGTGTGACAGTGCTTTTTTTGAAAATCTTCCTCAAGTGGCAGAGGAAGTCAACACAAAGATCTCAGGTGCTGTGACCATGGGGGAACTGGTTAAAGCCCTCCAAGGCATGGCGTTGGGAAAAGCACCAGGGATTGATGGTCTGCCTGTTGACTTTTATAAGTCCCTTTGGTCAGAGATTGGAGAGGACGTGCTAGAGGTGCTGAATGACAGTTTAGCCGGAGGGCTTCTGCCGTTGAGTTGCCGCAGAGCGGTCCTTACTCTCTTACCCAAGAAGGGTGATCTGACGGACATCAGGTGCTGGCGGCCGGTCTCCCTCCTGTGCGGCGACTACAAGCTGCTTTCTAAGGTTTTAGCTAATCGATTGGCAGAGGTTATGGACCAGGTAATTCATCCTGACCAGACATACTGCGTCCCCGGGAGGTCAATTTTTGATAATGTTTTTCTGATTCGTGATCTTCTTGATGTCTCTAAGAGGCTAAACTTAGATTTTGGCTTAATATCATTAGATCAAGAGAAAGCCTTTGATCGCGTTGAGCACATTTATTTATGGAGAGTTCTGGAAGCCTTTGGTTTTTGCAAAGCATTTATAGATCAGGTGAAAGTTCTCTATAGTGACGTTCAGAGCATTCTCAAGGTTAACGGTGGTTTGTGTGCTCCCTTTAAAGCCTGCAGAGGTATTAGACAGGGGTGTTCCCTTTCTGGTATGCTCTATTCTTTGGCCATAGAGCCTTTATTACAGCAAATTAGGTTGAAACTTGAAGGTATTTCTTTGCCAACGTGTAATTGCAACTTTTCATTATCAGCGTATGCTGATGATTTAGTAGTTATGATTAGTAAGCAAAGTGATGTGCAGGTTTTATTCGAATTGCTTGGAGATTTTAAAACCTTGTCTTCTGCTAATGTAAATTGGAATAAGAGTGAAGCCCTTCTGATAGGAAGCTGGGAAAGTGGAAAACCACAACTCCCTTCTGGTTTACAGTGGGGAAAAGAAGGATTTCGATATTTGGGGTTTTTTCTGGGTGAGGAGACAGTAGTACAGAAAAACTGGGAAGGTTTAATTGAAAAAGTCAAAGGACGCCTAGACAAGTGGAAGTATTTGTCTCCAAAATTGTCATATAGAGGACGCATTTTAATTGTTAACAACTTGGTGGCGTCTTCCTTATGGCATAGGTTTGCCTGTGTAGATCCTCCTTTGCAATTACTTTTAAAAATTCAGACTCTCATGGTGAACTTTTTTTGGGATAGGTTACATTGGGTTTCACAAAATGTATTGTTTTTGCCTAAGGAGGAGGGTGGCCAAGGACTAATGCATCTTCAGAGCAGAATTGCAGCCTTTCGGTTGCAGTTTGTGCAAAGACTGCTGGATGGATCTTCAGACTGTAACTGGCGCGCTGTTTCATGCCTGATTCTACGGAGTTTTGCAGGTTTGGGACTGGACAAAGCACTTTTCCTAATGGATCCCCTAAAACTGGACACCTCTAAGTTGCCAATTTTTTATAGGAATACTTTTAAAGTTTGGAGTCTCTTTGTTGTTCAACGTCCAGAAAACTCACCTTCTCTTTTCTGGTTACTGGAGGAGCCTTTAATCTATGGTGCTCGGTTGGATTTAACGGACAGTTCCTTTTTTCCTGGACTCAATAGGGTGCTGGTGGGACATGACGTTATCACTCTGAGTCAGCTACTGAACATTGCAGGGCCGGATTTCAAGGGTGAAGTAGCTCTAGCTCAACACTTGGGAATCAGGTCTATTCGTCTGGTTACCCAGTTGCTCATGAAATGGAAAGCTGCTCTTGAAACAACTGAAATGGAATTGTTAACAGAATATTGTGAAGGTTCTTGTGTTGCAAATCCCAAAGACTCTTTTCCTTGTTTGTCTTTGTCTATAAATGTTGAAGGGATTACTTCCTCTTTTTTTAAAAATTCTGCCTCTCTGTGTAAAAACTTTTTTTTAAGTGCTGGTAAATCTTTGTACAAGTCTTGTGTTTTGGTGTTTAGCAAAAATGTCTTAAGTGCAAGAGTTGATACTCCCTGGCGTGATGTTTTTAAACTGGATGAAGGCGTAAAGCCTGAGTGGGGATCTTTGTATAAACCACCGTTAACCAAGAGAACAGGTGATTTACAATGGAAGATCATTCATGGCGCTGTTGCGGTTAACGCTTTTGTTTCAGTTTTAAACCCTGAGGTTGACTCTGGATGTCCTTTTTGCTCTACTAGAGAAACCATTTTTCATGCGTTTATGAATTGTTGTAGACTACAACCTTTATTTGAAGTTGTAAGCGATGTTTTTATGAGGTGTAATGAGATCTTTTCTCTGGAGACTTTTATTTTGGGGTACAAGTATGTGAGGAAAAAAAGTGTTGTCTGTCAGCTTCTGAATTTTGTTCTAGGCCAAGCAAAACTGGCCATTTATTTAAGTAGGAAAAAGAAAATAGAACAGAATCTAAATCAGAATATGGTTGCCTTGTTTTCTAACTTGGTGAAGTCTAGAGTTATGGTAGATTTTTTATATTATAAGTCTATTGATGATTTTGTTACATTTGAATGTATTTGGTGTTACAAGGAGGCTCTGTGCTCTGTTTTTGAGGGTGAATTGATTTTTGTGCTGTGAGTTTTTCTTTATTTTTTTATTTCTTGATACTTTGGTGTAGAAGTTTATGGTAAATACTAGGTAATGTCTTGTATACTGTATTGTAATAAAAGTTTTGTTAAAAATCAAAAATCTCTCTCTCTCTCTCTCTCTCTCTCTCTCTCTCTCTCTCTCTCTCTGCCAAAAAAAAAAAAAAATTCAAGTTATATTTCTCAACACTGTAAGTGTTTTTCTTTTTTTCTTTCATGTTTAATTATAACCTGCGACTCATTCATTAATGCTGAATCTATGGTCTGGGCCAGACAGGGCTTAGATTAAGCCAGGATTAGGTCATAGTTCAATTAGGAAATTTAAGTCATTTTTATAAACATGCCTTAGAAAACAGCATTACTGGTGTGCATTATAACAATAACGACTCGGGGCAAATGTGAATTAGCTCAAGAATATAGGGAATTTTGGAAATATTAATATTTATGACTCATGGTCATAATTCATAAGTCGCATGTACATTTATTTTATCAATTATCGAGATTACCTTGTTCTGTACTGTCTGATCATTACAGTTAAGAAGGGGGTATCTCTTTTCAAACTCCAAGAAAGTTTTATCTTCTGGCCGCGAATATCAAACTTTCTGAGTTTATGAATTAAAACTACTCAAGGTAGTCAATATCGAGCTTGTAGCTTAGATCTTGAAATTTCATTGACTTTATAAGGTGGGTTTTCAAACACAGAGACAATTAAAAGTATAAATGGGTTTATTAATAAAATGGCACACACTAGAGATTATATAAACTACAAACATAAACGTACGTAAAAATGCAAACAAACCAATAAACATTTAACCGAACAAAACATAAAACATAGCGTGATCAGAATGAAATGAAATGAAAGGAAGAAAGATATAGAGAGAAGGGAAAAGCTAGTAATTATTACATACAGAAACCTACGTTACGAGACACCTGGAACAGCTTTTATAGGAATCAATATACTTGCGAGTGCTCTTTCTGGTCAGGCTGAAGCTGATGCAAGAAGCGAGGATGGTGTCCTGTTTCTGCTGCGTCTTCCGGTGTCGCGGGAAGCTTGAAAGGCTCACTGAATGTAATGTTACCGAGAAAGTTCAGATTCGTCTCCCGGGATGGGAGAGGCTGGAAATCTTAGTTGCAAAGACCGGCAGCTACGACTCGAACATGGGTTCGTTCGATGGAGAAGGCCAGGGCCTCCTTCAGATGTTCCTTGGAGAAGCGCTGCGCCGGGGAGAGGATCAAGAGAAGTTGGATGAGTTGGAAGAGAGAGAGAGAGCGAAGAGGGTTGGTTTGGACTTTATCAGTGTCCCATGTGCCGTCCCCTCCTTCGTGTAGGACGAATCAGCTGTCGAGATTTTTCGAGCGGGAAGATTCCTTTGTCCGGTTAGACACGCCCACTCGAATGAGTCATGATTGACTTTAACTGGAGAGGATTTTCTCCAGACATATGAACTTATAAAACAATGCGCATCACTGAATTCTGCTATCGGAATTCAACTCCGTTAGCTGGAGAGGCGACAGACACCCCGGTGCTGGTGAATTATTCCGTGGGGAATTATTAACCAGTGCTGTTTGGACAAAGAAGATGTGTTCGACATCACATGATTCACTTAATGTGAAAAGCAGATGTCATTGTTGCTACAGCATCTTAAGACTTATTTCAGTTGAAATAGCTCAGATTTACATTTTAGTCAAGGACTAGACCTAAGCCTTGTCTGTGAAACCGGGGGTTAATGTGGCTTTTGATTTCCACTTTCCTGCAGAGTTTAGCTCCAACCTTGATTAAACTCACCTTCCTTCAATTATCAATTAATTTCAATTAATTTCAATAATTAAATGATTCAATTAATCAACATTGATTAGCTTAATCGGGTGTGCTAGATTAGGGTTGGGGCTAAACTCTGAAGAAGAGTGGCCCTTTTATTTAAGGGGTAATCCAAAGGCATAATCCAAAGTACAGGCAATAGGTCAAACACAGGCAGGCAGTCCGTAAAAACAAACAAACAAACAAACCAGGCAGGGGTCAGAGGCAAAAGGGTAATCCACGGAACAGGCAAGAAATCCAAAAAAACCAAGAGACAACAAGAGAAAACGCTCGGAAACGCAGTGCAACAACATACAAAACATCACAATGAGTGAACATGGTATAAATAGGCTGAGACTAACAGGGTGATGAGACACAGGTGAATGCAATCAGTGATGATGAGTCCGGGCAGTGAGTTATGGGAAATGTAGTTTGTGAGGGAGTGATAATAGTCTGGTGTGGAGTGCCCTCTGGTGGCTCTCAAGGGCACTCCAGCTGGTGACCGTTACTCACATTCTTGGTTTTCCAGCAACTTCTGCATATCTGGACCCTTTTCCAACAGTGACTGTATGATTACTGGCTAACTGAGTAAATGAACAAATGAATGAAATAAGATATTAGAATAAGAACAATGTCCCCCAATCACGTTCAAAAGTTTACACCCCCCTAGTAATTGTGTTAACTTAATCCAAGAGTATTTTTGCAGCTTTTGATCATGTGACAACATCATTAAAAATCAGTATTAAGATTTAAGACTCAAGTAAACTTTTAAAATGGATCTTTTGTGTTAATTCAAAATTGTGTCAATATTTCAAGCTATTAGTAAAAACAAAAACAAATTCTCCAACACATTCTTTGAAGTATGTGGTAATCAAGAAGAGCTTGTTTCAGATATATTAGTCTTTGAATGCAGTATATACTATTGCTTATTTATTTATTTTTTAAAAACTACTTAAATGTCCTAATTGATGTATGGCTTAATCCTGGCTTAATCAAAGATCTGTCTGTGAACCCATGTCAAGTATAATTATTATACATTTTTTTCACTTGAATTGAGGTTAGAATAAATAAAACATTAATTGTTGCGCTCTCTGAAGATAGGCCTATGTGGTCATTTTCTCACAGATACAACTTAAGGAATTATTGAACATTTTCACAGGTGTGAGATGACTTGTGACGCTTCAAAATTCGAATTATTTTACATACCTATGATAAATAAAAAAAAATACTTTAAGTTCAAGTCAAGTTTTTCCACAGACCATCGTTGTAGAAAAAAAAAAAAAATATATATATATTATATATATATATATATATATATATATATATATATATTTATTTTATTTTTTTTAATAAGACTTTTAATAATTGATTGAATTTAATTTAAAACATCTTTTATTTTTTTAAAAGATATCATTTAAACTTTTAAGATTATACTTTGAAATAAATTCAACACCTGATATCTTGATCACAGAGACCAACAGACAGTGCTGTGAGAGAGAACCACTCTGTGATTTTATATTATATATTTTATATTATAACCATTTAATTTATACACTTTTAAAGAACAGAATGTTTTTCAACTTTTGTGTGAAATATACAACATTATTAGGAAACCCCTGTTTCTCAATGTTACCTCAGGAATGTGGAAGAACACACACACACACACACACACACGCGCACCGTGCTGGAGGCATTCAGGAAAAAACTGTCTTTTGTATTACAACTTTTAATAATTTATTGAATTTAATTTAAAACATTTTTAAAAAGAACAGAATGTTTTATGTAAGATGATTTTATTTATTCAGCTAAAACTAAAACAACTGGACCAATAAGATATTTTTTTATAAGCATTTCATTATATACTTTTATAAAGAACTGAATGGTTTTCAACTTTAGTTAAATTAGCAAGATAACCATTTTATATTATACACTTTTAAAAAGAACAGAATTTTTTTTTTTCGTGAACCTGTTTCATACATTGCATTGTTTCATAAGCTGTATGTTTTTTTTTTCTTCAACTCTCTAAACATTTAACTGAATTTTTTTTGTGACCCCATTTTATTTAAACTGAAATGGTTGGTTCAGTGGATTTTCTTAGTAAGCTATTTTATAATCATTCAACTTTTTGTGTGAGGTTTTAGTAAGATCTTTATTTTATATTATTTATTTTATAATCATTTATATTATTTTAAAGAACAGAATGTTTTTTCAACATTTGTGTGAGATTACTTTCACAGTACAGCCCGGATACGCTCAGGAATGTGGAGGGGGGTCTTGTGACACCAACTTCAAAAAACAAAACCTTCTGTCAATACCATGAATTATTATTATAACAACTTCAAACTTCAAAAGGCTTCAAAAGGCATCAAACAAGTAATACTAGCTGTCAAAAACTACATGATTAAGGGCTAGTCGGGTCAAAGGTTAGCCCTTTGATCTCCTTTGATCCTATGCCAAAAGGGGCGGGGCACCTGTCAATCAATCATTTTTGACAGGTGGTCCGTCATATTCACTACTTAGATTGACTTTGTGTCTTAATGCTTCAATGTTTTTGTGTCAAGTGGACATGTGTCAATATAGTCTATGGTCAATATATATATATATATATATATATATATATATATATATATGATAACAGAAAAACACTGTCAGGGCAGCATTTCAAACAGACAAAAAGCCAAGCCAAAAGCCAAGCCAAAAGAGGACATATCAGCACACAAGATTCAAGAGTTCAAGAGTCCCACCAACAGGCAGACAGGCATTAGGAGGTTAGTGTCCAGCATTCTTGAGCCTGGTTGTCTTGTGGAAAAAACTGTTCCAAAGCATGATGATCAGAGACTTGAGGCTGCAGGACCACTTGCCAGACAGCAGCAGCTGAAACAGTCCACGGGTGGGGTCTGAAAATGTTGCCACTCAATCTTTTCTCTGCCACTTACGAAATTGTTACAGAACACTTCAGAATTGTAAACACTGAGTCAGTGCCTGACAGTAGAAACACTGGATATATGGTGCATAAACAATCACTGACTATTCTTGATTTAAGAATTGTATATTAAACTTAAGCTGTGCAATTATTTCCTGTACAATAACTGTATATTTAGTTACACTGTGCAACAATACCTCCTGCTGTATTCATCCATCTTTCAAGGCAATATTTTTAGATCGGTGTCTGTAGTATAACACACAGTAATTATTATGTTACATTTTTATTTACAGCATATCTGCATGAAAGGTAGCCTACATAGCTGTTTTTAATTTTTTATTTTATGTATATATTTTTTATCTATCACTCTTGTATCTGCACTTGTTGAATCTTAAGCTGATGTGGCCAGCAAAGTTTATCTTTGCTTCTGAAAAATAATATTTCTTAGTTGTATATTTCTGCATTGGTGGCAGGGGACTTGGAAGTTTTACATTTACCCTGTATTTGATAGGTGTGATGTGCTAATTACATTCCCAGCTGTCTACATGCCATGTAACTGACATCAGAAGCCAGAGTTGATAAGACACTACAGACACCAGCAAAGTAGGTACTGGAAAAAGCCCCAGCCCCAGGCCAGTATCTGTAATAGAATTTGGGGCTCATGGGCCCATGGACTCCGTGAAAGTGGGATGAAGATCACAAGATGGACATTAATGACTGTGAAGTCAAAGACTTCTAACATGTCAGGGTAGTGCAAGCTTGTTTTACTCCATTCAGGCTGTCTGGCTCTCTGGCTGTCTCTGTTCTAAATGCCCTTTGTGGACTGGTATTGTCATTCTGTATTTAGGCTATGTTAGGGGAGTGGGCCTATGTATGATGTGAACTGGCTGCATTGTACTTTTGCCAAATCATTCCTCTGACCAAAACATGATGATCATATAGTGGGATGTTGTACAATCATGAACATTCACTGATGAGTTTATCACAGACTTGGGCATGTGCACCATGCACTTTTGGACTAAAACAGAACTAGATACATCAAATCAATGTTTTCTTTGCACCAATTTTTAGGTGAAAAGGTGAAAGGATTTTCATTTATAAAAAAAATAAAAATCTTTGGGCAAAAAAATAAAAAAATCTATTAATTTATTGACAGGTAGGGTAAATTAAAATGCACTTGTCATCATTGATGGTGATTATTTCTGTAATGATCAGCTAGAGTTCATAGTGGATCCAAATATAACTTTAACACTTAGGAAACTGTGCTAAAGGGAGTTTCTTATTTTGAAAATAACTCAATGTTTGCAATTAAAAACACCCAGTTCAATTCATGTGCTCATTTCGTCCAGTTCAATCGAAGTTATCATGTGCTCATTTGTTGATGTGGTGTTGTTTTTTTCCACTTTTATCAGTTGTGATCTGCGTGCTTCTTTTTTATTTTTATTGCTGAGGTCGAAAACGGAAGTGTCCGCAGCCAGCCACCGCCTGCCATTTCAGCAGCATGGAGCAAAGCGCCACATCGTTTCCGGTGTCCCGTTAAAACTGGTGAGAATATGAAATTAACAAATGTTAGCGTATGACAAATTGTGTGCAGCTTACCAAGAGCTATTTAAAATGTGAGTAATGAAACACCGTGTCTAAGCTAAGCTAAGCTAGCTACATCGTTTGCTCCTCAAGCTAACTTTTGCTAGCTAGTTAATTGAGATAACGTTATAGTTAACAGCCAACATAGGTCAGAATCCGCTTTATTTGCCAGGTATGTGTAACGTTAAACATAGGAGGAATTTGACTCTGTACTGTACATTGTGCTTACTCATAACGTTACAGTACTGTTAAACACATTCGAATTATAAATAAAATGTAATATAATGTGGTAACCTCCTACTGTCATGCTTTCCATTTATCAGCCTATGCTATTTGGATCATTATCTCTAGGCCGACACTCAATGAACAACATCTCAACACAATCTCCGCAATGGCGATAGATCGAAGAGCGCGTCCGAGTGAAGACTGCGCGAGCCACAAGAGAACACCTGTATCCATGATGGATGAAAAGATCGTGCAGGAAGTGAGGAGGCCAGCGGGGGATCCGGAATTTAGGAGCCTGGTCCGGGCCCTCCATGCTTTCTTAAAATTGTTTCACTGTACGGTGGAGGTTGAGGACGGCCGGGAAGGCCCGCCGGGTAGATTGGCGAGGCTGGCGGCCCAGGCAAAAAAGGTCCAGCCGGCCTTTCAGTCAACTAGAACTGAATGCAGGCTACAAGACAATACTAATGAGTGGCTCCAAACTGGGCTAACGATAATGGAGGAACATTATCAGGGGGCCCTAAGGAGGGCAGGGAAGGAGATCTTGCCAAGCCCAGGTGTGGATTGGAAGGAAGCATGGCAGGTGGCCATAAGATGGACCAGAAGAAGGTACAAGAGGTTAAGGGAGCAGACCATTAGGTGGGCCTGGAATGTGGTTAAAACCATCATGTCAAGAAGAAGGTCTGAGGAGAGGGCAGGAGAAGAGATGAGTGTGGGCCCAGAGGTTGAACCCAGACCTGAATTTGTGCGGGATCAGGACCGGGACAGGGACCGGAACAGGAACAGCGGGAGCAGGGGGAACAGAGGGAACAGAGCGAAGCGGTCCCCATGGAGGTGGACCATCCTCGGGGACCGGTATCCCCAGTAGTACCCACAGTAGTACCTGCAAAAGCCGAGGATATGGGGGAGAAGATCCCGAAGACGAAGAAGGGTTGGGACCCCAGCACAAGCAAGGCTGTGGCGACCTTGCCGGCCCTGACTCCTTACCAGATACCTCGGGAGGAGGGAGAAAAAACGGGGGGGAGCCCTCAGGTCATTGAGGTGGAGGAAGGGGCCTTGGACTGGCTTATTTCTGGAGAGGGGTCGGAGGACCAGGAAAGTCCAGCGGCTCCCCAGAGGAAGAAGGAAGAGCTGGGAAATAAGGATAAGGATAAAGATAGGCCTTCGACATCCTCAGGGTTGGAGGCTCCACGATGGAGCGTCCACGTAAATCATGAAGGTAGGGAGAAGGCCAGGAGTTGGTCCTTGGCCCCGGTCAACCCGGTATTGTTTGTGGGAGCCTCAAATTTGAGTCGCCTGCCGAGGACAGAGGCATGGGACATCGAGGTCCATAGTTTCCCGGGGGCCACAATAGCGGATGGATACAACATTATTAAGCATAGGACAAAGACGGTTGGGAATACGGAGCAGGTGGTTCTTGCTTTTGGCCTGAATGACCGGGCAAACAGCAACACAACGGCCCTGGGAAAGATTTTAGAGAAATTGGTGGAGGCGGCCAAAACCATTTTTCCGGGGGCGAATATTTATGTTCCCCTGATCAATTTTGATCGGGCGTTGCCGGGAAACCATAAGGCGAATTTGGCGGCCTAAAAATATTCATTAGCTAAAAAATCTCTCAGCTGGGTTACAGCATATCGTTGCTCCCAGAAGAAGATTTTAAAGTAGGGCAAGATAAGCTGCATTGGACGCCATCGACGGCGAGGGCCATTTTGCGTCATTGGCAGCGAAATTTAAACATCTAAGCGGGCCGTTCCGCCAGGGCCCAGGATTGGATTTCAAGACCCCGGAGAATTCATTACAAAATAAAAAGAGGCATTCGGTGATTAATTTGTCTCAGAGTTTTCATTTGTCATCAGTGCAGGTTAGCCTATTGGGCAGAGGTTTGTCTTTTATCCCTTCTCATTTAATGAAGAAGGTGGATAGGGGGTCTCTTCTGGCGGACCTGGGTCAGTTTCATGCCAAAGTACAGAGAGCGGTATTTTTTGGCCCTAGGGAGGAGACGGAGGTTCAGATTTTGCCTTTTTGTGAGAGATCGGGCTGGGTTCCCAGGCCCCAGCAATTACCAGGGGAAGTTTGGGACTTTTTTGATAGAAATGTGGAGGGGGTCCAGATAGCTTTATCGGGAGCACGGACTCCAAGACAGAATTTATCCCGGGAAGAGGTTAAAGCTCTGGAGGAGTTGATTTCTAGGCGGGACATAGTTATTAAACCAGCAGATAAGGGAAGTACAGTGGTCATTATGGATAGGGAGCGTTATGTGCAAGAAGCACAGAGACAGTTGACTGACGGATCCTTTTATCGTAAGTTAACGGCTCCTATTTTTATGGAATCAGTGCCTCGCATTGAGAGGGTGGTGGATTCTTTGGAGAGGACAGGTTTTATTTGCAAACGGCAGGCAAATTACCTACTGGGGGAAGTTACACCCAGACCTAGACGGTTTTATTTATTGCCAAAGGTGCACAAACCTAAGAAGAAATGGCTGAATCCCTTCATGCCCCCGGGTCGTCCAATAGTTTCGGACTGTGGGAGTGAGAATCACAGGATTGCGGAGTTGATTGATTTTTATTTGAATCCCTTATCTACTAGACATTCTAGTTATGTTAGGGACACTTATGACTTTTTGGATAAAGTTAAGAGTCTGAAGGTGCCACCAGGGGCAATTTTGTTTTCACTGGATGTAGAGAGTCTTTACACTAACATTGAGACCCCTTTGGGGCTGAAGGCAGTACGGGACTGGTTTTCACGGTACCCGGATGCCTCCAGACCAGATGAAGCGATCCTAGAACTCCTGGAATTGAGATTGACCTGTAATGATTTTGAGTTCGAGGGGGAGTTTTATCTACAGATTAAGGGGACAGCCATGGGGAAGAGGTTTGCATCAGCATATGCAAATATATACATGGCCCAATGGGAAGAGACTGTCTTTCCCAAGTGTGAAAAGACTCCTTTATCATACTTACGGTTTTTGGATGATGTCTGGGGGATGTGGAGTCATAGTCAACAAGACTTTGAAACTTTTTTAGGAGTATTAAATGCGCATCACGCCTCGATTAAGGTACAAGCGGTGGTTAACGAACAGGCTATTGAGTTCCTGGATACAACGGTATATAAGGGACCGGACTTTCCTTCTACGGGTCAGTTGGATTTTAAGATGTTCTTTAAAGAAACAGATACCCATGCCCTGTTGCATCATCAGAGTTTTCATCCGAGACATACATTTAGAGGTATAGTGTTATCCCAGCTCCTTAGATTTAGGAGGATTTGTTCAAGAGAGGAGGACTTTCAGGAAGCTAGACGCACGTTGTTTGGTGCGCTTCGGGCAAGAGGTTACTCTAGATCGCGGCTTAGAGGGATTTATAAAGAACATTGTCGGTTGCAGGCGAACCCAGAGCCCAGGCCCTCGGGAGCAGGCAAAGTTCTAGTTCCGGCCATTTTTCCGTATACTCCGGAGGCAGTGAGGCTTAACCCCCTGAGGTCTACGGTATCGCCGGCGATACCAGCTCGCTTTTTTTTTATCAATGTAAAAGAAACTCATAAATACTCTGTTGACTTTGATTTTCCATAGGAGTTTCATACATCAATCGATTCTGTTAAATGTGTATTATTTTTGTGTATACTCACAATAAAAACAAAGTGTTGTGCTTTTTGCCAAATAAAGAAAAATCTCTCTGCCAGTGAAGTCCATTCTGAAACGCGTCCGAAAATTAACAATAACTCAGCGAATACTCAGTCAAACAGGCATACAGACACACAGGCATGAAGCTTGAATTCTCTTCTTTTAAATGAAGTAATTTATATAAAAAACTAATATTCTCATCTTGTGAAATCTGTATTAAAAGAGAGCGATTCCAGTCGAGCTCATCTCATCTCATTACGTTTTAATCGGCCCCGCCCACGGAGAGCGCGCGCTATTCAAACGCAAATGACTGAGACGATCCCATACAAACTGTGAACGCCCCCATATCAGCTCGAGAAAACACATCAAGTTTATTCAGATAAGTGTACTTGTCTACACTGTCTCGCAGCGCTGTGAGGAATAATAATAATGGAAAACTTACCTCAGAAGTGCTGGTATTTCGAGGAGCAACGGATGGAATAATGTAGTAAGTTTTTTTTTTTTCATTCTCAAGTAAATCGCGTTTCTGTGTGAATGAATGAACGGCAGAGATGCGCTGTTTACCACAACTCGCAAAAAGACGGTTTAAATTTGAATTGCGTTTCTGTGTGTGAATGAATGATCTGCTTTTAGCAAACTATTTTGCTATACTGAGTAAAATCGATTGAAATATGTTGAAATAAAATGTATTTGTATAAGCAACGTATTAAACTGCAAATTAACATTTATATTCCTTATAATAAAAACGAAAGACCTATTTTACAGACAAATGAAAGACAACATTTCGTTGATTAGTTTTGGATAGATTACACATTTTTACTGTAAAATATCTGCCACCTCAAATAAGCTTTTGTTTGCCAATTTTTGCTAATATGTTAAATATAGTATGTTTTGTCAATGTAGGCTATATTCGAAGTAATGAATCCTTAACTTTGAAATATGTATGATAAAATGTATACTTTAGTTTTTACAAAGAAAGATTACACTTCAATTGTTGTTGTAATTGTAACCTTTTTAATAAAAAATATATATATTTACAAGGTAGATGTAAACAAATTTTAAAAGGTAAATATAAGCCTTTTCTTTAAATAATTTTTATTGTGTTTTATTATTGACAAATTTGGGGAGAGGATACATATTCCAAAACTGAAAATACAGTATGAGAATTAACTGCACAATTAATAGACATGTTTTCCTTGGATATTATACAATTTGCAAGCAAAATTTGTGAAAAATTTAATAAAAAAAATTGACATGCTTCCAACTGTGAACCAATTTGGTAGAATATATATGTGTATGTATATATATATATATATATATATATATATATATATATATATATATATACTGTATATATATTGCTCTTGCATTCTTTCTTGTGGCTATAGGTGACACACCTGAATGAATGGCTCATTAAGTATGCGGGCCCCATTGTCTCCTCAGGTGTGAATCACTACATATGCATGATGCTGTTGAATGGTTGACGCCCCTTGCGCATATTGCCTTTACAAACAAAAAGTGTTTTACAAGATTTAAATCAATGTATTGTGTTATGTGAATGATAAGGGCAGGATGATTTTCACATCATTTTGAAGAAAAAACTCTAGGCAAAGACATCAATTAGTCAAAAGTCTTATTGACACGTACAGTATTTAGTATGTGTTTTGTGGCCTTATTTCAGAAACTTTAGTTTTTAGTTTTTTCAATAACCATGCATAAACATTATTCTCTCAAAAATACAAACATGTACATGCATGTTGCTCACATATTATGGTAGCCCTGTTTGTGCTAAATAGAGTGTAATTATACCTTTGCCATTAATATGTTTATAAGCAACTGAAAAAAGCACAAATGTCAGGGCATGTCAGAACATCTCAAGGACACCAAAAACCCCTTAGACCTCAGAGGGTTAATAAGGGGATTAGGGATAATTTCGAGGAGACATTGGGAAATATCCCGGAAGGTCAGGATATTGCTCTCCTTGCAGCCTACAAGAGGAATACAAATTTGCCGGATTTGCTGGTTCATAGCCGGCTTCTTAGGCAAAAAGGAAGGAAACCGCCGGCAATAAATAAACCTCGGGTCATTAAAGCTCGGGGACAAGCTAGGGCGTTTTTTCTCCCTAGAATTCCTTTGAAAACAAGGAACTGTATTTATGCGATTCAATGTAGCCGGTGTGGTAAGCAATATGTCGGTCAGACAAAGAATTCCATCAGGACCCGTCTATATCAGCATAGATATGTGATCCGGAAGGGGGTATTGAGTGCCAGCAGGCGGGTGCTGATTGAGCACTTTAAACAACATGGATTACAGAAATTGAGGATAAGAGGTTTGGAGCATAACCCGAAGTGGACTTTAAGACATAGGTTGTACAAGGAATACATTTGGATTGGGAAATTGAAGACTTGGACCCCAAATGGTCTTAATGAGAGAAGAGAGGTATTGGCAATACAATCTAGAGAACCGGGTGAAGAACAAAGATCGTTGGATTGAAGAAACCACAAAACACCCTCTCCGTCCCCTCTCCGACTCATTGGGTCGGGGTGGGGGCCGGATGAGGAGGATGAATACGGGCCTAAGCCGGCCCTTAGGGAGGTGTTGTTCCTAAACAGGTTCAGCATCTTCTGGTTCATCTCTTGCATATTATCAGACTGGATCAGGACGATGAGATCTTGGATGGGAAACAAGTCAGTTCTTACACATCAAGAATGTTCCTTTTTGAGTAATGTGTTTAAATAAGGGCATGACATGATGATGGAGAAAAGTTCTTGGAAAAAGGTTCCAGAAATTACTTCTCAATCTGAGCCCTTTTATACAACAGGTAAAAGCTTTAGTCTTGTGGGGTGCGCCGATTCCTGCTCTAAACCTACCCATAACTGCCTTAGGGATAATACACCTGGGGTCAAGGGTTTGGTCAATATTGATCTAAGCCCGTACCGGCTCTAGCGGACCCCTGTCCAAGTGTAATGGGGTCCATACTTGGTCCAATGGTAGAATCACAAAAGCATGGTGATTGAATACCCACAGGGGAGGCAGGGATCTCCCACTATAGTCCTGAAGTTGAGCCCGACAAGGTAGTCAGACAAGCGTCGGCCAGTGCATATCCTCAGTCCCGGAACCCTTTTGAAAAAACAGGAGGGGGATGGGCTGTTGTAATATCCTCTAAAAACCTAGCGGATTTTCGATGTATTGCAGTTTTTCGCACTTCCGGATAGGCTTCATTTTTCAGATTAGAATGTTGCCGCTTGGTTCTGTGAAGCAAATGGTACCGATGTGTCATAAAACACCCTACTTAAAGGGATAGTTCACCCAAATATGAAAATTCTGTCATCATTTACTCTAATTGTCTAAAGCAACCAGGGTGGCAGTGGCAAACAAAGGGCAAAATAAGAGTAGGAAATAGTTGTGCACATACAAACAGTAGTATTACATACAATGCACTTTTAGACAGACTTAACATCCCCGTTTTAGGAAGCAATCCAATCAAGTGTATACTGTACATGGCTAATGTTTTCTTAATGATCGGATAACAAAAGGTTTATACCACCACTTACAATCCGAATAAAATTTCATTCAGATCAAGGTCATTAGGATCATTAGAGGTATTTACATGGTTTTCAATTCAATTGAGGTCTTAATCCGATTACTAAAGGATTATAAAGGTCCATGTTAATGCTTCCACTGAGTCAGTGCTTAAGAACGTCTAGTTACAAATAAAACACTAACGATTGTGATATCAATATATCAATGTGTATGGACTCCATAATGTTATACAGTTTTCAAACAGCAACACAGTGCCGAAGAGCTGATAACAGTTGTAATAATGACCAAAAATGTCTCTCTGTCTAGTGACAACCCCGGAGCAGGTTACACACCGGTACCTGCGGATACTGACAACATTCAAAAAAACAAAGAGCATCCCTGAATCCTTGAAAAAGCACAAGTTTGACAAAACTACCTTGGCCTTGTCAAGTATCATTGCAGAGGTATGTATCAGTAAATATGTAATCATAAATGTACTGTTATTGTTACACTGCTTGCTATCATGTATAAGTGAGTGACCACTTAAAAATTGTGCAAATGGTAATATTCAAATGTAAAAATTATATTATGTTAAGTTGATTAAATCTTTGCATTTTTAACAAGATATTTTCCTGCAGCGTTTCACACAGCTCTTTATGGTAAAAACAGGGGTGTCCAATCCTGCTCCTGGAGGGCTACCGTCCTGCAGAGTTTGGTTCCAACCCTGACCAAACACAACTGAAAAATCTTACCAAAGTCTTCAGGATTACTTGGACAATTATTTGTTGTATCACAAATCAGATTAAATGATTGCTTAGGGATGGAGCTAAACCCTGACCTCAAGGGCTAGATTTGCCCACCCCTGAGGTTGAAGATGAAACTTTTCAGCAGTGAAAAAATATTATATATATATATATATATATATATATATATATATGCATAAAAAAAATCATAGGAATATTGATGACTTTGCCTTTTTTTTATACCTTAATAGGGCAACGTATCCTAGGAGATACAGCTCATAAAATCCAAACTATATCAAATATTTAAAATATTCCTTTGGATATGTTTTACTTAAGTCCAGATGATATACAAATTTACATGAAATAATTTTTTGCTGATAATTTTCTATTCTTGCCTGTACTCTCATTTGGGAGTCACACTTGTGTTCTTTGCGGTCAAAGGTGACCTGACACCTGAAAATGAAACTCCACCAATTTTTTTAAATACATTTTTCAATTAATGCAGTATTTCAAAGTAATATAGAGACTAGGTTTTTTTAAATACATTTTTTGAAGGCAGATTAGTGCAATCCGGGTGAGAGAAAATAAAATAAAACCTGTAATTTTGTGGTGTAACTACTAGATAGCTCTCTATATAGAGATTTTTTTTTTTTGTTGAAATTCTCAAATATTCTCAATTTTTTTGTCAAGGTTTATAAAAAACATTTTTGTACACATCAAACCTTGAATACAGAGCTAAAGCATTTTTTAACATGTAACTATAAAGTCGATAAAAAAATAAACAGGAATGCTTTATCACAGCTTAATCCATCTGAATTAAAACTTTTGTTTGTATGTGTGTATGTGTGTGTCTGTTTTGTACTCTTGATGTTTTAGAGTTTCCCCTGTTCATCGCTGTGCACTTTTTTCTGTATTGTTGCTGATTTGTAGATTGTACACACAAAAATATTCTGTTTTCATATTTTTTGCCCATTTCCCATTCATTTCCTATTATTGTATTGTACTAGTGCAACACATTTTTGTTGACATTCTGCTAAATATATATATATATATATATATTTCTCTACTTGTGATTACAGGTGGCAATAGCATCAGAGGGAGAAGCCTTAACAGTGCCTCCCTATACTGCAGGGACAACCTTGCAGTCATATGTGAAGGATTTGCTGCAATTTCTTTCATCCTGCCCCCAGCTGAAATTGAAAATCGAAAAAATAAAGGCAGCAAACAAGCTGTTGCCTATAAAAAACAAATGTAGGCGTAACATTTTTTTTCAAATACTTAAAATGATGTTCTTTTGTTGAATTGTTCATTCGTCATTTGTTGTTTTTTACAGTTTCTTGTTATTCTTTTAAAAAAAATTGTATTTAATGTGTTATAGTTCGGATAAATAATTTTGTTTTAAATGAACTTGTTTTGGGTTAAATTAAGGTCTTTCTACTATGCTTTTAAATTTGTAATTTAGTTCTTTGTTGATAACTTTGGCTGAAGTTAGGTTTATCTGTACCAGTACTTTAATATTGAACTTACCCTTTAACTACACAGAACAAGGGGGTAACAAGTGCCACTTTAATTTACGGCCCGCAGATGTTGTACTTACTCTGTAACTACAGGAAACAAGGGGGTAACAAGTTTGACTTACACTGTAACAACACAAAGCAATGGACACAGTAACTACAGAAAATAGTTCAAATTTTGCTTGCCTTGTTTTCACCATAGTTGCCTTGCCTATTTTTTTTAATTTTGCTTGATGACCTAACAAAATCCTGTACTCTTTTTCTTTCTTAAGGTAAGTAACCCTAAAATCATAGCAGAAACTCATTAACTCATTCTGCAGAATTTCAAGTTTTGTTGTTTAGTAATCTCCATCATGCATTATGAAATGTTTTTTTTTTTTTTTTTTTATGTTCAAAGTGATAAACTTTATTGTTTTTTGTAAAAATATGTTCAGTGTGATACATCACCTTTTCTTCTAACAAGAGTGTCTAAGTGTTTTGGAACTGACACTAATTGTTGAAGTTAAAGTTTCTTTCTTATTGATAAATTACCTTAAGTACTCAACAGTCTGTGGTCTCTGTTGTTGTATTTTTTGCTTCATAATGCACCACACATTTTCAATAGGAGACAGGTCTGGACTGCAGGCAGGCCAGCCTAGTACCCAAGGGCGCAACTACCCAGTGTCAGAGGGGTATGCAGCAACAATTTTCGCGCCCCCCCAATTTTCTTCTCAAAATCTATATTTTTGTTATTATGTTTTGTGTCACTAGTGAAAGCAGAAAAGACAAACACCCCTTTAAATCAAAATAAATTACATAGTTTGGTATAAAAAAGAATGATAAAAACAGAAGACTAGTGAAAAATATGACCAATAACCAGGGGCGATTCTAGGGTTTTTTTTTTTTTAAAAGGTAACACTTTAGTTTAGGGTCTAATGCTCACTATTAACTAGTGTCATTAACATACATATTGCAGAGTTTTATAATCACTGAGGTCCCGAATGTGAGGTAGGCTAGTTAGGCGGATTCAGAGAAAATTGTGATTTCTCTGATCTACATTATGTGCATTTTAAGATGTTTTGAAAGCCCAAAAATTGTATAACAGTAGCTTTAAAACCATGTGGGCAGCTGATTATTTTTCTCTCCTCATCAGATCAGCATCACACTCTTTTCTCTTTGTTTTTCTCTTTGCCTGTCTCTTCCCCTCCTAAAGCTGAGCTTTGACTGATATAGGCGTTTCATTTTACTCTGTCAGTGAAGAAAGTAAACATAGGGTCAACTGATAGGTTGATTTATGAATCATTTTCTCCGAATCTAGTAACTAAGTTTATTAAATTCATTCACAATACAGATGGTGGACAACCAGAATGCCTATTACCGCCGCGCCAGCTGCCGCGGCGAAATCACCGCGGCAAAAATAAACCAGCCGCATTTCAAAGTCGTTCCCGAAATGACCGCCAGGTGGCGCAAAGGGACATTGTGCAAAACAGCAGCAATTGCCGTATTTTAAAATGTAAGTGGGTTAAATATAAAACCCTAAGCCTAATAGGCATATTGTTCAGATATATAAATAGGCCTATTAGGCTACAACAGAATAGAACCAAAGATAGAATCAATTTTAGAACTGAAAAAATAGAATCAAAAGTTAAAAATAGAGACAATATTAGGAGCAATGACGCTGAATATTTTTACTATTCTATTGAGGAATTAGATAAATGAAGAGCTCTCGTGAGCGATACAATTGCATAGTAATTTATAGTGATTTCAAAAGCAGTCCTTAAAAAAAAAATACATGGAGTAGTGTGGCATAATTTTTGAGAGATTACGCGGAACGCGTTTTAGTTAAGATCCTGGTTTCAATGCCCTTATATAGGCTAGGCTACTGCTTAAAAAAATGTCACAACGCGTTTTGAGATTGTTTTGAATTAAAAATTGAAGTTTAAAATGTAGTGTTTTGGCACACCAGGCCGAGTGGCGTTACGCATTGTTCAAAAATCAGGTTTTATTCTGGCATGTTGAATTGGCGTTAGAATTTTTTTTAGATTTTAGATTTCGTTAGATTTTTTTTCTCATAACAGCTAAAATAACTTAATATATGCCTTGTCTTAATATGACCTACTTAATATAGGCAATAGGCCTATAATAGCCTATATAATAAATTAGCAAAACTTGGCCACTAAATATTTAATTTTCAATTATTTTAATTATCACAATTAAAGTTTTAATTTTATTAAATTGAACAAGCAGCATTTAATCAAATATTCTAAAAGATGTATTATTAATAATAATGTTATTTCAACAAAATATTTCGTTTTTTCGACATAATATGTGCGTGCAACAAGCAAGATGTGTATTTGTAAATCCGGTGATGCGTGCATAGATTTTTATCAATAAACTAGTGTTTTCTGACAGTGTCGACTGCAAAGATGAAGTTGACGCAGAGCCGGCTCTCCCTATAAGCGAACTAAGCGGCTGCTTAGGGCCCCGCCACCTCTAGGGGGCCCCCTAACTATAGATGGTACGCGCCGGCGTTGCCGCGGTTTAACAGTCAACCAACCGTGTAACGTTAAAATCGTTGTTGCTTGGACTTGGAAATTTGAAAATGAAACGAATCTATCCATCGGGAGCAGAAAAAAGGAAAAAGAAGAAGGATGACGACGAGAAGAGACAAGTGCAAGGTAAGTTCATTTTTAATAACGTAATTTAAGTTAAGGCGTGGTAACGTTATGCCAGGCGACTCAGGCCTAATATTAATGGACACGCCCTTAACATAACTGTTAGTTATTATTACTTTATCTTTACTTATTTAATTTGCAAGTGTATGTTTAGTCATTAATATAGTAACTTATGAAAAAAGTCGGTAGTAGGAACTCGGTGCAGCTGACGTTAGCTAGCTGGCCGTCAATTATGCTGAATAAACACGAATGAACACTGTTGAAAGATACAGTAACGTTACAACTTACCGAAATGTATATTCCTCATCATCATACATAATATCGACCAATCAGTCAAACAAAGGGCTCAATAAAACAGCTGGAGAACAATTATGTCACATAACATTTACCTCAGGAAAGCAATTTGATGACCATAATAACGTTATATATAGGCTATAGCACGTTAGTTGGCTAGAAAAAAGAGCTATAGAGAGTATTTTTCTAAATATGTGTACTATATTTATTATATTTTTACTTCTATCATTAAATAAAGTTGTAATAAAAAAAAAGTATTATTTATTTGAGTTATTTTTAACTTTAAATAATACTGCCAGCTGATAGGGCTCTCTGTGTTTAGGCTACAGCATTTGGTGAGTAGTTTTTTTCTTGAGAAAAATTAATGGCTATCTTTTATTCTATATTAATAAATATTAATCTATACTAATATAAAATATTTTATATATTGTTAAGCTAAATCGCCCAGACCATTTAAACCTAAAGAAAACACTGTGTTCTCTCTGAAACATTATTGAATGATGATCAATACAAGACACCTAAAAGCAAAATGGATTTGTGATAAATTTTGGTAAAGAATGTAGTACTGTATGTAATCATAAAAGGTGAAAAATGTCTCACTGTTCATATTTTAAACCTTCACAGCATGGAGTATGTAAGAGTTAATCAACCAATAATTAAATAATATCATTTAACCTTGGATTTCTTTTAATTTACTCTGTAAAAAACAAAATTTCACTTTCTCAGGAGGAGCCATTCTTAAATATTTTGGTGGTCGTGGAGAAACATCTCAGGAGGCTGACACCAGAGATGACACAAGTAAATATTTCCTACTGCCATTCTTTTGAATAGTTTTGTGTGCAACTTCAACATAGCTAATTTTCCTCTTGCCAATAAAAAATTTAGTTTTATTATCACAATTTACTATGTTTTCTTATTGTACTTTAATATTAATTTAGGATCAATGTGTTTTATCTACTCTGCATACTGTATTTATGATTATATTATAATCTCAACAGCTGGAGGAGGTGACTCTACTGCTGCTTCAGTAGAGCACAGCGAGCGGCATACCACAATGGATGGTAAGTTAGCTATATATTGTTAATGCTAAATTATTAATATTTATTTGTTTACAACAAATTGACCTTATGTATGATGTTGATATAATGATTAATACTAACACACTTAAGAAGAAAGAAAACAACTAGGCCTAAACACAATGATGTTGATGTTTTTATTTTATGTCAGGCCCATCATTATCATGCCACACTAAAGGTGATACAACATCTTCATCCCGACCGGTGTTTATCCCTGCTGGTTCCAGTGATACAGTTGGTAAGTTTAGTTTGTTCCCACAATATGTTTCTACCTCTGTTATTAACTCAAATGTTTTGTACACAAGTAGCTAAACATTTCCCATCTAATCTTCCCACAGTTCCAACTGCAACTGCTGATCTAAGCCAACCGACCTCTTCGGTTACTTGGATCCCTGCTCCACCACCAACTGATCCTGCTCAGTGGCCATCAAAACTGTCTGACCAAGTAAGGGATGACTTAGTTTACAGAGGTCCTGTGAATGTAGACAGAGACTTTGAATTCCCCAAGTCCCATTTCCACAGAAGCTTTCACTACCATCATATGTTTCGAAACCTTGCAAATGGTGAGAAAGTTAAACGTGACTGGTTAACATACTCAAAGCAGAGTGATGCAGTCTACTGCTTTTGCTGCAAGTTGTTTTCGAGAAAGTCATCAAAGCTTGCCACAGAGGGTCAGAATGACTGGGTCAATATCAGTGCAATATTAAAGTCCCATGAAACCAGCCCAGATCATGTTAAACATTTGTTAGCATGGAAGGATTTAGAGTGTCGACTTAAAGCAGGAAAAACAATTGACCACACTGCGATAGCTCTCTTGCAAGCAGAGCAGAATCGATGGAGAGAGGTACTCAAACGTTTGATCAGCATCATTCAATCACTGGCTGAAAGAAACCTTGCTCTCAGAGGATCAGCAGACACCATCAACAGTCCAAACAACGGCAATTTTCTGAAAGAGGTAGAACTTCTTGCAAAGTATGATCCAGTTTTAAATGACCACGTCAGACGCATCAGCTCTGGTGAAAATCACACTACCTACTTGGGGAAAATTATCCAAAATGAACTTATTGCTTGTATTAGTGGGAAAATACTTAGCACTATGGTGGCAGAAATAAAGCAGTCGAAGTATTTTGCCATAATTTTAGACTGCACTCCAGACATCAGTCACCAGGAACAAATGTCGGTTGTTGTCAGAATTGTCACCACGTCAACACCCCCAGAGATTAAAGAGCACTTTCTGGGTTTCCTACCTGCTCCAGAGTCCACTGGCCTTGGCCTGTCTTCATTGATTTTGAACAAGCTGGAGGAGCTGGGCATCCGTTTTCAAGATTGCAGGGGTCAGTCATACGATAATGGCTCCAACATGAAGGGGAAAAATAAAGGAGTGCAGGCCAGGCTGCTTGAAAGAAATGCTCGTGCTCTATATGTTCCATGTGGAACACACACACTTAATCTAATGGTTGCAGATTCAGCAAAGCAGTCAGTAGATGCCATCAGCTTCTTTGGCATAGTCCAGAAGCTTTACAACTTGTTCTCTGCTGCTCCTCAGAGGTGGGCCATTCTTAAGAAGCATGTCCAGATCACGCTGAAGTCATGGAGTGAGACAAGATGGGAGAGTAGTGTCAACAGCATTCAGCCTTTACGGTACCAAACTGACAAAGTCAGAGAGGCCTTGACTGAAGTCAGAGACCAAACAAATGATGCTGCTACAAGAATTGAGGCCCAGTCTTTGGCAGAAGAAATAGGATCATTCAGATTTCAAATCTGTACAGTGGCCTGGTTTGATATCCTATCCAAAATCAACATCACCAGTAAACTCCTGCAATCTGCCAACATGCAGCTTGATGTTGCTGTCAATCTTATTGACAAAACAAAAGAATCTCTGTTGAACTACAGAGACACCGGTTTCTCTGATGTCCTGTCAAAGGCAAGAGAATCATGCGAGAACATGAATGTTGAGGCAGTGCTGGCACAGAAGAGGATTCGAAGCTCAAAAAGGCAGTTTAGCTATGAGGCAGCAGATGAGACTGTGAATGATGCAGTAAAGAGAATGGAGGTAACATTCTTTAATGTTGTTGTTGACACTGCCATCCAGTCACTGGAAGATCACTTCAAGTCATTAAAGAATGTAAGAGATAAATTCAGTGTTTTGGTCAGTTTCACTGACATGGATGACGAGGCACTCAGAGAGCACTGTGAGCTACTTGGCAACACACTGACTGACGGGGAGGAGACTGACCTTGACTGGCAAGAACTGACTGCAGAAATCCAGAGTCTTCCAATTCCAAACTTACCAGAGGCAATGACAGCATTTGAACTTCTCAATTTTCTCCACCAAAAAGGACTGACTGGGCTTTATCCAAACCTTTGGGTTGCATTGAGAATAGCCTGCACACTACCAGTGACAGTAGCCTCTGCAGAAAGGAGTTTCTCAAAGCTGAAGCTTATAAAAACTTACCTAAGGTCCTCCATGGCACAAGAACGCCTCAGTGGTCTGTCAATCATCAGTGTCAACCATCAGGTTGGAAGCAAGATGTCCTATGATGACATTATAGAGGACTTTGCATCTCAAAAAGCAAGAAGACACACATTCTGAGAGAAAGTCATTAGAAGGAACGGAATAAAAAGGAGATGGGGTGAAGTGAAAGTTTGTGGTTTTTTTTTTTGGGTTTTAGACTTATTTTCTTCCTTTTTTCTTATTTATATTATTTGCTTATTTATTTGATTAATTTATGTATCATTCATTGCATTTTAAATGCTGTTAATTGTTTTGTTGTTTACTGTTTTGGGATTTGAATGTGTACTGAATGTGTAAAAAGGGTATTAGAGTTTGGTTGCACTTTATTTTAAGGTGTCCGTGTAACAGTGTAATTATACATTTAAGTACCGGGTAATACTAAGTTAGGGTAGGATTAGGGTGTGGTTTAGGGGTATGCATAATTTACTGTTGTAACGTGTAACGTGTAACAATGACACTGTAAAATGTTTTTGTTTTTTTTCTGTAAAATGTAAAAAGTTTTCCCTAGAGTTTTTATTAGATTTATGTATATATTTTATAACTAAACATTTTATATACACATTTGGCTAATGATTGTTCGCTGAAGTTATGTTTTTGTAGTTGGAATATATAAAAAATAAATACCAACTCAAACTAGAATCTTTTGTAGAATTTTTAATCTCTTTGATACATCAATATAGAAGAATATGTTTAAATCACTTTAGAAGGAAGCAAAGAAATTACTGGTCCAACTTCTCCCTCTTTTTAAAGTGTGGAAAAGGGAAAAGAAGTTCAAAGATCGAGACTCCAGCAACACCTGTAGTATAAGCAACAACTTTATTGAAGATGTTTTAATACTAAATGTTTTAAGCTGCCTAGTGGACAAAAACAGTTAGTGCTCTTTTAAAATTTAGCATTCAGACAGTAATAAAGTAGATGTAGAAATTTGGCAAATCTGTAATCTACTTTTACTGTTTCAGTGAGTGTACTTTAATAAGCAGTTAAATAATTGTGGGCAATCATGTTAAAGAGGTACAGATGAAATGTGTATGGGTTAGATTGTATACAGTTGCTGGTTTGCGGTGGCAATACTCCATTATTCACTGCAAGGCAGGGCCCCAAAATTATCCTGCTTAGGGCCCCCAGATTTACAGAGCCGGCCCTGAGTTGACGATCGCCATATTTGTAGTGAACGCACCTAGAGAGAAATGCACGTAAAGACATAATCAGAGAGTAGCCTTTTTCTTTTCGTTTTGAATTATTTCGTTTGAAGACATTTTAAGCTTTGTGTATTTGATGTATTTATCATGTCTGTGTGAGGCATACGCTGAGTTTCGTTAAGTTAGGAGGATGAGATGCGCTCCAGCTGACGTGCAATGCAAGTGACCGCGCGGGCGCCTCCATGATTAGTGTCTGTTATATTTGCTTCTCTTACTTATCTCTTAAATCCAGCAATTGGTTGATGAAAAATTGATTAAAATTAAGATACAATTTATAGAAAACGAAATTCACTTTAAAGAAAGGTTTTCTACTAAACAAAACTTAATGAAGTGGTCAAAATCATGTCTGACCCACTCCATGTCCATCTCTCGATATAATGCATCCTATCTTACTCGTGCTGTTCACTTTTCATATTCAACATAGATGGAAAAAAATAACATTAGAATATTTTAACAAATATGATACTAAATGAGATTATTTAATGGCTACAACAGTATAGTAGGCCTATAGACTCTATTTGTACAAATTGCTGCACATTAATTTAATTAAATGAAACCTTGTAACGAATTCACACTGTAGGGTAGACTGTGTACAGTTGAGACACCTTAAATAACTTGCGATCGCAGCAAGCACAAGTTGTGATTTTTGCTGTGCACTTGCATATTAGTGTCAGCTGGGAAGGAAATATAGAGACCAGACCTCTTGGAACTTTAATTGAATGCATAGCGTTGGTAAAGCATACTGAAATTACATCCCTACAAATGTATTAGGCCCTACTGAAAATAAATGTATCGAATTTAAGCAAAGTAGCCTAAATGTTAAGACTGTAAGCCCTTTGCTTTTTTCGTAGCCTATAAAGGATTCTTATAGCCGACTTTGTGTTAATTTAATCTGTAGAGGATTTTTTTAACTCAAACATTAACACTGAAATAAATGAAACTAAAGTATTGTAAATTTTTTGGCACACCACGACGAGTGGCGCTATGCATTGTTCTAAAGCCAGGTTTTATTCTAGCATGTTGAATTAGTGTTCGACAAACGCGGCGGCGCGTTCATTTGAATGAAGAGCGCTTCTCGCTCGTGTGAGCGAACACACACTGGAACGTTAGGCCATGTCGCAACGACAGAATCGTGGCCGAGTGGTTGAACTTACGTTACGATCATTTAGATGACACGGGTTCAAATCCCGAACTAACTTAGACTACTGATATTTTTATATTAGCCTATTAATGCATTGTATAGTCTATTGTTGATGCAGAGAGCTTTGTCTATAGTTCTAAAACATAGTTTTTTGCTTATAGCCTATTTACAAAATAAAATCACCATGCATTTCCATTTTACACCAAGGAACAAATATTATACAATGACTTTACTTCTGTAACCTATAATAATTCCAATCGTAATTTCAAAAGCAGTTCTGTTAAAAAAAATAAAAATAAAAAATATATATATATATATATATATATATATATATATATATATATATATATATATATATATATATATGACGTTTAAACGACAAACAATAAAATCAGAACCAGTATTCTGTTGCGTTCATGGTTCCAGTGGCAGTAATGCATCCACGGCTTTTCAAAATGTCACAAAGCGTTTTGAGATTGTTTTGAATGAAATATTGAAGTTTATAATTAAGTGTTTTGGCACACCACGACGAGTGGCAAACTCTTTGTTTTGTTTTGCAAACTCAGCTAGCCTGTGGGGGGTTTGGAGAAGGCAATAGTTGCTTTATCGTGGGGGTGCAGGACAGAGGTGTAAATGTTCCGTCTTTCATATGGAGAGTGTCGGAGCCAGGCCTGATGAGCAGGCAAAGGCAAAATTCTAAGGATTAATCTCAAAATCTCCAAAAGTCCATAGCCTATGTACAGTAGGCCCTATATCTTATTAAATTTTATATTGTAGTTTTATTGATTGTATTTAAAGGTTTTCCACAAACAATTTCAATTTAGCAGCTCTTTAATTCGCGACCCACCTCGTTTTATTGTAAGGTGAATTCAGCAAGGCATGTTGTATCTTTGAAGGAACAAAAGCTATTTGTTACAGTTTTTTCTTCGTGATTTGTGTGGATGACACGCAGCGACATATACAGTATTATCAGCTGTATGGTGTTTTTTTTTTTACGCTGAAATGCTTAATTTCGAGAAAGACCCGCCGCGCGCAGTGAGGGAGACCAAACTTACTAAAAAAATATCCAGCGCGAGAGAGGCAAAGAAAAACGCCTGTTCTTAATTTATGTTGCTTTGAACTTTTTTTGTTTTGTACCGTTTTAATTTTTTTATTTAGCTGCAATTTCTTTGACAATAGAAATTTAAAATGTTGCAAGAATAAGATTCTGTGTTTCTTATTTTGCATCACAAAGGGAATAAACTATCGATGCAACCCTGTTTAAATAAATAAACTGTCCCGACACTTTATTCATACCTTGAAATGTGCGATGGGTTTTCAAACTTAATTAATTTTCTTTTACATTTTCATTGTTTATTTTTTAATTGAAAGCAATACTGTATTGAAAGTATTTTTCTGATTTGTTCGATCTGTTTTGAAAAATGTCTTCCGTTACTATGGCCGGGTATCACTGTCAGTCATCTCAATCTCGTGAATGATTCACACACACACACAAAAAATAATTTAGCAGATTTATATTTTTACATATTCAATCAGTCTAATTTTTGTTCAAATAATGAAATATATAGGCCTATATATATATATATATTATAAACAGATAGGAAACTTACCTTTTAAAATGCCGCAGTTGCTGCTGTTTTGCCCTGTCACTTGCGCCACCCGGTATAGCCTATAGTCATTTCACGAATGACTTTGAAATTCGACTGGTTTATTTTTGCTGCGGCAGTAATAGGCATTGTGGTTGATTATTTATTAAAGAATTCAATTGATAATCATAACAACAAGTAAGCCTATTTAATTCTGAATATAACAAAGAATGCTTAAACCGACTAACATCGGTTAGTAACTGCAAGTCCTGAAAATGTTTTAATTTTACGGTAAATTATTTTAATTTATTTCACTGTTATGTTTCAGTTAATAAATCTACAAACACATTAAAATAACACGAAGTAAATGACAAGTAACCTATTGACATAGCCTTTCTAAATTATAGAAAAACTGGGCACACAATGTTAACGTGTGTCTACTTTTTTTAAATTTAATGAATTTGAATTCGTTTAACCACAATATTTATCTTGAATTTATCTGTGACCTCAGCTCAGATTACTGCCGCGGTAGATTACGTCATAAAGAGAATAAACTGACACTTTTCAAAGTCTGTGATTACAGCGCCACTCAGCGGTAAAAGGCAGCAAATACACATCCCAATTTTGCCGCCGCGGGAACGGCGGCGGTAAAAGTCTCATTCTGGTTGTCCACCATCTGTATGTACACATTCATTACTGATCTTATGCCTAATTCAGGGCCTTAGACAGGGCTTTAAAATCAAAGAGGTCCTAAATTTGAGGTTGTTTGGGAGTTACATTTTTTATTTCTCTGATGTCCATTTCAAGATGTTTGAAGGGCAAAAAAAGTATAAGAAATAGCTTTAAAACCATGTTAGCGGGCAGTAGATTATTTGTCAATAACGTTACCTTCTCTCTCCTCATTTCTCTTAGTCTCCTCATCTTGCCCTGTCTCTTCCCCTCCTAAAGCTGAGCTTTTTTTATTATTATTTGCTGAAGGCTACAAATTGTACTATATTAATTCTCAATATGTACACATTCATTATTAATCTTGTGCCTAACAAGATGAAAACGGAATTTTTCATATCACCTCACGATGACAGTAAACTCATTATTAGGCTACATTACATGCGTCACTTTACATAGGCCTATTTTCGGTTCAAATTGGCGAAATTAGACAAAAGTTTATTAGTTTGCCTGATTATTTCTGTCATTCGTTTAACATTTATGACCTAAAACACTCAAATGAATATGAAATGTTTAGTTTAGCTACTTACATCTCGCACTTGACCGTAAACTGAAGCGTCAGTCACTCTGCTAAAATTCGCGCTCAGCAGCTTCTGTGAACATAAAGCCCGCCAACTTTTGATTTTATTGGTCATCTCAAATATTCTGACACTGACGATCAGTGACAGACCAATGAGGCTCAGATGAACACAGACATACACACACACACACACCCGGAGGGCACTCTAGCCTGTTAGTCCTCTAAAATTTTATATAACATTGAGGAAATGCAGAAATGATTTAGAAACGGACAACAGCAGCTACATATAGAAAATACCAATATGCCCCTATGCGCCGCATATAGCCTGCATATAGCGCATACCCATTTTTGCGCAACTGCTAGTACCTGAACTCTTTTTACTGTGAAGCCACACTGTTGTAACATTTGCAGAATGAATCTTGGCACTGTCTTGCTGAAATAAGCAGGAATGTCTCTTAAAAAGACGTTGCCTTGATGACAGCATTATGCAAAAAAAAATTCTCATGCTTTAGCCAGACAAAAGTGTCAAAACACATGTTATAAAAACGCACACTTCCAGTTGTTGCTTATTATTGGCTGAGCTGTGTTCGATGCCATTGTAATATACTTTGTAACCACACAGTTGAGAGTCGAAATAAAATGAGACACATCAAGTTGTAATTCATGTATATGAATCTTAGTTGATTATAGGCTATAAGAGCTGGTTGGTTGCTGAGAGACGGAGACAGAGACGGCAATTAACGCGCTGTTTGATTTGTGATCGTGCTGTGCTTATTCCATTCATTCGAGTATCATATTGTACAAGGCTTAAATCATTTAAATATACAATAATTATAATATATGATATCATATCGTAGAAATATGATGTAGTAGCCTATTTGAGTTGATACTACTCTTGTCAAGCTCTGATTTCTGAGAGATGCATAGACAGATTTGCGCTCGTTTCATTTTTAATCTCACTCATTCTTGCATAGATTTTAGATAATGTATTTGGCTTCAGGAACACCCCTAATCTACTCCAGTAAAAGAAATTCTGGAGGATGACCCACCCACATTTTTTTTGCTTCTGACGCCCCTGATTGTATATTTGATTACTTTATACAATATAATATTAATCAGGGCTTTAAGTTTTTCAAGTAGGTCGATTTCTTATGTGCCTTTGTTCTATTGTTATTTGTACATCAGTAGGCTTGAGATTCTTTTGTTAAGCTACTATTATTTTTGTGATATTGAAATTGGTCACAAGAATTATGAAATTTTAGTGAATGATCAAAAATTGTAATTTTGATATGATAAAAATCGTATTAAAAGTAATATAACTTGACTGTGAAGTATATCATAGATAGATAAAATGAATCGTATAATGATATAACATTTAGCTCATCGCCCACCCCTATTTGCTTTTAGCAAGCCATGTTGACAGGTTAGTGTTAATCTAACAGCTTGTGTGTAAAAATGTGTTTCATGCTTATCCTGAACAGATCACCAGAAAGATGAAACATCGACTTCATCTGCTGCTGGAGATAATGAGACTGAGCAAGGAGATAACGTTTCGGTTGAGGTTGATGCAAATATTAATGAACTGAGACAGCCTTCTGCAGATCAACCTGAGATCAGCGTTGCATCGGCTTCCTCTCCTACCCTGCACGCCGTTGATATCCCAGCGTACAGAAGTACTGATCCTGGAACTTGGGGTGAGATCAACGACGAGGTTCGGGCGTACTGGGCTGATAAAGGACCACAGCTTTGTCAAAATATGACTGCTGATTTCTCTGCATCAGAACAACAATATAAAAATCAAAAGAGAAGATTTTCAAAAAGTCTTTTTAATCGCAGACTAGTGAATGGTGAAAATGTCAGACGAGATTGGCTGCTCTATTCCCCATCTAAGGGAGCCGTGTATTGTTTTGTGTGCCGGCTGTTTGGTGTAAATGACAATAACGGCCATTAAAAATTTGGATGTGCTGATGATGGCTTTAACGATTGGAAGCATGCAAATGAATGGATTGTCGAGCACGAGGGATCTGAGTCGCATCGCAAATGCATGCTTGTGTGGATTTCAAGAACTGCAGAGCAGGGTAAAATTGACAATGAATTGAAACGGCAGTATGAAACAGAGAGCCAGTACTGGTCAGAGGTTCTTAAAAGAGTAGTTGCTGTTATTAAATTTATATCTGAGCGAGGACTTGCTTTCAGAGGAGACAACCAACAATTTGGATCACCCCAGAATGGAAACTACTTGGGGGTTGCCTTGAACTAATCAGTCAATTTGATCCATTTCTTAGAGAGCATATTGCACGATTTGGCAATGCAGGCAAGGGGACTCCTTCATATCTTTCTTCTACTGTGTGTGAGGAGTTAATTGATTTGATGGGTGACAAGCTGCTCTCTGTAATCCTGGATAAAATCAGGATGGCCAAATATTTTTCGATAATCGTTGACTCCACCCCAGACATTTCACATTCAGACCAGCTCACTTTTATTGTCCGATATGTATCTGAAGAAGGAAACACAGAGGAACGTTTTCTTAAGTTTCTACCCATAAGCAGTCACACTGGTGAGTCACTGTTCAATTCAGTTATATCAGTTCTGACGGAGATGAACATAAACATAGAGAATTGCCGTGGACAGTGCTTTGACAACGCCAGTAATATGTCTGGTGCTTATAAAGGTGTGCAATCTCGCATACGTGAAGTCAACCGGTTAGCTGAATGGGTTCCTGTGCGGCACATACTCTGAACTTAGTTGGGGTAAATGTTGTAAACTGTTGTCTTGAGACTGAGGAGTTTTTCTCATTTGTACAGTCTCTTTTTAACTTCTGCTCAAAATCCACCTGGAGGTGGCAGATTGTAACATCCAACCTTGAAGAAAATGAGAAGGGCCGTGTTCAAACTCTGAAATCCTTGTCAAACACAAGGTGGAATGTGCATGCACAAGCAACCAGCACCCTTTGTCAAAATTATGACAACATTTTCCAGTCCCTTCAAACAATAGCAGAAGATGATCATCAAAACCTGATCACTCGCAATGAGGCCACATCTCTCTCTAGGCAGATGGAGAAGCTTGAAGTTGCCATTCTGTGCAGTGTGTGGAACACAGTGCTGCAGCGTGTTCAAAAAACAAGCACACAACTTCAAATGGTTGCCCTTGACCTGTCTAATGCTGTTGCTCTGGTGGGTTCATTGAGAGATTTTATTGCAGATCTCCGTGATCAGTTTGAGAGGTTTGAGTCAACAGCCAAAAACATGTCGTCATGTGTATCTCAGACATACAAAAGTGACATACAAAGGGAGAGACGACGTAAAAAGCAACCAGATGAGTCATCTGTGGCAGATTCACTGAGTACAATGTCAGGAAGACAGAAGTTTCAAGTTTGTGTGTTTAATGTCATAATTGACAAACTTGTGGCTGAGCTTGATCGGCGCTACAAATCATTCAAAGATCTTGAGCAAAGTTTTGGATTTCTGAGCAACATGCATACAATCACCTCTGAAGAACTACATTCTAATGCTATGTGTCTTCAGAAGAAATACCACACGGATTTGCAAGACGATTTCCCTGATGAAATTGCTCAATTCAAGGACTATCAAAAATGAGAAAAACAAAAGTGCCGTAGCCTTGCTTCAGCTCCCGAGGAAGAAAAACCTGCAGTCTGTGTTCCCTAATATGGACATAGCCCTTCGTATTTTCTTGACTTTGCCTGTGACTAATGCCAGTGGAGAGCGTTCTTTTTCCAAACTGTCTTTGGTCAAAAACCGTCTTCGTTCATCCATGTTACAAGAGAGACTAAACCAACTTACTTTGATGTCCCTGGAAAATGACATTCTCCGATCCCTTGACTTCAGTGACATTATCAAGGACTTCTCTTTCCGCAAAAGCAGGAAAAAAAGATTTTAAGGTAAGCTATTTTCTTAATTGTATATTGTAAAGGAATTGGCAACTGTTATTCTGAATGATTCTAGATTATATTTATGTAAAACAACTTCAGCAATGTTTTAGAAAAATGCGGGGGTTTTTCTCTCTCTCTCTGTAGTTGGTGACCTAAAGTGGTGGGGGGGCCCTGCAGTAACTCATAGCCCCGGGGCCCAGTGAGCTCTTAATGCGGCCCTGGTCGCAGCACAGATTTATGTTACAAGGTAAACAATACTTTTTCACCATTGACGTGAGGAAAAGTAACGCAAGTTATACTAGAGGTCGTTCTGGCGTTATGCACAACCATGCTATGGTTAGACAAGCAACTATAAAACTTCGAAATTACACAAATAGGCTGGATTACCTCTCGAGAGGAAAGCAGGCAACTTCGGCGTCGGTTTTAAAATCTTTGCTCCTCATGAGCTCTTTCCATCTGGGAAAAGTTACTCCAGTTTTGACTTTGGTCTTGCTGATTTGCCTGTCGCGTTGACGTTTTAATTCTCTCTTTCGCTTCCTTGGCGACTCTGCTACATGTCCTCGAAAATAGGCGTGATCCTCCATCAGCAATCTTTCAAATCTGCCGGCAGTCGCGAGTAATCTCCCCCTTGCATTCGTCTCTGTGTCACTGAGTGTAAAGCACGAAAGGCGAAGCTTGAATTTACAGGTATGTCCCTCTTTGGCTAATGTAGTTTCAAGATGGAGGGGCAACATGGCGACCGGCATTCGAACCCCTCACCCGTATGTACTTTCAATGGCAGATTATAAACTTACGAGAATACTTTATTACTTGAAAGAAGTAAATATACATTAATGAGCACATATATTTTTGAAAGAACACAATGTAGCTTTAAATACATGGCACCACGCTTCTCATATGGAGTGTGACCCTCTTAAGGCAGATAGATTCTGCATGGTAATATATTTTTTAATAAAAATAATTCATTGCTTTATAAGGAAATACGTGAATGCTATAAGGAAATATGCTAATGCTTCTAAACATACTAATACACAATTTAACTCTTCCCCAGCCAGAGTATTTTTAAGTTGCTAGCCACCACCAGCATTTCTGATCATCATTCACAAACGGTGAATATATCAAAAGAAAGAGTCTCTCCGGAGGCAGAGAAAGAGCCTCTGTTTTGAGATCATTGTTAGCTTACTTGTGCGTAAACCACTTCTATCCAATCCTAATGGTTTACACAGATCATCTTCTTCCCTTGTTTTTCGATCCACCAGTGCTGTACAGAAGATGCTTAACAGGGTCCCCTACCACATAACAGTGAAAACACAGATTGCCGCCGTCAATGGTTTGGAATTGTTGTGCCATAAATGATAGGAAATCTTGTCAATGGAGGGGAAAGAGTTAAGAAAACTTGAGTTTATTTTCTTCTAAGGTGCACTCTTTCAATAACATTAATAAAATATTGATGTGAAATCTGCTAATGTAGTTCTGGCCTTACATGACTAAGTTAGAACTGATTTAGAAACCATAAATTAGAGACTGAAGAGTTACAAGCACTGATCTTGATCCCACTGATCTCTATTCACAATGATAATGGCATAAGTAGCCTCTCTATAGCCTAAACTCTGGACTGCAGATGTTATCCGAATAAGATTATCTGTGCTCTGAAAGCGGAACTATTCTTGGACCCTTGACACACCTGTCCATGTGTCCTTCAGTGTGCAGCAGCACTCTCATAAGTACCTCAACCTTTGAACACCAAGCAAGGGAATTGGGATTTTATGACTTAAAATCCTCACCCATAATCTTTTTTTCCTTCACAGTCAGTTTATTGTAGGCCTGCAGAATGGCTTTAGAATCCACAGACTTCTGCTTGAGAAACTCCTGCAGGACCTCTTCAGCCTATTGACATACAGGAAAGAATTGATAATTATGAAGATGATGAAAGAGGTCATGTTCCTGTGATTTTGTCTGACATGGGCACGACCTTGACTTCTTTATTGGCCTGGCTGTTATATTTCTTCACAATGTCCTCCAGATCCTTGCAGAAGAGATCATAGCCACCAGATTTAGCTTAGAAGCCCTGCTGTTGGAGTCAAATATGGAGTCGCAAGGAGCGATATATATATATATACACATATACATCATTTGAAACTGTGAAACTTTTGTATGTGTCCACTTACAATCAAAACAAAACATTGTGCTTTTGTACAATAAAGAAAACAAACAGGGTGTGCTTTCTGGCGTTTCGGTCTCCGTAAACTTTTTTCTAGAGCACGTCTCTAAACTTAAACAAAACTCAGCGAATACTTGTCACACAGACATCAGCAATATATCTTTATAAACATTCAAGTGTTTACTTTTAGAATGATCTAATTCAAAATGAAAACAGATATTCTTTGTTTATGTAATAAGAATCAAAAGAGAGAGATGCCAGTCATTCTTGTGTCCGCTCATTATCCGCTGATGTGACACACCTACTGACAGCGCGCACTATTGAAACTCTAATAATCTGAGGCGATCCATGCAAACAGTAGTTGCGTTTCCTAAATGTCGATAAAAATCTGTTTCCATTAACAGATGTTGTGTGACTAAAACGAAATGTTTTCCTCTTGGGATAAGTCATTCCAAAAATAATTTCGACGGATGTTGGTAGGTTCACGTATATCGCAGCCATCGCACTAGCCATTATTATTAATGGAAGGAGACGTGAGGTGTGTTTATTCAATCATTGATGGCAAGAAAAAAACCCTTATACTTGAGAGCAGCATATATGAGGTGTTTCTCCCTCCTTCTGCTTCAAGGTCTTGATAAATGGTGGCATTTCTTTGTGGTTTAGAATCCAGTATTACCGTGATATAAAAATGTAGTCTTTTATGAGACTCAAAGAACTCTGTCTCGTCTTCTGTCCAAACATACTGCGTCATCTTTAAAGAATAATCATGTGACTTATTGTCAGGATACAGGCACGGAGACAGAGGTAAGTGAATCCAAACACAGCTTTATTCAAGTTGACAATAGTGCAAGGTGAGTATTCAGTGAGTTCAAATGCAGATTCAGTGAAGATCACTCGGTGCAGGGCAGACAGCAGGTAAGCATGTTCACTTCAGGTTTGTAGATACCAAACAGTCACAGTTCATAAATACTTGTCTTTTCTCTTTCAGATGCAGTCAATAGTAAGCAAGCTCGGAGGAAACACTGGAAGCTCGGGAGAACAACGGATCACAGGCAATAGGGAATCGAACAAGATTCCATGAGACAGCAGAACAATGACACAGAGGTTAGTGTTTCACAGGTGAATACGTTACATCTTGGAAGCATCAGAGGTTCAGGAGACAACAGATTATGGTCTGTTCCTGTTGGAGGCTTGACAAGGAACTACTTCTTCTTCTTCTGTTAAGTTTTATGCCAGTTTACAGTCAGTGTATTACCGCCATCTACCGGACTGAGGTGCAATCAAATGGATGTCATTCACACACAGACACACACAGACACAAAAAAAGACCAAATCAATCCGTGTATCATTCGTTCAGTCGTTTTTTGAATTAATATTGAATATAGAAAAATGAGAAAACGGTTCCTTTTTCGTTTTTACAAAAAAACGAACAACAAGAATTGAGCTGGATTTCTCGTTTTTCGTTCTCAGTTAGAAAAATGAATAAACAGCTTTAATATTCGATTTCTACACGTGGGCGGGAATTAAACGCCCATTTACTCTGATTTGTCAGCCGAAGATCAAACTGTTCCGTCATCAGTTCTGCACAGCAGAATAAGAGTCCTCCGTTGTGCGGATTCCTAACGCATTTATTGCAACTACATTTAATCTTTTTCTCATCAAACAACCAGACTACCGAATGTCTCGACACAACCCGTACCGGGGAATAGACTAGATGGGGCTTTCTTCTGTGTAGACCAGGAGTTCTCAAGTGCCAGGGGGTCCGTGAAATAATTTGCTATTTTCCGGATTGTAAAGTCAAGTCACGGGGGGTTTTTTTTAACATGAAGCACGCTGTGATTAATCTTAATGTTGACCTTCAAAAATATATAGGCGCGCCAAGAAGGCTGTAGGCTATTTTGGTTGATTTTTGGTGTGCGCCAGAAAGAATATAATAATAATTTAGGCTATAATAATAATTATTCTTATATAATAATTTCAAAGGCATGATATGTTGTAGTCATTTTGAAAGTACACAAATAGACATATAAATGTTACTGTTTCGAATGTATTAAACGACAGTAGCTATTAAATCCCCCGTTGAGCAACGCATCCAAGTGATGTCGGGTGTCGCAGCCTGTTCGTTATTAAAATAAAACACAGTCAACCAAACATATAAAACGTTATTCTGCTTAATTGGTCTGTTGACATTCCAAACTAATTTCCCTTGCTGTGGAGATGCTGATTTACGTGTAGGCCTATATTGGGACTCTAATGAAGTAAGAAGCCTTCTTTACATTATTAATTAGCATCCAAATGTTGCATTGCAAATATGGATAGGCTATTGGACGAATGAGAGATGCCCGAAACCAACGTCTGCTCTGTACAGTTTCAGTTTCTCGTTAAAATACGCATATTATGTTATTAATAGTGTTTATAATGTTAATGTTGTATTTTATTTACCGGTCTTTTACACTATTTATGAATATGCTTTTTTTTTTCAACGATGTGACGCGCGCGTTTCCCTCTCAACATGACCCGGCGCGCCACGCACAAGCGCGAATCCTAGAGATATAAATTATAATACATTTTAATAAAACACAAGGCCTACATCAACTTCTCCAGTTGTTAGATAGGCTAGTCAGTCTGAATGACAGTTTATACGTTAACGTTAATATAGGCCAATTATATAGTCAATGCATTATTCTTTTCTTTTTGTATTAGTGTTAAAAATATTTAATTTACAACTAATTATATTGATTTATATCTTAATAAAATAAAAATAAATTAAATTACTGGGCGAGGGCGACAATGATAGGCTAAAAGCCGTCATTTATCCTCTCCATAGCCTATAGCCAGCTGATGCAAAGCGTAGGTGAATTTATATACACAGAAGAAAGCCCTATCTAGTCTATTCCCCGGTACGGGTTGTGTCGAGACATTCGTTAGTCTGGTGGTTTGATGAGAAAAAGATTAAATGTAGTTGCAATAAATGCGTTAAGAATCCGCACAACGGAGGACTCTTATTCTGCTGTGCAGAACTGATGACGGAACAGTTTGATCTTCGGCTGACAAATCAGAGGAAAGGGGCGTTTAATTCCCGCCCACGTGTAGAAATCAAATATTCAAGCTGTTTATTCATTTTTCTAACTGAGAACGAAAAACGAGAAATCCAGCTGAATTCTTGTTTTTCGTTTTTTTGTAAAAAATGAAAAAACGAAAAAGGAACCGTTTTCTCATTTTTCTATATTCAATATTAATTCAAAAAACGACTGAACGAATGATACACGGATTCAAATCCTATTTGCTAGTTGTGTTTCTTTGATAAATGTTATCATAGCATTAGTGATGTTTTCTGATCTAGGCTCACATAATAAAGTTTCTAAAGAAAAGGTTTTATTTACTGCATTCACTTCCCTCTTCAGTTTCTCTCTTTGTCTGGAAAATCTTATGCACCTTAAAAGAATATGATCTACATCCTCTCTCACTCCACAATTCTCACATTTCCCAGATGGATGTTTGTGTAAAATGTATAAGCTGTTATTTAAACCAGTATGGCCTATTCTCAGTCTTGTAAACCAAACCTCTTCCTGTCTGTTTGAATAACTATATTTGCAACTTGAGATATATTTGTCTACCTTTTTATCCTTATCCCATTCAGCTTGCCGTATTTTATTAACTTTGTGTTTAATGAGTACCTTAACTTCTGATTTACTGAGTGGAATGCTTAATTGAACTTCCTCTTCTTTAGTAGCCTCTTTTGCCAGCCTGTCTGCTTCCTCATTACCACCAACTCCTTTATGGGCAGGAACCCATACAAACTGGATTAATATTCCCTGTTGACTAATTGCAAATATGATATTATTAATTTCATTCAATAAGTCCTGTCGGCATGATGATTTTCCATTTTGAATGGATGTGAGAGATGACATAGAATCAGAACAAATAACTGCCTTAGGGGGCCTAACTTCTTCTATCCAATGCAATGCAATATTAATGGCTGTCATTTCTGCTGCAAATATGGACAAATGATCTGATGTTCTTTTTTTAATTGAGATTTTATAATCAGGGATGTAAGCTACAATACCCGTTTTACCCTCTGAATCTTTAGATGCATCTGTATAAATCTGTGTTGTATTATAGTACCTACTTTCTAAATATTGCTCTATGTTCTGACAACCTCCTCATATATATATATCTGGGCCCGTATTCATAAAGAATCTTAATGCAAAGAGTAGCTCCTAGTGACAAAATTCTAAGAAAATTCTTAGAAATGTGGCCGTTTACTCTTAAAATTAAAGAAAAAATCCTAGTAAAGAAAAAAGTAATTCAGAAAGCATCTTAACCCTTAAAAGAGATCTTAAGGTCAAAATTGTTAGGAGCACGGACGAGGACTTTTAAGAGGCTTAAGAGTTTCTTTATCAGAGGAGAAAATGGCAGAAAGACGAAGAGGGAGAAGAAATGTGTTGCAGACAATGAATAACAGTGAGTTAATAAGACGCTATAGATTAGATCGTGCAGGGATCATGTTTGTGACTGATCTTATTAGAAACACGCTAATATCTCCGACACAGCGCAGAAATGCCATAGCGCCAGAAATGAAAGTAATCACTACATTACGATATTTGACAACTGGGAAAATTCCATGTTTGATACATTAAAAACAACATTCAAACCACCACTTAAATAGACATGCCAGCAATCAGTGTAATTGGCTTAGAATGATAAAAAATTGTTCCACTCTTTCCAATCAAATAGCCTACCTTATAGGAAATTAACTGCATGGTAAATAAAAAAAAAAGGATTTATATACACATATATAATGTGTGTGTGTGTGTGTGAGAACGGTCAAATAGGAAAAATGACGCATATAATTTCAAAGTGAAGGCTTAGAATAGTAGAAATATACTTAAAAACACTTTTTTTTTTTCCTTCTTGGACAACCAACCAATCACAGTCATCAAAAGATTGTGTCATACATAGCAACGGGGTCAACCCCGCCTCCTTACTAAGATGAAAGTTTTTGTCTTTTCCTTACTCAGAGTTGCTCTCAGATCGGTCCCGAATCGCTTTTAAGCTAAGACTCCTACGTAAAAGTTTTTAAGCTAAATTAAGAGTTTTCTGAGAGGATTCTTAGAATCTTTATGAATACGGGCCCTGGTTTCCATGTTCACCATAGGGGAGCAGAACAGCCAAGGTGGAGTTGATACCAGGGGTACTGTCTTACTACAAGTGATATCATCTATTTCCATTTGATTTGCTAGTTTATTACCAACCCAACCAAAGCTACAAATCTGGGTTCTACCATACTCCCAACACTCATTAAGAACTTTCTTAGTAGGGTGTGATTCATCATGTCCATTTAAATTAATCCAGTACGCCATACTCAATTTAAGACGTCTGAGGCTTAAAGGTATTTCTCCTGTTTGTACTTGCAACGCTGGTATGGAAGAGGTTCTAAATGCTCCGCAACATATCCGCCAGCTTTTAGCCTGCATTCTATCGATTTCACTAAGCAATGTCTTAGATGCTGAAAGATACACAATACATCCATAATCCAAAACCGATCTCATCAATGCAGTATAAATTATTTTAAGGGACATCCCTGAAGCTCCCCAGTTGTATCCTGATAAACATTTCAGAACATTAATGCCTTTTTTGGACTTCTCAGTTATTTTCTGAATGTGTTCCTTAAATGTTAGTTTGACATCAAACCACACTCCTAAATACCTAATAATATTAACTTGCTTAAGGACTGGTTATACAGCTTAAGCTCTAGTATGGGACTTACTCTTTTCCTTGAAAAACAAATAAATTGAGTCTTCTCTACAGACAAATGAAAACCCCACTCACATGCCCATTTTTCTACCTTATTGATTGCTAGTTGCATCTTAATTCTAATATTATCGATATTGCGTCCTTTTATCCACAGAGCTCCATCATCAGCATATAGTCAAGTCAAGTGTAATGCTCTATTGATTCTAATGTCATCTATTGTATCAAAAACATCATTAATCATAATGTTAAACAGTACTGGACTGCATACACTATCCTGAGGCTTGACAAGGAACTACTTCTTCTTCTTCTTCTTCTTCTAGGATTTAATGGCGGTTGGCAAACCAATTTAAAAGGTGCATTCCCGCCACCTACTGAAATGGAGTGTGAAGCGCATATTTGGAAAGGAAGTTTAAACTAGATCTACTCTTTCAAAAAAAAAAAAAAAAGGCTATATATAAAATTTACACATAATGAGATTTTACATCCTATTAAATAATCCTGTTTCCTTTAAAAATATAAATAACTTGTCCTAGGAGAACCTGAAGTGTCAGCTCATTGATTTCTACATTTCTTAAAGCATGATTTTATCTGGGACCGCTCTCTTTCATAAGCTTCGCATTCTAAAAGGACATGTTCTATAGTTTCAACTAACCCACATTTATCACAATTTCCATTCTCATGTTTACCAATTCTTTGTAAGCTTTGATTTAATAAACAATGTCCAATACACATTCTTGTTACTAAAACATCCTCTTTCCTGTTTCCGAATCTTCTTCTCTCTGAAGCAACTTTTCCTTGAATGCAGTAAAAATGTCTACCTTTTATTCCTGCATTTGTTTCGCTATTATCACTTTAATTTCTGTTTTACTTAATGCCACTTCAATGTCAATTTGTGAATGATTTAATGCCTGTTTAGCCAGATTTTGACAAGGAACTGAGGCTATGGTGAGTGTTTTATAGAGCTTATTGATGAGGCTGCTGATGGTGAACAGGTGTGTGTAATTAGTAATCTGGAGAGAGTGCAGGTGCGCCAAAGAGGATTCTGGGAATTGTAGTGTAGAGACAGACGGTGAACGTGACACTTATGGCATAAAAGCAAACGTTTTTAATCAGATTAATATACTTTACGTCATCTTGCAACGTATTAAATTGTAAATTAACATTTATCTGCTCTATAATATAACAAATGCGATGTATAATATGTTACAGATTTAATATGAATGTTTAGTCAAAATTTGTTAACCTGTTTTGGATAGATTATTAAATGTTTACTGTAATATAGACTACTGAAACATCAATGAAGCTTTTGTTCGCAAATGTATGCTCATATGCTAAATATATAGTGTAAAATATAATATAAAAATGTTGTTGACATACTGTGCAATAATATATACATGCATGAGATCACAAAGATCTCCCTGTAACAAGTGTACATTATATTAATGTTAATACAATAGTTGATTAAGTATGAGGAGAGAAAAAAAAAAACTTCTGCCTCCGACACTGACTTGACACTGTTCACAATGACAAGGTTTAGATAATGAGCATTACAATGCACATAAAAGGCATACTTTGCTACATTTTGGATTCTTGTGCACACACCTGAGTGTTTGCCACTCATAACAGGAGCACCATCATAGCCCTGACCAACCAGGTCGGTACGATATTCTAGTCCGTGTCTTTCAGGGCAATTTATTATGAAGCTGATCTAAGCTATCAACCCTAGACAGCTCTCATGTATCATCCCATTGTACTAATACCTGATAACCAGCGAAACTTGCTCCTTAGTTACATCAGCAATTATTAAAAAAAACCTCACTTTCTTTATCTTTATGTCAGTTTGTACCATTTCTGCCAAGCATTCAAGCATTTAATTTTGCATACATTTGCTTGTGTGCTTGCCATTGCCATAAGCATTCGTGCGCTTCTCTATTAGGGGGACCTTGTTTAGCAATTTGTTATAAAATGGCTAAAAAGTTGCCCTTGTTATTCAAGTCATCAGACTCTCAGTGACGTCTTTGGGCGATATTCTGGGTGGCAGTCAGTAGGAGTAATTGTTTTGATGTATTCCCGATTCTCTTCTATCTCCTTGTTCATTCAATTTATAATGCAAGTATTTTTTTGCATAACCGTTTGATGCTGCTTCCATGCAAACATTGCACTTCTGTGATGGTCTGATTTAGAGTGACCTTTAAAGTAGTGATGTGACGTTCGGCACTGAGGCTTCGAAGCTTCGAAGCTTGTATCAAAAAAACGAAACATCTCAGAGTAAAACACTGTACCGGATCTTGATTCATTTTGCCATAACCACGTGATCTGTGATGTCCGAAGCTTAGTTTTCGCACACAACCACGTGACTGCTTCCTATTCTGATTAAAATAACGGGAACCCCTTGCGCAGATGTCAAGTGTCATTCACTTCTTTGATAAGAAGAAATCATAATACTAATAAATATTTACATGTGTAGTTTTGTGCAAGTTCAGTTTGTATTAATTCCTGGTTCATAAGTACTTCAACTGACCATTCTATGATAATCTTCTTATATTTTGATCATATATGCCTATTTTTCCACAAATTTATTCACAGACTCATTTATTCATAAATGTAATTACAATAATATGCGGAGGACTATTATTTATATAGTTTATATGTAATTTTTAGTGCTGTCAAACGATTAAAATATTTAATCGCGATTAATCGCATTAATGTCATAGTTAACTTGCGATTAATCGCACATTTTTATCTATTCTAAATGTCTCTTGATTTCTTTTTGTCCCATTATTTTTTTCTCATTTTAATGCTCTTATCAACATGGAAAAGTGGATCGGCTTGCTTTGTGCAAATGTTTTTTTTATTGAAAACAACATTGGCATACTGTAGTGTTCAATTTGTCACTAAGGGCGTTTTTCCACTGGGTTCGTTTGCTGCGGTCCGAACCCGAGTGCGCTCGTTCCCGGCGCCCCCCGCAGCGTTGATCTGGTTTCACACTCAATTAGTTGTATCGAACCCAGGTGCGTTTGCAGTGATCTTACGTCATCGCAAACGCACACGGAAAATGCATGGATAATACAACTCGACTGAGCATAGCTGTAATTTGTCTGTTTTTTTGGTGCTATTATGCACAACATAGTGAGAGACATCACCTCTTCAGTGTCCCACAACGTTCCCCTGCCACTCATGGTTGTCGTGTGTGAGGAAACAATGATATCGACAGTGATATGCATGCGCGGGATACTATACTTCCTGAACAAGCGCGCACCCGAGTCCGTGTTGCTTGCACATTAACGCGAACCGCGCCACGGTTCGGGAGCAACCGAGCTCAGACCACCTCCTCCAGGTAGTCTCGGGTTCGGTACTCTAGTGCGCACCCGGGTCCGATGACAGCGTTCACATTAGCGATTTTTCATGCGAACCGTGCCCCGGTCCGCACTAAACTGCCAGTGTGAAAGCGCCCTAACATTCTCACTTGGAGCAAATAATCTCTCACACAATGTAACACTGTCCATCAATAAAAGGGTGAAAGAAATACTGACGAGGTCCTGATATTGACGAGGGGCGGAGAATTCGCATCAGCTGTGTGTGCTTGGCCAACAAGTGGTATTTCAGACTGGACGTGCTGCGAAGCCTGCGATGATAGCTCAGTTCACAACGACAAAACACACAGATCACTTTGGTCTTGTCAGTTGAACCATTTGGCCACTTTTTTAAAATTAAACTTTCCATTCAGAATCTTATTGGCATCCATTTCGGCGTCTCGCGCTCATCATTCATCCACTCAAAACGTAATGTTAAAGGCGCACACTGGACGAGAAGCGAAGCGCAGCGCGTCGTATTTAAAATTCGAACACATTATTCTCTATGAGTGTACACCACACCGGCGGCGCCATTCGGCGTTTTTATTGCTGGCCATAAACTGAGAAAGTGCGCGTCCGATGTGCGATACAAGTTGTCCTAGACGCGGCTTCTCGTCCGGCCGGCTCGCAAGCCCAAACAAGTGTGTGCGGCGTGCCTGTTGTTTTGTTTTCAGTCTAGCTAGATCCGGTGGTGTTGTAGTTTTACTAATGTTACTAGTTGTTGCAAAAGCATGTGAAAAAAAACTACAAAGTTTGTTAGGCGTTAATCACGCGATAAAAAAATTGACGGCGTTAAAATGGGTTCGCGTTAACGCCGTTAATAACGCGTTAACTGACAGCCCTAGTAATTTTATTATTTGAAATAGCCCAAAAATGGCTGGGTCGTCTCAGACGCCTCTTCTACCTTTTGACCACAAGATGTCATAAGTGTGCACATTAGGGGTGTAAGAAAAAAAAAAAAAAATATACTGTAATACTGTATCGATTTAAAAAAAACGCTTTTTTTTTTTTTTACATCTTTTTTTTTTGTTTACGTGCAAAAATATTCATGGTAAGACAGTGGTTCACGTTTATGTTGTGTTTAAATCCCTACCACTAGATGGCTATGCTGAGACGCACCACTAGTGTCCTCGCCTAACCGTGTCTAACTTTTTGCTAGACGCTAACAATGTAGCTATGGCTGAACCCCGTGTAAGACCGGCTCCAGCTGCATTCTGTGCTGAAGTGTGGAATCATTTTGGTTTCCAGAGTAAAGAGGGCACTACCGATATCGACAGGAACCATGCAGTTTGTAAATTGTGTCTGGGGAAAATCTAGTACTCTGGTAATACCACGAATTTGATTGCACATAATGTGTTATGTATTGTGACAGGGGCTATATGTATTTTCTTTTATTATGGCCTACTTAAGCATATAAAAATGTGCTCACTAAGGCCGGCGACACACTGGCTGCGTGGCGTGTCCGTTTTTATTTCGGCTCCCATGTTAACAGGGTAGAGCTTGCACACTGCCTGCGTGACACGCCCGCCTCAGGTGCGGCTTGAGCCGCGCGGAAAACGCGTGCATGCTAGAAATAGAACCGACGCCTATTTTTCACGCGACACGCAAGCGTGTTGGAAGCGTTTCCAGGCAAAATAGAATAGGAAAAGATGTTTATATGCCATTTTGACACAAATACATATTAATAAATGTCATTTTGATGTTTGAAAGTCTCTAAGTTTTGACATAAATGCAAATATAAATGTAATTTAAAAAAAATATTTTCGTTTTTCAAATATTGCACCTGTCAATACAGAACAAAATATTCTATAGCCTATTTTGCCGTCAACACTGCCGACGTTGTCTTTGCTGCTATATATTTATGTTTAACATGAAGTATAGACCCTTTTACAAGCCCACGTGATCAAATAGTTGCACGCGCATTTTGGCAACAGAAGTGGTGTTGTTCCCCACTGGCTCTAACGTGTTAGCAACTCCGAAAGTTTATTGATGCTACGTCATCATTGTGTACAAACAGTAAAAGGGTCTATAGGCCTTCCACAACTCTCTCCCCATATGTCGAATATATCACCAATGAGGCTTATCATGTCACCTAGCAGCAGCAGTCAGACACGTTTCTGGTGTGCAAAGACATGGAAAACGCCACGCAGCCAGTGTGTCGCCGGCCTAAGAACCTGTGAACCACAACCTGGCCCAAACTGGTAGTTTGATTTTCGGTGTACTCAATTGTTTACCTAAAGTAAACTTCTTTGACTTTTATGCACATCATGTCTTTTTTTAAATATTACATTTTCTAAAATTATAGTCCTACTTTAAAAAAAAATCCCAATATATCGCCTTAAGCACAGTATCGAAATATATTGCAATATATTGAATAGTGGCCCATGTATCGTGATACGTATCGTATCGCCAGATTCTTGCCAATACACAGCCCTAGTGCACGTGTTGAAAAGCTTCGAGTAATTAACCCTTTTTTTGGGACAATTTGATGAAAGCCTCAAATGCTTCAGAAAGCCTCAGTTTCCCATCAATACTTTAAAGCTACCTTCCTTGCACAAGGCTTTTTATCAGTTAGAAAAGCCATTTAAATACGCTTGTAGATCGCTAGGAAAAGGTAAGTGAGCCTGAAGATGGCTTATGTAGAGGTGATGATGAGGGACAGGTGCTGGTCATTAGTGCTCTGAGGAACGGACTGACGAGGGTGGGGGATCATGGGAAGTGTAGTCCATAGCAGAGAGTGACTGGGAATAATGTGATAGTCACAGAGATGGAAGGAATTTATATAGTAGGAATTTTCTGATCAGGATTTTTGCAGCCGATGCCAATTTTTTTTGTCATCATGATCAGGCAATACCGATAATTCAAGCTTTATATAAGTGCTAATTAAGCTCTCTGTTGTATGTACGTTTTTTTAATACCACAGACATTATTTACAGTAATGCTATAGATTGTTGATTTAATGGAGAATCAAACAAATAAGCACAACAAATATAAATTTTTCAATGAACATTTTAATGGGCCTTTAAAAACATGGCTTATGCTAAACAATATCCCTGGCTTATTAAAAAGCCTACAAAACTTAAATTATTAGTGTAGCATGGAGACCATTCCATTATCCTTCTTCTCAAAGTTTATTTCTGGTTCAATGGAAAAGCTGACTAAATTGACCAAATAATTATTTAAAACGATAAAAAATGTTATTGCAATGTTTTTGAAGTTGTTTACACAGTCAACCCACCAAAATACAATGGAATTTGAACTTAACTTAAACATTTATTTATTTATAAAGCACATTTAATAGCAATGTTGTTGCTTCACAGCAATTTTTTTTCCCCTCTCCATGACTTTTAAATGGATTTTTATTGTATGATTCTATTTATTTCAATTTTATTTTACTTAATGTAATTTTTTCTGTACGTCTTTGTAAAACGCTTTGAGATGCAACTTTTAAAGGCGCTATATAAAATTAAGTTTATTATGATTATTATTATTAAAACATACATATATAAAAACATTTACCATGCCTAGCAAATTAAGGCATGACTACACTCTCTTAGAAATACACCCTCACACAACTGTATAGTGAGATCAGTATAGACGAGAAAGAGAGGAAAAAAATAAACAAAAATAAGTTATTACTTCAATGAACAAATACCCTTAACTAAAAGATAAGTTAAAAAGATACGTTTTCAACGTAACAATATTGTGAAAAAGTGTCCCCATATAAAAGAAATAAAATGATTTTGTAACAAATAAAATGATTAGTTTTTTTAAGGTTATAGCCAGTGCTCTATATGTAGTAATAAAACATAGCTGTAATTTAAATCAAACTTGCATGACAGGACAGGCACTAAACAAAAGTACCAAATGTATTTTTCCAGGTATCACTGGGCCCCACAAACTCTTGGCATATCTTGTTTATGTTAAGGCTGTCCAGCCTCTCTTTGTGCACATTGCAGACTAACAGACTGTTTAGTCTGTCTTGGCCCATTGTAGCCCTTAGCCACATCTTCAGCACTGAAGCTCCTCTCAGCTTCACATGAGGACACTGGCACCACCAACAAAATTCTGACCAGGACCTCAACTCGGTCAAACAACCCCCAAACCTCCACTGGCATTCCCCTTAGGACCTCTGCTGCCTCTCCACTGCTGCTACAGGGGTATTTCTGGCGAAAGAGGGGCAACTGTCCTGAGAGAGAACCTCTATGCAACTCAGGGTACTCAACTATTGAATCAGTTAACACTCCGGTCAAAAGGACACTTTAGACTGTGTTGATTGAAACGGTCACCAAACTGAACCTCCACACAATCCAATACTTTAAAGAACTCTGCCCTGTAATGATCCACTGCTTTGCCAGCAAAGCGCCTTGAATTTGCTGTCTCAGTAGGTTCAAATAATTAACTGATGCTGTAGCTTTCTCATACAGTTAAAGATAGCGCTTGTCATTTCTCTTTCCCTGTAGAGAGGATTGGACACAATATACTGCATACAGAGACAGTCTGGGTCTTCTTCTGCAATGAAAGGCCACTGGCAGTTGAAGCTGTCCTAGATACACTTTTGGCCATCTCCTCTAGGCTGCCAAGTACATTTTACATTTACATTTACATTTATTCATTTAGCTGACGCTTTTATCCAAAGCGACTTACAATTGCTATACATGTCAGAGGTCGCACGCCTCTGGAGCAACTAGGGGTTAAGTGTCTTGCTCAGGGACACATTGGTGTCTCACAGTGGATTCGAACCCGGGTCTCTCACACCAAAGGCATGTGTCTTATCCATTGCCCCACTACCACCCCAGTACCCGCTCATACTGCCCTAGCACAGCTATTATAGCAGAATTGCGCACAGTCCACCTGGTTGGACAAAGGGGTTTCAGTGTGGTAATGGGTACATTTTCAGAGGTAACTATGTTTTCAAACATTCTCTTAAAATTTCCTGACTGGCTAAAAAGGATGCCTAACTGGTGGACCCAAGAAAGGCAGTCCCGGATCATTGGTGAGGCTGAGCAGCCAGCCTGTGTGATTAGACTGACACAGTGTGCACCACAACTAATGGCTGCTGCTCCCTCACTATTGCCTGTGCACCGCTGTACTTTCCTGCCATGTTTGAGGCGCCATCGTAACTCTGCCCACGTAAAGCAGACATGAGCAGATTGAGCCTCAACAGCACATCAGTTACCATCTTGGCAATGCCCTGGCCTGTTGTCTCTGACAAACTGTATAATCCAATAAATTCCTCATGTGGAACAAGGTTATGGTCCACATAGCGCAGACAGACACTTTCCTGCTCAACACCAGAAATATCCTGGGTACCATCAACTACTACAGAAAACTGAACAAGTGCTGGAGACCTAATCTCTCTTGCAATGCCTCGGATTATTGTATTGGCCATCATTTTCAGGATTTCATTCTGTGATTTAGGGCTTTTCTTTTTTTTCATAACACTTGTTAAATTGGCTGTTCATACTGTAAACTGTCGAGCCAGTGTTGCTCATCTGCTAAACAGGCACACCTCCAAAAAAACATTAACAAAAGCTCAACACACTTACCTGAGATTCTAAACCTGACTGTCCCTGGTCTCCCTGTCCCTCAGTACTTTCTGTATCCTTTGCCTGTGACACCGTGACATTAATATTTCCATAAGCACCCAATATAATGATATATTGCCTTAATTTTGTACTTACTTGGCATTTTGGTGCACTGAAAAATGATCTTATGTCCGTTTTTCTTTTCTCTGTCATTTTCTCTGGCAAACAACACAAAGCAATAGTTGTTTAAATATGTTTGGTTCACCACGCGTTAATATAATAATTATTAAATGATCTTGTGTCCTTCACATAGTATTTTAGGTTTCGTCTGGGACAGACCTTTTACCTTTTATAAATGTATTTTTAAACCTAATCATACCACATCAGCCACTTCCTCTTCATATCTCTGCAGCTGTGTCTTTACACTTGTTCTCATTTGTCAAGGAAGATGTAACAGTATTGTTTTAAAAAACTTTAACTTTAAATCCTGTTTTCAAAAGTTTACGTTTTCAGGCCAACAAAACGCTGTTGTCGTGTAAAAGAATGGCCAAAACGCATACATTTTTTCTTTAGGTTTAAGTTAAAAACAGTGACGTGTAAACGCCCCCTCATTCTGCACACCGTCTTGGAAAAAATCACGTCTCAGCTTGCTATTTTAAAATACTCTTGACCATGTGCGGGTTATTACATCATTTCTTTGCATAAGCACATTTTTTGAAGCAAAAAAGGGAACTAAGTGAAACTAAAAGATTTCACAAAAGTTTCTGTCTTGCTTAAACAATATATTTGGCCAATCTTTTAAGAAACACATTTCATTCTCAATAAAACAATTCCACCAAACAATCAAATTGAATTTATTTTTCCCTGCCATCGTCAACTCTAGATTGCTCTGGTTTGCTTCCATCACTTTTCAGTAGTGTTTGTCAGTTCTCATCTTTTATGTGTGTGTATGCCTATGCCAGTTTGTCTCCAGCAATCTCCTGCGTTTTTGGTTCTCTTTATTAATGACTTTGGATTTTTATATGAAACTCACATCAGACTCTTTGATACCTAGCTAGTTTTTAAGACAACCGATCATATCTTGATTGATGTTTTTGGAGAATTATTTACTCTCGCTTACAACAAAACCGACCATTAACTACTTTCTCCTGACATCTACTCGAGCATCAGACTTTTTTCAGACCTTATTTTAATTAATACAGTTTGAGGATCACTTACTCTTGCTTTGAACAAAACCAACCAATATCAAGTCTCTTTATAGAACAATAATGTCTAACATTAAATCTACTAATTGCTTTGAACTGCGATTGATATGTACTAGACAGCAATAAAGCTAGATCTAAAATCCATAAGATCAGTTGTATCACCATATTATTTCGTCATATTGCCCAGCCCTGAAACTTGCTCTATAGTAAAACACTAAGGCATTATTAGCTTAACAGTATGACTTCTGTAAAGCTGTTCTGAAATGATGTGTATTGTAAAAAGCGCTGACTTTACTTGAAATGACACTGCCAAATCTTGGCACAAGAATATCATAGAGACACGAGGATGGGCTTTTTTGTCTTGTGCCAGTGCACATAACTCTAATATCCTGGTGTTACGTGTTGCCACAGTGCTGTTAAACACATTTCATGGCATCATCTGTGTCATGTCATTCTCCAAGACTGACACTATTATCAAATCTCTAAACAGCAATATTGGATAAATGAATAAAGCAATATTTTGATACTTTTTTGGGGGCAGTTCAATATTATGCATCTTCAAATGGCATCAACTTAGAAACAAGCAAAATAATATATATTTGAAACAGGAAAATAGCAATATCAAAACAAATTATATGAAGATCTAGATATACAGTTCACTGTTAGATTTTTTTTTTTTTACTTTACTCCAACAAATGAACTGACCAAAAATAAATGACTAAAAAGAGTCAGAAGAGAAAAAATAGATCCTTCTCTTCACCCCCATGTGTTCTTTCGTTAGCCTTCGAGTTTAGTTGCAAACATTAAGTTCATATATTTACTTTTCATTTAATAAAAATCAATAAAAATGTTATGCTCTACATCAATTTAATAAAAATCAATAAAAAATGTTATGCTCTACATCAATTTTAGTATTTCAGGTACTGTTCGAATACGCATAGCATTCAAATTTGGCATTAACTTTAAAAAAAGCAAAATAACTTAAGTAAATAGCAACATCAATACATGTTATATGGATATCTAGATATACAGTTTGATGTTTTATTTTTACTTTCCTCCCACGAATGAACTTTCCTAGGACAGAGAAAACAAATGAGTAACTTAAGTGTTTCACAATGATCCACAAGAAATGACTAAACATACAGTAAGGACAGAAAAAAATAGTATTCGTCGGAAATCAGCAAAAAGAAGAAAAAAAAGATCACATGTTCTTGACTACAGCATTTGCCTTTAAAAAAGGCTTGAAAGCATGAAGCAACAACTTCCAGCAGATGCACAACAATCCCAACAGACTGAAGATGTCTATGCCTAATCATGTCGATATGAACACTGCCAGAGAAGATGAAGAGTGGAATATCTATGTCAACGAAGACGCTGATGTCAGGACAGGAGCACAGAACTCAGAAACCACGACACACCAAACACCTGCAACCTCAGGTACCGAGACTCATTTCACTATAGAAACAAGCATCAGCCATGTGACCGGTAACATTCATGTTCATGTCTGTGGTGTTCGGTAGGTGATTGTGTGAGGGTCAGAAGCTACAGAGCCGTTACAGTGTGTTTGGTGCTGCTGTGTGTCATTCTGCTGACTGAAGTCATAGTGCTGGGTGTCCGCATCAACACAAGCTACACACAAGAAGAGACACACCAGATACTAACCAAGGATACCAATCTCACAGAAGAGAGAGACCGGCTACTAACCAAGATTTCCAACCTCACAGAAGAGAGAGACCGGCTACTAACACACAATACCAACCTCATAAATGAAAGAGACGTATTATTGTGGAAAAATAATGACCTGGTTAAAGAAAGAGACACATTCAGACAAGTTTGTTTTAAAGAATACAGTAAGTATTGTTTACCTACTGGTATACTTCAGTGTAGATGAGAAGAAAGTTAATAAATGAACTTGTTTTGTTAACAGATGAATGGATTTACAGTCACTCCAGTTTCTACTACTTTTCCACTGAGAAGAAGAGCTGGAATGAGAGCAGGAGATACTGTACGGAGAAAGGAGCAGATCTGATCATCATAAACAACAGAGAGGAACAAGTGAGTGAAACAAATCCCGCTAGTAGGTGATAGGCTGTTATTGTAGTCTAATATAATATGTGTTATTGTTTTGTCTTGTTAGGATTTTGTTAAGAAGAAAATTTCTTGTGGTACTAAAGTCTGGATTGGTCTGACTGACAGTGATGAAGAAGGAACGTGGAAATGGGTTGACGGCAGCACACCGACCTTTGGGTGAGAAATCACTGATCTGAACTGATTATTATCTAATAAATGGCTCTCAAAGTCACTATCATGTCACATAAAAATCATCTAATGCTGCTCTGTTGATGTAGGTTTTGGTTGTCTAAAGAGCCCAATGGACAAAGAGAAGAAAACTGTGCTATGATTCATTCATCAAAGTGGGCCGATTACCACTGCAATAACACTTTCCTTTGGATCTGTGAGAAGAACATCTTAATATGACTTGTTTTATGTGATTGAAGTTAATGGAATACAATACTGTTGATACACATCATTATGTGTTTGCCCTGTTTTTTGTTTGATTGCATTATATGCTTGTTACGGATACTTGCTTAAGTAATTATGAATTGTTTTGTTTTATTTTATAAATGTACTTGTATATGTTATGTGTGTGTGTATGTGTGTGTTTGTGCATGACATACAAGCATACACTGCAAAGTAAATACATAGACTACCAATCCAGAGATTGGGTCGCTCCATCCATTTTTGGGAAAAAAAGAAAAATCCCTGATTTTCAACAACACTGTTCAGTAGAAAGACTGAACGCGTCTCCAGCGAGTATAAACGGATCCGCAGCACATTAATGATTAATTTAGGATTGATTCAGGTTATATGGAGGTCTAGGTTATCGAGTGGATGAATATTTTGTCAGGACGCATTAGACAATTACGTCGGGAAAAAAATTATCAGAAAATAAAACGGTTGACGGTTGACTCGTCAGCATGTACAGCCAATTAATTTGCTCAAAATCCTATTCATAACGTTTGTCTGGTTAGTTGTCTGGTTAGTTGAAGTTCTGCATATGCGCATTGTAAGGCGGATGCCAGTAAGTCTGGACTACCCCTCGAGAAAGAAAAAGGCTCTCCTGAGAATTAACATTTGAACTCTCTCTTGCATATGTAACAGCAACATCTGAGACGCAGCTCACACCTCACTCTTCTCCTCCTCACCTAAAACTCACTAAAAACCTATGCAATGTTAAATATGTACAATAAGTAACTATACATGTTTGATATCATTTGAAATGTCTCAGTGCACCTGGTAAAATGGGCTCATTCTCCCAGCCTTAACATAAAGCTCCAAGAAGTTCTAGAACATGAGAAATATTGTGTGCCCCTTAAAATGTGCGCTCCAGATCCTCCATGCAAACTCCCTCCTGTATGTAAATGAGCATTCTCTTCCACAGGTATCAAGAACCCATTCAATCACAAATTCTGATCCCACAGTTGTGAACCCCTCAATAGGGGACCAAAATCTAGTTATAAAGACAAACACCACCATTTAGTAAGCATATTGAATTATCTGGGTTTATAAGGAAAATTGGCAAAAGGTTCATGGAGTCTGTAGGTTGACTTCCCACACAATCACTGTGTGTAATCTTCGTTGCCAGGTAAATATTTCTATAATTCCTTGATTTCTGAATTGTTGTTATTATATATGATTTACCAATGATTTTATTATATGAGTAGGATTTTGAATTATTGTTTTAATACCTGGTCAATAAATTGTAAACATTTAATTTTATTCTGACTGACTCTGAAATTGTTTTCCCAAAAAACGGATTCGTATGTTACTGCAAGTCTGCGTCAGATTAGTGACGACTAATATTTGGCATTAATTCAAGTGTACTTGGTTCGCAAAGACAAAAAGTGAATTTTCTATTTAGAACAGCAAAAATGCTGCTTGACCAACATAAATCTGGGTGTGTCTTACCTCTGTTTTAATTTAATGTTACTTTAGATACGTGTACGTGGGAAACCAAGGCATGGCCAATCCAAAGTTATTATAAGAGAAGTAATGTTGGTCAGCTTATATCTTTAGTAGTGGCCATACCTCTACTGAAGTAAACGTTAAGTTCAAGTGTATGCGAAACCATGGGGGCTCTACCAAACTATCTTTGATTGTGTAAACGTGAATGTGACCGATCTCAGGTATATAGCAATTACCTCTGTTTTGTGACCGAAGCTGGCAAGTTTGTGATCGTGAGACCTGCGTTAAACACAAGGCGTGAGGTCCTCAAAGCGACATAGTTTCCAAATATGAACGGGTAAAATATAAGTAAAGAGTTAAAAGGAATAATCAAACATTTGCTCACATTTAATGATGCTCAGATATCATTAAAACCTTTTTCATTTATGGAGTCGGATGAAATAACAAGGTAAAAAAAAATTTGTGTAAAAGGAAAGACAGTAACACGCAGAGACCTTCACCAGCTCTATCGGATACCGCAATTGGACCGATTTAGACGGGCTTACAGCATCATTCAAACAATAACCGCAAACTACCACTGTACGCTGAGGAAAAGGTTTTTACTCTTAGTTTTTACACATTTAACCTCTCACACCCTGAAGGCATTTTTAATGATTTCACGTCTATGTGGCATACTTAAAAAGTATGGTCCCCCTTCCCACCTTCTTTGGCATGTAATTTTCCTTGGTATGAAAGCCTCTCTCACTCCTTTGCATGCCGTCTCTCAATATGGGGCTGTTTACACCTGGCCACTTCATGTGTTTTCTGTGATCGGATAGCTATCCGATCGTGAAAAGACCAGGTGTAAATGCCCTCCGAAACGCATTCGAGATTAATTTAAATCCGATCACTCAAACCACATCAGGAGGAGGTCTGGGCCACATTCCAGATGAAACTGGACAAGTGTAAATGCATCTGGTGGTTGAAACCACATATGTAAATTTGACTCCTCCCAAAAATGCCATAAACGTGTGAGAGCGTATTATAGGCTATATGTCAAGTTACGGCACGCATTACCGCAGCTGAGCATCTATTCATCAAGCCAACGTGCAAACTATCAGAAATCAAAGTGAAAGTAAGTTGCAGACGTTTAACACACAATCATCTTCATTAAAAGTAAAGAAACAAAATAATCTTACCAGGGCTGTTGCCTCTCTCTTTTATTGCGGTCTTTGATTTTGAAATTTTAGCTGATGATCAATAAAATGTAGCCCATATATGTTGCTTTCGGTGACGTGCACTCCATTGAATCTGCAATTAGCGCGGGAATTAAAGATCGTATTTATATCTGTTTTGCAAAAAAAACATTTGTGACCAAGTGTAAATGGAATCGTTTTGATGAATCAGATAGCAAGATATGAAGTGGCCAGGTGTAAACAGCCTCTAAGTGTTCTTGGGAAGATTTAATTAAAAGGTTGTGGAGTCAATAGTGAAATATCTCTTTGAGAGAATGGGGAAATTCGGCCCTTACAGACACCGAGGTCAACAGCGCGATCTGCCATGACCCCAACAAAATATTCATCCAAAACATAGACCTCTATATGCACTGAATTAATAATAAATTATAAATGTGTTCAGCATTCTGCAACAAATATTTGTCTAATTTTCTAGACTATTTTAAGTCGTAAAGTGAGCAGGATATATTAAAATGTAGCACATTGACTAGGCATGTATTTAGCTCTACAGCGCCCCCCAGCTTTTCCCCAATGTAAATCTGTGGTGAAAACTGGAACTGCAGCACGCTCTCATAGAGAGCCATTGGGGCGGATTTCAGGCTGCTCCGCTTGTTATCAAGTGACCTTACATAAACCTCATTCCAGAACAGGACGGTATCAGTCTGCTTCAGCTGTGTGTCTGCATCAGGTCAGTAACATGTTGGCATTTCTGTTCTTCTTATGTGGAGTAGCGTATCATATTAATGAAAGTTTCAATCCTTTAGTGAAAAATCAATCATGCTCATGTGAAAAACTTATACAAGTAGTTCTGTTGTGTTTGTTTTATGTTTGTTCTGAAAATAGACATGACTTAGTTTCTCCTCACTGGAATTCCTAACTTGCAACATTATTGCGTCCGAATGTTGTTTTATAAATACATTAAGGCAATTCTATGATGGAATTCTATGTGTTTGTCGTGTGTACTAAAGTCTGTTAATCATCAATAGAGCGCCACCTTCAGGTTGAATAACGCAAGGCCATTAGAATTCTGCCAAAAGTTTGTCTGATGTGTTCAGCGATTAGAATATAAAGCTTACAAAATGTATATCATAAGCTAGGGCTAAACCCACAATCTGCACTACCTAAATTTACGGACAGGAGCCGCTACTAGTTGCGAATGCAAACCTGCAACGAGGTATTGAGGCAACTGCAGGTGCAAAGAGTCTGAAGAAAGCCATAGCCAGGGAGACCAACTCAAAATATTCCAGCAGAGACCATGAGACGTATTAAATTTAAAATCACAAGATTGTTTGCCGTTTCGCATATGACTATATGTCGTCAGATGCTAAGAAGGGCCGGTTTTCAGAAATTAGTTGCTGCTGCTGCTTCATCAGAGTCTCTGTAATGTCTGAATAACAGCTCAAACAGTTCCTTTAAATTTTAGATGAATCAGTCAGTGAAACTTACAGATGGTGGACAACCAGAATGCCTATTAGAAAATAAACCAGCCGCATTTCAAAGTCGTTCCCGAAATGACCGCCAGGTGGCGCAAAGGGACATTGTGCAAAACAGCAGCAATTGCCGTATTTTAAAATGTAAGTGGGTTAAATATAAAACCCTAAGCCTAATAGGCATATTTTTCATATATATAAATAGGCCTATTAGGCTACAACAGAATAGAACCAAAGATAGAATCAATTTTAGAACTGAAAAAATAGAATCAAAAGTTAAAAATAGAGACGATATTAGGAGCAATGACGCTGAATATTTTTACTATTCTATTGAGGAATTAGATAAATGAAGAGCTCTCGTGAGCGATACAATTGCATAGTAATTTATAGTGATTTCAAAAGCAGTCCTTAAAAAAGAGTAGTGTGGCATAATTTTTGAGAGATTACGCGGAACGCGTTTTAGTTAAGATCCTAGTTTCAATGCCCTTAATGTATATAGGCTACTGCTTTAAAAAAAATGTCACAACGCGTTTTGAGATTGTTTTGAATTAAACATTGAAGTTTAAAATGTAGTGTTTTGGCACACCAGGCCGAGTGGCGTTACGCATTGTTCAAAAATCAGGTTTTATTCTGGCATGTTGAATTGGCGTTAGAATTTTTTTTTTAGATTTATTAGATTTAGATTTTAGATTTCGTTAGATTTATTTTTCTCATAACAGCTAAAAAAACGTAATATATGCCTTAATATGACCTACTTAATATAGGCAATAGGCATATAATAGCCTATATAATAAATTAGCAAAACATGGCCACTAAATATTTAATTTTCAATTATTTTAATTATCACAATTAAAGTTTTAATTTTATTAAATTGAACAAGCGCAACAATCAGCATTTAATCAAATATTCTAAAAGATGTATTATTAATAATAATGTTATAGAAATGCACATAAAGACATAATCAGAGAGTAGCCTTTTTCTTTTCGTTTTGAATTATTTCGTTTGAAGACATTTCAAGCTTTGTGTATTTGATGTATTTATCATGTCTGTGTGAGGCATACGCTGAGTTTCGTTAAGTTAGGAGGATGAGATGCGCTCCAGCTGACGTGCAATGCAAGTGACCGCGCGGGCGCCTCCATGATTAGTGTCTGTTATATTTGCTTCTCTTACTTATTCAATCCAGGCAATTGGTTGATGAAAAAATTGATTAAAATTAAGATACAATTTATAGAAAACGAAATTCACTTTAAAGAAAGGTTTTCTACTAAACAACACTTAATGAAGTGGTCAAAATCATGTCTGACCCACTCCATGTCCATCTCTCGATATAATGCATCCTATCTTACTCGTGCTGTTCACTTTTCATATTCAACATAGATGGAAAAAAATAACATTATAATATTTTAACAAATATGATACTAAATGAGATTATTTAATGGCTACAACAGTATAGTAGGCCTATAGACTCTATTTGTACAAATTGCTGCACATTAATTTAATTAAATGAAACCTTGTAACGAATTCACACTGTAGGGTAGACTGTGTACAGTTGAGACACCTTAAATAACTTGCGTTCGCAGCAAGCACAAGTTGTGATTTTTGCTGTGCACTTGCATATTAGTGTCAGCTGGGAAGGAAATATAGAGATCAGACCTCTTGGAACTTTAATTGAATACATAGCGTTGGTAAAGCATACTGAAATTACATCCCTACAAATGTATTAGGCCCTACTGAAAATAAATGTATCGAATTTAAGCAAAGTAGCCTAAATGTTAAGACTGTAAGCCCTTTGCTTTTTTACGTAGCCTATAAAGGACTCTTATAGCCGACTTTGTGTTAATTTAATTTGTAGAGGATTTTTTTAACTCAAACATTAACACTGAAATAAATGAAACTAAATTATTGTAAATTTTTTGGCACACCACGACGAGTGGCGCTATGCATTGTTCTAAAGCCAGGTTTTATTCTGGCATGTTGAATTAGTGTTCGACAAACGCGGCGGCGCGTTCATTTGAATGAAGAGCGCTTCTCGCTCGTGTGAGCGAACACACACTGGAACGTTAGGCCATGTTGCAACGAGTGAATCGTGGCCGAGTGGTTGAACTTACATTACGATCATTTAGATGACACGGGTTCAAATCCCGAACTAACTTGGACTACTGATATTTTTATATTAGCCTATTAATGCATTTTATAGTCTATTGTTGATGCAGAGAGATTTGTCTAGTTCTAAAACATATATATATATATATATATATATATATGACGTTTAAACGACAAACAATAAAATCAGAACCAGTATTCTGTTGCGTTCATGGTTCCAGTGGCAGTAATGCATCCACGGCTTTTCAAAATGTCACAAAGCGTTTTGAGATTGTTTTGAATGAAATATTGAAGTTAATAATTAAGTGTTTTGGCACACCACGACGAGTGGCAAACTCTTTGTTTTGTTTTGCAAACTCAGCTAGCCTGTGGGGGGTTTGGAGAAGGCAATAGTTACTTTATCGTGGGGGTGCAGGACAGAGGTGTTAATGTTCCGTCTTTCATATGGAGAGTGTCGGAGCCAGCCTGATGAGCAGGCAAAGGCAAAATTCTTTTAAGGATTAATCTCAAAATCTCCAAAAGTCCATAGCCTATGTAGCCTACAGTAGGCCCTATATCTTATTAAATTATATATTGTAGTTTTATTGATTGTATTTAAAGGTTTTCTACACACAATTTCAATTTAGCAGATACAGAGCTCTTTAATTCGCGACCCACCTCGTTTTATTGTAAGGTGAATTCAGCAAGGCATGTTGTATCTTTGAAGGAACAAAAGCTATTTGTTACAGTTTTTTCTTCCGTGATTTGTGTGGATGACACACAGCGACATATACAGTATTATCAGCTGTATGGTGTTTTTTTACGCTGAAATGCTTAATTTCGAGAAAGACCCGCCGCGCGCAGTGAGGGAGACCAAACTTACTAAAAAAATATCCAGCGCGTGAGAGGCAAAGAAAAACGCCGGTTCTTAATTTATGTTGCTTTGAACTTTTTTCGTTTTGTACCGTTTTAATTTAGCTGCAATTTCTTTGACAATAGAAATGTAAAATGTTGCAAGAATAAGAGTCTGTGTTTCTTATTTTGCATCACAAAGGGAATAAACTCTATCGATGCAACCCTGTTTAAATAAAAAAACTGTCCCGACACTTTATTCATACCTTGAAATGTGCGATGGGTTTTCAAACTTAATTAATTTTCTTTTTCTTTTACATTTTCATTGTTTATTTTTTAATTGAAAGCAATACTGTATTGAAAGTATTTTTCTGATTTGTTCGATCTGTTTTGAAAAATGTCTTCAATTGCTATGGCCGGGTATAACTGTCAGTCATCTCAATCTCGTGAATGATTCACACACACACAAAAAATATAATTTAGCAGATTAAAGACGAGCTTCATCATCTTCATTTTCTTCATCTTCCTTCATCAGATGTGTCGTCTTTGCAGCGGCTCAACTGGAATGTAGCAAATTTATGTTGTAATGTACAATTGATAATTAAACAAGATGATTGACTTTAATAAACAGATGCATATTTAAGCATCAAGAACGGAAAAAAATAAACACTGTCGGCTACACTGAGATTCGATCTCAGATCGTTTGATGCTCCGAGAGGCTATTGTTAATGCATTGACCACAGAGCTATCGTCTGAGCTATCAGATAGACTGAGCTATCATCTGAGCTATCGTTCCCTAAAAGTCTGTTTTATTCTCTGCTTTGTTTGTTTATATTTTTACATATTCAATCAGTCTCATTTTTGTTCAAATAATGAAAAAAGTTTTTTGTTTTTTTTACAAGATCTTGCGCCATGTTTTTTTTTATTTAAATTTTTTTTAAATAAACAGATAGGAAACTTACCTTTTAAAATGCCGCAGTTGCTGCTGTTTTGCCCTGTCACTTGCGCCACCCGGTATAGCCATTTCGCGAACGACTTTGAAATTCGACTGGTTTATTTTTGCTGCGGCAGTAATAGGCATTGTGGTTGATTATTTATTAAAGAATCCAATTGATAATCATAACAACATGTAAGCCTATTTAATTCTGAATATAACAAAGAATGCTTAAACCGACTAACATCGGTTAGTAACTGCAAGTCCTGAAAATGTTTTAATTTTACGGTAAATTATTTTAATTTATTTCACTGTTATGTTTCAGTTAATAAATCTACAAACACATTAAAATAACACGAAGTAAATGACAAGGAACCTATTGACATAGCCTTTCTAAATTATAGAAAAACTGGGCACACAATGTTAACGTGTGTTTACTTTGTTTAAATTTAATGAATTTGATTCGTTTAACCACAATATTTATCTTGAATTTATCTGTGACCTCAGCTCAGATTACTGCCGCGGCAGATTACGTCATAAAGAGAATAAACTGACACTTTTCAAAGTCTGTGATTACAGCGCCACTCAGCGGTAAAAGGCAGCAAATACACATCCCATTTTTGCCGCTGCGGGAACGGCGGCGGTAAAGTCTCATTCTGGTTGTCTGTATGTGACAGATGTAACAACTCAAATTTTAGATAGAAAAATAGATTACTTCTATACAGTTGCACTAAAATAAAGCATGAATAACTATTTTAGTGAATAACTCAAATAAACACTGAAAATGCACATATACATATATAACCAAGCGATTAATTTTTCTATATACTGTGCATTTCTAGACCTCATCACATTTACATGATTCTTTTTTGTTACAATCTATAATAATTATATTATTTGCGTGAAACACACAATCATTGACTCATTAACCCTCACCCTGCTATTTTTGAGACCGCATGACGAATTTTGTTCACAAACTCCTTAACACTTTTAACAATAAAAATCGCACTTCACAGCCTTTTCAACATGTCAACATCACATTTTACATTTCTGATGAGGGTGAAATAATTATTTTATATTAAATAATCAGGTGTACGATCAGAAAAAAAGGGAAAATCAATCGAGTGATCAGTTGTCTTAATAAACTGTCCCAGAAAAATCGATCATGAGACATTAGAGTAATGCATACTATAATGCACTTTTTTTTTTTGTCACATTAACTTAATACTCTTTACTTTGTATCTGGGTATGTGGTGGGAACAGAAATAAGCTTGAACAGAGTCAGCCAAAACAAATGGCTTGCAGACCCATTTTGTCAGCCTGGGTTTGAGTAGAAGCTAATAATTAAATGTCAAATAGAAATAATTAAATATTACTTAATAAATATACACATTCATCAAAATTAAACTGAAATCGATGCAATGACTATTTTCACTACTGGCATCGAGTGTGGTCTCTGTTTTTTTTGTTTAGATGTTTCAGCAGCAACTTAAGACGTTTTCTTGAGATGAATGATCATATCGCAGTTCAAATCAGAATTGAAATGTATGAAAAAATTATCACATTATATATTTGACCAAATCAGGCAACCATGTAAATGTGTCATTTTATAAAAAACAAAACAATAAAGCAGGTAAACAAATAAAATGTTTTTTAGTAAGCATGTCATGTGAACATTAACCAACATCAGAGAACCGTACATTCAAATATATTGTTAAATTATTAAAATAATGGCCCTTTTTTGCCTGCAGAATTTCACTTATGTGACCGCACCTCTGCATTCTGTTTCCTGGTTCTCTGGTCTCTGTGTTGGATTTGTTTAAGTTTATTCTGTCAATAAACTCACTGCGTTATGAATGCACCACTACAATGTTTTTTGAGTTCACCCTGCATTAGTGATGAGAGAAACAAAGCTTTTCAAAGCGTTCGAAACGCCACACACTGGTGACCCCTTCTGGTCGGAACAGTGTAAATGCAATGAAAACTCAGGCCAAATATGCATAAAAAAAAACTTTAACAAACACTGCAAATGTTTTACTGAAAGGAAAATACATTATATCAATGCAATTAACTAATAATCTAATAAGATTAAATATCAAGTATAATATGTGTTCTTTCAATTTTCAAATATGTGTTTTGTCAAGATTAGAAAAAGTTTGGATTATAAAATAGTGCAGTAAATTTTGAAACATGAAACATGACACCGTACCGTTTCCACTGTATTGCAATGTCCAATTTCAAAATGGTTTCCACAGGATGAACACTGAGGGTGTAAGATTATGAATGATACATAATTTATGAAGATTAATAAAATGTGATAGAAAAAAGGCAATATAAAAAGAGCTAGCGGGACACTCCCTAAGAAAGACTTGGAGAAAATAACCAGTAAGATTCAAAACTGTAAATCAGACACACAAAGGTGTTTTACCAGTAATTAAGTTTGTGTTTCAGGAGCTGTCAAGGCCAGATTCCCTTTTCTTCATGACAACAATGTCAGGTCAATGATTTAGCAATAATTTTATATAACTATATACATTTTATAATATAATATAATTAGTTTATAGTACTATAGTAGAATTACCACAACAAATGGACGATTTGTGCAAATTTACTTCAATTTACTGAAGTATCTTTACTATAATATGGTTCAAACAATTTACTTAAGTATCTTTACTATAATATGGTTCAAACAATTTACTGAAGTATCTTTACTATAATATGGTTCAAAAACATAGTATTTACTAGATACATTTGACTGCATTTTCTATAGTACATTTACTATAAATTACTATAGTATTTTTAAAACAGTTTTCTGTAGTACCTTTACTATAGTATGGTTCAAACACTATAGTATTTACTAGAGTAATTCTACAAAATTTTCTATGGTAATTTTCTTTAATATACTATAGTATTTAAGGGTCAATCATGTATGTAACTTCAGTCAACAGAATGTTTTTTATCATTATAGGAATAACACAGCTTCCACATTGGGCCAATCCACTGTTCTTCATGCCCTTGCTTCTCAATATTCCTTCTCGTCTCCTCGCTCCTCCGTCCTCAATCCTATGATCCGGAAACCGATCGAGCTCAGCCATCTTGAAGGACATCTCAAATCTCTAATTGCACCACGAGGAGTCGAGGATCGAGGAGTGAGGAGGCTTCCTGAGGAGTCATGAGCGAGGATGCACAGGTGTGTGTTTTATCGACTAAACGTGACGCACGTATAAATTCTCCTCCCCCTTCACATCGGTCACAATCATTTTAATTTATACTTTACCTTTGGACTTTATATAAACCACACATCTTACATATTTCAACAGGGTATTTTGCTTTATTAATATTTATTATGAATTTCTTTTATAAACAAACTTCAACAACATAAGGGCAGATCCTTTGAGCGCTGCTGATGACGCTGTGAAGTGACGCTTGAGTGATCAAGTATTCCAATGTATAAAAAAGCTTTCATTTGATTCCTCCATCCTCCTTTTCTATCCTTGCAGTCTTCCCTTGCTTCCTACAGGGGGTGGAGCTGAGACGCGAGGAAAGGAAACTAGGATGCACAAATAAGAATTGAGAAGCACCCCTTGTGTGTCTGGTGAGTCTCCTTGAATAATTGACAGTACCACTCTATACATTTCATCAAAATACAAACATGTTTTCACTCGTTCCATTTTCAGTCAATTCAGCCATGGTAGTGTGTGGTTTGAAGTGGTTTTCCTTGACCTTAAGGCCCTCTTTGGCAGCTAACTCCAAACTTGTTTTAAAATTTTTATATAATGTATCTAATTTCTTACAGACCATGTCAAAAAAGTTCACACATGCATTGCAGACACTGAGATCAAGGTCAGCATGGCACAAAGATCTCAGAAGATGAACATCATAACCTATTTATACTGAATATCAAGGGTGGCCAATCCTGTTTCTGGAGATTTATCTTCATGCAAAGATCAGCTCCAGCCCAATCAAACACATCTGAACCAGATAATTATTAAGAAACACTTAAGATAAAAATTAAAATAAAATACAAATTTAAGTTTTCATTTTGGGGTGAACTAACCCTTTAAGTTAGAATGCATTGTCATTGATCGTCATTGTCTGGCATCTGGAGAAAGGTCCCTTTTTTTTTGTTATACCTTTTCAAGCAAAAACAAGGGAAAAAAATTACCTTGTTTACAAATGATGAAGTGGTTGTTTCCTTTCATCCCAAGACATTGTAATTATTTTTGCTCAGTGTTGTCAAAGAAATTGGACAAATTGCCAGAGATAAGGACTGTGAAAAAGTGTCAGCATAGCATAAAGAATAAAGTCTACTGGACTGCAGCGTCTTCTAGATCAGCTGAGGAGAGAGGAGCAAGATGGACATCACTGATAAACCACATTCAAGATGTTCACGTACATGACTATCATTAAGAATATTTAAACTATTATTTTGTTAAAATAAAGGATTTCCAGTGAAACACTATTGTTTATATATATATATAACCACAAATCTAACTGCACAAGTCATATACAAAATAATTATTGTATTATAAACTGAATTACATGGACAACAGTAGCATAACATAAATCTTAGTGTGTTTTAACATTTTTGTCTGTGGAAAACTAATTCCTATTTCTGTTTTGTACTTTATATGATTTGTGTCTCTGTATGCAGTCTGCTTATGACAGGCTCTGTTACAACAGCTTGTGAATGTGAAACTATCCTTTGCAGAAGCTAGACTTGACTGCTCCTGTTGGAACAGAAGTGAAACTTTGAACATTTTGAGTACTTTTCCATTACTAGGATGTTATTGTATGTGCGTATATAAAAACACCCTTCTTGCAGAATAAAACTCAAAGACACAGTTTGGTCTACCTGGTTTATTGCAAACTCATTACAAATAACTGAATATTAAAATTTCCATAACAAGTACAAACGAAAAACTTAGATGTAAAATTTCCCTTTTAAAGTTTACAACCGTTACACTTAAAGTAAACTTGTATTCACTAAAACGTGGGCCAATTTAGTCCCAACTTAGTAGTGTCGAAACAGTACATTGATATTAGTACACTGTACTTACTACATAAAGTATACTTAAAAATATACTTGAACATTATTTAAGTATATAAGTTCTTGCTATTGGACATGAGTCACAGAGATTGATATGGAATTGAAAATCCCCTAAAAAGAAATATAAAAAGACTGAGAAGTGTGACGGACACCTGACATCGAGGGACGCCTATAACCAGGGCTGCACATAACTGGTGTGCATGCATGGTAAAACTAAACCATGCGCAGCAGAAAACGTGTCTTGTCAATTTTCACATTCAAACTATTTGAAACGCGGAAGAAGAGGCAAAAATCGGGACTCGCGCTCTGTTATCCGTGCGCACAGCCTCACACACAGAGAGAGAGAGAGAGAGAGAGAGAGAGAGAGAGGTGCATTTCAGACAGCGCTCAAACACCAAATTGATTTCTCTTTCGCATTTACTTGTGCTTGAATGGACACATACACACAAAATGATCGGCAAGTACTCTCTCGGTTATGTCATAAGTAAACAGTTGAGAAATAAACCGGATGTGTGACAGTATATTCAGCCCGTGCATTCAGTCTTAAAGTGACAGCAGCCTAATATTCCTGCTGTTGTCTGTGTCATTAAACAATGTTAATAATAAAAAATAAAAAAAACAAGAAGAGAAAAACAAGAAAAAACAAAGATGAACCTATATATTCAATTTCTAAAGTGAACAAATAGTGTTATTTCACATTTAGGCAGCTTGTAGGATAAGTGTGCCGCATAAAGTATGAGTACCAAGCAGAATCTCCAGGTGCTCGCTTGAGAACCAGACCAAAAAAGTTATATGCACCCCTGATTATAAGAGCATCTCCAATATTGCTCTATTTATATTAAACGTACAATATGTAATTTTTTCGCCGCTAGGGGTCGCTAACCTCTTACAATAACAAAGGCATAGTTTGATGATGCAACATTTGCTAAGAATTATGGATCTTGTCGCCAATGTCAAGCCGACCGATCTAATAATGTTTATGGATGAGTAAATACATAGATGTTTTTATCATGACTGTGATATGAAGCAGGTCGGGATTGCTAAGAGACAGCTATCAGCTCCACACGCAACGCGAGTCCCGCGGATATAAAAGGAATATGGACATTTCATTCTACCGAACTACACGCAAGTGCAGAATTACTACTCACAGGTCAGTTTATTAGACAAATTAAACTTGTGAGGTAACGCAGCGATGTTTCACTTGGTCTAACATTACACTATCACACTAAACTGCATTTAAATGTGTTGAAATTTATGTTATTCTATGTGTTAGTTTGTCTGTATGAGACTAGCAGTAAGCTAGATCAACATTAGAATAACATACAGATCATATTCTAACATTTTATCATTGCTGAACTATATAACATTGATTAGTTTTATGTAAATGTGCTCACCCGTTTAATAAAGTACATGTAGGAGCGGTTGAAGTCTCGGACATGGAGCTCTCGGCATCTCGAAAACACCGCGCTGATATTGATTCTCGTTTTAGTTCTCCTTTTTTATCCAAAGTCTGCTTGCCATGGTCCATAATGTTTGAACGAAAGAACAACAGCGTGCAGATAGACATTACGAACTACACAGTTGTCCACGTCTGTCGCCTTGGTTATCAAAGGGCTCTGGTTACTATGGCAGTACGAGCGGAAACCAGGGAGAACGCGGATATGACGCCATTGACGGCGACAAAACGGAAATAAAGAAACGGTCTGTGTTTTCGAATTAAATAAAAAATTTCTCCTGGTTTGAAAGTTGTTGGAAACAGTCGGGATAATGTAAGTACACAACTAAAAAAATATATATAACATAGATATAGTGATTTTTGCTATTTTTAAAGCAAAAAATCTACATATTGTACCTTTAAATTGAACTACAATGCTATTTATTAAATTATTTATTTTGATTAAAACATACTTTTTATAAGCTAAAAATGCTATTTATACCACAAAACAAATTAATTTCTGCCGCACTACACTTCCTTTGCATGTATTTAATCATTATTAATAAAAAAAAAATTAATAATAATGTTTAATTATTAAAATATTATGGTTTAATTTTGTTTTGTACATTTAACTATAAAGGTTGCAAAATTTGTAGTGTCAATATTTCTTAAACATTCAAATTGTATACCACAAAACTATTTCCTTTCTGCCATACTACACTTCTTTGGCATGTTAGATTTAAGAATTAGATTTAATATGGCTTCATTTTTGTATTGCACTCTTTTTTTTTATTTATTTTTTTTATTGCACATCTCAGTATGAAGATTACAAAGTTTGGATTTTCCCAACGGTGATGTCACTGTTGGGAAAATCCAAGTCCAGCCCAATCCAAGATTTATAAAATGGATCTAGCTGGATGAAGACCTGATATGACTGAACTGAGCAAACCAGAGAGGTAAGAGACTGACTAAAATCACCTCTATATTAAGGGCCCCAAAAGCCCCCGAAACCTTGAAAAACAAGAATTAAAAACAAATCTCACTCAAAAGACAAATCCCCCCATCCGAGAGAGAGAAAATCCACATTCAAACCAAAATATCTGACTTCCTGTTGCTCGGAGCTAATGACTGAAAATTAAAAAGTTGTCCGGCTCGATGAGAACAATATACGTACTGAGTTTTGTAACTGTAGGTAAAACTAACACCCCCACTTTTGTCAAAAGCATTTTGAAAGTGACACACTTCCTGCTGCCACTTGGTGGCGCTATAACTTTGACTCACAATAGTTGTATCCATCTGATCGGCCTCTTACCACGAACACACTGCTGAAGTTTCATCAAGATCAGTTAATCAGGCATGAAAACTCCTCACCTTTCGGCGAAATTCGCCGTTTTAAAACCAAAATGGGTCACCTACGTGATTTGTGCAGATCCGATGAGAAAATATTTATGGGGTGGGAGGGGGGGTCGTGGTCGTGGCCAGCATTTACCCTATATCTCTATAGTTACCATAAACTTAGCAGCTTTAAAAAAACAATCATCATTCCTAATGCCGAAACCTGACAGCCAATCCGAGTCAGAGTACTGAGAGTAGGGCAGAATTGTTTTCAAAGTCTTTAACACCGCGAGTCTGATGACACACTGCCGAACAAAGAACCGCACGTCGGAAAGCAAGCCTGGGGTAAGTTAGCTTTCAATGTTAACTGTCCTGTCAGATACAGACAGCGATGTTGCCAATGTCATTATTTTGACATAGAAGAGGGCGGGATAATATCGCGAGCGGGCGCGGGCGCCGTGAGTGCTGAGCGAGCAGGAACGAGTAGTGAGTTGTCGAAAAAGATGGATAATGCAAAAAAGCTGTCGGGGGCTAAACATAGAAAAAGAAAGAGAGGAAAGGAGATGACATGTCAAATGATGCAACAGCAGCTAAATAAGTGGATGGTGAAGGGCTACAGGTAGGATTTTGTTTTGTGTGACGTCCAGGCATAGGCTAATGCCATCGGGACTACCGGGAGATTCCCGGTGGGCCGACGCGCTTTTTGGGCCGATACATCTCATACTTTTTTGTTTCGTTTTTTGTCTTAACGGACCATAAAACTCGTACATCGGCGGCCCATTCGTTTTGTTTTGCTTAATTGGCGGCGCTGGGTTAGTGCGTAATTAGTGTGTAATGCATTGGTCAATAAAAAGTCAGCGTTATTTTTTTTTTTTTCTGACACCCCATGAAACAAGTAGATCAGCGGCCCATTTGGTTCTTTTCTTGATTGACAATGGGCTAGCCCAATCACACCTTTAATGTGAAGTATAGAAATATACTCTTTCAAGTATAGAAATTAGTACAAAACTAATTATGAAAGTTTCCTTTATTTTTCAGTGCATTTGTTTTACAATATATGGCTATTACTATCATGGGATTAATATTGTAACTATTATTATGTAGTAGTAGCCTAATGTAGACAGACACTGTAACTAAAATATTTTTTCTTTGTTTAATTTGCACCAGATGGATGAATTTAACATTAAAAAGCACTATATATATATATATATAAGTTGATTGGATTGGATTTTTTTGCTGCCGTATCCTTCTCACCTTTTTTACCCCTGACCTGTTTTCATGCCTGGTTAATGTATGCAGAAGTTATACCACTTCGTGTTTCTCTTTTCTCGCCATACATTCGTTTCCTCGCCACGGCCAAACCGTTCGAGATATCAAAAATCCGTCCACAATTTAGCATCCTCAATGTCTTGACTTCATACACACCGAGTTTGGTGGCGATTGAATGAATTGTCTAGGAGGAGTATTTCAAATTCCACAGCAAGCGTTTTTCAAACAACCCATAATAGCCGACTTCCTGTTGGGCTGGCGTAAAACTTGACAGAGAGAAAGTTGTTTAACAGCAACAGAGCAATTCCAAGAGGGTCCTCACACCATCGGTGCTCGGGCCCTAATGAGGGAAAAAATGCCACTGTCTCTTTATTCTCTTATTTATTTATGTGGGATGAACATATACAGATCATGGATCAGTAATAAACTAGAGTTTAGTGTGAAAACAAATGTTTTAAATAGAACAGATTTAATACTTTATCAAAACACTTTTGAGACACGTGATATTCATGGGTCCTGTCTGTCTCAGTGCTGAAACTCTTTATACAAAGTTACATTTATAGACATCTCAGAATTTTATACAGTAATTTATTGCAAATTTCAAACACACATTAGTCCTCATTCATATGTTAATGATTCTTCATTATTTTCCAATAATTCTGATCCATCATACGCTGAAGGTTCAGAATTATTGTAATCACATTCTGCAAAGCTCCTGTTATCTTAAGGGAAACAGTAGGAAACCACTGAAAGTGTTGTGGTTACTCTGCTCATCAAATATCCTCCTGCCAGACCAAAGTCTCACATAGACAACATCTCCAACCTCCAGGATCAACACAACTCCATTCGAGGAGTTTGACCGATCATTAGCCTGAACCTGATAATCATGTGCAATAACCACATGCTCTCCATTCTTAACAATGGCTGCAGTTGCTGCAGTTCCACCATGACCATATGCAGAGACTCTGAACATGTACGCTCCTTTCAGTGGGGCTGTGAAAATACCTAAATCAAATAACAAGAGATACAGAATCAGATGTTTCCTGTATGATCGCTTAATCATACAGAATTATTACACAACAAAACTATTACACACCAAGAACACTGTGTAATAGTTTTGAGACATGACAGATCCTTTAATTCTCTTATACACATTACACAACTGCAGGGAGGTCTGAATGGAGCAGAAGGGTTTTCATTATTATAAACTGAGTTTTATGACTCATTTCATTGATAATTACCTGTAATTGGGTTGTAGGCGTTCCCTATGTTTGTGAAGACGTTCCTGTAGGTTAGTGTGATTTCAGTGGTAAAAGGACCAATATGTCCACTGCCAGATTGCATCAGTGTAGCTGAAAAAGCTATTTCTCTGTCTGTTATTGAAAAACATAAGCAATAATGTGATATATTACTCTATTACACTGAGAATGTATACACTGAATTTAATATCATTCAAGCAGTTTCACCTCTATTTTCCTTTCTCAACTCCACTTGACCCAGAGTAAGATTTGATATTTCTGTGAAGGAATAAAGATTCTGTTAAATGACATTTATACTAATAATTGGGTAACACTTTAGATTACAGCCCGCAAAGTACTGCGTAATTAAAACCGCGTTTCCATTACCCTTCAAATTGTGCAAATTGAAATTGCGAATTAAAAATACGCCCAATGGATATGGAAGCATATGGGTAGCAATATTCAATTTGAAATGTAATATGCAAAATGACAATGCAATATGTAAAATGGCAATGCATATCTATATTTTAATTTACATTTTCCATTACATTTGTGCAACGTTTGTGCAAAATAAAAATGAAAAATCAATTATATAATTTACATTTGCCATTTCATACACTAGTTTTAATATGTAAATTGAATACATATTTTAACGCTTTATAAGTTGCAAAATGAAAATGTATTACAGAAATGATTAGTTAAGTTTAATATGTTCAAGCAAAAACTGTAGCAAAATGATAATTTAAATTGTATTTTTTCCTAATTGCATTTACACTCACAGTGAAGACAATTGCGTTTGCATTTTCATTAAATGTCCCGCAATTAATGTAGAAAAATTCTGTGTGCAAACTGAGAATGCATTCCGAGCCGATTACTGCGTGAAGTTGGCCCCGCCCCAACCCAATGCAAAACGTCGGCAGAATAGGCTCAATCGGTTTTTACTTCGTTTGTGTTGGTTTGTGCTGTAAATTTTTTTGTTTGTGCTGCTTCGGTTTTTTAGATATTAAAAGAATATTTATAGGTCATTCTGAGGTCACCCAGCCCCCCACATGCTCCAAATAAAATAGTCAGGAAAATCATAATTTTCTCTTTAGCCAGATCACTTTTGGGACCTCGGTATTTATAAAACCCTGCGTACGGCCCTGCTTGCAAGTATAAGTTGAAAATATGTAAAGTTTTGGGAATAAAGGGATTCAACCAGGAGAATTAACTAATTATTTATACTGTAAGTATTTTAGAACTAAAGGGTACTTATTGATACAACAATCTTACATTTGAGAGCAATTTAGCGAGAACATACCTATACCAAACGTACCTTTTTGTTATAATAGTGTACAAATAAATATAGGCTTTTTTTTCTTTTCCTTTTTTTTTAACAAAAGTGCACTGAAAACTAAAACTATTGCAACTTTTGCTTAAATACTGGGGAAATATACACTTGTTCCATGTAGTTACAGGGTAAGTGTGACATCTGCAGGCTGTAAATTAAATACAGGGTAAGTACAATTAAAATACATACACACAATCTAATATCACTGACTCGGAAACATTTATTTGAAAAACAACTTAATTCAAAACAGATTGACAACATTTCTAATTTGTTAAAAAATACTTTTTCAACAATTCATTTCAAATGCTTAAGTCTCGACAGAAAGTAGGAGGAAGTAGGAAGAAATCATGTCCTTGCTATTCTGTTTTTAAAAGAAAATGCAGTACACCCAGAAATACATCCAAATTTACCCTCATGCCATCCAAGATGTATATGACTTTCCTTCCTTAGATTAACACAAATGAAGGTTTTAAGAAAGAAAAAAAAAACATCTCTGGGAATACATAAAATGCAAGCTTGTGTGTTCCTAAAAGTTAGAGCATCAAACGGCACATACTGCAATAACTACAGTAATCCATACGACCCTAATGGATGAATCAATGTCTTCTCAAGTGAAACGATAATTGTATGTAAGAAAAATACCAGTATTTAAAAAAAATGTAAACTGTAGACTATCGCTTCAGATGAACTATCACCAGCGAATGCATGAGAGGGTTGAGTTCACGTCAAGAGTGACATGAGCGAGCCGAGAAAGTCACGCGGAAGTCGGATGCCGTCTTTTTTCTTTTATTTTTTAAACATTGCTCACAATAAAATACAAACAACAGATAATAACAATTAGAAACAAACACGACAGGATGAAAGAGACGCCAGTTCTCACGTGAGTCGAGTTTCACATCGTGCTTCCGTCAAGCTTCACATTGCGCTTCACAGCGAGCTTAAATTTATGTCAAACATGAACTAGATTCTCATGCACATTCGTAAGATTAATCAGTGGAAAGGTTGAAAAAGGAGAAGAGGACCAAGTGAGAAAATTAAAAAAGAAAATGGAAAAAATGTGCTACTTTTTTTTTTTATTAGAAGTGTTGTACGTCTATTTTGAAATGAGTTGTTTTATTAAATAAAGGTTTCCGAGTCAGATTGTGTGTATGCATTTTTATTGTACTTGCCCTGTAACTACATGGAACAAGAATATATTTCCCCAGTATAAAAAAAATATTTTGTTTTACTTGCCTTGAAACATCTGAGCCCAAACTAAAACATCTGCACTTTTGGTATCAAAAATAAAAAATACTGTATAAATGCACAGATATGTACATTGTAATTTTTAAAATCCTACACATTATGTTGGTACACTATTATTACAAAAAGGTACGCATTGTTTGTTCTCGCTTAATTGCTCCCAAATGTAAGATTGTTGTATCAATAAGTTCCCTTTAGTTCTAAAATACTTACAGTATAAATAATTTGTTAATTCTCCTGGTTGTTACCCTTTTATTCCCAAAACTTTACGTATTGTTCCCTTTACTTACATGTAAGTACTTTATAGGTACACTATAATTACTGAAAGTTACACTGTAAATTCATCTTAATTACGCAGTCCTTTCCGGGCTGTAATCTAAAGCTTTACCACTAATTGTAATAGATATATAATTCAATTTACACACTAAACTTACACTACACTAACATTTACACTATGCAATGTATTGCATTGGTGTTTCACTTTGAGGATCATTGATAAAACAGTGAATGTTTTGTTGAGGTACCATCATTTTTCTTATTCAGCTCTTCCAGGATAAACTTCTGTTGTTCTGCAGCCTTCTCAGCATCCCTCAGTCGCATCTCTAAAGCTCTGATGTTTGTTTTCTGCTCTGTAACCGTTGCAGTCAGTTCTCTGTTGATGGTTTTCTGCTCTGTAACGGTGGCGGTCAGTTCTCTCAGCGCTGCATGGATGTCAGTGAAGAACAGATGGTAGTTTTGTTGGCTGTCAGTTGAAGCTTCATCTCTCAAAGTGTCTGTTTGAGGTGGATTCTGTCTTCCGTCCTCAGATCTGAGCTGTTGACTGATCTCATTCTCATTGAGTCCTCCATCTACCTGATGCTGTACGACACACACAAAGGTTTCCAACAGCAGCAGTAAACATACTAAACCCTTCATTCTTCACTGATGTTTGTTTCCAGCTCTTGCTCTGTCATCCTCACAGCCTCTCATGTTGCTTTTATAGTGTCCTGATTTACTGTCTTTTGTACTTTTGTATCTATATTGCTCCAGATAAATAAGTAGTTCAAGTTAATTGTTAATCATAATCAAAGGGATGTTCCGGGTTCAGTAGATGTTTATCTCTATTCACAACATTTGTGGCACTATGTTGATCACAACAGAAAATAACTTGATTCATCTCTCTCCCTTTAACATTTTTTTTTTATATACTGGTCAGCCGTCGGCATCATTATAGCAAGCGAAGGGAAAATCACAGAAACCTCCGGTTGTGTGAATGTATTGTCGGATCTCACACTTTAATAGTATTTATTGGACGGGCGTAAAAAAACAGGCTGTGTGACTGTGAGGAATGATTACCTCACTGTACGTCCATATGCAAGTTTGAGTGACTATATATAAATTAAATACATTAGCTATTGTCATGTGCCAGTGATTATCCTGACCTCTGATATATTTCTGACCTCAGATATAGATGGTCACATGACTCTCTGGTATCCATATGCATATCTTACAACAGTAATCAGGCTTACCAGCTTTAGGTTATGACATAAAAAGAGGAAACATTGGATATAAATGTACACAGACAAAATTAGTTAGTGATGTTTACATACAGTAAGTGGCTATTAGGGGTGTAACGGTTCACAAAATTCACAGTTCGGTTTGATACGATACACTTGTGTCACGGTTCGGTCCGATATGTTTTTGATACAGCAAAAAGAAAGAAATGCCAGAGAAATTTCTTTGATTAAATTTTTTTTTTATTCTTTTTTTTTTTTAAAGTAAAACTAACATCATCAAGTATGATGTTTTTTTTACTTTGAGCAATTCTAGAGCTATAATTGACTCTTCTTAGGAGCATATAAAACAAAACAGCTCCTTGGAAAAAATGAAATGTAATATTGTAGTACCGTATTTTCCGGACTATAAGTCACACTTTTTTTCATAGTTTGGCTGGTCCTGCGACTTATATTCAGGTGCGACTTATATATCAAAATTAATTCAGACTGAGATGAACCAAGAGAAAACATTACCGTCTACAGCCGCGAGAGGGCGCTCTAGTTGGCGGAGTTGTTCAAAAGCGACACCAAGGATGAAGAAAATGATTTGGAATGAGATTGCGGGAGCTTGGTGAACTTGTTTACTGGTAACTTGCTTGTTGGACTCGCTGGCTTATGTTAATTTAGCCTATTCAGCCTCCCAGGTATATGTTCTTTATGCTATTGTGTAGCTGAATAACTGTTAATGTGGCGTTAACATACCGGACACCTATTCAGCCTGTTGTTCTGTGTAGTTGAATAACTTGCCTTTCCAGATTAAATGTCTGTTCTTGGTCTTGGATTTTGTGAAATAAATTTCTAAATAAATGCGACTTATAGTCCAGTGCGACTTATATATGTTTTTTTCCTCTTCATGACGCATTTTTTGACTGATGCGACTTATACGCCGAAGCGACTTATAGTCCGGAAAATACGGTAGTTATAAACAAAGGTTTATTTTAGTTCAGATTAACATTTGAGGGCAGCAATTGTATTCATAATGTCATAATGTGCTATGGGCTTTCATGGCAAAATAGAGCAATAAGCCTACTGACAAAACTGTTTTAAATGTAGTACATCACTTAATGTTACCCTTCTGTTTGTTGAACTGTTGTATAAAATCAATGTCACATTTGAAATCGTGTGGATATTCAGGAAACATTGTATTCTTGCTTGTATAATATGATCAACATTAAAAACACTGCTGGATATCAGCCTGCATTTTTATCGCAGATTTAGTCGCACAGATAGCGCAAGCGGCTCGTGGCAGAACACAGACCGACAAAATGACACTTTAAGTAGAAAATCTCAAATGAAGTTTGCAGAACTCCAGTTTGCTAGTCTGTGTTTTCAGATCATCCGCGCTTCTTCAGCAGTGTAGAGAGCGCGCACGCATGGTTGCCAGATAGCATTGAAAAGGCCGGGTAGAAAACGTGTTATTTAAACAGAAAAGTTCTGACTGGGGGTTTAATTATTCAAATCTGGCAACCGTAAGCCTGAACACTCGTAAAAACAGTCAATGTGTTGTCGTCTCCTTTATTTGACACAAACAAGGGGTTTTGGTCAAGTAAAAAAAACAAATTAAACACATTTCAGTCTGGTCTTTTTTCGTCAACAATATTGCATGTGTTGATATAGTCACAGTTATCGTTTAATGACGTGGGTGTCGTCTCTCATCATCTTGTCTAAGTCAGGGAAAAAAAGGTCGTCAACGAACATTTTTCATCATAGTTTTCGTTAACGAAATGAACACTGTATTGGAATGGTAAAGAGTGTCGGTACATGACAGAAGGGCCTCCACTTAAAGTGTAAACTGGAGGTTAAATTTTTCACGAAGATAATGCAATGTGTTTATTAAACATAAAGATAAGAACCGCCCACCATTATTTTTTATACCAAAATGCTGAATATAATATGAAAAGGTGGCACTTTTATCAGTGGTTTTAACCGCTCCCGCTCCCTTCCACTAGATGGGGCGTGACGTCATAAGAGGAACTCACTAGTAGAGTTACCGGCATAGTCATAGCTATAGATGCCTTACATAACTACAGAAAAGTTGGTTGTATGTTTTATTTGATAAAATAACTCAGCTGTAAACATACTCGTGTGTGCTGACTTCAAGGGGACCGTGATCCTGCCTGAAATGAGAATAAGCTATTCGCAAAACAAACGGGTTCAGGCACCGGGTTCAGGCACGTCAGATCAGCCGGTCGCAGGTCGAGCTGTTCCACTAAACTCCAAAACGCGTTCACCTCACGGCAGCACATACTCTCCACTGCTGATTCAATTGGGTGGGCATAGCCCACACAAACACAGTGATGGGGACATCGATCTCTCTTTTTCTTTTCTGACAATAAACATTGCTAATTAAATCGTGAGAAATAGCGTGGATTGAGGAAGGGTATTACATGACGTTTGAGGCGTCGATGAGACTAGCGATTGGTGCCTGTGCAGTGTGTGCATCTCTACAGCTCTGATTTGGACTGACACCATGTAAGTAAATAATGTCTTCAGTCGTTGTCCCTCCTTGCTATTCTACATGACGGCAAACTTTTGAAAAGACTGGCTTGTTCCCTTATATTATCCGGGTTAAGTTTGCACCAGGCTAGCCTAGACTAGCTCTAACGTAGCTACTCACCAGGACACCTGGCCAACCCTCCACTCATTCTCCTCACACCAAGCATTAATAAAATTGTAGGGCTGTGGTCCATAAAGAATTTGATGGTTTCCCACATCCTCAGTCGTTCTCCAAATAGCCATAATACAGTAAGAATCTAGCAGAGTATGGGTTGCGAGTTCCTCTTATGACGTCATCACCAGTTACTGAAAAAACACGCTACCTTTGAAGAAACCCCAATAAATGTTATTTTAACGCATTTTAAGACAGAAATAATTAAATATATACATATAGAGCACTTTAATTTACACATTAATTGGCTGTGGTGGTTAACCTGCAACTTACACTTTAAGGATAAATATGATGAAAAAGTCTAAGAATGTTCCACGTATGGTTGAAATACCATCATTGACCTAGAAAGATACCATTCTGGGAGTCAAGACTATAAAGGAGGAAGGATGCCCTCCCTTCACTGTCATACTCTGTGTCACTGTGTGTGACTGTACGACTGCTGGCCTTTTCTTGCAAGAAAATAAACCTCATCAAAGACTATTGGAAATGTTTGTCTCTTATTCAGTGATAGAATTGTGTTTGCCACCACAGCTTCTAGGCCATTTTGAACATCCCATGGTGATCACGCAATATTTGAACATTAGTGGCTGGATAGCCCGTACTGCACATGTACAAGGGCTCATTTACCACAGGACTTCACACCGGGATAAGAGTGCATTTGATGATGCCAGTCACTCTGGGGTTGTTGGCAATACTGTAAAACTGATGATTGGCCAGCTGGAGTTTATAAACACATATACTTTCAAGCTTTAATAAAGTTTTTAAACTGACTTTTTATTTTGCACATGCATTGATATAGTCAGATGTTTTCTTTCAGCTGCCTTCTCAAACTGCAGCAGCACTTTATTATCTGGCATGTAAATGCTTTTAAATTCATGATATTTTTCATAATGATCTCTTAATCTTCAGCCGAGAAGTGAATCAAATGGACACTCTCCATGTTCACTTTCAGGTGCACGTGGTTCAGAGTTAATCATAAACTCTGGATCAATCCCTGAGTTGACAGAATGTTTATACAGTGTTGTGATCCCGTTGAACTCTATCTAAACTAGGTTTTGTCAACTTTAAACTTACTCTGAAACTTATTTGAAGACAACTTTCCTTCAGAGTTTAGCTTAAACCCTGATCAAACCCACCTATAACTTTATATACCTTCCTGATAAGTTTATTCAGGTGAGTTTGATTATCCCCCAGCACTGCCATTTTGAATTTAATCAAAGATTGATTTCATCAACTCATTAGTTTAAAGCCTCTCGTTTACTGGAACAGAAGAGTGAAAGTGAAACCTTATTCATTAGCTTGTAAATATTAACTTTAAGACCTCAAATGGTTGTGTCAGATAAAGGAGACACGATAATGTGTACTGTTGGGGGAACTGCAGTACAAGGGTCAGGGAAACACCTATCTAATCTAACATCTTTTTTTGATAAGCCAGTTCAGATAAAGTCTCCCATTTAACAGAACAGGAAAGTGAAAGTAAAAACCCTGTTGACAGTTAATTCATCTTTTATTACCACATTCACTTCAACACTGCTTGCTGAAGTGTGCATTAGGGGTTGACCAGACTAGTCAACTATAATGCTCTGCCGTGATGCTTTAACCCTCTGAGGTCGGAAAACGCGCCCCCGCGTTTTGCTGGATTTTCTTCACATTGTAGCACAATAAACTTAAATTACTCCGTCATTTATGGTTATACAGAAAAAAGAAATATAAAAAAAGAATCTGTGATATTTCTACTTTTGTATGTGTCCACTTACAATCAAATCAAAACATTGTGCTTTTGTAAAATAAAGAAAATAAACAGGGTGTGCGTTCTGCCTCTCCGTCGCGGTGAACTTTTTTTTCTTGAGCACGTCTATAAACTGAAACAAACAGAGAATATTTGTTTTCAGTTTGAATCCGATTCGCTGAGTTTTAAGTAATTTGTATAAAACCAACAGGATGTCCAGTATCTCAAACGCTTGCTAATTACTTTTAATTCGGCCACGCCCACTCGCGCAAAAGAGATTCACATGCAAATCTCCACATGGGACGCGAACGCCCTCGTTACCTCAAACACAAAACACAAAACACTTCACAAGTCTCTGCTTTTCGTCGAGTTTGGAAGACGCGCTGTGAGCTTACATTGGATTTACATCAGAAGAAGAACGCGATTTGAAGACATGAAAGATGTAAGGTAAGAAATTCTTACTTATTAGTTTATGGTATTGTTGCATAAACTTCACATTGCAGTTGAACTGTTGCTAGATATATGGTGAATATTATACTATTCAGACCCGTGTTTACTGTTAAATACTGTTTGTGGATATCTGCTCAAACATAGATATGTATAACCATAATGTTTAATATTTTGGAGCACGATGGCGTTTGAATGTATCATATTTTGGAGCGCGCTGTGCGTTTGAATGTACAGTATCATATTTTGGAGCGCGATTGCGTTTGAAAGGAAAAATGCACCAAACATTAGGCTTTATGTTTTTACTATTATCTCATTTCATATCATCATAACGAATGGAAACATTTGAAGTAACATAAGATAATCAATATATTTTTCTCTAGCATTGTTACTGAAATCTTTTGGAAGATTTATAGGCTGCTTTGTAAAATTAAATTATTTTATGCAGTACTGCACATAGCTTATGCCTACAAGGCACAACAAATATGGTGTTCTTTATATTATATATTGTTGGAAACATTTGTGTGTGTGTGTGTGTATTCTGTGAATTTTAAAAAGCAATTTTAACCAGAAAAATCTAAAATGTATTCCCAAAATCGTGCAGGCCTAGTTTCTCTTGATACCAGTATGTTCACTTCTGACTGAAGTCCTGCTGACTTCAACATTCACATGAGTCTCTGTACATGAACATGGTAAAGTGAAAATCAAACACCTTGGAAATGGTATGTACAATGTTTTTAGGAATGGCACAAAGGTCTCTGTCTTTGGATCATTGTTTTCAATGTGCTCTTTTGTCATTTGTTGTGTATTTTTGGATTATGTTGTGTTGTAAATAAATCCAAACAATCTAAAAGCCATTCTTTTTTAAATCTCCTCATTCTTTGTGCAAGGTTGCTCTGAATGACAGGGCCTGATCGCTCCTAATTCGGTTGTTAAGTCGTGACGTAACCAATACTCTTTCCGGGTCCAAAGTCCAGGTCCTCTCTACCTACCTACCGCTTTCGCTGGTGTTTTGGTTATTATTGAGTGTTTTTACAATGCCGCAGTGCTGTGTCCCGTGTCCCGAGCTAACTCACTTCAACCTCGTAAATCTTCTTTTTCATTGATGCCTGGACTCTACCCTTAATTATGCCACCTGAGTGATGAGCTAAACTAACCACTCTGTTGGTGTTAAAGGAATTTAAACCCTTTTTGACCGCCAAGGGTGCCTCACTAAGAAGGACGTGATCGTAAATAAATTTACAGGTTCCACCGTTGTTATTTCTGGACGAGAGGAGCGCTTGGACCCAAAACGTCACGCGTGACGTCAGACTTAACAATCGGATAGGGCAGTTAGGGGAGTGTCTTTGTCTTTCTCAGGTGTTAAAAGCTTACATATTCATGAGATGATCACGCCTCTTCGAATATGGCTTTGTCACACAAAACACGTCTTAGAAATTTTAAATCAATATATTGTCTTATCTGAATGAGCAGTCAGGGTGATTTTCACATAGTTTTGGAGCAAATATTCTAGGCTACGTGATACAATTTTCAAAAGTCTTGTGAAGAAATAATCAGTATGGGTTTCATGGCCTTATTTCAGTGACAATTTTTTTTTGTATTTTCACAAACCACGCATAAATGTCATTAGCCGCGTTTCCACTGTCGGGCCAGGGCCGGGCTAGGGCTAACAGCGAGCCGAGCCGGGCCAGTGGCCTCGGGCCTCAAGCACCGGGCTGCCGTTTCCACTGCCGGGCCAGAAGCTCCACAGCGCTTCACTAAAACACGCCCGTAACACGCCTCTCTGGAACAACGTCACACTAACCCATTCACCAACAAATGGAAGTTTTATCAGAAAACTAATCAGAAATCACTGGAAACAGCGTTGAAAACAAACATGATAAAAGCTGCCGTTTGCTGGCATTTTTGTTGTTTACTTGAATATTTAAAACCCAAGCATCGATGTTTTACCACAGGTTTACAATAAAAAGTGATACATTGATCATAATGAATTAATTTATGTCAAAATTGCACATTAGTCACTCAGAAATAAATTACCGTTAGGTCTATTTCACAAAAGAAAGAGGACACACTTACTTCTTCAGTCGCGTCTGTTACTGTTTATCTGGTAGTTACAGGACATATTTACATCACATTTAGAAAGAATGATAATTTATACAAATATATGCCACCAAAAATACGACCTGTGGAGCTTTAGCACTCTCTCGACTCCCATACAGATATTTTCAGTCAGAGAAACAGAGGAAGCTCCCGAAAAAAAAGTTGCTTTATTTTATGATAGTCTGGTATAAAGAGACGAGACGTAGGCTACTGACAGATAAAATAAAAACATGACTGTGATAGCCTTTATGATTGGTCTGATTTCTTCAAGCGTATGTTTTTTTTTACTATGCGTATCTTCAAGCGTTTACTATGTTCACCATGGTAATGGTTAGCGCGCATAGTCTTTTGCATCACAAACACAAGGCATTCAAACATGAACGCGAGTTAAATTATTTTAAAAGTCTTTAATGCTGACAGAATCATCCGGCGCTGCCGTCTCCCGACTCAGGTGAACTCCGCCTCTGTTCGTAACCACTCCTCTAGCCCGAGCTGGCCCGCTCTGGCCCAAGGTATTCGACGGGCCAGAAATCCTGGCCGCTGGCCCCGAGTAAGCCCCGATCAAGCCCCGGAAGTGACAGTGGAAACGCGACTGGCCCTGGCACGCACTAGCACGGCCCGGCCCTGGCCCGACAGTGGAAACGCGGCTATTATCTCAAAACTACAAACTTTTACATAAATGCTGCTGATATATTATTGTAGCAGAGTTTGTGCTGAATACAGTGTAATTAGACTTTAGCCATGAAAATGTCACTAGTAACAGAAAAAAACACAAATGTCAGAGCATGTCAGAACACCTCCAGAGCCAGAAAACAGCTCAGACCTCAGAGGGTTAAGCTGGATGTCGACTAGTTGCTGATCATGGCCTATATGGGACACATTCACAACCTTGCAATTATGTTATTGAACTTTAATACATAAAGTAATCCATCCTTTCCATTCAACTTTTGGCCTGCAACAATAGAATAATAACCAATAAATAAATAGTTTAGCTTTTAACAACTTTTACATGAGACTGTTTCTTTTCATGGCCATAGGTTAAAATAAAATACAAAATCTACTGCACTATTTCAGTAAAAAATTATTTCAGTCCTCCTGTTGTTCTCTTGTATACTTTCCTTATGTGGGCTTCTAGGTCGCTATAGCACCTTTATTTGACACTGACACGTACGTGCCAGCTTTGCAGGTCATGCATTTCTGATCCCGACCAAGACTAAAACATGGGAATATTCTCTGTAAATCACCATGAACAATGGTTTTATTGTGGGCCGGTGGAAAAATGGTGGGCCACCTCCAACTTCCTGGGGGATTGCATTGGGGAAGAGATGGAATAAAAGTTCTCGGAGTAGAAAGTTATAGGAAAAAGAACTGGGAAGGTATGCTGGAGAAGGTGTCTGCTAAGTTGTCTAAATGGAAATGGCTATTGCCAGAGCTATTCTACAGGGGTAGAGTTTTGGTTACAAATAACCTGGCTGCTGTGATGATACAGAGACGGATACAAATGCAAGTAAAAGGAATTTATTAATGCTGGTCAGAATAACACACAGGTCGGGGAGACAAACACTCAGGTGGAGATGTGACGCAGGGACTTTGATGGGCAACCCGGAAATCGCGTGCGGTGAACGGCGTGCTCAGGAACCAGGAACAATAAACAATCCAGACAGAGTGAAGAACAACGACGAGTATCCACAATGACGAGTAATCCACACGAGGAGACGAGAGAGCCACACAGGAACAGGACACGACACCGGGAAGCCACAACAATCTGACAACATGAGATGAAGATTACTGAACATATAAAGGGAACGGGGATTGATTACAGCTGGCGCAGATAATCAACACGGGATTGGGTAACCACGCCCACACAGACACACACACACACCAGAATGAGACAGCAGATTCATGAACCGTGACAGCCGCCTCCATGTTATGGCACAGACTCAACGTATTGGAGCCACCAGATGACATTGTTAAAAGCATCCAGAGAAAACTGGTGGACTTCTTTTGGTCAGGTCAACATTGGATTCCTGTGTCAGCTCTGTATCTTCCAACTCAAGAGGGGGGAACAAAGTCTGATTGACATAAGGAGCAGGATCCATACCATTCGATTACAGGCAGTACAGAGACTGTTGTACGAGGAGGACATGGTGTGGACAAATGTGGCATGCGCTCTGTTAAGGAGAACATAGAATCTGTGATATGACAAGCAGCTGTTTTTACTGGAAGTTAATGAACTGGATTTGATTCATTTGACTTCATTCTAACAATCCATGTTAAAAGTGTGGAATATGACGTTTTCTGTGACCAGAGAAATTTTGCGACCACAGGACTGGATTATGGGAGAACCATTGTTGGCAATGGGTGGAGGACGGCAGCTTCACTTCAGCACATGACAGGAATACGTTCTGTATGTCTCTTGGATCAAATGTTGGAGGAAGCCTGTGTGACGGAGCGGTAAAGGCTTTTAATAAATCATTTAGCTGATGGTGATAATTGTCGACTACGCCACCCTGAATCAATCAGAGAATATCTAAATAACCCAGTAGTGAACACTAGGTCACAGGTTCGTGTGTGCCAGGGGGGTCAGAGACACAAGCACAAATAATTTAATAAACCGTCTTTATTAAGGTACAAAAATAGTTAAAATATGTTTTGCTTTAAAAGGCGCCCTGCGCTACATTTACTAAAAATGACACTTAGCAAAAGAAATCATCACAGAGGGCAGTATGAAATGGCAGCACCAACACAGTCCTCTACCCACAAGGGTAGGAGGAGTCTCAAGAAAAAGGTCTGCGAATATAACTCACAGGTCAGACAAAAAGAATATGTCCCAAACAACCAGGCTGAGTCTACCGGCGGAAGGACCACTTAATGGCTTTTCCAAAAGCGCAATCCTACTCACACACACACACACGTCACCGTGCACTTGGATCACACACGCAGGCACTTCAAAAGTGTCACCCACTGCAACACCACCACTACAACACTGCAAGAGAAGGTCCTTCCGCCTGGTCACCTCAGTTCCTGGGAGAACAAATTTTTTTTTTAGTAAAACCCCAAAATAATAAACAAAGAAAATATCACAACCAAATTACACATATACAATAATCAGGGTCAACAACGACACCCACACAAACAAAATACACAAGGCTGAACTAAAGAAAAAGAATAACAAAAAATAGAGCTGGTGCAGCGCACGTACACATTGATTATCATACACTAACAGTCAGATTAACGTTATAACTACTTCTGTCACTCTAGAAAGTAGGGAAGTAGACGATACAAATCCTGTTGACGTGTTTGCTGGCCCAACGGTGCGATCACAGCGCAAACACCGCGGTTCTCAAAATGGACTCAGGTTATACGAACACAATCACTGCAGAAACGAAAGGGAGATCGTGCTGAAGATCAGAAAAACGGTCCGGAGGAAGAGAGAGGTGACCCACGCCTCACGAAAGCCTTAAAGGAAGCGAGATGTTACTAGTGCTCATTTTACAACAATTTTCCAGCCATCTTACAGAACACTTACCACAAGAGGATATTCCTCATATATAATTCCCACAGGCTACTGTTTACAGCATTCATCAAAACCGCCGATTAGCTGGAGTACAGGAAGCAACACATTAATAGTAACATAGCGACCCACTATACCGCACCCAGTCACTGAATACAGACACAGCACATACCTGAAGGGTGAGCAGACACTCACTCCGAGCTGATAAGTGCAACGTCGGAAAAGTGCTAATGGAAAGCTACAATTTGAAAAGATGACAACACATCAGTAGGGTTCTAAACCAGGGTTTAAACCAGCCGCTACCAACACATACCTGTGATTCCAGTGAATGACGCACGAGGGGGCAGAGCAAAGACGTGACGTGTATCTCAGGATACAGCCAACCCGCATTAAATAGACCATACTCTCCCCTGATAGGACACCACAACTGTCAATCACTTAACTAATCCTGTTACACCTGCAAAGAAGCATTAGAAACTCCTTCGCAGGGATGGAGCTACAGCTTTCCATCAATATGTGTCTCTGCTGCACAGAAAAGTCAGGGAGATGAAGATACTGTTTTGTCCTTTAAAACTCCAGAGTTGGGATCATTTCAAGACATTGGCAAAAAGGCGCTATTCATTGTGTGTGTTAAAGTGTCTCATCAAACTGTTTTGATAAGAGTTAAAAGATGGAGGTGGACAGAAGTGTTTGGGCCAGACTTCAGAGGATGCTGGAGATCTCTGTACAAGCCTCCTATTGAGAAACGTACAGCAGATTTACAGTGGAGACTGATCTATGGTATAATAGCTACGAACAGACATGTTGCGCACCTGAATCCAGAAGTAGGGAGGGAGTGTCCTTTTTGTGGGACGGATGAAACGGTTGAACATTTAAAAACTTGATAAGAAAATTCCTCACCCATGTTTTCCAAACAAACCCTTAAAAAATAAAAGGTTTGTTTTGAAAACATGGGTGAGGAATTTTCTTATCAAGTTTTTATTAGTGGTCCAAAGTACAAAGTCAGTGAACGAAGAAAAGTGGTTTTGCTAAATTACCTTTTGGGATCAGCCAAGATGGCAATTTGGAGGATGTTGGTTTTAAAGTTTTAATGAAAGGGCTGTAATCTGTACTGATTAAATCGTTGTTGTTGTTGTTTGGATGTTTTTGTAAACTTTTGATTTATGTATTGGAATGAATTATGAAAGATTATCAAATAAATATGTGTTAAACCTCTCTCTCTCTCTCTCTCTCTCTCTCACACACACACACACACACACACACACACACACACACACACACACACACACACACACACACACACTTCAAAGTCAGATCAAAGTCCTACTGCAAGACTTGTTGATGCTTCCAAACAAAACATGTTGTACATTGTTTACTCTTACCTATTTACTCTTTTGAATTATTGTTAGTGTGACGGAGCGGTATAAGATTTTAATAAACAGACTTAGCTTATTGTGATAATTGTCGACTACGCCACCCTGAACCAACCAGGGAATATCAAAATAACTCAGCAATTAACTCTAGGTCACACAGGTTTGTGTGCGCCAGGAAGGTCAGAGACATGAGAGCAAGCAATTAATACAAAAAGTCTTTATTGACGTACAAAAACAGTTAAAACAGTATTTCTTTAAAAGGGCGCTTAGCGCTACATGTACAATTGATGGCAATTTATCAGAAAGGTAATCACATAGGGCAGTATGAAATGGCAAACACCAACACAGTTCTCTACACCCAAGAATAGGAGGATCAAATGAATGCTCTCCATGTTCACTTTCAGGTGCACGTGGTTCAGAGTTAATCATAAACTCTGGATCAATCCCTGAGTTGACAGAATGTTTATACAGTGTTGTGAGCCTGTTGAACTCTATCTAAACTAGGTTGGATTTGTATGGTTTTGTCAACTTTAAACTTGCTCTGAAACTCAAAAGAGTTTGTTCAACTAGCCTAATGCAACAGGCCTCAGAGGTTCTCAACTGTGGCCTTTGAAGACATCTTTCCTTCAGAGTTTAGCTTAAACCCTGATCAAACCCACCTATAACTTTATACAGTATACCTTCCTGATAAGTTTATTCAGGTGAGTTTGATTATCCCCCAGCACTGCCATTTTAAATTTAATCAAAGATTGATTTCATCAACTCATCAAAGTGAAACCTTATTCATTAGCTTGTAAATATTAACTTTAAGACCTTGAATGGTTGTGTCAGATAAAGGAGACAATACTGTGTACTGTTGGGGGAACTGCAGTACAAGGGTCAGGGAAACACCTATCTAATCTAACATCTTTTTTTGATAAGTCAGTTCAGATAAAGTCTCCCATTTAACAGAACAGGAAAGTGAAAGTAAAAAGCCTGTTGACAGTTAATTCATCTTTTATTACCACATTCACTTCAACACTGCTTGCTGAAGTGTGCATGAGACTCAGGGGCATCTTAAGCTCTATTCACAATAGGGGTTAACCAAACTACTCAACTTTAATGCTCTGCCATGATACTTTAAGCTGGATGTCGACTAGTTGCTGATCAAGGCCTATATGGGACACAACTAGGGTGACCAGACGTCCCGAAAAATTCGGGACAGTCCCGAAATCTAAACTGTTGTCCCGAATCCCGAATCTGGCCCTAATTGTCCCGAAAATTATACTAAAGCAAAATCTTGAGTAGTTATTGTCTGATAAACATTAAAAACTGTCTGCGGAGGTTGAGGCCGGCCACACACTGGCTGCGTGGTGTGTCCGTTTTTATTTCGGCTCCCCTGTTAACAGGTTAACTCGTCCGTTAGAGCTTGCACACTGCCTGCGTGACACGCGCGGAAAACGCGTGCATGCTAGAAATAGAACCGACGCCTATTTTTCACGCGACACGCAAGGCAAAATAGAATAGGAAAATATGTTTGTATGTCATTTTGACATGAAAACATATTAAGACATTTTGATGTTTGAAAGTTTAAGTTTTTACATAAATGCAGATATAAATGTAATAATAAAAAAAATATGATCGATTTTCAAATATTGCACCTGTCAATACAGAACGAAATATTCTGTAGCCTATTTTGCCTATTATTAGAGCGCAAGTTGCTGCAGCCGCGAGGACAGTCACTGCACGCGTAAAGGAGTGATTGATTGTGATTGATTGTTCGCGGCACTGCAAAAAAAGACTTCACTACACAATTATCTCGTTATTTTCATTTAAGCTTATTAGCGTTAGGCTATACTGAAAGGTCTGATTTACGCACTGTTACTTACAACAGTCATTGTTTTTTTTCTTTTCACAATGACATTTGAGTTCATGATTTTAATGTGTTTTTTTTGTGTGTTTTTTTGTGGCAGACTAAAGAATAATGACAGACTGTTGATCTTTGAATAAAAATATGTTTGGTTCAGGTTTGAAATTCATTATCTTTTATTATAGGCTACGCAGTCTAATATCATAGAAGCTCCCCATCCCGTCACCCCAGACCCCAGACCCATAGACCCCCCCCGAATTTCAGCCAATCTCATCTGGTCACCCTAGACACAACAGAATAAAAAATCTTTGAAATCCACTTTACACTCCGTAAAATGACAAATAAATGCATACTCCAAGTGTGCTCCACAAGATACAAGGGGATGTCATTAAAGTTCATGTGCATTTAAAGGCAGACGTCACAAAACTTTTGGCAATATAGTTATTGAACTTTAATACATAAAGTAATCCATCCTTTCCATTCAACTTTTGGCCTGCAACAATAGAATGATAACAAACAAATAAAAAAATAGTTTAGCTTTTAACACCTTTAACATGAGACTGTTTCTTTGTATGGCCATAGGTTAAAATAAAATAAAAAATCTACTACACTATTTCAGTAAAAAATGATTTTAGTCCTCCTGTTGTTCTCTTTTATACTTTCCTTATGTGGGCTTCTAGGTCGCTATAGCACCTTTATCTGACACTGACACGTACGTGCCAGCTTTGCAGGTCATGCATTTCTGATCCCGACCAAGACTAAAACATGGGAATTTTCTCTGTAAATTGTCTGTGAATTTACACTTGTTTTTTTGTTTTTTTACGCTGTTCAGGCGCTGCTCTGTCTCTTGCCTGTTGCTATGGTGCTGAGGGTAATGATTGAGATGCAGTTTGACCAATGTTTACGTTACGCACATGACCGACTGACCAATGGTGGTGTGCGAGAAGGCGGGACCTAAAGCAATGCAAAAACGGCGACTGTAGAAAGCAAAAGGTTAAAGGTCCCATATTGTCAAAACTGAAATTTCCTGGCTTTTTTCATGATAACAGAGGTAAACTACCATACAAGTTTAAAAACAGTCGATCCATAGACAAACGCACACAGCCTGCATAAAGGAGCTGTGCCTTTTCATGAGCCATTGTGACTTCCGTATAAATGTGATGTCTGAACTACTCAGTTACCGCCTTCAGTCACCACCCCGAACACTGCCCACTGTCACAAAACTACATCATTGCACACAGGCTTCCGTACAACATTAAAATAAGAGAACAGTGGCTAATGTTTATTTATTCAGAAATACCACAGCAGTGTCTTAAATTACTTAAATTCTTAAAGTCTTAAATTACTTTTTAATATGGATGACACTCATCTTTGTTTGGATCTTGTTGAATTAAGGGATCAGAGATTAATATAAAACTAGAATTACTTTAACTGTAAAATAAATTATACTGTGTATTTTTAGTATAACAAATAGATTTACAAACTGTTGCAAGTAGTTTGGAAAAGCCTTGATGTAAAAATGGATATCTTTTTTTTCACAATTTTTAACCTTATGAGCCATATAAGTACAATTTCCTCTCCAGAGAAAAAGTCTTAAGACCCAATTTGAAATGTTTGACAAAAAAAGTAGTTAAAAAAAAGCTTATTTACAGTGATTTCAGATATAAACACATTCTCAGCAGTAGGATTTATCATTTGAGACACTTGTATTACCAACAATTTATACATGACTACACTAAAAGACTGCAAATCTTAATCTTATACAATCTCTCTTTCTCCATGTATAAATTACATGTCATACTTGGTTTAAAATGTGAAATGAAAAAAAAAACGAAAAAACAGCTGTGTCAAATCTCAATAAATAACTTGTTTGTGTCAAGGTGTGTAACAGAAGATAAACGCTGCACGCCGAACTGCCAGACAACCAGACTTTATTGACAAAAGACCAACAAGAGCTTCAGACTATGGCCACTCGAAGAACTCAGGACAGGATGAGGGGAACGAAGCCGACCTTGAGTAATGACAGGAGAACAGGAGGACAGAGACCGTCACCAACCCCAACAGTGAGCACTCGCAGTGGAGGAGAGTCTGGCACAGGACTAAACTGCAAACCAGGAACAAAAGTGAGTAAAGCAAGTCTCCTTAAACATAGAGCCCGCTGATTCTGTATTGATGAAAATATGAAGAACGTCCAAATCTAAAAAGTCTGAATGATTTCTGGTATAGTAAAGTAAAAAAAAACAAAAAAAAACTGTTTTTGTTTTTCCTAACAACATTTTTCATTAAGAAACGTATACTGAAATATGTTTCAGTATAGCAATAGTTGGAGGCAGTGGATTCAAAGGCCTGTTTTTTTTTTACTTTTGTTTATGTAAAGCACTTTGGTCAACCTTGGTTGCTATATAAATAGACAAGACAAAGTATAAAATAGAATGTAAACAAACAAAAAAAAATTTTTGTCAATCATTTGACCTAATATTCAAACCTTTCTTTTTAATTAATTATTTTTCAAGACAGACAGTCATCGGCCGCTAACACCGAAAAAAACAGGACATTGTCCAGGTGAGTACATTTTCAGAATGACTAGACTAGAATATATTTAAATACCAAATAAATATATTTATTTTGAATTGTCTTTAAGCGTGATGAATGTCATTAAAGCCAAAGGAATAAATATATACATTGTAAAATGATAATTGATCATTCATCATTTTAACATATTTTAACGTTTTATAAGTTGCAAAAAAAAAAACTGTATTACAGAAATTTTTAGATATGTTAAAGCAAAACATTGTAGAAAAAATTATCTAAATGATTTAAATGTTTTTCTTAATTGCATTTACACTCAGAGTTAAGACACTTGCGATTGCATTTTTTTTTATTAAATGTTCTGCAATGAATGTAGCAAAATGTGGAATTGAAAATGCAATCCGATCCGATGGAAACATGTCGGCGACAGATGAAGTGGAGCAAGAACAGAGAAATGTTAATGTTCCTGAAGATTATGCGCATCCGTCAGTGAAAGAACCAGGGCTGGGTTTCCTGATAACATTGTCTCTTAAAGTATAACTTTACTAAAGGTATACTATTTCTAGGCGTGTTCCCCGAACTATACCTTAGAAAGCTGCTTAAGATATTCCTTCTTACGTGTGACGTTACCCGGTGCTGTCCGTGGCGATGCTGCTGAATCTGTTGATATCGATGACTCGAGAATCCATTATTCTCTCGTGGAGGGGCTGTTTCACTGCATTATGTGAGAAAGTGGTGTTCTTTATAAAAGACGCACTTCAGAAATAGCTGAAATTGCATTTATTAGGACTCATGGGATATTATAAAAAAGAATCCAAACTATAATAGCCTATAATAGTCTTGCCTACATATTTTAAAATTGTATCATATATTGCTGCCACAATAACCATTTAAAAAATTGTACGTGCTTTCATCTCTTTCCTATTTTTGTTCGCTGAGGTGGAGCTGCGATGAAATAGTGTTCTTGTAAATACTTTCCAGCATTTCAGTAATAAAAGTGTACATCTTACGTACGGTGCTCGGCAATGATCAAAAAGGATTTAAACAGTGAATTTTGAATCTCTTGTTGTAAACTCAGAGATGTGGATTCAGACGGCAATTAAATCACCACACGACCTGTTTGTTAAAAAACACTGACATTATGGATTCAGATGGCAATACAATTACTGACTTACCCCTGTAAATGTTTAAAATACCGTACGAGCCCATGATAAACAATTAACGTACGAATAGGACTTAACTGACTGTAGCCTATGCTTTCACTAGCCTGAGGACCCACTGAGTCACAAGGACCCACGAGATCTCACGAATTCACGTATGCTCGCGCAACATAAGTGCTGAATTGCTGCGGCGCTCTCCGGCATCCGGTAAAAATAGAAGCTCTGCGGATCGCCGGTGTTGGAACGCAGCCGTTCCGCAGTCAGTGAAAATACACACATTGATTTGAATGTTAACCTATTGACTCCACCGCCATTCCGGAACCAGGGCTGGGCTGTTCCGCAGTTGGTGGAAATTAGGGGTTAGAGTGGTCCAGACCAACCTTCCGAACATATGACATACAGAAGGTATACTTAACTAAGAACGTTTCGGGAAACACGTATTAACGATAAGGTACAGCTTAAGGTGTAACTTAAGAACGACGTAGCGTTAAGAATGTTTCGGGAAACCCAGCCCAGTACGTTATTAGAACCATAGATATTTATGGTAAGAACGTCTCGGAGAGAACATGTCTGGTGCTCGTGCACCTTATTGTGAGCATGGTCAGGGCTCGACATTAAGCCTTGTCATTCACTTGTCCAAGTAAAAAAACTAGCTTGTCTGGATTTTTGTTTTGTTTTTTTGTTGTAAATATAATTTATTCTGAAGCAATATTCTCATCAGTGTTCTATTAGCTTTGACATATTTTAATCTGTGTATTTGTGATATTTACCCCAAGGATATTTCTTTTTATCTTATTAAATGTATGCTTCATCTTTCATTTTAAATACTTCAAATTAGAATAATAAGACACTATAGGGCTGTTACCAATCTAATTAAATCATTTACACTGAAAAATTATAATTAAATAATTTTAATGAGATTGTTTTATATATTTTTTTAAATATACAAATAAGAAATGTTACAAAGAAGGATACTTTGAAACTAAACCGCCAGTTGGTGGCGGCAGGTGAACTTCTTAATGAGTGAGTCATTGAGTCATTCATTCAAACGATTCGTTGATTCAGCTGATTCATTCAGTAATGAAAACACGGTTGAGTGTTGCTGTGAGATGTGCTCTGGTTCTGCTGATCGATGCTGATCGATGGTTCTGATCTTTGTTTGGAACTATTTTCGCTGCTGTAACTGAACAAAAACAGTCCATCTTGCGTCTATAATGTAAGTGACTTAATTTTACCTACTTGTGTATTGAACTGTTGTATGAAATCAGTATCACATTTTCAGTCGTGATTATATTCAGGAAAACAGCTCTTGGTTGTGTGATGTTGCTTAACTGCATCATATTATAAATATAAAAAAATATATAAAATATATCCACATACTGAAATTTTACCGTTGAACTCATTTATTTTGAATTGTCCTTTAGAGGCTGCGCGAGCTTCAACAGCGTGACTTGTGACTGTCAGTACATTATATATCAACTATCAATTGCCCCTTCCACTAAATGAAATAAAATCAGAATGATTCTCACGTTTTGGTTTTTTAGTTGTTGACGATTTAATCAGGTTACTTGTCCGGTTATGGAAGTAAAATAATGGCAAATGTTTTTGAAACAAAAAAGCCTGTTGAAATGCACTACGTGAAAAAAATAGACATTGCATTAACCATGCTTGCATTTTTATGGGCTGAAATTCAACATGGTTGAATATTTAAGCTGTGAATATTTCAATTAAAAACATTTCAAACAAATTTTCATTATAAAAAATTGTATAATCCATATTGCCTGATGCCATATGCCTGACACTATTACAGTTGGTTTTATGACTGTAAGTCGTTCTATTCAAATGCTATTGAAGTTAGAAACGTGTATAGCCTACCAATGTCGTATACACTTTAGAGACGGTCCCTAAATGTGCGAATGTCCAACGTCAAGCCAACTTTATGCCAGTTTATCACTGGGAAATCACTGGCATTAAGCTTTGCACGTTATTCTGAGTCCATCTGCTTGCCTGCGAGTTTGGTCTTTTATATCACTGTATTAGTCCATTAAGCTACGTTAAGTTTTATATGTCCAGCAGGGGAATCCTTAAGTATTGATGGAGTTAGAGTTTGAATACACCTTCTGGTGCTACTTGGACACGTCATCAGTGAAGAACCCGGGGTCATAGGGTGTTTCGGGTCTTTAATCTTCATACACCCTCACCCGGGCGACCCAGCCGGGGGTGATCAGTCCCCGGCTTGTGTCCAAGTGGCCTGTTGCTCCACGGATCCCCCCTACGGATCCACAGCCACCGAGAAGCCCTCTCTGCGGCCTCTAAGATGTTTGTGGTGGCTTTTCTCAATTGCAGTCCTTTCACTCCAAGGAGTTTGAGGGTTCGCAGCAGTGAGCGGCCAGCGAAGCCTCGGCACCCGACCTCGACTGGCTCGCAGCGAGCTTTCCAGCCGTTGTTCCGGCACTCCGAGCTGAGCTCTGCGTACTTAGCCCTCTTGCGCTCGTGGGCCTCTTCAATACGGTCTTCCCAGGGGACAGTTAGTTCCAGGATAACCACTTGCTTGGTAGACTCAGATGTTAGCACCATATCTGGGCGGAGAGAAGTGGCTGTGATGTTACCTGGGAACTTAAGCTGTCTTCCAAGGTCGACTTGAAGCTGCCAATCACGAGCAGTGGAGAGGAGCCCCCCCGTAGAGCTAGGCCGGTGGTGTTGTTCCTTCTGCCCAGCTCTAATGAAGGTGATTGTTTGTTTGGGGGCTGCCTGGGTCTTGCTGAGCTGGATCGCTGTGCAGATGGAATCTGCCAAAACCTTTAGCACCTGGTCGTGGCGCCAGCGGTACCGCCCCTCCCCTAGCGCTTTTGAGCAGCTGCTCAAAATGTGCTCCAGTGTGCCCCTCTTCTGGCACAGCTTGCACTCAGGAGTGTCTGCCAGGCCCCAGGTGTGCAGGTTAGCTGGGCTTGGGTGGACGTCGTAGACGGATTGGACAAGAAACTTGATCCGAAATGGCTCTGCTTTCCAGAGCTCTGCCCAGGTTACTCTGCGTGGATCTGCATGTTCCCACCTGGTCCACGCTCCTTGTGTGGACATGCCGGCCATTTTGGTGTAGCGTTCTTCCTCCACCTCTGCTCGTATCTCGTCCTGAATCAGTCTGCGCCTCTCTTTTCCACGAGCCAGATCGTAACGTGGCTTGGGAAAACAACCAAGACCTGCTCGTCCCGTTGCCACGGAACCCACCAGCGTTTTGTGCCTCAGTCGCGCCTCAGCTGTAGTGACGGCTTCTTGCGCCTGCCACTTCCTCCCGGTCTTCACGAGGATTCCTGCTGTTGCGACTTTTGTGTCTCTGGAGTCCCTGTACATCAATACCTCTCTGGAGCGGGTGACTTTGAACTCCTCTGATAGTCCACTCAAAGGAAGATGCAGCTTGGTGGAATGTCCGTACAGGGCAATGCTGCTCAAGGACCGAGGGAGCCCCAGCCATTTTCTGAGGAAACCCTAATAGCATGCACGCACATTGCCACAATATAAAGTTAAGGCAACTTAAAGGGTTAGTTCACCCAAAAATGAAAATTCTGTCAGTAATTACTCACCCTCATGTTGTTCCAACCCCGTAAGACCTTCGTTCATCTTCGGAACACAAATTAAGATATTTTTGATGAAATCTGAGAGCTGGCTCACTCCTCCATAGGCTTCTATAGACGTTCTATAACTTGCTGGCCCAGAAAATGCATTAAAGGACAAGTTCGGTATTTTACACTTAAAGCCCTGTTTTCAGATCGTTTCTGATGAAATACAATGGTTAAGATTGAACTTTGGACAACTGCTGCTGTCCCGAGAATTTTAGGTTTTTGTGTCAGCACCCCCCCCCCCCCCCCCCTTCCTTCCTAAAACGCATTAAACTTTCGTTTACAAAGACGTGAAACTCACAGAGTGGTCAGGGGTGTTCACTGATATGCTCACACAAAAATCGCTGCAAAAGATGCTTTCCAACAGGTTTTATCTTAGTTTTTGTCCAACTCCATTGACTTGTATAGGACGTGCTGTGAGACCGCAGCACCTTTACGGAATTACTCCGCCGCTTCTTCTTCTGCTTCTTCTGTGTATTCAATGAAATGCCAGTGGTTTGCTTGCAATTGGCAAAGGTGCATTATCACCACCAACTGGGCTGGAGAGTCTATTATTCAAGCTCTCAATGGAAGAATGTACGGGTGTGAGGCGTTTGGAAAAATAGTCCACAGTTTTACAACGAATGGTAAAACACCTGTTTGAAAGCATCTTTTGCAGCGATTTTTGTGTGAGCATATCAGTGAACACCCCTGACCACTCGGTGAGATTCACGTCTTTGTAAACGAACGATTTTTCCAGTGCACCTATGCAACCGTTGTAAAGGTGGGGGGTGCTACCACAAAAACCTAAAATTCTCGGGACAGCAGCATTTGTCCAAATTTCAATCTTAACCATTGTATTTCATCAGAAACTATCTGAAAACAGGGCTTTAAGTGTAAAATACCGAACTTGTCCTTTAAAGACATCGTTAATATAGTCCAAGTGACTCCAGTGGCTCAATCTTAAGTTTATAAAGCGACGAGAATACTTTTTGTGCGCAAAAACAACCAAAAATAACGACTTTATTCCACTATTCATTTCCTTCTCTCTGAGCCTCGAGTTTTTTCACGTAGTGTAATAGCGTAGCGCGTCTGTGTTGCACGTCACCACGCATCACCACATGACCAGCGTCGGCCAATAGTGAGCCTACGTGGTGACATGCAACACAGACGTGCTGCGCTTAAACACTACGTGAAAAAACTCGAGGCCCAGAGAAAAGGAAATGAATAGTGGAATAAAGTCGTTATTTTTGTTTGTTTTTGCGCACAAAAAGTATTCTTGTCGCTTTATAAACTTAAGATTGAGCCACTGTAGTCACTTGGACTATATTAACGATGTCTTTAATGCATTTTCTGGGCCAGCAAGTTATAACGTCTTTAGAAGCCTATGGAGGAGTGAGCCAGCTGTCAGATTTCATCAAAAATATCTTAATTTGTGTTCCGAAGATGAACGAAGGTCTTACGGGGATGGAACAACATGAGGATGAGTAATTACTGACAGAATTTTCATTTTTGGGTGAACTAACCCTTTAAACAACCAAGAGAATGTGTATGTTATATGTTATATATGTTAACCTCAAAAATGTAACATTGGATCTGTATACATCCAAGATGGCGCCGCGGATGGCTGCCTCGGTGTGGAGCTCTCCAGTTATTGTGTTGTTTTTGTTGGTTTGTTCTGCGTTTAGTCATTCTTTTCCTATCAGTTTCACCAAAGACGAACTACTGGACATTAGGAAACACACACCAGACAACTTTTTTACAGATTTTGATTTCTCAGACGTTTTACTGGACATTCTCGTCGGAGGGGCAGCGGTGTTGTTCAAACGCGCGGTCAGACGCAAACGCGGGAAGCGCGCTGGCGCGCTGGTTAAACTCCGCGAGCGCGGCCTCCGCACTGCACTCCCCAGTATTCATCTTGCGAATCTCCGATCTCTTCCTAACAAAATGGACGAACTTCTTCTCCTCACCCGCACTAACAAGGATTTTTTAAACTCCGCTGCTCTGTGCTTCACTGAAACCTGGCTGAGTGAAGCCATACCGGACAACGCACTACATCTGCCGGGCTTTCAGCTGTTCCGAGCGGATCGCATCGCGGAACTAACGGGGAAAACGAGAGGTGGTGGATTGTGTTTCTACATTAACGAAAGTTGGTGTTCAGATGTAACAACACTGAAGAAGATGTGCTCTCCTAATTTAGAGGCACATTTCATAAACTGTAAACCTTTCTACTCGCCGCGGGAGTTTTCCTCATTCATTCTCGCGAATGTTTACATTCCTCCAGACGCGTGTGTGAGCGCGGCGATACAACAGCTGGCTGAACATATAGCTGAAATGGAACAAAGGTACCCAGACTCTCTTTTAATCATTCTTGGGGATTTTAACAAAGCAAATCTCTCCCGTGAACTGCCAAAATACAGACAGCATGTTACATGTCCTACCAGAGACAGTAATATATTGGACCACTGTTACACCACGATAAAGAATGCGTATCACTCCGTCCCACGGGCAGCTTTGGGGCTCTCTGATCATTGTTTGGTTCATCTTATACCGACCTACAGGCAGAAACTGAAATCAGCTAAACCTGTAATAAGGACTGTAAAAAGATGGACCAACGAAGCAGAGCAGGATCTACAGGCCTGCTTCGATTGCACTGATTGGACTGTTTTTGAAGCTGCAGCCACCGATCTGGATGAGCTCACAGATACTGTAACATCATATATCAGTTTCTGTGAGGATACATGCATTCCTACCAGGACATTCTTATCATTCACTAATGATAAACCATGGTTTACTGGGAAACTCAAACAGCTTCGTCATGCCAAAGAGGATGCTTACAGAAGTGGGGATAAAATCTTGTATAACCAGGCCAGAAACAGACTGACAAAGGAGATCAGAGTTGCTAAAAGAAGCTACTCTGAAAAGCTGAAAAAACAGTTTTCAGCCAAAGACCCGGCATCAGTCTGGAGAGGCCTGAGGAACATCACCAACTACAAATCACCATCCCCCCGATCTGTGGAGAATCAACAACTGGCTGACACTCTCAATGCATTCTATTGCAGGTTTGAGAAGCCCAGACTCACACCTCACACCCGCTCTGATGTGCACTTCACACATCCACCATCACCTCCTGCAACCCCTCTCCTCCCCCCTTCTGCCATCCAACCTGAGCTTAAGGTCTGTGTGGAGGACGTGAGCCGAGTCTTCAAAAAACAGAAGACTAGGAAAGCTTCAGGCCCAGACGGCATCTCATCTGCTTGTCTAAAAGCCTGCGCTGACCAACTGGCCCCAGTCTTCACGCAGATCTTCAACAGATCATTGGAGCAGTGTGAAGTTCCCTGCTGCTTCAAACGCTCCACTATCATTCCGGTTCCCAAAAAACCTAAAATCACTGGACTTAATGACTACAGACCTGTCGCTCTCACGTCTGTGGTCATGAAGTCGTTTGAAAGACTGGTGTTGGCCTATCTGAAGGACATCACTGGACCCCTTCTGGATCCCTTTCAGTTTGCTTACAGAGCAAACAGGTCTGTGGATGATGCAGTCAACATGGGACTGCACTATATCCTGCAACATCTTGACAGACCTGGGACTTATGCACGGATCTTATTTGTGGACTTCAGTTCGGCCTTCAATACCATCATCCCTGATCTTCTCACAGCCAAACTGACTCAGCTCTCCATGCCATCCTCAATCTGTCAGTGGATCTCCAGCTTCCTGACGGACCGGCAGCAGCGAGTGAGACTGGGGAAGCTCACATCCAGGACCCTCACCATCAGCACTGGCGCCCCCCAAGGGTGCGTTCTCTCCCCACTGCTCTTCTCCCTGTACACTAATGACTGCACTTCTAAAGACCCCTCTGTCAAGCTCCTGAAATTTGCAGACGACACCACCGTCATCGGTCTCATCCAAAATGGTGACGAGTCTGCTTACAGACTGGGGGTTGAACAGCTGGCTGTCTGGTGCAGCTATAACAACCTTGAGCTGAACACGCTCAAAACAGTGGAGATGATTGTGGATTTCAGGAGAAAATCCCCAGCACTCCCCCCTCTCACCATCATGAACAGCACTGTGGAAGCAGTGGAGTCATTCAGGTTCCTGGGCTCTACCATCTCTCAGGACCTGAAGTGGGCAAATCACATTGACTCCATTGTGAAAAAGGCCCAGCAGAGACTGTACTTCCTTCGCCAGCTGAAGAAGTTCAATCTGCCACAGGAGCTGCTGATCCAGTTCTACTCAGCCGTCATTGAGTCTGTTTTAAGCACTTCCATCACTGTCTGGTTTGGTTCAGCTACCAAATCGGACATCAGGAGACTACAACGGACAGTCCGGACAGCAGAGAGGATTATTGGTGCCCCCCTGCCAACCCTCCAGGACCTGTACTCTTCCAGAGTGAGGAAGAGAGCAGGTAAAATCATCACAGACTCCACTCACCCTGGACACCCCCTGTTTGAACTGTTACCGTCAGGACGGCGACACAGATCACTGGCCACAAGAACATCCAGGCACAGGAACAGTTTCTTTCCACAGGCCATTTCCCTTCTGAACACTTAACATGCCCCCCAAGGCATATGCCTGTAAGTGCAATACTCTCACTGTCTAGTGCAATATTCTCTTAACTCAGGTGATATTTATATTTATATTTATATTATTCATACTACTCAAAATACTGTAAATATGTTCATAATCTGTAACATGCACTAGACTCCCACTGTCTAGTGTAATATTCTCTAACTCAGGTGATATTTATATTTATATTATTCATACTTCTCAAAATACTGTAAATATGTTCATAATCTGTAAATGTTTATTCAGACTAAACCCAACTGTGACCCCTTTTTTTACTTTTTATACTATTTTTATTTATTTTTTAATATATTTTATTCTTAGAATTTGTATTACTATGTTTCTTGTTGTATTTGTATTTGTATATGTGCACTGGAAGCTTCAGTACCAAGAAAAATTCCTTGTGGGTGCAAGCACACTTGGCAATAAAGCTCTTTCTGATTCTGATTCTGATATCCACATCGGGGGAATAACATTATAATCTCGTTCACGGTAGAGAAAGATGCATGTAGGCTACACAGGAAAAGTAACTGTGAAGACACTTTATTTAACATAAAACCGCCGTCATAATAATCACAAATACACTTACATTGCTGTAAATGAGTTTTATAAAAGAATGGCTTGCTCTAACTGTTGCTGGTCTTCGTCAACAACACGCACTTTTGCACCATCTGATGGTGAGGTTGACTAACAGCAGATGGAGAGTATGGTCGGTAATCTACTGCTTTTCCTGCAGTTCCTGGATGTCAATGTTGAATTTACTGTCGAATTTGAACCACTGAATTTGTGGAAGCGAATTTGCAAAGCGAAATAAAAATGGACCGAAAAATGCCTGTTGAAAATTATAGGTTGTATTTTTAAACAGTTTGAATATTTTGGAAGTGAAATATGAAAGGTGAATATGGATTATTTAATTTTTAATAATGAAAGTATTTGAAATGTTTTTAATTGAAATATTCACAGCTTAAATACTCAACCATGTTGAATTTCAGCCCAAAAATGCAAGCCCTAAAAATACAATGCATTAAAATGCAAGCATGGTTAATGCAATGCCTTTCACTTAACCGTTTTAAATGATGTACAACATTTATATAGAGTATGAGTCTCTTTCGCACTGATAAGAAAAAAAGTTGCATGACCATCAACCCCAGGTGGACACAGCACAGACAGATTGTGGATGGATATAATTCAGAATATTTCATCCAGTTCCTTCTGCTTGATGACTGGGATATGGAGGGGAGGAGTCGAAGCTGGCATTGAGCTGAATTGAGATCTTTTCCACATCTTCTTGCGCTTGAATAGTTTAAAATCACATTAAAATGGGCACACTGGAATCGATAAGCATAATAGAAATATTCATTTTATAACAAGTATCCAATCCCTGACCTTAAATATCTAGGTTAATACTAGAATTAGAACACTCATTGATAGGTTATAGTATTTTGAAATATTTGAAATTTTTTACTGATATTGCACAGGGTTGTACTCACTTTTTTTGTATATTGCATTAATAAATGAATGTACAAACAATTTTTTTTCCTTTTCCTTTAACCAGCAGAGGTGGGGAAAAGTCTGAAAAAGATACCTAGACTGTGCCAGTCTGCTGTTAACAACAATCAAAAAACATCAAGAGAAAACACAAGCAGCAAAACCATGAAAAAAGACCAAAGCAATGAAAAGGGCTTAAGTGTTGCACATATTATAAAGAATGATTGGAGCGTAAAAATAGAAAGTGAAAGCAATGAAAACCTACCCATGTTTAAACTCCACCTGGATGAAACATGGCAGAACAACGATGGTTTTTGCAGAAGAAGCACATTTGGGAAAAACATCACAAAAGAGAACAAGACCATTATGATGATCGGAGCCACAGGTGCAGGAAAAACCACTCTAATTAACAGCATGATCAACTACATTCTGGGAGTGCAATGGAAAGACGACTTCAGGTTTGTGCTAGTAGATGAAGGGAAGCAGAAATCTCAGGCTGAAAGTCAGACTTCAGAGATAACGGCATATCAGATCAATCACATGGATGGTTTCCGGGTTCCATATTCTCTGACTATTGTGGACACACCAGGCTTCGGTGATACCAGAGGAATTTCACATGACCAGAAAATCACAACGCAGATTCAGGAGTTCTTTTCTAATCCAGGAGGGATCGATCGCATTGATGCCGTGTGTTTTGTAGTACAGGCTTCACTTGCCCGTCTGACACACACACAGAAATACGTCTTTGACTCCATTCTTTCCATATTTGGGAAGGATATTGCTGAAAACATCCTTGTGCTGGTCACCTTTGCAGATGGGAAAACACCTCCAGTTCTAGAGGCCATCAAGGTCTCTGAGGTTCCCTGTTCAACCAATGAGTCTGGAGAGCCACTTCACTTCAAGTTCAACAACTCTGCTCTGTTTGCTACCAATAATGAATCAAAGGACGAGGAGTCTGACTGTGAAAATTTTGATCAAATGTTCTGGAAGCTGGGATTTTCTAGCATGAGAAAATTCTTCACATCCCTCAAAACGATGGAAACCAAGAGCTTGTCTATGACACGGGAGGTCCTGAAAGAGCGTCAGCAACTAGAAGTGCTTGTGCAGGGTCTCCAGCCCCAAATCAATGCTGGTCTGACAAAACTGGATGAAATCAAGAAGACAAGAGCTGCTCTGGAGCAGCACAAAGCTGAGATGGATGCAAACAAGGATTTTGAAATCGAATTAGAAGTAACTGTCCCAAAACAGATCGAAAACAACACTGGCTACTATTTAACCAACTGCCAAAAGTGTTACTTCACATGTCATGACACATGTATCTATGCAAATGACAGTGATAAATATAAGTGCATGGCCATGAAAGATGGAAAGTGTCGTGTCTGTCCTGGAAAGTGTGACTGGAATGTGCACTTTAATCAGAAATACAAATGGGATTATGTCCCAGAAAAGAGAAAGGAAACCTATCAGGATTTAAAAAAGCGATTTGAGGATGCATATGGACAGGTCATGTCAAAAGAAAAGATCTTTGAGGAGCTTGAAAAGGAGCTCGAGATTGTCCAGAATATTGTGGCTGGACTAATTGAAAAATCTCAAAAGTCCTTGGAGCGTCTGCAGGAAATCGCCCTCAAGCCCAATCCTCTGTCCACCCCTGACTACATTGATCTGATGATTGAGTCTGAGAAACAAGAAGCCAAGCCTGGATTTCAAGATCGCATTCAGTCTTTAATGGAGGTCAGGAAGAATGCAGAAACCATCAGTAAGGTTTCCACAGGAGAAGCGTGTCCTGAGGATTTGAAAACATACAAACCTGAAACAAGAGAAAAAGAATCATCTGAAACAAAAGAAAAAGAATCATCCTATGATCCAAGGGTCCTGTGGGGTAGAGCAAAGAATTATATCTTCAAGAAAAAGTAAGCTCTGCATTGAAGTAAAACTTTTAACCTTTTATCTACAATTACTACAGCTATAAACAAAACCATGTGGTTTTGTGGTAATATGCTCTGCATGCATTTTTATTATACTTCAAAATACTTTACCTTAAAAATGGTCTTCATCTTTATTCTTCATTTGATGTATAATACATACCTGTATGATTTTGCCTAACAGCTTTTCACATGAATGTTATGTATCACAAATTAGCAGATTGTATCAGAATACTGTTTTGGAATGATGTAATGTTACTTTCATTGATGTTAGTCATTAATTTTGCATGAATAAAAAATACAAGAAAGTAAAGTTGACAATCTAAGCATTGTGTATTGCCAATAAATACATTTAAAATGCATATATATTTTACTTTTGGTGTTCCTTTTTTGTTAAACAGTCAGGACATTTATCATACCTCAAATTAGTTTTAAAATTAAATTAATGGAAATTATAAAGAGAAAGGAAAATTATATGGAATTAAAAAAGCGATTTGAAAATGCACATGGAAAGATCACGTCAAAAGAAAAGATCTTTGAAGAGCTTGAAAATGAGCCTGAGGGTGTTCAGGATATTGTGACCGGACTGATTGGAGAATCTCAAAAGTCTTTGGAGCGTCTGCAGGAAATCGCCCTCAAGCCCAATCCTCTGTCCACCCCTGACTACATTGATCTGATGATTGAGTCTGAGAAACAAGAAGCCAAGCTTGCCCTGGTGAAAAAAAAAAGCTAAGTATACTTGCAGCCAGACTAATTATCAGTATACTTCAAGTATGTTAATGATTAGTGATATTAAAGAGTTAGTTCACCCAAAAATTAAAATTCTGTCAGTAATTACTCACCCTCATGTTGTTCCAACCCTGTAAGAACTTCGTTCATCTTCGGAACACAAATTAAGATATTTTTAATTAAATCTGAGAGCTGTCTCACTCCTCCATAGGCTTCTAAAGCCCTATTCGCACGGGATTAGTATTACCTAGGGACCTCCGGTAATTTGTAATAATCGCAGAGGTCGTCTGTGATTTTTATCCCGTGCGAATCTGCCATGTCTGTAAAAATGTCTGTAAAAATTCCCCCGAAAATTACCTACCGTATTTCGGCCAACACAGGGGTCTTCTGATAATACCAGTCCCGTGCGAATCCCCATGTCTGTGATTTGGGCTGTTTTTCTGTGAGCCTATCGGTTCCTAAAGAACGTAATAACCATTATGGGCCGTTTAACAGTCCATTTTACGTCTGTATTAAAACTATATTTACAATAAAATCTCTCGATATGCTCTACTCCAATCCGATTATAGTTTTTCTCCAATAAAAACTATGAAGTGCTGCAAAGAGAAAACAAACTACAGTAAAGACGTGATCTGGAAGCTCAACTCGGACCGTTGTCATGGAAACGTCAAATTAAGTATTTTGGCGCAACATGGAAGCTCTTTTGGAAAGTTTGGACGCTTTTTGTGGTAGTGTAATTTAGTAGTCTGTATCGTGGAGCATTTCTTTGTCTCACACGGCCTCTAAAGACGTCCATCCTGTAAGTATCTCAAGAAATCAAAGTGTGAAAGAATAAAAATGATATAAAATGAAATAAACCAAATAAAATGAATAAAAAAACAAGCCTATCGCGACGTTTCGGTATTTATAATACCTTCTTCAGGCAGGCTTGTTGTAAATATGGACAAAGAATAGAAGAAAAATAAGATATATTATATATTTATACAATAATATCATATTCTTTTATATATATATATATATATATATATATATATATATATATATATATATATCATATATTTCTAGAATAAATTGGTTTTAAACAAGTTCTTTTTTTGAATTGCAATACTGCAGCGCGATCTTCGTTTCAGCACGTTCAGCTAGTGAAGTGTGAATGGGTGGGCGCACGCACGCTGTAAAGTCCATAAACTCGAGGGAATTACGAACATTTATTTGCCCGTGTGAATGAGCCACCAAAAACACAGACGTCAGGGGGTAATTTCTTAATTACAGAGGTCCAGGGGTAATACTAATCCCGTGCGAATAGGGCTTAAGACACTATAACTTGCTGGCCCAGAAAATGCATTAATGATATCGTTAAAGGGTTAGTTCACCCAAAAATGAATATTCTGTCAGTAATTACTCACCCTCATGTTGTTCCAACCCCGTAAGACTTTCGTTCATCTTTGGAACACAAATTAAGATATTTTTGATGAAATCTGAGTGCTGGATCACTCCTCCACAGGCTTATGGACACTATAACTTGCTGGCCCAGAAAATGTATTAAAGACATTGTTAATATAGTCCAAGTGACTCCAGTGGCTCAATCTTAAGTTTATAAAGCGACGAGAATACTTTTTGTGCGCAAAAACAAACAAAAATAACGACTTTATTCCACTTTTCATTTCCTTCTCTCTGAGCCTCGAGTCTTTTCACGTAGTGTAATAGCATAGCGCGTCTGTGTTGCACGTCACCACGTAGGCTCACTATTGGCCGACGCTGGTCATGTGTGTGATGCGTGTGACGTACAACACAGAAGCGCTACGCAGTTACACTACGTGAAAAAACTCGAGGCCTAGAGAGAAAGAAATGAATAGTGGAATAAAGTCGTTATTTTTGTGTGTTTTTTTGCGCACAAAAAGTATTCTCGTCGCTTTATAAACTTAAGATTGAGCCACTGTAGTCACTTGGACTATATTAACGATGTCTTTAATACATTTTCTGGGCCAGCAAGTTATAATGTCTTAGAAGCCTATGGAGAAGTGATCCAGCTGTCAGATTTAATCAAAAATATCTTAATTTGTGTTATGAAGATGAACGAAGGTCTTACGGGGTTGGAACAACATGAGGGTGAGTAATTACTGACAGAATTTTCATTTTTGGGTGAACTAACTCTTTAAAGTGTACTTTATTTGTGTTACAAGTACATTACATAGTTTTTCATTTTGTGAGAGGAGGGATCGGATCAGGAAAGGTATCGTGGTGATGTATTTGAGTAAAGACTATATACTCATTAATACCTTGAAGACATTAAGCCATTAAACCCTTGAAGACAATAAGCCATTATTCCAAATACTACAAATTGCATACTTTGTCTTCAATACCAAAGACAGAGATCATCAGTAAGTGCCACAGGAGAAGTGCTTCCAGAGGATTGCAAAAGAATACCAGAAAGAAGAAAAAAATTGAAATCCCCTGACCCAAGGTTGTTCAATAATATAAATTGCCTTCAGATGATTGGAAAGTTTGCACATTGCAGAAAGAAAAAATCTTTTGATCAAAGCCTCCTGTGTCGGATGACGAAACTCCTACCAAAGAAACAATAAATGAAAGAAGCAAGTCTTTTAAACGTTTTTTAAATTTGTGCTTCGGGCGACCTGAGTTCGAGTCCCGGCTCGCAGACCTTTCCCGAACCCTTCCCCCTCTCTTTCTCCAACTTCCTGTCTATAATAAAGGCACAAACACAAAAAAAAAAACACAAAAAAATGTTTTTTGTTTTTTTTGCTGTAAGATAGTCATGCAGCACTATCTTTTAACCTTTCCTTGAAATGAAAGTTCCTCTGAAATGTAACCTCTTAAGATAAGTCTTTTATTATTATTCCAAATCACTAAACAATGTTGTGAACTGATTGGTGAAATGAAGCTGTGCAAAGCTTCGAGGGTTTCCCCTCAGCTGTTTTGTGAAATGGTTCATTATTCAAACACTGTGCACACTAACAACATCTTGTGGTCAAAAGGTGGAAAAGCTGCTTTTGCAACCCAGACGACCCAGCCATTGTTTGATTTTCTTTGTCATGTAATCAGTTTTATGAAACCATAAAGGAAATAAAAAAATGTGCTTATATAAATAATAGTTTTTCATGTGTCAGTGCTGATGTAGTACAATGTTTGAATAAATCAGTCTGTGAATACATTTATTAAATAATTAATAAATGGGATAAATTGACTTTTACTGAAGCAATTTGTATGAATCTGCTTCAACACATAAACTCTTGCCTTAGTTCTAAACCTATGACTTCATATATATAAGAAGTGCTTGTGATCTGGGCAGTGAAAGTGCTTGTAAACTGGGGAGTTGATAATTGGTGCAGGAGGAATAGCGCACCAAACTTTTTAAAATAAATTGTAAAGGCTATTGATGTACTAGTTAATGAAATATTGAATACCAACAGTTACACATTTTATCCCTACACTGTAAAAAAAAAAAAAAAAGGCATGATCAATAAATAATGGCAACTTATTTTCCATTACTTTAACTCATTAATGTAATTTGACCATCTTCACCTCAATTTTATATGAGATTAAACTAACTTAAATTAAGTTCAATACATTTCATTTGGCCCACCTAAATAACATTTTCTTTCAACTCATTTTTTTTTTGTTCAAACTTTCCACGTATCATTTTTTAATTTCTGGCCCAGCTCCGGCCCACACCACCAGTTTCCCTCAGCCTACATATAGCAAAGGCTCAGATTTGAAGGCCGAGATCCAGTAGCGGCCCATGACCATAAATTCAGCTGGGGCAGATTCTGGGTCTTGCCGCTAGTTTATGTTAAACATTTTGTAAGCTTTATATTCTAATGGCTAAACATGCAGACAAACTTTCGGAAGAGGTCAAGTGTCCTTGTGTTATTCAGCCTGAGGGTGGCGCTCTAATGTTGATTGACAGACTTTAAGAACAGACGACGCAGACATAGAGTGCTATTTTAAGAATTGCTTTAATGTAGTATTGATTGCCTCCGAATGTTGTTTTAGAATATTGCAAGTTAGGAATTCCAGTGAGGAAAAGAAACAAACATACAACAAACACAACAGAACTGTATAAAGGCTATAAAAAAAAAGAGCATGCTTAAACTAAATTTATACTTTCATTAATTTGATATGCTACTCCATATAGGAATAACAGACATCCCAACTAGTTTCTGACCTGATGTAGACTTGTATACTCATAGCTTAAGCAAGCCGCATCCCAATTCAGAGGCTGCATCCTTTGAAGGCCGATTGCATCACCGTGGTGCAATGAAGGCTCTCCCAATTTAAAAAGTCTCAAATGCGGCCTCCAAAAACTTCATTCTAGTAAAATGAAGGAGACAACAGATGTTTCTTTCTCGGCCTTGCATACCCCAGAATTCACTGCGTGCAAGTAGCGACAGGATTTTCTTTTAAGAGAAATCGTTGAATTGCACTTTTAAATCTAAGTATTGGGTTTCAACTTAAATATTTAATGATACAAATGTAAAAAAAATAAAATAAAATAAAAATAATGTTTTTAAAGCAGTACAAATGTTGACATATCTTACTAAGATGTGATTATATTATGATTTATACTCTTAATTATATACAGAAATACACCATGGTGAACATATTAAAGGTTTATGAACCCTGTTTTGTTTTCGGACAGTTTATAATATAGTATAAATACCAGGTGAACATAATGACAGGCAGGTTCAAATAATAACCATAGGAATCAAATGGGGACTAAACAGAGCGGGGAAATCTGTGTCATCTAGCGTGAAGTCAACTAGTGTGAACTCAATGGTGTAACGGCCTAACAAATACTCAGTTCAACTGGAACAATGCCCTCTAATAAATCGTGTAAAAAGTCTGGAGGGAATCAGCAGTTTGAAAATGAGACTGTTTGTTCAGAATACAGTTTTGCTTTACTCCATCAACATTTAAGATGTTTTCAGTACACTGTATTTTAGACACAATGTGTGTTGGAGATTAATATTTTGAAAATAAAGTGATAAAAAGAAGAAAAAAAATAGCAAACAGAACACTTTGCGTCACATAAGATTGAGGTTAAACTACTGGAGTCACATGTTGTATTTACTACTATTCTGGGGCTTGAAAGTGGTAGTTAGTCGATAGTCAATGGAGAGACAAAAAAACTCTCAGATTTCATTAAAAAGATCTTCATTTGTGTTCCGACCTCTCATAAAAATATCAGCTCTAAGAGAAGAGATCTACGTAACATAAACAAGAACGAGTAAATAGCGAAATCGCTCAATCTATTTATATTCACTCACTCATAACAGACATCACAATAATAACGAACATGTGATGTTACGTATGACACTGAAGTTTCGATGCGCGTATCACACAAGCGACACAATTTCTAGTGAAGCCCCGTATCGGGGTGTGTTTTGGTTTACTAGAGTCACGTGATCGACGACAAACGAAGCCTCACTTTCTGTCCAATCACGTGCACGTTTCGCTTTGGGTGTCAGAAGGCTGGCGCTCCAGATTGTATTTAACGAGTCATTGTTGCCTCAGTCTGGTTGATCGGTTTGTGAGGAGAGTGCTGTACTTTGAAAGTTAATCAATATATTACATTTAAATAACCAAAATAAATTTTTCACTACTTAGGCTATTATTTTTTGTTGCTGTTGTGTCTTTTTGTTTTTGTAAAATCTTTTGGTGACTAAAGCCTGGTTCACACGGCAGGATAATTATGCCGATTTTGGCCCCGATTCACCCCTTCCGACAATCTTAAGGATGCTCTGATTATCGTAAAATAATCTGATCAGATATTCCTGCCGTGTGTGGTGTGTTAAGACTGCTCTCGTCTGCTCGGAAGGACGTCGGGACCGCTCCGATCTCAAATCGGGGATATCCAACATGTTGGATTTTTTTGGCCCGATTTCTCCTCGTGTGTGGTGTCCCCCGGGGACAAACGAGCACGCAGCCTGTGGACTATGGCGTGTAGCCAATCAGAAAGCGAGGTGACGAGGCGGCGAGGACGCACCGGGAAACGCAGGACGCAGCTCGTCTTGTCTTCAACGAGCCCAAGAGGGCCCACGTCACTCCTCTGTTCACCTCTCTGCACTGGCTACCTCTCGCTGCTCGCATCAAGTTCAAGGCACTGACGCTTGCTTACAGATCCATCACAGGCTCAGCTCCCTCCTACTTTCACTCACTCCTACGAGTCTACATCCCTACCAGACACCTACGATCGGTCAACGAGCGACGTCTCGTGGTTCCATCACAGAAAGCCACAAAATCACTTTCCAGAACATTCTCATTCACAGTTCCATGCTGGTGGAACGCTCTCCCCACCCTCATCCGGAATGCAGAATCCCTGACAACATTCAAAAGACAGCTGAAAACCAATCTCTTCCGTGAGCACTTAACCTTATAAAAAAAAAAAAAAAAAAATCCTTTCCCTTTGAAACATCACTTATCAGGCTTATGCTACTCTGGATAATACCTGAACTTCGTATTTTGAGCACTTCTTGCGCTGTTGTTGTTTTTGCCTCTTTATGATGACTCGCTGAATTTTTGTCCTAATTTGTAAGTCGCTTTGGATAAAGGCGTCTGCTAAATGACTAAATGTAAATGTAAATGTAAATGAAACAAAATCAAAACAGCCGGCGGCATGTCACTTCTTTGACCATCGCCTTTTCTTTTGATAACGTTTTTTTTCGGTTAAAAACAAACTACAAACTATCGCCACTGCATCCTCTTCATCCGCCATGATTGTTTACTCTGAAGTTACGTTTGATCTCGAGGGATTTTGCGAGATTTCCTGTCTGACCTGGGAATGCTCGGGAGTCAAATCGGTTTGTGTGTGATGTGTTGATTTTGTACAGTGTGTGGTACACTGCGCACCACACACTGTACGACCAAAACTGTTAGACCCGTGATTTTTTATCGCCATGTGTGGGGTCTCTCAGGTTTGGAAAATCGGCCGACAATTTTAAAATCGTCCCGTGTGAACCAGCCTTTACAGAGACAAACATACAAAAAGCTGAAGATCCACTTGAATACTGGAAAATGCAGAAACAAGTCTACCCCCACCTATATACATTGGCATTACAGTTTCTTTGTACCCCGGCCTCCTCTGTACCACGTGAAAGAGTGTTCTCTAAGGCTGGGGAAGTACTGTCTAAGAGGAGAAATAGACTCAGCCCCAACACTGTGAAACAACTTTTAATTCTTAATAAAAATAATTAAAAACTTTATCACCTTTCAATCATTCCTACAGTTACATAAGCACTGTCAGTAACAAGTGTCATAAGCACAATTAATAACAGATGATCCTATCAGACAATGTCCTTATTCATTATGTGTGTGTGCGTGTTTAGAGAGAGAGAGAGAGAGAGAGAGAAGGCCTACATTAAATCTTATTGAATCATATAAGCTTATATTATATTTTATTGTCACACTTTAATGGGAAAATGAATTTATTTAATGAACAAATGTGTAAGGCTTTTATTTGTACACATAACATTGAAACTATGGAGTGTGTTGTGGTTGCTTCATCTGCCAGAGCTTCTTACACAGGCTTCTGGCTGCTTTATTTTAAATAAGCACTAGATGGCGCTGTTCTCGACACTCTCGAAACTTTGAATCTTTTCCCGGAACAGTCAGGGGAAAGCCTCAGTGATTCATGAGGCTTCATTTCCCCATCCCTAACGAACATACCAACCAGAGGCCTGTTGCACAAAAGTAGAATTAAGACATCCGGGATAAATGACTCAGCTGAGCTCAATGAAGCCAAAACATGTGCGTCCAGGCTTAATTGGTTGCACAAAGACCAAGCCAGGATGAGCAGACACGGATTCATTAAGCCAGGTGAAACCAATCCTGAATAGGTGCGCGCTCACGGCTCACTCAAATAGACCCCGCCACAGATCACAGATTAACTGATTTACCATGGCAACTAGAGGAAGCACAAATCCTCATGGAGGCATACGACCCAGATAGCAATGAGTCGGCGGCCCACCGTCGGCGCTCCGGCGGCAGTAGAAGCGGCAGAATGGCGACATCGCAAACACGTTGGACAGCGCACCGCCGGCGGCAGCCGCTTTTTAAAAGCGGCAGCCGCCTTCCTACCGCCTTCGTTCCGCGGCCGGCCCGCGGGCCAACCGCCGTCCCGCCGCCGTTTTATTTAAGGCGGCCCTTCCGCGGCCCGCTGGAGGCAAGCGCTATTTTCGAGCGATCTGCCGCCGCTTATTCTGGCTATATATATATATATAATATTTAATATTTATAGCATGCAGTTTATCAAGAATAATGATTGCTCAAACCAGACAAATATCCATTTGGCATTTTTATTCCACATTTCAAAGTACATTAACTGTCATTTAAACAATATGTGTCAGATCACTGAAACATAACAGAAAAATAAATAAATCAATATACTAACATGCAGGTTTCTTATTAAATTTTGGTAAAAAAACAAACAAACAAAAAACAGCCTTACAAGCAAATTACAACTGTTACAATAATTGTTCATATAAAGAGGACAGCTCTAGGGTGAAAAAAATTACCTGTAAACATTATGACAAGTAAAGAGAATACTTGATACGAAATAATGTGCAGGATACCAAATAAATCAAAGTATGACATCACATTTACAAGCCATTTCTAACAATAGGTTAAGTGGTAGTAATTTATAGTAAAGCTCTGGAGTAGAATAGACCATTATAGATGCAATGCTGACCATGTGGCACAAGGACTTACAAGCATTATTTGAAAAAAGAAAAAAAAGAAAGTAATTTCCACAGTTAGTGAGTTTAGTGTGACACTTCTGACTTCTTTAGGGGTCTTGATGTTACTGACTGCAAGATAAAGAAAGGATTCCAGTTGTCAGTGATTCTGGGGTGTCAGTAGTCAGCCTAAGTGGTCGGCTGTGGGTCCCTCTCAGCTGTGCGGTGCCTTTTTCTGCCTTCACGGTCAGATGCTCCTTTCAGGTAACGCGAAACATTAACCTAGACCGCTTCATCAGTGGCATCCTGGGTTGCCAGGTTCTTCCGGATGGCTAATTTAGAAAATACAGATCTGTCATTTCATTTGAATTGCATGAAGCCATACACATCTACATAAATATAATTTAAAAAATATCCAACTTACTTTGAACAATGGTCTAAAGGAACATGTCTCTAAAACATGCTTTATCCCCTACACCAAGCTGAAAATCCAAAAAAGTGTTACAAATTACATTTCTCTGAAGCTTCTCATAAATAAATAAAAAATGTGAAAGGCTAAGGATTCAGACTGTAATATATGCAGTACACAATCTTAAATTTTACTTTTTAGATTACTCTATGGCGTTATAATCAGCAAACTTACAAATTGTTCCTGGAGCTTTTTAATCCTGCTTCAAACTGTTGTCAAGACACGGCAAATCTTCCTGGGTGTGTAGGGGGAGTAACAGATCCCCTGACAGGGATAACTCCAACAGACACAACATCGCCAAACTCTGCAAGACGTCACAGCATAAGGGTCTGATCTGCACCTACAGGGTTTCCCAGAATAAAATAGTCAGTCCTGGTCCCTCAACTACTAAACTATGACATTTATATCTAGGTCTACTACATGTACAGGTAGCCCCAGTGGGAATTAAACCAACAACCACAGGTGCTGTTTGCAAGTTGTACCTGATTGCCCAGTGCAAGCAAACGTCTTCAACATTGTTTGTTGAACTTGCTTCACCTGCTCTTGAAGTAAGCCGCTGTCATCCGAAGCTACAAAATGAAAGGCATATGGTAATTTTGGACTTACATCACACACAAAAAAGTACAATTTAAGAAACAGTGCAAGTTCTCACCTGCTCGTGCATTGCTTTCCCTCAGGGCTTGGTTCTACATTTAAAAAATAAAATAAAACAAACAACTAAAGGCACTATTTGCAATACTGTTAAAACACTGGACATTAAGACATAGGGTTAGAATATACCTTCACAGCTGAAAACTTCATGCTTGACACGAGATGCCATTGGAGTACAAGGGCCAACAATAGAGCAATGACTTTCTCCCTCCTATTGATAATCATTGACATGTAAAAATATGTTTGAAGTTATTGCATACATTTAATGAATTGGACTTAAATGTAACACTTAGTAAAGCGCAACGTATTACATACCTCCAGAGTTTTCACCCATATGCTGCCAGGGTAAATTTGCTGCCGGGGGTGTAAAGCTTAGTACTTGATGAGCTGGGGGAGCAAACATAACAGCTTTCATTTCAATGCAGAGTATTGCTAGCCTGGTAATACCAGGAAAACGGAAAGCTATGATGCTGTCTCAGACTGAGTACAGAAGTGAAATGAAATTGAGCGGAAGTATGAAGTCTGACGTAGTCAGGCTAGAGTATTGCATATTCAGTAATGAAACAATAATTGAACTTTGCAAAGCTAATGGAATGTACAACACACCTCAACACCTTTCATCCAGAAACTGCTGCAGCGAATCCCATCAAGTGTCCTAGTGAAAAACAGATTATGATTAAAGGATTCATCATCTTAAAGTCAGCATGAAATCAAATTTTACAATTTGTATTTTTATATGTAATATTGTAGTGTTTATGTAAATGATTCATCTCTGCACTTCATTTTTTTATTTTTATTCATGTACCCTTATAATCTTTAATCAAATACGTTACCCTTCCCTCCCCCCTCGAAACGACTTCTCTTCCGGTCATGTGCAATGGCGTGAGGGCGTAGCAACTCCCCTCAAACCATTAGTCTGCTATGAGCAGAGATGGAGAGGAGGAGCGCTAGAGTAAAACCCTGCTCCTCTATTCATTATTCCCTTTCACTTGGAAATACGTCACAACACTGGAGAAAAGTCGTTTGTAACTTCCGGTTCATGCCAACTTTAAATAGAAGCAATAGTTTCCAAGACAAAAAAACTTCACAAATAACATCACTTACTTGTACTCAAACTCTTGGCGGATTCTGGATTACTGGGGAGAAACCTGGTTCTAAGAAAGAGGAAACAGAAATTTGATGATAATAATAATAATAATGAATGAAAGATTCCGTTATCCACAATAAACAGACAAATAAATTACACAGATGAAATAAAGGAAAATCAAATGTACAAGTCAGACCCATTTACCTGCTCCCTTCATGAACTTAAAATGATGTTTCTCCCAGGTGCTGTGTGGAGGTGTGCAGCGGATGGCTAAATTGTTCCTTTGTCTTTTTTGCGGAGGTTAAATGGGGGCCAATGGCACATGCCCTTCGCTGAGCCACTCTTGCGGAACAACTGCAAATGGCAGATCCTCCTTGTTGATAAACTGAACAATGTGAAGCATCTAAAATAGAAGAAACATTAGCATAAAGTATACTTTTTGATAAAAAAATTTCAGGCAAAATCAACAACATTAAAATGCTCACACCTTCGAAAAAGCAGTAATTTTCACAAGTGGATCAACAGAAAACCATGTTCAGACAAACAAAATCATATAAACAACCTACATCGTTATTTTTGTAAGAAAACACCAAAAGTTAAACTAAGTCTTTCTAGATGTAAAGATTGGCTACCTACTGTAGCTAGATACATTTAACATGTAACGTTAGAACATGCTTGAACTCAGTGTGTAAAAAAGGTGAAACAGCATGTGGTAGCGAACACTGTAATATAGACTAGCAGCATAATTATGTTTAGCTAGAAAACAACACAAGTTATACTGATCAGTCTTTCTTGTCGTGAAGATTTTGCTAACGTTACCATTCCCACCGTAGTTCAGGAACTGTAACGTTAGTTAATTCGACTGACCAATACTATCTTAAACCACATGTACTCACACTTGTATAAACATACATAACAGTTAAACATACTTAGAAGAAGAAAAAAACTCAACGCCAGGAAGAAACTAAGTAACGTTAGCCTAGCTATGTCAGAAACATGGCGGAAACTTTGCAAACAAGGCTAACTTACTTTAGCTTGACTAGTTAGGCAAGAACAGATTTTAAGAAGAACTAAAAACAATGTCAAAAATGAACATAGTAATATTGCGTTACACAAAAAGGAAAAATGTACTTACTTAAAAGATCGTATCTTCCCTCTCTCCAAATACTGAAACCGTGTGACGACGAGACGAGTAAATCTGCTTCAGTTTTTTAGGTGCTGCCCCTCTCGACCGGTGGAGGTACTTCTCTGTTTGTGCTTTAACACTTTCTTAAACATTTGTACAGGTCGCAAAACTCGCAATTGCAGACTGCAAAGTAATCCCTTATACATGTAAAAGGTAAAATAAAATAAAAATTGAGCTTGTAAAACAATGAAAGACATAACCACAATTTCCTGGAGTGACAGAGAGACAAAATATTTATAAATATTTCACTTTATCCTTCAGGTCAAAACAGGGATTTTCATGTTTCTCATAGACATTACCATGGTTGCAAATTAATAAAAAAATATAAAGCAAACCCAAGATTTTGGCCAAGTTGCAGATGTCTTTCACTGTTCACTGATTTCAAGCATTGGTGAAAAATCTAACTTCATCCATTTATTCTGCTAAATTGTTCATACCATGAATGAAATATTTATTTTAAAAACTAATCAGAATCAGAAAGATATTTATTGCCAAGTAAGTTTTACAAAAGGAATTCTTTTTGGTCTATTGGTGCATCTCAAATTGTGCATAAATCAAAGAAATGTAAAGAATTGTCACCTTAAGTGAATAAAATAATTCTATATATTTTACATATTATCGCTTCAGAGTTTCAAAGTAATTTAAATGTAATTTCCTAAACCTTATCATGGAATCAGAGTCAAATCTGTTATAACCCCTAATGGCTTTGGAGCAACAACAAAAATGTATATAATTCACATAATAATTATAATCGCTTTAAATGTGAAAAGTAGTTAAGATGCTGTCAGTTTCACTCATGGCTGGTCGATTTCAAAGCGGCTTGCCGCCAGCCGGCCGCGGTTCATTTAGACGGCGGCAACCGCCAGAGAGAATGAAGTCGGCGGCCCGGCGGCTGTTCGCCGGCGGCATCTCGCAGAATTTGGGAGTGACGTATTCGGCGGCAAACGTTTCATCGCCGCCAGCGGGCCGCACCTATAGCCGACAGCTTGGGGCCGGCGGCAAAAAGAAGCCGTGCCGATATTTTTTGCTATCTGGGGAGGAGGTAAAAGATATAATTAAGAAGAAAGGCAACACCGCCACAGTGATAAAGGAAAGAGAAAAAGCGTGGCAAAGTATTGCAGACCGCCTGAATGCGTAAGTAGTGCACAATTACACACTCACCGCTCCGCTGAAACATCACAATTACAATTCAAATATTTAATTCACATCTCCAAAAACGCAGTTGTACTGTAATTATGAAACGGTTACATTTTTAATTGAAATGCACTGCAGATATGAGTGAAATTGTGTAAAGTAACTCCATCACACTGTATAAAGCTATGATAAATTATTATTAAAGCCTTACATTATTATTTAACGTTACTACGCTCAGTACGGTTTAATCTTAGTACTCTGCTTCTTATGTTGTCCACCGTTTTTTTTTTTGTGTTTCTCCTGCTTTTATTAATGTAAAGCTGCTTTGACAGAATGAAACAATTGTGAAAAGTGCTATATAAATAAAATGTAATTGAATAAATAGATGAGCTATAATAATAAATCACTTTAATTTATATAGCGCCTTTCAAAGGACCCAAGGTCGGTTGCTCACTGCACTGCAAAAATGTCTTTCTTACTTAGTATTTTTGTCTTGTTTTCAGTAAAAAAAAAAATATCTAAAAAAAATCTTAAATATTTCCTTGAGCAAAATTACCTAGGAAAATAAGCAAAAAAAAAATCTGCCAGTGAAACAAGAGAACTTTTCTAAAATTAAGTGTTTATGGAAAAAGTAAACTTATTTCAAGGGTTTTTTTCTTATTATATTGACAGATTTTTTTATTTTTTTTGCTTGTTTTAAGCACACATTTACTTAAAGTTTATATTTTTTGTCTAAACTATACTTATTTTGCTAGGTCATTTAGCAAATCAAGAAAATACATCTTTATTTAAGATTTTTTTTTTTTTTGATATTTTTACTGAAAACAACTAAACAAGACAAAAATACCAAGTCCTTTTTTGCAGTGTGACTCCATTAAATGTTCTTGTGATAAAGAATGTGTGTGTGTGTGTGTGTGTGCGTGCGTGCGTGCGTGTGCGTGTGATGTAGATTAAACATGAACGGGCCAAAACGGACATGGCAGCAGGTCAAAATCAAATACAAGAACATTCTGCAGAATGGTATGGTCCCTGACTAATATTTAACAAAGCACAAGCATATATTGTACCCAGAAGGTGCCTGCTCACACATTGTCTGTACTGTTTTAGCAGTGAAAAAGAATACCCACAGACAAGGCACGGGTGGTGGGTCACCAAAGGCTGACCTTACCCCAGCAGAGGACATGGCCTTGGAGCTAAATAAAGGCAGGCCCGTCTTAGAGGGGATCCCTGGGGGGAAAGAGACGAGCATAGGTTCCTCCCAAGATGCCACCCGCTTCATTCAAGGTATGTCCTTCCATCTCTACATGGGATACAACCACATTCATATTGAATCAATTTGGACTGTCTGACTTTGGTTTACCTATTGCCTTGCAGTGTCTGGCAGCACTGTGTTCCTGTTAGAGCCACCAGCACAAGCACCAGACGATGCTGATCCAGTGAGTACTCCATCAAAAGGCATACTGTAGGCCTGGCATGTCTTGTCTACTAGCTTCAATATGAATCCGATTAAATGTGATAGGGTGAAAGCCCCAGTGCAGCAGCAACAGCACATGATGGAGACGATGATGAGGAGGAGACCATCTCTCTGGATTCCAGAAGGCATGAGGTATCATGTTAAGACTGTGAAAGTACTATTTACTCTACAATGGTGAGGAGTCCTCATCAAAATCAAAAAATCTAATTTCTTTTACAGGACCCAGATGCTATACAGTGGGAAAACCAGCCTGGCAACATAGTGCGTATTAATAAAAGGACACCACATCCTGCCAAATTCCAGCTGCGCTAATTGTATTGTGTTCACAGAGCTCACAAGCTATCAGAAAGTTGTATGGCAACCACCTCCGGCGCCAAATAGAACTGGCAGACATAGACATTCAGTACAAGAAGAAAAAGATGGAAAATCTTGCACTGATGGTTTACCTGCTTTGTTTTGTCCTTATTCAATAAAGGAACATAATGTTACACATTGTGTTTTTATATTCATATGGAATGTGTATTTGTGTATTTGTTTATATGACAGAGTACTAGGGCCACACTGAGGAAAAAGGATAAAGTCATAAATTTATGAGGCTGGTTCTTTCTGCAGAAAAGCTACATATTCTTTTTACAGTTTTGATACTTATGACAATGTGATCCTTAATATTCTGGCACATCAGCATGTCTTTGTTTATGAAACCATACTGAAGTACAATTTCACGAAATGCCCCACATCTGTCATTTTAACAACTGTCCTCCTTTAAAACAACTGGTTACAATATTATGACTTGTCTTTTTTTTCCCTCTGTGGCCCTAATATTCTATCATTTTATATATAGCCTTATAGTCTATGGGAAACTGTAAATTATCTAATGATAGCAACATCATCTAAAAATCATTATTTATCCAAAATGATTGAAATTAATAATCACAAACGTTTAAATAATGACAGTGGGTCTAGTTATATGTGATAACAATGTATAGTGAGCAGTGAAATAACTATTGGTTTCCATTTGTGGTGACTGCTGACTGACATTAGGGATGTGATTAAATAGATCCTGGAATTTAGCCTGGTCTGGAGCAGGCTAGCTCCACAGAATAAATCTCCATGGTAATTTATACCATAACATATCCTCCTGCCCCCTATCCAGCTTTAGTGCAACCGGATTACAGATCAATTGAGCCAGGATCACCAAGATATCCTGGCTTAATCCCTTATCCTAGTTTTGTGCAACAGGCCCCAGGGATCGAAATTATACAAAACAGACAACAACTAACAAAGAAAAAAAAACGAAATACAAATATAAAGACACTTGTTTGCTGGCTAGCCCACAAGATCTGTCGTCGCTCTTCTTTCTCCTCCTCGTTGGCGTTTATATCAATCTGCTCCATCAATCAGCCACTCAAATCACGAACAGACCTGCGTCCACCTAAGAGAGAGATAGAGCGTGTACACGCTCCAAAAGGATAGAGCGACGCCAAGAAGAACAAGTGAGGGACAAAACAAAGAAGACACAGACCAAGCCACCGACCGTCCGTAACAGAAGATAAACGAACGTCTTACAGGTTTGAAACGACATGAGGGTAATTAATGACAGCATTTTTGGGTGAACTAACACTTTGAACTAATTGATGTTTAGATTTGTTATATTAGACAGCAACTTGTCTTTCGAAAATCATATTTCATGTTACAAAAACAGCCTTTTTCCACCTCAGAAAAATTGCTAAGCTCTGGATCATGCTATCTGTTTCTGATGCAGAAAAGTTATTTCATGCTTTCATGACCTCTAGACTAGATTACTGTAATGCATTACTAGCTGGTTGTCCCGCATCCTCAATAAACAAGCTATAATTAGTCCAAAATGCAGCCATGTCAAGAAAATATGATCATATAACACCAATTTTATTATCTCTACACTGGTTACTTATTAAATTACAAAGTATTGCTACTGACCTATAAGGCCCTAAATGATTTAGCTCCTCTGTAAGAGCATCACGCTCTTTAAAGGTATGCTTCACAGCTGAAAAGATGAATGTGTATTTAAATTGGGTCATTTATGTAGTAGAAATGTGAAATTATTTTATAAGTTGGTGCCCTCTAGACTGAGAAAAGCCAGAAAATGTATTTTTGGCTCATGTGGCTGAAAGACAACAACTCCCAGAATGCACTTGCTTCGCTGTAACTAGGCTACTAGTTGACTCGAAACTGTGACTCGAAACTGAAAAGACGCCTTTTTATTGCAAGTCTCCGTGACGAGTCTGCCTGGGATTTCGAGATTGCCCAAAATGTCTGGGATTCGGCTTTTGCGTTCTGTGGCGAGCAGGACGAGGCTGAGGGCCGTGGGAGAACGGCGAGGCCGGTGGTGATTACTGATGAGCGACACCTGTGAGACGCACTGGTCTCGTAGGCTATCTCTCACGGAGGAGCGGAAGCATAAAAGGAGGAGCGACGACAGTGGAGATCGAGAGATCATCTGTGAGGGGCTGCTGTCTTTTACTCTCGTTTTGTATTTGTTTTATTTTATGTCATTAAAGTCTTTAAATGTTCGCCGGTTCCCGCCTCCTCCTTCCCATCATAACGAACCTCGTTACATTTACATTATTTGACACTGACACATACGTGCCAGCTTTGCAGGTCATACATGCTTCACACGGATCCCAACCGAGACGAAAACACAGGAATTTTCTTAGCAATGCTAAAACGCACATCAACCGATCACTTGTTTAGTGTTCATGTAAACACTACATTCAGAGTCACCAATTGGAATGAATTCAGTCTCATTGAAACAAAAGGTGTGCATGTAAGCATAATGAATGGCGACTGTAGAAAGCAAAAGCCGAATCCCGGACATTTTGGACTGTTATCATAGTAACAACTGTTTACATATGCATCTTGCACTACTACCTTGACTGGAATATGCTCAATTTGCACTGCCGACTGTTTATTTACAGTACCGACTGTTTACATATACATTTGCAATACCGTACTTTAACTGTAATATGCAATTACTTTCCACTGCACTTTCACTCGGATAGCTTCTGTCCAAACTTATTTGCACTACTTTAAATCCATTGTTATACTGCTCATTTTTAGCCTAACGTATACATATATCTATTTGTAAAATTCTGTTTATAGTAATAGCCATCTGTATATTATGCTCACATTCTGTTTATAGTAACAGCCATCTGTATATATATTCATAGTACATATCTATCTGTAAAATTCTGTTTATAGTAACAGCCATCTGTATATTATATTCAGTACATATCTATCTGTAAAAATTCTGTTTATAGTAATAGCCATCTGTATATTATATTCAGTACATATCTAGCTGTAAATTCTGTTCACAGTAATAGTTATCTGTATATTATATTCATAGGACAAATCTACCTGTAAATTTTTGTTTATAATAGTATTCAACTCTATATTTATTCAGTACATATCCATGTTCTGCACTTATGGAACCACTGTATATCCTGCACTTGCTGCTATTGCACTTCTGGTTAGACCTAAACTGCATTTCGTTGCCTTGTACCTGTACTTGTGTAATGACAATAAAGTTGAATCTAATCTAATCTAATCTAATCTCGAAATCCTGGCAGAAATCCGTGAAAAAGAGGATGTACAGACCCTTTCCAAAAAATTAGAATATCATGGAAAAGTTTATTTATTTCCATAATTCCATTCAAAACGTTAAACTTCCATAGATTATAGATTCCGGGCCCACAACTTAACGATTTCAAGTATTTAGTTGTTTATTTGTACATAATTTGGGCTTCCAGCTCATAAAAATTAGCCTAACGGGCTAACTGTAAACTGACAGTACCGAAACTAAAAGATATGTCTGCATATAAATTGCATGACGAGTAGCCTACAAACTTAAATGCCTGCTATAAGGACCTTTATGAGACTGGGCGGCCTATGGTATCATGATCGTGTAAATATAAATAAACAGTTTTAAATACTGGTGTTTATTGTTAAATTCAACTAAATTAGTTTTAATTTTGTGAAAGTTAAATATACATTTTATTCTCAAAACTGGTGTCAGTCCATTCTTAGGCTCGTTTGACATGTCAAAGGAGCTTATAGGTGGGGTTTTTTTTATTCATGCCAAAATACTTTATATCAAGTACATGCTGAATTTTATATATAGGCTAGACGAATAGAAGAGTAGAAGTACAAGACACAAATCTCTCTCTCATACACACACTCTTAAACACACTCTTACACACACACACACACACACACACACACACACACACACACACACACATTCCTGTTTGACAGTCATAGTGAGGTCCGGGTAAATTAACCTGTAAACTGAGGACCACCATTTCTGCTGCATCTGTAAATGTTGACTAGATTTAAACACTAGATGTCTCTGTGATTCACATTATCACCTCAGATTCTTTAAAAAACAAAGGAAAAGACCCAGTTTTTTACCACCTGAGTGAGGACATTTTCATGGGGGGCGCTATTGAGTCCGTTTCAGATTTAATTATTTTAGAATATTTTAATTAATTAGTACATTATTTTTATCTATTTATTTGTTTTAGAATGAACATCTCCAAGTTATTATTTAACTGAACAAACATGAGTTCAGTAATGACTCAGAGCTTTTTTTTTCATGTTGCATTAAGATAGAATAAATAGTTTAATCTGGTCATTATACATTACCATCACTCTATTCTTCTATTTGGTCATTTTCAGTGCTTTGCTACAATCTGTATTGTTAAAAGCGCTATATAAATGAAAGTGATTGATTAAGCATTGTCCTGTTGGTCACCATTAAGCTACTAGAGAAATGCAAAAAAAAGTATTTTAAAAACAGTCTACTTAAACGTTTGTTAGACTGTTTTATTAGTGTAATTTGACGAAGCAGATGAACCAGAGTGAACAGCTCGGTTTTATTCATTTAACACAGAAATTAACACTGAAGGCGAACACAGACACAGACGTTTTTAAAACATAAGGATTCGTGAAGCAGACCTCCGTTTCACCGCAGCAATTGTGTTGTAAACAAAGTTCTTAACATCTTTCCAAGATCGTTCCTTCAGGACCTTCTCTTCTTCTAGGCACCTCATGCAGTCTGCTTTTCCAGGAACTCTTTGTTCTGCCACAAACCTTGCTAGATGTTTGTTTACCGCCCTTCTCTCTGCTTCACTCCATGGTTTCCTCAGTGTTATTCCGGATATCTCTACAAATGACAAAGACAATACAGATTGCAGAACAATAAAAACAGACCAAAATGTAGCTTTCTTAACCTGCTTTTACTTGTCCACAGTCAGAGAAAGTATTTTGTCCTAATTTTATCCTCAAAAATATTTGTTCCAATTCATTCCATTTGTTAAGTATGCATCAGTACTAACAAAAAAAAACCTGCCTCAAACTAGTCTTAAGAGGTCTCTGTACCATTAAAACATTCTGCAAGTTTCATAGCTTAAGTTGCCCTCCTCATTACAAACAAAAGCATTTAATCAATCAAGCGCCAAACGCAGCTTGTTTGGATACTGTGGGATTGATGACGTTACATGGACAAATATATCTGCACGTGACCACCTCTAGAGCAAGACATCAACCAATAGCTATAAATCACCACACCACAGGCCCCGCCCACTGGCATTCTGGGACTCTGCTGACCTGGGGAGATTGTAAATAGCATGCACACCCCACAAGCCAGCAATCCACATGATAACAATAATAAATAATTAATGCATTAATGCATGTAGATTAACAGGATTAGTCATAAACACTAACAAATATGAAGTGAACAAATGGTCATAAATAAGTAAAGAAGTTTTTGCTTTTGACTTTTTTTGCAAAAAAATAAAAATAATGGGAAAAAAGTCACCCAAGAATTGAACTTAAAATTGCTGAACTATAAAAAAAATAGTTTTGAGGAAACACTGAAAAATGCCAAACTTAAAATGACACCCTGCGGCTTATGACGATACACTGATGTCCTAAGACACCAAACCATAGGCTTTTGTAAGAAACTGAACAGAAACTGACCCACCAGTTGAGAAACGCTTTAGACTAGTCCTATTCAATGTTTTTTGTTTGTTTTTTAAACATGATACTTTAGGAGTGTCTTGTTTTTTGTTTAAACTAAATGTTATTAGTAATATAAATACAATTAAAATAATAAATTTAAATTGAAGATTATTTTGAAGAAAATACACAAACCGTGGGCCTATTTTACTAGTTTTAAACTCCAAGTAAAATGTAAAGCCTGCCATGAAAAGGCGTTGTTTTTTTCCTAAGCATTATGGAAGTGGTCAACACTTTTATAATCAATGCATCATTACGAATCATTAACTCATCAGCTCATTAGTAGAGACTGCAAGACCTGAATTGGGTGTATCTGTTAAGGAAGACATACTAAATGTGGAGGGCAGGGGTGCTGTAAAGACAAATAAATGTTCTAATAATCTTTAGATCCATCAGTTATCAAAATTGTTAGGAGCAAAGATATAATAAAAACTTACCCTTAGCTTTCCCTTTAGCCCTTTTCCCCACTCTTTTCCTCTTTGATGAGGAGAGCTTCTTGGTCTGCTCTCGATCTGAAACAGGCAAACAGTGAAGCTCAGGAATTGTGGGATGTTCAGTACTGAAGCACTGATAGTGAAAGCTGACAACACTAAAGTGTTTATGGTTACCTGGACTTCATCACAAACACCAACTCACCTGCTGTATCTGAACCCTCATCCTCAATGCATCTCTCTGGGGCTTTCTGAGGAGAGAAGAGCTCAGCCACTCTTTTCCTCTTTGATGAGGAGAGCTTCTTGGTCTGCTCTCGATCTGAAACAGACAAACAGTGAAGCTCAGGAATTGTGGGATGTTCAGTACTGAAGCACTGAGTGATTAACAGTCCTTAAAGAGCAGACTTTCTGTAAACAGACTTCATGCACAAAAATGCATGAGATATTTTACTCAATTAACAGATTAACAAATGAAATAAAACAGTGTTTAGTTTTGATTTATATTTACAATGCTCTCTCCAGCACAAATACGTTCACAGAAGAAGAGGAGAGACAGCAGAAAGTGCTAGCTGCTTTATTTACTAACACACTATTTCAGTTTTTATTGTGAGAGTACACAGATAAACCTCAGACTCTCTCCAGTCTCTATGAGCATTAATGGTGGAGTATTTTAAGACGCGTTTGAACTGGTCTTATGAAGCGGTTCAGATAACGCCTGAGCCTCGTTCAAACATCATATCAAACCTAACACTGCCTGACATCAAGATTAGATAAGATACATTTTTAATGACATTTATTTACACAATTTCTAAATTCTATTAGGACTCATTGGACCTCTAAAAACAGGAGAAAAGTGCAGAATGAACCAACTTATTTTTAATCAATGATTTTAGACAAATACATTATAGATTGACTACAAGTTTAAAAACAGCACTACACTTTATAATTAAGAAAATAGAAATTATCATCATGAAATGGGTCTTCCTGAACGGCAATACCAAAAAGAAGAGGTCAAGATATTGCTGTATGACAGGTTTTTAGTTAACCTGTTTTCACAAACTTGTATAGATTTTAGTAGTTGAGCTTTCCCTGAACAACTAAAATGTGAGCGTCTAGAAATGTTTAGATCAGATGTTGATGCTTATAATGAGCTAGGCAATAAGAAATTAGTATATAAAACATTGGAATATTATTTATATACTGTGCTAATAAAAAAAAAAGCATGCGTGCATGAATGACAGCACAAAAATTGTATTATTTTTTTTTTAAGAGCAGGTAAATTATTGTACAAAAACATGTACAGTTTATCAGTGCATATGAAATTAAATGATACTCATTACTCTAAAAGGCTCAATGCTAGAATGTTAGAATTACTCAAAGTTTAAAAGTTTATTTGTTAACCAAAGAAGTTAATTTTTTTATTAAAATGTTTAAGTTTTAGTGTTGTTTTTTTGTTTTGTTTTACTTAACTATTCCCTGTTCTTATTTTGAAAGAATAAAGAGTTAGACAATAAAAAAAAAGTATGCTTTAAGGTTTATAGGGAGTTTAAGATGTAATTAACAGTTTGAATAATTAAGTTATTTATGGAGTATCTAAATTACTTGTCAGACAGAGTAATTAGAAAGGCACTTTAAGTAACATTAGTAACAGGAGTGATAACATTAGTAATTTAGCTCAGGTGAATATCTCAGTATTTTTAAGTTTGTCGAATGGCTTGCTACAGCCGTACATGGTACATGTGATGGATCTGGTAAATTGCACCACTCAATGTGCAAGTAATCTTACCAATTTTCTACAGTAGTGTAAATAGGGTATGTACCCACAAAACGCTGCATTGGAAAAAAAATTAAGTCCACCATGAGTGTATTAAAAACAACTGTTACCCGATCCTTACTAGTCTCAAACATCCTCAATGGTGACACGTCGACGTCACTTCCCTTGTTTGGGAAAAGCAGGTAAAAGTCCACCTACTACGTCTGTGTGCATGTCAACTTCCTGTCAGAAAGCGATGCATCTAACGACGAATGCAATGATATTTTGTTGATAAAACAATTTCACAAAAAAACATTGTGAAACTAAGTTGTTATTACTTCAGGAAAAAAAAAATTATTTATATTTTAATCAAGGTGATGTCACGAGACTCCGCCCACATCACAAGTTGACATGCACACAGACGTAGTAGGTGGACTTTTACCTGCTTTTCCCAAACCAGGGAAGTGACGTCGACGTGTCACCATTGAGGATGTTTGAGACTAGTAAGGATTGGGTAACAGTAGCAACATTACTGGTGTGCTTTTTGAGACAAACAAAGGCACGGGCATATTTTAAAAGGTCAGTCAGTGCAAGTTTCTTTCAGTTCAAACAGCTCAGACTTTGTGCCTATATTTTAGACTAAGACTACTGTTGTGGCTTAGAATCTAGTGGAAATGAGATTGTGTTCAGAATCTAGTGTGGTTCTGCACTGTACACAGAGACTGGAGAAACTTAAACTCACCTGCTGTATCTGAACCCTCATCCTCACTGCATCTCTCCGGGGCTTTCTGAGGAGAGAAGAGCTCAGAACATGTGTCTGAAAAACAAAAAGTGACATGAAGAACATGATGCGGCTGATGCAGTGGAGGAGATCATTTATAGGAGTAAGATTACTCATGTTAGTAGTTACTGTGACGTATACACATTTTACTAGTTAGACTTTTCCACCTTTTTACAAAAGGTGCTTCCAATTAATGTCACATTTGCTGGACAAGTTTACTGTTTATATGGACAAGTATTAAATTTAAAATTGAAATTATACCTTCATTTGCTTCTTTTCCTCTCTTCGGCCTTCCTTTTTTTGTTTGTCTCTGTGAGACAGAAGGACTTTCACCTATAAAAGATTTTAAAAATCAAATACTAGTGCTTGATCTTGGTCCAAAACTCAGAAGTACAAAAGTAACTTTGATTAAGTGAGCTACATATATTAATTACACGTTTTCCCCTGATTTCACAGACAAGATTTAAGCCTAGTCCTAGACTAAAATGTAAATCTGAGCTGATTCAACTGAAAGCAACTTGCACGGACTAATCTTAAAACATCCCAGAGCCTTTGTTCTGTCTTAAGATGCACAGCAGTGATGTTTTTCCTAAGCATGTTTATAAAAAAATTACTCAAATGTCCTAATTGAACTATGGCCTGACTTATGCTAAGCTCTGTCTGTGACCAGCCCTTGGTCTATGTGAAAGTACATTTCTATGACACGTTAAACCAGTGTTACGGTCAAGAAGATTGCATAGCCCCACCCAAAAAGTAAACAGTGCACCAGCAATAAACATACATAGTGCATACATACCGTTTACTGAAGGACGGAGTGTGTCAAGGTTCTTCCCTCTTAGGGTTTCAGTACCTTGCTCCATTGCAAACAGAAGCTTACTTATTTTGGCAATTTGGAATGTTTTGTCCGTCTGTCTGTAAAAGTCACAGTGAACTCTGATGTCATGACCCATGAACCTTGCAACTTGCTCCAGCTCTTGTTCAGTAAGGTCCAAGAGTTGGCAGAGTGTGGCGACCTGTTTTCTTAATTTTGTTGATCTTAGGAGTTCAGGGTTTTCGGTTTTACTTTCTTTTGCATATTTTCGCAGGCAGTCACATCCACGTATGTTTGTCATTGCATCAGGTCTTGCAAACAGATAAGGATTCTCAGCAGGTACGCCAGCTTCTTCTCTCCTTTGGACCAACAAATTAATTGACTCCTTCATTCTCTCAGTCAAGAAAACGGGAACTTTTTTTCCTCTTTTGCCCCTGATTTCTATGCGAGTTAATATCTTGCTCAACTCCTTTTCCAGCAGTGACAAAGTACTGTAAATATCCTCATTAATGGCATTTGTGCTCGCTTTCTTGTAGGTGTCGAGAGTTAAGCGAGATGCTTCGCCTTCACGGCGCTTGTTGAAAATAATAACTTGTGCTAGAACGGTCTCATTTAATGCCTTGTAAGCTCGTAAATTCATTTGCTGTGTCAGGTTTGCTCTTGCTTCATCTTCTACCATCCTGAGATGGTCTCTCAGAGCAATCACATTTTTGGTGAGGGGGATGTCATCTTCTTTATTCCATCTTTTTTCTTGAATGGTTTGGTGAGCGGCGATAGAAACACTGTTCCTCCAGTTTTTCTCCAGAAGTTCAAAGAATTTTTTTGCTTTCTTCTCTGAAAGATCATCTTCATTCATAAGAGCCTGCCCAATCAGGACCTCTACAGCCCCTTTCAAACAGAATCCAATTTTTACTGCTGTTGAAGGTTTTCCATACTCATTCTTGCCTGGACTAAATTGGGTAAGACGCTTGGCAACATTAACAACAAACTGAAATCTTGCAGGTGCACACAAATCTTCAAGACCTCTGACAGTGTTGTCCATTTCTTTAGCAACCAGCATGAATCGGCCAAGCTCCCTCATTCTTTGTGCAATGTACTGGTGCCTCGACCTGACACGACCATGTTTTTCATACAGCGATTCTCCATACTTGCAAATTAAAGAATCATTTCTGATGTGAAACGACACATCATCTTGTCTCATTGTGTTGATGATCTTCTGACACCCGTCGGAGGATGCTGCGATTGGAAGCAGGCATGCAGCACGACTTTGCACTCTTCTTCGTGTGTTTTTTTGGTTATCATCTTGATCTTTCAAACAGGACTGTTTTGTTCTGCACGACGACTGATGTCTCCATAGATCTTTCTTTCTGAACATCCCAAAACAGAAAGGACATGGCAGGTAATCCTTAATAGAAGCATCAACTGAAGGCTGTTTCCAAGTTATTATTTGTCCTGATCCTTTCTCTAAAACATCTGTATTGTGTCTGAAATCGCCTTTGTTTCTCAACTGTTCCAAAAGAACTTTTCTTTCTTTGGAACCTAATGGAAAACTAAAGGCATATCCCACATCTTTAATATCCATATGTTTTCTTTCCAAATGTCTGGAGATCTTGGTTTGTGCTTTACTGCAGTAGAGACAATAATGTTTTTTGTCCCATGCTCGCCTAAAGCCTTCCCTTTTTGTTGAAGTTTTTACGGTGACAGCTGGTTTGCCTTTGTCTTTTTTGTTTATCTGTTGTTTTTTGTTGTGTCTTTTGATGTAACTTTGGGAGTTCTTTTCTTTATTTATGGTACATTTGCCGTCTTGCTGTTTGTCATCATTCAAATCTTCATTTTCGCTGGACAGATTAGGTGCTCCTTTGTCAGGGCTTGAAAAATCTTCTCCACTGGATGAACTTTTAGGTTTGTAGTCTGGATCTAAACCAGAGCAGCTGGATATGTCTGATTCAGGGAACTCTGAGACTTCTGATTCCTCTTGATCTGACTCCTCATGAATTTCATTAGACTACAAGTAAAATGCATAATTATCATGAGATCATTAAAGAGACATTTTGAAGATGTGCTATTTGACTTTCTGATATTTAAGTAAGTTCAACAGTAGCTGTAACACTTAGCAAAAAGGTTTATTTGTTAACATTAGTTAACTACTTAACATGAACTAACAACTAACAGCACTTCTACAGCATTTATCAATCTTAGTTAAAATTACCATCAAGAGTTACTTATGTATTATTCAAATAAAATTTTGCAACGGTTAATGCACTTTTTTTTTCTTTTTTTTTTACAGTTAACTATGGTTGCACATAAAATAGGCTATATTAGGCCAAACTACATTAAAAAGCAGAACTGCTGCCCCACGCACAGTGACGAGTGTGAGAGTCATGCAGATTTGTGTCACTGCATGAAAATTGGGATTTCCGACCCCGTAAACGGCCGTAAATCTCCCTAATTTTCGGCAGTTAACGACAATTTACAGCCTGTGAACGTCGCGTTCGTCTGTGCCGAATATTGTCGGAAACGAACCATGACGTATGCAGAGCGCTCACGCCGTAGGTGTGAATGGCTCTAATTACCATATGAATAGCAGCTCCCACCAGAGAAAGGCTTGAATTTCCTCACTCACTATTGGTTGAACCCACGTGGTTTAAACAAGAAAAATCACTCGTGATTGGTTGGCAGATCTGTTACTATTGGTCACCCTCGCTCATTATAAATTCAAAAAATTATAATATTCATATAAATAATATATAAATTATTTTTTTATATTCATAAATTCAAAAAATTATAATATTTATATAAATTATGATATATAAATTTTTTTTTTATATTCATAATATGCTATTCTGTGGTATATTCATGTCATTGTTAACCTATGGACTACACTATTATTACCATCAAGGACATGAATTTATAAAGGAAAGGAAAATTTGCCAGGGACATGCTGTTTATTCAAAGAAAGAGCTTTATTAGCACAAACACAAAACAATACAATATACACCTATGTACAAAGCATAGATCATCTGCACACACAACAAATTGGAAGCTCAGTGTCTGTTTTCATCTTCGGAGCTGTAGGTGACTAGCGGCGTTCTCTCTGAATTCGATCCACTTTGAAAACGTCTGTGGTGCGTTGCCCTGTATTTAGGAGTCGCCTCTAATCTCGACTGCAGCGTAGCACAGAGCTCTGTGAGCTCCTGGCTGGTGGTTGAACTTCATCGGACATCAGATCTATGGTGGCGCACTTCCAAATGCCCACGTCATCCTCACCTAGCACACCGTCTCGCTTCTAGCAGCTGTAAAAACAACCAATACAGACAATCAGTACTGTGATGCACTGTTTATGGACACAAAACATCTATTAATGCACGTGAAAAATAGTCACATTGACTAAAAATCGTACCCTTTCTTCTCGCTCGACTCCGAGCTGAACTCTTCACAGCTTCGGCCTGCAATGCCAGATCTGGTTGTTTGTACCTGAAGCTCCTGCGTACTGTCTCGTAGTACGTCTTACAGGCAGCTGGAAAACAATTAAATGAGAGTGATATGAATAAAAACAACGCAAGTCACAGTAAAATGAAACAAGAAGAAAATAGTAAAAGTTACTTACACACAATGTTGTCATGATCAGCGTCATGAAAATCTGGACTTGCAGACATAGCTCTGAGTAAATGTGAGGTTACGCCCTCGTTATGAGGCGAGGTTACTCTATGGAAACAAAATGTATGATTAAGATCGGTATCTATAACGGATCAATTTTCTTATACAAGAGAATGAAAGCATATTCTTTGAATCTTACCTTTAAAAATGTTTGTAAGTTTTTATGAAAGTAAAAAAAATAAAAGAATGTACGATTCTTTTATTTATTTTTTTTACCTTGCTCCAGTTCGTAGCGCCCACAATTTGTCTCAGAGTTGTGAAGATGGCATACTGCTTCCTGTAAATTACAGGATTATTTACAATTATTAAACAAATAATAGCCATCAATCCCATGACCTCTTGCTTTATGATGAAATCATGAAAAACTGAATATTCTTACATTTCACAAGGCCTGACAAAATACAAAAGTGACCGATGAGATGAATACTTACTGGGTGTCAACAGGTCTTTGCTCAGAGGTGCGCTAGCATCTTAAGGGCGAAAAAAACAAAGAATATTCAAAATTGTACAATTATTGAAATCAAACAAAAAGGTAAGAATTGCCACACTCTGCTCTTCTAAGCAAGACTGTCTGAAACATGTCATTAAGCCAATAAAATAAACTGTTACCAAACTTGATTCTCAAGCAGTAATTAAAGACCAATTTATAGTTATGCGTGGACCTCCCGCTGTAGCTACAGAGTAGGCTGTGTACATAGCGTACCCTTTAGCACACCCTGACGTGCACCTCTCCCAAAATGTAACAATGCGTCAATTTTACGTGGACGGAAGCGCTGTGATTGGTCTAGAACGCCTCCCTCGGGTTTCACAGGCTTCTTTCTGCATGTGTAATTGTGCGTCAACAATGCAGAAGTATAAATGAAACAGTGTAGCCTGTAGCGTAGAGGCTCGGGCTTCGGTCCGACGCAAAAGTATAAATCAGCCTTAAAGGATTAGTTCACCTCAAAATGAACATTTCCTGATAATTTACTCACACTGAGTGACAAGATATCCATGTCTGTCTTTCCTCAGTGGAAAAGAAATTAAGTTTAAGGAAAACATTTCCATATTTTTAATGGCATATACTTTAATGGCAACCAAAGATCTCAATGTTCCAAGACGGTTCAAATGTCCGTCTCAATGCAGCTTCAGAGTCTCTACACAATCCCAGTCGAGAAATCAGGTTCTTATCTAGCAAAACCATCTGTCATTTTCTAAAATTATATATACACATTTATGTATTTTTTAAACAATTGTTTGTCTTGTGCTAGTCTGCTGGCATTACAGACATTTGAACCTTCTTTGAACATTGGGATTGTTGGTTGCCATTAAAGTCCAATCTCTGTAGAAAAATACTGAAATGTTATTCCTCAAAACTAAATTTATTTTCCACTGAAAAAATAAAGGTTGGGGCAACAGATAAAGTGAATACTCACTGGAAATTTCCTTGCGCTGAAATCTGGCTGCACATTTCTCCGGGTCAGAGAAGGCTTCCACAAGACATTCAAAGTTTGACTTAGAGTAAACTAAAACTAAAACATTCGCTTTTTTTGGTCCATTCAAGATGAGTAGGTTCTCACTCTTAATTAAGCGGCTTAAATAACTCTGACCAGCACTGTATATATTTAAAATAGATTATTCACAAGCAGTAAAAAACTACTTGTCTTGAATGGAGTGTGACTTTGTGCAGAGCAATGTTTTGTGCATGGGGAAAAGTACTTACCAGGAGTGGACATTTCACTGCCAGGACGCTCCACTTGGCACAATCTTTATTAGATAAAACACATGAATAAGCCTGTGACTTATGTTGTACACAACACAATATTATGTTTAAGTTGTCATCAGTACTCACCAGTATTGTGCAACATGCTGGTGTCCTCAATGGGCTGCAGCTTCCTTCGTACATTATTGAAGGGGGTAACGTTATATCTTGACGCTTATACAGACGTAATGTAAAATAAAATATATAAAGTTAAAGAATTTAATTTTTAAACTGCAATTATAAATTAAGAGAAAACGATTACCCCTGATATTCTCATCCGAATCCAATAATACTGCAAAATAAAAATCATTTGTATAAAATTTCAGGCCCAATTTGTATCAACCGATTTTATATTTCAAATGTATAAAATATCTGAAAATGAGAATACCATTTCTAACAGAACTCTCCGATTTCTTTTTTTTGTGTGTGTGCTTCCTCGTAACGTTAAGTTAACGTTAGATCTAATCACCTTATCGTCCTTCTCCTCTGCCTGGTAACGTTGTTACGTTAGGTGTCACATTCACGACGCACATTTATAAATGAGACAATTCACCTTTAAACCCACCTTGCATCATCTGTGAACCCCGTAGCAAGCTGCTAACGTTATATGGACAAGCTAACTTAGTTAGCAAAGAGCTAAGTTAGCCAGTCAGACTCAGAACTCTATGCCATGCTGCTATCGGTTTACGTGCAGTTTAGTTTCCCAAATTGACATATTCTCTCGTGTACAGCTAAAATAACATGGAAACTGAACATGAACCATGAGCAGCAAGCTAACTTAAAAAAAAAAAAAAAAGCGCCAAAAGCTAACGAGAAGTTGTTTACACAGAGAGTGCGCGCGCGCGACCGGCTCTCTCTCTCTCTGGTCGTTCTTTTAGTTAAAACATGCGCCCTGTCACAAACGCAGCCGTTCATCTACATTACTCACCGATCAAATAAGACTTTGGCGGGACAAAAATTCACTTTGGCAGGCGCTAAAACAAGTTCAATGCAGGAAAATTCATGTGTGAGTTTCCATTAGACTCGCACGGTAGCCAGGCAAATGGCGAGCTCAGCTGTTGTTGACGCTGTGTGTGCTTCAAGATTATGACGCAAGTGCTAAGATTCCGATTGGCCAAGAGAAAAAGTGCTAAGATTCCGATTGGCCCAGAGAAATTTAAATTATAAGATTTATCCAATAATGTTTCGCAATTCTAGCCTGCATGGCAGTTTACTGTGAGAAACAATACAGAAAATACAGGAATATATAATTGTTTGTGTTTTGTTAGCTTAAGTTTCAGTGTGGATTGTTTGTGTAACCTTTAGACATTAATGAAGATAATTTAATATTTTGTCTAAATCATGCAGAAAACCATCTATCTTTGGATAAAAGCGTCTGACAAATGGATAAATGTAAAATAATATATATTGCCACTGTACACTGTAAGTCCAGATGTTCCTTCATGAACAACAGCCTTTTAAAGTGGATTTTAATGTGGTTATTCAATTTGTCCCATTTTGTCTGTTTAATAATACTGCTATCACAAAAAGGGCAGTGAAAATTTCTGCAACATGTTGTGCATTGCTCCAAAAGTGGTAGCGCTATTCAAACTCCACTGGCTACCTGTCACATTCAGGATTGATTTTAAAATGTTACTATTTGTGTATAAAGCTCTTAACAAACCGGCCCCCCAATATCTGACCAATCTCCTCTGCCCGTACACTCCATCTCGTACTTTGAGATCCAGTGATCACTGTCTTCTTATCGTGCCCAGATCCAGACTTAAAAAACGAGGCGACTGCACTTTTGCGACTGCAGGCCCAAAACTTTGGAACAGTCTACCCCTCTATATCAGACTAGCTCCCTCAATTTCCATCTTCAAAACATCCTTGAAAACTTATTTATTTTCTCTTGCTTTTAATACCCCTTGACTATGATACAACTATTGCCTTTTTATTTTTATTTTTTATTGTCCTGTTTCTGCCCTGCATTTTATCTATTGCCCTGTACAGCACTTTGGTCAGCCTTGGCTGTTTTTAATTGTGCGTTATAAATAAATATTGTATTGTATTGTATTTTTTTTAGAATTAAGTTAATACCTTTTAGTCACCTGGGATAAAACTCCCCCTGCTACCCTCATTTGCATTTGTAAAGCTCACAGCAGTCTCATTTACATGTTAAAGCATTAGAGGGAGGGGGGTCACGGGGCAAGCAAGTCCCACGTCAATTTCCGACAGTTTGCAGTGTTGCCTGTAAATTGCCGTTTGCAGTCGTAAACCTGAACTTCCACGACAATCTACAGCGCCGGTAACTGTCGAAAATCCCACTTTTCATGCAGTGTGTTTCTAGGGCAGATAAGGTTGTTTACCGTTATATATAGGGTTAGGGTTAGTGCAGCAAATGTATTGCTCATTGTTAGTTCATGTAAGTTAAAGGGTTAGTTCACCCAAAAATGTAAATTCTGTCATTAATAACTCACCCGCATGTTGTTCCAAACCCAAGACCTTCAGTCATCATCTTTGAAACAGAAGTGAAGCTATTTCTGATGAGGGCGATTAATTAAAGGGATAGTTCACCCAAAAATGAAAATGTGATGTGTATCTGCTTACCCCCAGGGCATCGAAGATGTAGGTGACTTTGTTTCCTCAGAAAAACACAAACACACACAGACAAATCCAAATGACACCCTGCGGCTCGTGACGATACACTGATGTCCTAAGACACCAAACCATAGGTTTTTGTAAGAAACTGATCAATATTTATATCATGTTTTACCTTTGATACACAGCAATGTCCATCTGTCCTGAGCACGAGCTCATCATCCGGTTCGTGACTCGTGTAGCGCTCTGGCGTAGAATACGCAAACACCGGAAGCGATCCGTCGCATGAGTACAACACTCATTGTTTACACAGAGCACAGAGGTTGTGGGTATAGCGGCTATTCAAAGCGGTAATTACTTGCTTAAACCGATTTAAAGCTAAAAGATTACGTTTGCTTGCGCAAACTCATCTGAGACTGTTTTTTATCACCGGTTTCCCTTCCGGTGTTTGCATATTCTACGCCAGAACGCGTTCACATGTAAAGAGCCGGATGATGAGCTCGTGCTCAGGACAGATGGACATGGCTGTGGTAAAAAAAAAAATCAAAGGTAAAACATGATATAAATATTGATCAGTTTCTTACAAAAACCTATGGTTTGGTGTCTTAGGACATCAGTGTATCGTCACGAGCCGCAGGGTGTCATTTGGATTTGTCTGTGTGTGTGTGTGTGTGTGTTTTTCTGAGGAAACAAAGTCACCTACATCTTGGATGCCCTGGGGGTAAGCAGATACACATCACATTTTCATTTTTGGGTGAACTATCCCTTTAATTAATCGCCGTCATCAGAAATAGCTTCACTTCTGTTTCAAAGATGATGACTGAAGGTCTTGGGTTTGGAACAACATGCGGGTGAGTTATTAATGACAGAATTTACATTTGTGTCAACCTTTACTTTAATGCATGAAATAATGTTACCAAACGACAACTTACTGTTAAATGGTAAAGTGTTAAAGATCTGTCTCATATTCTCTACTGTAGCCCACGTAAATGTGGCTGGACTAACAGCCATGAGTAATAATCTAACCCTAATAATTCAGATTTTACAGAAGGATGTCATCACAAATAATCACACTGCTTCTAGGAATTAACGGTTCTCTCATTCTTTTCTTATAATGATTCTAGATCCTTTAATTGATTTGTATTATGCGATCACATGGTGTCGTTTAATTTGAAAACTTAGTTTCTGAAGACTATTAAAAGATTTTGTAAAGACACATACCTGTGCTGACTTTCCTTCCAATACCTGCACATCATAGAGAAGATTAAAAATTATTCCAGTAACATGTTACAATTAACAAGCTATACAGTAATACTTGACAAATGTTTCAGCATTCAGTTATTTCCATGAGATAAATAAAATACGAAATGCATATATATATATATATATATATATATATATATATATATATATATATGAGAGAAAAGCTAAGTCAAAGCTCCTGGTTATTAGTTGTCGCTTCTCTACTTGACTGAAACTGTTTCCAGCGCGTGCCCCTCCCCCTCCCCCTCCCCCTCCCCCTCCCCCTCCCCCTCCCCCTCCCCCTCCCCCTCCCCCTCCAACACTCACACAAGTTACACGAACTCTGATATTGGAAAAAATACGTCTAAAAACAGGTCAGACCTGCAAATCAAACTGAGGCTAAACAAAATTGATATTTATTTTGTGAAAATCGAACGACAAACATATTGACCTACAGATACATTAAACCAATCTCAGTGTGGGATTTTCACTTAATTATTACTGGTAAAAATTGCCCTTCAAAATTAATTTAAAGTGATGTTACAGCATCTTAATGACTAATATTCGACGTCAAATATTAATGTGCCCGCTGGGTTAAGAACTAGGCCTTAGATCGTAAAATGTTACCTGTAAAGTTACTCTAACAACCACCGCGCCACACGACAATCATGACCAATACAAAATAAAATAAAATAATTGCGATGACAAATATGGTGAAGTCTTACCTGTCGTTCAGCAGCAGCAGCAGCAGCAGCGCATTTATCGTGATGCAAACGCAATCGCTCCATCCTCCTCTTCAATCGCTCCATCCTCCTCTTCAATCGCTCCATTTCTGCGGCACTCGTTGTGCAGGTGTTCGGGGAGTGGGGGAGGAGTGGGGGAGGGGTGGGCGTGGCCATCAATTAAGGCCTAATCAGGACTCAACTGAGCAAACTATCACGAGCATGTTCTCCAGTGTTTAAAGTCACAAACCGTCAGTCCAATTAATGTGAACAATATTAAAACGGCAGCTATTGCTGTAGTTAAATGCACATTCATGAACACACTACAATGGATCAGTAGTGAAGTACTCAAATTATTAATACAATGTGGAACTCTTTAAGTAAAATAATAATAAAAAATCTATAACCAGCTAAATATACTTTAAAGTAATTATTTTGAAAGTATCTTTTAGAATAAATACTAGATTATAATTTTTGATGCATAAATGAAACCAATCCTATTTTAATTATTAACCTTTTTTATTTTTTATTATTATATTGATATATTTTTATATAATTATATTATTTATATACTTGGTTGTTTTCTGTCAATAATATATATTAATCAATCAATCACTTTTATTTATATAGCGCTTTTAACAATACAGATTGTAGCAAAGCACTGAACATTATCGAATAGGAGAATAGAGTGAGGGTAATGTATAATGACCAGATTAAACTATTTATTCATCAAATGCAGAGATGGTCTCTGTAATCAAAATGATGATAATCACTAGAAATAAGGGGCCCCGAACTAAGCTAGCCAGAGGCGACAGCAGCAAGGAACCAAAACCCCATTCGTGAGAGAATGGAGAAAAAACATCTTGGGAGAAACCAGGCTTAGTTGGGGCCAGTTCTCCTCTGGCCGGTTTCCGGTTCAATATTAAGCACATGTCAGATTGTGCAAAGGACTTCTAGTGTGTGTTATATATAAATATCATTTTTGCATTCATGGTAGTTTCCTTACCAAGAAAACAAAAAAAGTGGTTCATTACATGGGCTCACTGATTAGTTTGCAGTGATTAGTCATGTGACACACTAAACATTTGAATGAGACCCGCTTCATTGCACCGGGTGGCCTTGAGCACCTTTTTCACTGTGCAGGGTCGTCTGATAGTCTTTAAGGCCGGGTCTCACAGACAGGACTTGGCCTAAACCAGAATTAGGCAATAGTTCAATTAAGACATTTTTATGAATATACCTTAGAAAAAAGCATTACTGGTGTGCATCTTGAGACAAAACGAAGACCGTGACATGTTTTAAGTTCAGTCAGGGCAAGTTTCTTTCAGTTGAAAGAGCTCAGACTAGACTTTCAGGTGAAAAAAACAGCATATGCTGGTTAGGTAGGTTTTGGTGCTGGGACGCTGGTTTTTCCTTGACCAGCAACATGACCAACATAAACCAGCAAAGGACCAGCATAAACCAGCATCCCAGCACCAAAACATACCTAACCAGCATATGCTGTTTTTTCAGCAGTAGGCCGTGGGCCAAGTCTGTTTTTCTCCTTTAGTTTTCGATTTGATAGATCTCCTCCAGGGAACTGGTTAATTTTTTATAACTGGCTATAGAAATTGTTGTTGAGCACATTACTGCTTGTTTCCAACGTCAATTGTTGCACATTAGAAATATAACGTAGATATAATCTCGCTAGCTAACCACAAAATGTTAGCCGGAGTAAGAACCAATCAAAGCTCGTGTTGTTACCTTGTCAACTTGAGTTGGCCAATCACGTCATTATTTGAACCGGTGCCCGAAGACCCGGATGTGAACTGAACTCGCGGGCGCGGCGGCCGATCAGTCAGTGGCGAGTTCTCTGTTGGACATAACTTCTCCGTTTCTTGGCTACACCACACATCGTGGAAACGGTAGGTAACTGATTAGCACTAGCATGATCCAAAACGAAACATTGCAAAAAGTCTGAATGCATGGGTAACAATCAATGTAAGCAAAGAACCGAATGCTACACACGTGGGTAATGTTAAGCTATTTGTCGTTTTAAATGTGGTAACGTTATACGGTAAGTTGGCTAGCGTTAGCACCTGAAGTAACTTAGTATGGTAGGATCAGCTTTTTTTCTGTGGATACCGCAACATAGTTATTTATTTTACTGTGTGTTGTAAAGAGTTTAGCAAGGGAATATTTGCATTTGTCTTAAAATGTTGATTATGACGCTGAATTTGGGTTTTGTCCAGAAGAAGATAAAGTTAAGATTTATTTTTTTTCTGTCGTTCAGCCCCTTACGTTTAGACTAGCTGTATGAATTTATCTTATTTGAAGTAAAGCTTATATACTGCGACAGTGTTTCCCAAACATCTCCAGGAGTAAGTTACACGTTGTCCTGCCTGCTTTAGACATCTCCCTGCTCCAACACATATGATTTAAACAGCTTCTGGTGTCCATAATGAGTCGACAGTTTGAATCAGCTATGTTGGGGCAGGGAGAGATCTAAAACACACACGGTTATATAGTTAGCTTACGTTATCTCTTGTTTCCTGTCTAATCGCACATTGTATTTTGTATATTTTGCATGCGTTTCCTCTCCTGACGGTGGAGCCGACCTTAGAGTGGAGCTTTTTATATACAGTCTGTGGAGTGGAGCCTACATCTGGAGGGCAGAAGGCAGACGCTCTTGGAACACCTCACTTGGGTGAAGTAGGCAACGTTAACGGTATCTCCATGAGGCAACGACCAGGTGGGATTTGTTTTGTATAGTTGACTAACGCTACAGTAAGGCAAACGTTAGATCAGGGGTTTTCAAAGTCTGAGACTGCGTGCCTTCAGCCAAAGCATGCAAAACGGCGCGCCCCCCCACCACAAATTTAGTTTACTTGGTAAGTTTCGCTCAATTCCTGGATGCCTATGGGATCATAATTATATGTTTTGATCCCATAGACACTCAACATTTGAGCCAAAATAACCTAATATTGCTGAACATAACTTCTTACTACACCAAATAGTTATAAACAAAGGTCTGTCCTAAGGCATTTATTAGTTTCTGACTGATGGGGGGAAAACAGTTCCCAAAAACTACAGTATCTCTGAACTCTCACACATGTAGGCTATTCTGTGTGATCTCCTTTTGATAACTAATGCAATAAGTAATGTAATATCGTTTCACTTCCATTGATCCTCCCCTGAAACTGTTTGGAGCCCCCCTAAGGAGGCCCGCCTCACACTTTGAAAACCCCTGAGTTTATCAACAGCTAACTAGGGCTATTTAGTGAATTAACAACACCAGACAAAAATGAAACTTGAACCAGATTAACTTTATCAGTGTCATGTTATTTAATGTTGTGTTAAGTAATGTTGTGTGTTGCGTCCTTAGACAGCATTGGAGCAGTTCATACATAGACACATGTCTGTGCATGGTAGCTGGTGCTTTCTACATGTGCAGTTTCCCCCCACACAATGTAATGCTTTGCACTGGCAATGTACAAGCTCCAAGACACTTTTTGGTGCTGGTGGAAGTGTCATCCAATTAACTGCATAGAATTCCCCCTCGATCCTCCATCCATGCTGCATTGGGGGAGGTATGTCTGGCAGACTTTGCAAACTTCTCCTGTAGAACAGAGGAATAGAAAGTAGTTTGGTATATATTCCAGTATAAGAGCAGGCAGACATGAACAGAATTTTTCATGTTTTACTAATTAGTTATTTTTTCTGTTCCTAGGTTCTGTACCTGTGTATAGCAGCCTGGTAGTTTGCTCGTTGAATGTGAAGGTGAAGGGAGTCCTTATTTGGAGGAAGACTTCTCTCCAAACATTTCCCTGATTTGAACATTTGCCACCTTGCCTTGTTGACATCTGTTATACCCTTCTGATCATAGAGCTTGCATGTGAATGCTTCCACTGCCTCGTAGAGCTCTGGTGGTACAGTGAAAGCTGTGCCCATTTTTCTGAATGTAGCACAGTGTTCACGATTAGACAGGAGTGTCTTGACTGTCTTCACCTTTCCTATGCCATACAGGGAACTCACTGTGTCACAGCCAGAGAAGCAATGTAGACCAATCAGCGCATCACACACTTCTTCTCCTAGTTGGTCATGGATCCTTTCAACTTCAACTGTGCGAGTGTTGACTCCTTTTCCAGTGTGAAAGTACAGATGAGCCCCAACCTCTTTGTAAAAAGCAAGGGCTAGAACAAACACATCAGTGTCAGGACTTCTGATGACTATATGTCTGCTGTAATTAGCAGCATGTGCACAGTGTAGCAGAAGTCGGGTGTCTGCCTCTTCCTGTACTGTGAACAGATCTGGCATTGGTAAGACTTGCAGATCAGCTGTATTTTGTCTTTTTCTTAGAGCATGGCACTCTCCTCCATGTCCAACGATTAAAGTGAGGTCATCCATCAGATCATTTCCGGATTTGCACCATCTCTCAAAGAAAAACTGTAGGAGATTTTCTTTGTTTTCACCGCATGCCAAGAACTTTACCCATTGCTTTGGTGTCCTTTGTTCTTCAGAATATATTTTGGTGACTTGAGAGCCCTTCACAGCACGTCGATCTCGTTCTGCATTCTTGATACTCATGGTTTTGTAGGTGTCCGGTACAAAATGCACTACCTTGGACTTGCTTGCTTTAGCCACACTGACAATCAACCTCAGAGCACTGTCTGCAAACATCCCAAATGTTGCTTGGGGTTTCATGACTTGCACAAGTGCCATAGCATCCCACACCCAAGTTGAACCCTCTGGAATGTTGTCCACTGTTGCCGGTGGGTTGACCTCTGCTTCCAGGAAGTGCATCAGCTTTGCTTTGTCGGTTTTCATGAGGGAACCGTCATAATGCGCCAGTGATGCGGGTAAGGGCCCTAAACTATATATAAGCATCTCACTCATGTCAATCTTTCTAGAGGTTCCAATTACAATTAGTCTGGCGAACAGATCACAGTCTGCTTTTAGGGCGATCTCTCTGCCTCTTGCTTTTGTCACAGTTTTAGTTGCAGTGTCTTTGAAGGTCTTGAGCTTCATTTTTTTTATTGGCTCATAGATTCCTGCCTCATCAGTTTGTAGCCTCTTTTCACAAAAATCTAATAAGGCTTTCTCTCCTCTCTCTTTTGCTTCATGCAGATCTGTGAAAATGGGCTCTGATGCTACATGACCTGATGTGATGTGGTAAAGGACCTCTCTATCCATGGAAGGATCAAATGGATTAATCATGTTCTGAATGGTGGACATGATATTCTTTACATCCTTCTTGTCACATTCTCTTCGTGCATCATCTAGTTCCGCTCGTTGCCTTGTTGTGGTGTTATGTCCAGCCATGTCTCTGCACCCCATAGTGATGGCTGCGCGCTCATGTTGTGTGAGTGTCCATCTATGAACTGCGCTTTTGTTGAGTGAAAACCCAGTTAGTCCACCTTTTGTTTTGGAGTCACGGTTTGCTGTCTGCTCAATCACTTGGTCACATGCAGTATAAGCAAAGCCATAGGTCTGCTGTCTCTGGGCAACAAAATCTCCTGATTGGAGCTGGTTGTTTATGCTTGGATGAGTGTCCCCTAAACTGATCATCTCCATCCAGTATGTTGATAGGTATCGGGCATAGTTGATCCTGTCATAAGAGAAGAACCATGGCAAAATGGAACGGACGCTTGACAGATGGAGACTCCAATTTGCCTCTCGCGTTCCTCTGATGAAGAGGAGAAGGTCCTCAACCATTGATATGTATGTGCTCCAAAAGTGGAATGTCTTGTTGGTGGTGTTGTTTTTAATAAAATTTTCATATCCTCTCATAACTGTCAAGAAGTTCTCAGACATTACCAAAACATCAAAGTCTTCACCAGGGAAGGCTGTCTGCAGATCAGCAGCTGTCTTCATAGCAGATTCACGGTCGTCTTCTGAAAGGATGTCAAGGTATGCCTGCCAGCGGAGTCTTTGAAGTGCCTCACACGTTAACTTGTGGGTACGCATGCTTCTGTTGTACTGATGTCCAGTTATGACTCCTCCTATAGATCCTGCAGCAACAATTTCAGCTTCAATGATGACATCTTGAAATCCTGCGTCCCCAAAGCGCTTCCCAATACAGGACAGGTATGCCATGGCTGTATGAAATTCCCCCATTCTCAGGACTAGTCGTTCCATAAATGTGGTGTTCATCCAACGAATTTCTTGTGCTTTTGCATATATGGCCTGATCCATTACCAATACAATTTCATTCAGCTCCAGTTTGTCTGCTATTTCTATTGAACGAGTGAGGATGGTGTGTACTGTGTCTAGGTCTGTTGGACTGGCGTCAATGACGGGCAGGTAACCAATGTTAGACTGCTGTGGAATCGTACCTCTCTGTAGCAGTGTATTGTGACCAGTCCATCCCGGTGAAGCACTGCCATGGACTTCTTGAATCTTCATGAAAAAGTAGGCACCATCCAGTCTTCGTGCAGAGTCCTGTGTGTACATGTATTTCTCGTGTCCCAGTTCAACTTCTGATCCAAAAGGTTTTGGACCGGTCCTCTTTCGTCTAATGTAGGTGTCAATATGAGCGTGAGGTGGTTGAAGAGACCTTTTCCTTGTTCTCTGCAGAGATACTGTCTCAGAAGTAGACACACCACAGGTAATTGGCCTCTGAATTACAATACCATTTGTGTTATGTGTTGTTCCCTTTCCAGATAGTGTTTCTTCACCAAAGTCATTGTTGTCCCATACAAGTGTTGCTTGAACTTGAACTGTAATGTTTGGTGGGATGTATGTATCACCTCTTTGCAATTGCAGCTCTGCTAGAGCGGTGTCATGTTCCAGTACTTGTGAGTTGGAGGAACAGTGCCCTAGACCATTCAGTATTCCTATCAGCTGAGCTGATCCTGTCGTATGTCGTACAGCCATGGCTAAGGAGGAATGCTTTGGCATGAGCCAGCGTCCTCTCATTGCAAGATTCATGATATCCTGACACAATGATACAATCTTCTGATTGTTCTCCACACTAACATTGGCACACAAACCATCAGTTATAAATTCTGTAGTCATACCTGTTGTCCAAGCCAGGACATTGTATAATTCATTTGGTACCAGATTTGAGGCAGTGTCCATCTGAAGGTCTTGCGCTGTGGGTGGCCATGGCAGTTTAGGAGTAGTTTTGTACTTGGCCTCTATAATCTCCCTGAGTAACATGGCTGCATGATACAGAAGTCTTACGTCTTTTGTTCCTTGCCCTGCTCCAACATGATTTGGTTCTGTCTCATCTTCTGTGTCATCTTCACTATGGTCTGATGATGATGGTTGTGTTGCTTCATCATGGATTACTTCATCAGCAGTTAAATCATCAACATAAACTAAATAATTTCTTGACGATTTCAGAAATCTCAAAAATGGATGTGACTTTTGAAGTCTGGCTTTTAAGGAAAAAGCTTTGTAAGATGAAATGTCAACACCTTCTTTTTCCTTAACTCTTTTCTTAAAAAGGCCATTTAGCAAGGAGAGCCTTAACACCTCACGGTTTCTCAGCAACCTCTCTTCTACCACTGACTTACAGAAATGGGTGTAGCCTGCCTGATATGGATTGCTTTCTGGATTTCCCTCTTGAGGAATTTTGGGCAGATGTCTTGTATAACGTCTGTAGCAGCTCAAATGATACATGGCCTCTGAAGCTACAAGATCCCTCCCACGTATGTGCATTAGTAGACTTTCATCCCTCCTTTCCTCTGCAGCAAGAAGGAGCTTACCTGCAGTTAGTGTTTCACACTGAGCAAGTTTTTCTTTTGACCTTTTTCTGCTGTGACTGTCAGTTATGTATTGGTTCTTTTTGCATATGAGGCATCCAACTGGTAGGAGATGGGAAGCTCTTTTTGGGAGGCTTGGGCCATCTGATGCAGAACGCAAAACCCGAACCTTGGATGCAGTGTCATCACTGACTTCCTCTGGCAGCAGTTGGGCTTTATCTACATGGTTATGGGACACCAGGTAGGGGACAGAACAAAGGGGACAAAGAATGTTTATCAAAGTTTGTTACTTTTAATCTAGTAATCTCACTGTTTAGATATGGAAGAATACCATGTAATGTCTTTGTTTCAAATAAAACATTCCTAAAAAAAAACAATGACACTTGTGTTCAATTCATTGTCAACCTTACACTATTCACTGTAATCTTATATTTAATCTATGCTTTTTGCCCTTGTTAAATGTCCAGCTTTTCAAGATACAAAGTGTTAAAATATACATTAAAAATCACATTGTGTAATTAAGATTCACTGGTATTGTGAGGTTTATTTAACATACATTTGTAAACTATGTACAATACACACATACATAGCCTACGTGATGCACCAATACACAATTATCTTAATAGAATTGATGGATTTGATGCATAACGTTACCTTCAGTATTTGTAGCTGCCTTTTCTCTCCTCCTACATGCTCTTGCAATGTGATCTTTATTGGTGAAGAGCATGTAGCATTCCCTATGGAAGCCCACATTAACTGGCACATCTTGGTCTCTCCAGGTTTCTGTTAAGTTAAATGTTGCTATGGCTTTTTCAGCTATTAAACTCTCAGCAGTGTTGAGGTTAACCCATTTCTGGGCACACTGAACAAACGATGCCCAACTTGTTTGAGAAAATAAGGTTATTGGGCTTGTTGCCTTAGAAGCAACATGTATACAGCACTTCATATTGTCATATACCGGCTGTCAATCGCGTCCCGCTTTGTTGTTATGCGGTCTATGTAAATAAATTAGGTGACAAAAGCCCACCCACGGGTGATCAATAACGTTGGAGTCTTCTGACGGTAAGTGTACAATGTATATTATAGATCGTGTAGACAAAAAGTATATAAAGCTTATTTTAATAGCAGAATTTCGTTATCAAGAGAGCAATGTTACTGTATCAACTATGCTGGTTGTCAAGGAGACGTGACAGGTTGTCAAGGAGATGGGTGATTTGTTTACGTTTCAAGACGCTACGATTAAGTAGTCCTACAAATTCGCCCATTTAAAAATGTAAGAGTTTAAATCGATATCTTCATCAAATGTGCACACTTCAACGTTGGAAACAATGCTTACACTACTTATAAGATTTTTTGCATGCCATCTGTAAACAAATTACTTAGTTCCTTGGCAGGGATCAGTGAAATTCACAATTTCGGGGTCCGGCCCACGGCCTACAGGGTGAGTCCATCCAAGAATGTGTGCAGGACACACAAGCCCTGTTCAGACAGGACAGGTTTTACATTTAGAGATGGAGTACAGAAATTATTACCAGAGCTTCTCTGTGGTGTTTGTCTCGTACAAAAGTGCCGTATCAGAGATCATTACAGACAATATCAGGACATATTATGCCAACTTCTACCTTGTGTAAAAAGGTCAACGAAAATACCTCAGCTAACAATCCTGTGTTGACAGAAAAGATTTGGTCAGTTTCTGTTTAAAAGTAGACACCTCGAGTGTTTACCACATACAATTCAGATCAAAAAGAAGGTTGAAGGCACAACATTTCTTTTAGCCTTCCGTAGATGCCTTTTTTTCTGACAGAATCCAATCAGAATTTAATTAAATTAATTTATATATCATTCAATTTGACCTGTGTATGTGTCACAAGACATGGATGTAAAGGCACAACATAAATCGAGTTACCCCAGTTTTACTGAGATTTCTCATCAAATGTGAATTCCCTGATAGCACAGGTACATCTCGGAGACGTCTATATTTACATCTGCAAGACGTAGTTTGCTCATCTGCAATACAACTATTGGACGTTTCCTATCAGATGTCAAATAGACGTCTATTAGATGTCTTTAAGATGTTTATGATGTAGAATGTATGTAAAACTGACATCTTACAGACGTCTGCACACAGCAGATGCTTTCCAGATCAAGACATCTTTAACAGACATCTTGCAGACGTACGTGTGCTATCTGGGTTGGCCATTAAAATTACAGACATCTTGAGGTGATATTACACTACTCTTCTACTCTAGTAAAAAATAATCCTATCTGAATAGAGCTAGAGGCCTGTGATTCTTCAGAAAAGCTCAAAAAGACTTGTTATCTTAATATGATACTCGAGGAACCCAAGACAACAGCACTTCTTCATCCACATTGTACACCAAACATAATTTAGCAAACTCCTGTTTTTGTTTCAAGGAAGCCTATATTCTTCAGTTAGCCTAATGATTCAGCAGTGGGGTGTTAAAGCCTGTATGAGTGTGTACAAATCTACACTCTTTAAACAAACAAAAGCCAAAAGCTCACAGGTATGCATCGATTAATGAATGTCCAGCAAGTGTTATCAGACAAAAAGTGACTAAAAATAGGTCAAATGGGGCCTAAACAATAAAAGCTCATCCATAACGTCATATTTGTCAAATTAGCTGGGGTGGACAGTAATGTAACAGTCAGTATTGTTACTTTGTTAATGTACTCTAGTAGAAGTATCTCTAATTTATCAAATAATTTTTATTTGTACAAACTTTTATTTCGCTTGATGCCAAGGTTTAATTGCAAGAATTTCATAAACACATGTAGTTTCTTATTATTTTGAAATAATCATCACGTGCTCCGAGACGCAGAAGCGGTGTTCGATTCGTGAACCAAATGATTCTTTTCAATCAAACTGTTAAATCGGTTCATTAAACACAACTGAAAGATTTGTTAGTTCGTTCATGTTGACGATTCAGTGATTCACCGAATATGATTCAAATAATGCGGTTTGAACGGATCACCGCGAACGGAAGACGCTGGCAGCGGGAGCGCGCGCGACAGACGGCATGTAAGTTATTAAAAACAGAATTTTGAAATATTGTAAATGAAGTCAGGACTGTTAGGTGTTTGTGAGCTAAATGTTTAAGCCCGCTGCATGGACTGCTTTAATGTGGACATGTTATTAATTAATGCACATGCATCTTCATACAAAACGAGTATGCTTGCGTAGTGTTACCTTTTTATATTTTATGTTTGCTATTGTCAATATGCATTAACACATGTTCTTTTTCCTTATTTTATATATTTTATTATTTGCACTCATTTTGTTTTCACACTAGGCCCTGGTTTCACAGACAGAGCTTAGCTTAATCCAGGACTTGACCTTCAATTATGATATTCAAGTAGCTTTTATAAAAATGTCTTAGAAATAACATATAACATATTCACAAAATGTTTTATCTTAACCACTAATAGCTTTCCTTAATATAATTTTACGTTGTTGAGAAGTTGATAGGTTCAGGGTAGGAGTGGAGTTTGGTGCTCTACAAAAGTATGAATATATATATATATATATCCTTTAAATTTTTATACTATTTTTAATATAAAATGTATGCTTTTACAGATGCAAGGAATTGCGTGCCTCGTGGTCTGACACATGCATGTCTTTCACTGAAGCATCAGCATGAAGTACCTTGCATGTATTATTTATTATTATTATTATTATTAATTATTTATTAACATTAAAAAAGTGAGATTCTGAGCAAATATGTGATGAATTGAGAGTGACTTATTGATAGAGATACTGTAGAAGGAGGTGTATTTACACAGCTGTCTCACCTCGGGGGTTTTCTGCATCCCTCAGCACCTGACTCCTCGCTCTCTGCTGCTTCCTACTCCTAGCTTACACAGAGTAGCTACTCTGGGTTTGACTGAAGCTCCAGACTTGGAGACTGTCCTCAGACTGTCCTTATTATTTTACTCTATTCCATCAGATGTAAGGGTGAATTCATGAAAACAACTGCCCCAGGTAATCTGATTTTTTTCTTTCTTTATCTTCAAAGATTTGTGTGTATTATGATAGGACAGTTAGTAGACAGGAAGTGAAGTGGCAGAAAGGTTTAAGGCTAGTCTTAAAGTAAAACTCAAGTTAGAGCTGTCTAACTTTAAATAACTTGCACTGATAAATATTAAAAATGTCAGTGCCATTTTTTTCTCTCAAGATTCACACCAGTAATGTACTTATCAGAGCCATTTTATTAAAGCTACTTACATATCCTAATTTAACTAAGGCCTAGTCCTGGCTTAGTCTTAGAGCTGTCTGTTAAACTGGGCCTAAATACACTAAAAATCAAGTCCTTTTGTACTCTTAAGGAAAATCAAAAAGGAATAATTTTACAGGACTAATATTTCATTAGTGTATCTGTCCTGTTATGCAAGTAAATGCATATGGATGTAAAAAGTTTTAAATAAAACACTGAAAATGATATGTAATCCATGTTAATAAATTATACCTCTATTAAAATGTACCACTCTTTTACTGCAGTAATATTTTAACCGTGACTATAGTAAACACAATTATAATAGACACGTCTATTCTTCAGAGCAAATTAACCATGGTTTTACTGTGCTATCCAAGGTAACTTAGTTTTTGTACTATTATACATACAATAATATCTAAAAATGGCAATGGTTAACTAAACTATGGCTACAGTCTTTTGTGGATTATAGTTAATCATTTTTAAAAGGGTAATCATGTTTTTGCATTGAAGCTGACCTTTAACCTTGTGTCAGCATTTCATCACTGTACCCTATTAGACGAGATACTTTTTTTAAATGTGTCCAAAATTAGCAAATCAATTCTTAATTTATGGCCTAAAAGTATTTTGTGAGTGAAACTGGACATCTGTATTAAATAAATTCCTTCCGTGATATACCACATTCACAAGAATGGGAAGAACATGTGGTTATAGTAATCTTGACCTTGACCCAAAACCTACTCAGTTTATCTTTTAGTTTGTGAACATCTGTGGCAAATGTGAAGAACTTCCTGATATAATGCATTGAAATATATGGAAAATGCAGTACACGTGAAAAGACAGTGGGGGCGCTAGAGAGCAAAATGGAGTAAACGTGAAAAGACAGTGGGGGCGCTAGAGAGCAAAATGTGTGTGAACGCCCGGGGTAAATTCACACACTTTTTTCTCATTTTACTATCTTTTCGAGGACCTCTCTGAAACTTTGAGAGAAGCCTATTTTCAGCCTCCAGAGGCCATTACAGTGAAAACAAAGTGAGGACCGGCCAAAATGTCCTCACTTTGCAAAAATGTCCTCACTCCAAAGGTTAAAAACTCACGAAGGTCCTCACAAAGATAGCTATACAAACACACACACACACACACACACAAAAGGTTAAACACTGAAAGCAATTTTTCAGTTTTAAAGGATTTTTTATGCCCGTTCAACCGAGCCCGGCAATGCAAGCAGAAATTGACGCTGCAGAACCGGATGTGACGACTTTTATGAAGGCGTGACAACGTCGACGATTGTTTGCTGTTTGTTTGTTGGAAGCGCATCATAGATAAATATTTTAAATATCAGGGGCCCGTTCTTCGTACGTCGCTAACTCAGTTAGCTGGATTTGATTGTTGACGATTTGGCATGATCTTGGATTGTTTGGTTCTTCGAAGCTCATCCTGGACTTGCTGTCATAGCAACAGGTGCGCAATCTTAAACCTGCTCAGGAGCAGGCTTATTTCATGTAAACAGGATTAGATCCTGGCTTCATAAGCGGAGCTGATACGGGAAGTCCAGCGCAGCGCGACTTTCTGAGATGTATATTTTTTCTCGTGACTCGTGAGATTGTCGTTTACATTATTAAATTGTAAGTCAGGCTTTAACTACAGCCCACACTGTTTGCATTGCCCTAAGATTATTTGCGAGTGGCTCTTTCCTTTACACTATTGGAGATGCGGAGAACTTGATGGAAAGTGCTGTCTGTCGTGTCATTCGGAGTTTACCTGGCGCTTTTAGGTTTAAAAAACAGTTTTAGGGTTTTTTTGTGGCATTTCCAAGCCATCGAAGACCCAATGTTGTAAAGCATTTTTTTTAAAGCAATTTTTTTTTTTTAGGCTATCATAATTTTTTATGAAGATCATGCAATCATGACCATGCCGATTACAGTATGTCACTCAGGCTTCACTAACGTGATTGGTACCATAGACTATAGGCTACAATAGACTGCCATAAAGGCCTCAATGAAGGGGATTATGTGAACAGAAAGGGGGTTCACAATATAAATGTGCAGCCCAGTTACTATTGGGATTCTTAATATTCCAGATTAATAATATTATATCAAATAAAAAAAAAGGCAGTTGACTAAAATCTTCCATATCACAAATGGCCAGGATCTGTGCATGACTTAAGAATTTTCAGAGATTCACATTTATGCACATTATTTGAAAGTGGTAAGGAAAGTTCCACAATTAAATATCAAGCTCACTGTATTACATACACTTATGCTGATCCTAACAGAACTGCATTTTTTCATAGGTGATTATGACATGTTCTTGCCTGCAGACAGGTGTTTTATGACCCCATTCCCTGACCCAAACCAGTTACAATGCAGCTCTAGCCAGGACAAGGGCACACAATGAAATGAACTTTGGCTAACTAAAGTGAAGATTTCAGTGTCTGATAAGTCTGAGGGTTGCACACCTGACAGGGCCTGGGACATTGTTGCATGTGCCATATTACACAACATTGCCAAAAAAACAACACTTTTCATTAAATGTTTAATAAAAGACAAATATACTTAGTTCCTTGAGTTTTATTTCCATTGTTCTTTGTAAAGAAAAGCCAGTGGTCAAGTGCCTGCAACAAGAGATATTAGACACATGCCTCATGCAACAAATAAAAAGGAAAAGTTGGCTATACACTGCCCACCTGTAGACCTATGTCTCCTCTGTCTGTGGAGACTCTTCTGTAGGCCTTTCTGTAGATGTGGAATCCTGCAACTAAATTAAGTAAAGTTATTTATGCACTTGCAGGTAGGCTAGTTCCTCCATGTAATGACATTGTGTTTTCCTCTTTTGTGCACTTTTACATAATACACCAACACTTGTATCTGTTCCCAAGAAAGTGGTGGCTGAAATATGTGCAGTAAGTGGACATTTTCTAACTTTCCAAAGGAAAGAAAGTATAAGACTTTGTAATGTCTATTTGTTTCCATTGCACTGGACAGTGAATAAACCCTCTCAGATAGGCTACTAAGATATTTTTCTTGATTGCTTTTATAAACGGACAACCATTTATTTAACAGTGCCTTTTATAAAAGAGACTATAATATAACTAAAAATTACCATTATGTAGAATATTTTTGTACTTCACTTTTGTTTGTTCCCATGTTCTAGTGTGGTGACTCTGACATTACAATGAACAAAGTAATTATGCAACTATTAAAATACAAAAATATAGGCTATTAAGTGATAAAAACATCTAACATGGCCACTTCTAACGGATTTAAATTGTCTGCTACTTTTTGCCAGCCCTCTCTCCTGGCTTTTGTAGACTTTGAGGTGTTCCCTGGCGTTTTGATTAAACATTAAAATTCCGAATAAACTTCGACTATTAGTTCTTGCTCTGCTGAGGAGAAAAACTGAGCCCGCTCTTTGACCACGCTGAACAGCCAATAGCAGCGTTGCTGATCAATGTTTCTACTATCGATACATATCCCCTTTTAAACCAGCGCATGAACGCGCAATTATCTCAGATAACTCAATCCAGCGATACTAATCATATCCGGCAAGTGTATTCGAAGAACCGAGTTAGCCAGATCATGATTAGCACGATGATATCATCTTGGATGTCATTTGATCTCGGATGTAATAAGCAACGTACGAAGAACGAGCCCCAGTAGTGTAGTAGGGCACAACCGGATGTATGTTATGGCGTTGTATAGACCGGATGTATGTATGGCGTTGAAGCTCTGTCTGATAGTTTGTTCGATTTCGCGGCAACGACTGACATTGAAATGGATCCTGTCATATTAAGTAATCTAGAAGAAGCGGTCAATCAGCTTAATGTGTCTTTGCAAAATGCAGATGACTGCAAGGCAGTAGGCCGCCCCAGGTATTTCATACCCGTGGACGCTGTTGAGAGTTACCTGCTTTCAGGGTTGTCCATGTTGCAGCTCTTTTTGGCGTTGGTGAAAGAACAATTTGGCGTCGAATGGCAGATCATGGGATAAGGTATGTAACGTTTGTTTAATTGATGTTGTGTGCAATATTTGGGTCAGTCTTATTGAGAAAAAACTAACCCCATACCGTTAACCCTCTTCCTACACTAAACTCTGTTGTGTATATTAGCACAGTTTAAGTGTTTACTGTAGGAAATAAAGTTCCTAATCATGCTGATCACAGCTATATGCTCTTACAAAGTGTTGGATAAGTATTAGGATTTTATGGCCATGTAGAGTATTATCCTACTATATTCTATAGACCAGGGGACTCCAAACTTTTTCCATCTCTTAAAGGGATACTCCACTTTAAAATGAAAATTCTGTCATCATATACTCACCCTCATGTTGTTTCAAACCTGTATGAATTTATTTCTTCTGCTGAACAGAAAGGAAGATATTTAGAAGAATGTCAGTAACCAGACTAGGAAAAAAATATACTATGGAAGTCAATGAGACCAGAAACTGTCTGGTTACTGACATTCTTCTAAATATCTTCCTTTCTGTTCAGCAGAAGAAAGAAATTCATACAGGTTTGAAACAACATGAGGGTGAGTATATGATGACAGAATTTTCATTTTAAAGTGGAGTATCCCTTTAAAAACTGTATCATAAATCTCATATTAACTACTATTCAAACTGTTTTACACCTGAAAGTTTTTGTATGCTTGTATACACTCACCTAAAGGATTATTAGGAACACCTGTTCAATTTCTCATTAATGCAATTATCTAATCAACCAATCAAATGGCAGTTGCTTCAATGCATTTAGGGGTGTGGTCCTGGTCAAGACAATCTCCTGAACTCCAAACTGAATGTCAGAATTGGAAAGAAAGGTGATTTAAGCAATTTTGAGCGTGGCATGGTTGTTGGTGCCAGACGGGCCGGTCTGAGTATTTCACAATCTGCTCAGTTACTGGGATTTTCACGCACAACCATTTCTAGGGTTTACAAAGAATGGTGTGAAAAGGGAAAAACATCCAGTATGCGCCAGTCCTGTGGGCGAAAATGCCTGGTTGATGCTAGAGGTCAGAGGTGAATGGGCCGACTGATTCAAGCTGATAGAAGAGCAACTTTGACTGAAATAACCACTCGTTACAACCGAGGTATGGTACTGGATGTTTTTCCCTTTTCACACCATTCTTTGTAAACCCTAGAAATGGTTGTGCGTGAAAATCCCAGTAACTGAGCAGATTGTGAAATACTCAGACCGGCCCGTCTGGCACCAACAACCATGCCACGCTCAAAATTGCTTAAATCACCTTTCTTTCCCATTCTGACATTCAGTTTGGAGTTCAGGAGATTGTCTTGACCAGGACCACACCCCTAAATGCATTGAAGCAACTGCCATGTGATTGGTTGATTAGATAATTGCATTAATGAGAAATTGAACAGGTGTTCCTAATAATCCTTTAGGTGAGTGTATAGTAAGAATATGAGGGGAGTTGCACAGAGTTAACCAATAAGAGTACATACCTTCCATCATATAGGAATACAATACATTGAATAACAAGTCCATATATGGTCAGTTTCTGGCTAGCTCACCACAAATACATCTGCAGCTAAGAGGACCATATACTGTGTAAGAATAGGAAGAATAGGAGACCATTCCCCATCCTAACCTAGAGGTCCACATAATGAGGAACAGATGTTGCCAGTACCTTCTTACAGAACAAAGAAACCCTTCTGTCATGTTCTGCATGCTGAGACTACCATCCTAGAATTCTCTCACTATTAAATCAAGATAAAAGACACATCTCTTTAGCATAGCATTCATATAATGCATCTCCTAACCTTATACAGTTATATCAGATCAAATGCACATGATTATCATTACTTAATGTTATGAACAGCAGCTACGCTAATTATTTTCTATTTGCTTCTCTGTTTTATCTTGGATTGCCCATCCTGAGGTATCTAGAAAGTATGTCAGCTCCAGTTTGGATCCAGTTTATTATGAAGTCTTCAGAAGCCCAACACCTGTGGCGCCAACTCCTGCGAAGACTTCAGATGACGCAAACTCTGAATCAACATGCACCAATGCTATATTTTTTTTCCTTGTCATAATCATTTGTTAACAGACAAGTATTTATTACATTGATGGGCTCATTGTTTCTGCCTTAAATTATGACATTGTTTAAGGCGAGACACGGCAGGCAAAAACATCGTTGTTTTTTTTACTGGTTAATTTTGAGATTTTTGGATATTTGTCTTCAATAACATGTCTTCTTTCAGACTTGTGGTGAAAAAAAGTCCTACACTTTGTCTGTTTGCGTCTGTAGATTTCTCATAAATTCAACAAAAGTTGGTGTTCTTAATCAACATGCTGCTCCGTGATCGCTGCCGTCACCTTGTTCATCACATGCACCGTTAGGAAGCTCTCTCTCTTCTGTACAATGCTGTCGGATCCAAATATGGTCATTTCCTTTTTATCAGCAACCAATCGTGAAAGTAAAAGGGCTGAATGCGCAATCTCATTGGCTGATGATAAATCTTTAACCCTTTGATACGTACGATCACACCGGTGTGATCAGTCTAGGCTGGTCCCTGGAGCGTATGATCACACCGGTGTGATTAGAACATTCAGTGAATGACGTGATCAACTGCTAAATTCAAAATTTCAAACTTTTGCTTTCACTGCTTTCCCGCTTTGACTGGCACTCAGCCAGACACGGACGTGCTCAGCTCTCATCATTATCACAACTGTTCAGTGTATTTTAATGTTTATTTTAGGTTTCATTCACTTTAAATTACATTACACAATAACAAATATATAGTTTATTATTGCACACTAATATTTATAACAGCAAAATAACCTTTTAAACATGATGTAACATTAATATTTATCCGAGTCAAACACACCTTGTAGATAAAACGGCCGTTTCACACAGCAAGTGTCAGACTCGTGAGCAGCGCGTATTTTTTTCGGCGTGCGTGCATGTTAAATGAGTGCATTCACACCAGGAGCAGGAGCAGCGCGTGAGATGCAGTGAAGCGGGGGTTACCGTCACATATTTCGGGAGACATGGATGATCTTGCATGTTGTAAATCTAGCAGGCTCCGAGTCCGACTCTCCATCAGTATTGTAAACAAATAATGGCGGCGCCCATAGCCCGTGATAACTTACCGATCAACATGATCTTTTTTTCTCCAAGTATTAAAACCACATTAGGAGTTCCCTTACATATTGTTAACGATGTTAATAACTACAAGTTTGTAAATATTTTGTATAAAAAAATAAAAAAGATTTTAACTGTCATGCATTGCAAGTTTTTTTTCCCCGCTGACAAGTGATGTAGAGCTGACGTCACCATTACCTCACACTCGCATTTGTTCTAATTTAAAGACACAACTTTAATCAAGCTCACCAACTTCAGAGAAAATGACAGAAAATGTATATAAAAGAAGAAAACTGACAAATGAGGAAATTGAGGACATTTTTTTTAATTCTGATGAGGACATTTTGGACAGCGAGGCAGAGAGTGACAGTGATGAAGATCTTCCCCCAAACCTGGAAGCTCTAGACAACATTGCAGATGAAGAGACGACACCAGTCCTAAATGAGGCAGAAGAGGTAAACTCATTGTTATGGAAGGCAACCAACCTTTTTAATCCTCCTGGCCCAGGCAATTTTGACAATCAGCTCTGTGGTGTGCAAAATCCACCAGAATCACCCAGTGAGGTCAACTGTTTTAAAATGTTCCTCACAGAAGATGTCATGGGAGAAATTGTGGAGGAAACAAACCGCTATGCCTCTGACTTGCAAGAAAGGGAAATAAAAGGAAAGCTGGTTAAATGGGTTCCAACAAATATCCCTGAAATGTACACATTTTTAGTGTCAGTTCTCCTAATGGGGGTGATAAAAAAACCATCACTTCGTGATTACTGGAGCACAGACCCCATGCTCTTGACACCATTTTTTAGGTCTTTGTTCTCACAGGATCGCTTCCTTCTGCTCCTCCGCTGTCTTCATTTCGCAAACAATGCGACAGCAGTTTCCAACGACCCGCTGAAAAAAATCAGAAACATTTTCACTGCTCTCACCTCCTCCTTTCGTCGCATTTTTGTGCCATACAGGGATCTGTGTGTGGATGAGTCTCTGATGAAGTGGAAAGGCAGGCTGGCATTTCGTCAGTTCATTCCTTCCAAACGGCACAGATTTGGGGTCAAGTTTTTTGTTTTGTGTGATGTGCTAACTGGTTATGTGGAGGACATGATCATTTACACCGGATCTACCACTGACATCCAACATTACCCAGGACTTGGGATTTCTGGGTCCGTTGTGATGACACTTCTAGCACCTTACCTAAGAAAATGTCATGTTCTTTATGTGGACAACTGGTACAGTAGTCCCACACTTTTCCAGCACCTCTTGTCAGTTGGCACTGGAGCTTGTGGGACTGTGCACGCAAGCAGGAAAGGGATGCCAAAGTTCACCTGTAAGATGAAAAAAGGTGAGGTGGAATTCAAAGAGAATGGGTCACAGCTGGCAGTAAAATGGCATGACAAGAGGGATGTCCATGTCCTTACCACAGTCCACCCAACTGGTATGGCAGCCACAGGGAAGCTGGATCACATCACTGGGCAGCCAAGGATGAAGCAAGTCTGTGTGCTGGAGTACAACAAAAAGATGGGGGCAGTTGACAAAGCTGATATGATGACTGGTTTTCATGAATGCGCCAGAAAGTCTACCAAGTGGTACAAGAAAATCTTTTTTCATGTACTTGACACTGTTTTACTCAACAGCCACATCGTCTATCGGCAAATTACTGGTGAGAAATGGATACAAATCATCTAATAATAAATATAAACAAGATAAAAAGTGATAACATTTTTAATTAATGTAATCTAAAGTGTTAACAAATTCACAATAATAAACAAGACCACACTGTCACATACTATTCTATTCTCCTCACTCCCTATTGATGTGCTCTACTATTACCCCTTTTCCACCAACAAGAACCGGGTGCTGGTTCAGAGCTAGAGCTATTGCCAGTTCGGAGTTGGTTCGACTGACGAGCTTACTAAGAACCGGTTTGCGTTTCCACCGGCCATAGAGCCACAACAGATCTATATCTTACGTCACTGCATACATATCATGTTGCCCAGCAACGCTAGTGCTGCAGCGCCAAACACAAACACACCAGACTTGTTCGAGATGCATCGGCTTCTCGCAGAACGATCAGCACATGAAATCAAAGCACTGCGAAAGCGATCAAAAAGCACAAGGAGTCGTATGATCTCCAAACACTCCCGCAGCTCTGATCGGTCCACGCTGCTCCGATGCATCTCGAACAAGGCATCAACAATAATAGACGTTGTGTTACTATGGATGCTCATAGGTTTGCGAAAATAAATCGGCATCCAAACACGGCGAATCCAACGCGTTCGTGCAGCTCGCCGTAACTTACATAGACGGATATTATAATCGAGCTGCTATTAGCTCGACTAGCTGCTATTTAAAAATGGCGGTCACAAGTTTCTTTTCAGTCTTGTTGGCCACGGTAACCCCGCCCCCAGCATCTGACGCAAGCGGTTCTTTCTTGGCTCCGTTCTAGACCCTGCAATGATTTGGTGCTACTTAAGAACCAGTTTTACTGGTTCGGAGCTGGTGCTTTGGCGGTGGAAAACCAAAGAACCGATTTGAAACTAGGCTCTGGCTCCGAACCAGCACCAGCTCTGCCTTGGTGGAAAAGGGGTATATGAGTAGGAAAGGAAATCACCTCCCTACAATTCAGAACGAACCTGATGAGAGGGCTGCTGGAGGAGTACAGCACATTGCGGTGTCCAGCTAAAGGAGGGCGTCCTGCCTTGGACACTCCTCTGCGCCTTACAGCTAGGCATTTCCCATCTGAAGTCCCTCAGACCACTTCCCAGGGCAGCAAGACCAGGCGGCACGGCAAGGTCTGCCTCTCCAGCACACGCAAGGAGAGGCGCCTCACCAAGCACATGTGTGTGCCATGCAACACTCCCTTGTGTGCTGTCCCATGTTTTGAGGAGTACCACACACTGAAGAATTATTAAGCCTGTAAAAAGTCAGAGTATATTAATTAATTTATGATGTTATTATTTTAATTATTATTTATTGTAATTATAATAAGTATTAAGGTATGTATAATAGTTTGTTTAAACATTTTTTTTTTAATCAAAAGTCAGAGCACATTTATAGATTTTTTGTTTGTTTATGATGATACTGTTTTGATTGTTATTCATTGTAAATATATTTGTTATCTGTTTTGTAATTATATTAGTAAGTATAAACGTATTGTATTAAACAAAAAAATTGAACTTACATTAACAGGGTGTCTACAGATATTAAATTTAAGACTTTTTAAGACCTTTTTAATGCCACTTTGAATGAAATTTAAGACCAAACCTGTGATGGAAATACACATTATATTACGTGTGTATATATTAGGGGTGTGTTCACAAAATTCACGGTTCAGTTCGATACGATACACTTGTTTCACGGTTCGGTTCGGTTCGTTTTTGATACAGCATAAAGAAATAAATGCCAGAGAAATTTCCTTGCTTTAAATTTTTTATTCTTTTTTTATATTAAAACTAACATCATAAAGTATTATATTTTTTTTACTTTGAGCAATTCTAGAGCTATAATTGACTCTTCTTAGGAGCATAACAAATCAGCTCCTTGGAAAAAATGAAATGTCATATTGTAGTAGTAATAAACAAAGGTTTATTTTAGTTCAGATTAATATTTGAGGGCAGCAATTTCAGTAAATCCATAGTGAATGTTGCTGATCTGTGGACACTGGATAGTTCATTCATGGCACAATGTTTCTTCCAGGTTTCCACGTCAGCGCTGTTTGATCCGTTAATAACGGAGAAATATGAATGCTTCTCACTAGATCTCGCAGCGATGTTATTACTTCTGTGGGGAACTCAAATGCTTTCTTTACTGGATCTCTTATTAGCGCTGTGTAGTAACAGTGTCGCATGATCACGATCGGCTCGCGCTGCATTGGTCCAAACTGATAAACGGTCCTTCAACCACACAATAACGAGCAGTTTCGTTCCGCTTGCATTTTACGTTTGCCATTTGATGTTGGGCAATGTTGTGGTCGCGCCGGCGTCTCTTACATTATGAGCGCGCTTGCCACGCGCAACGCGCCTACATTTGAAATAACGAAACAGCGTTACCAGAAAAAGCCTACATTATCATTATCAATAGCTGTTTATGTAATAAAATCTGAATCATTCTCGCGATTCGATGCTTGGTTATTTGACGGACATTAGGTCCGTCAGACTGGAGACATTTTAGCGGTAACGTGACCAGAAATATTTAAGACCTATCGAATCTGAATTTAAGACATTTGAATACTTTTTAAGGCCTTTTATTAAGAAAACTTTATTTAAGACATTTTAAGACTTTTTAAGGACCCGCGGCCACCCTGATTAAAATAGATTTAGTAAAACATACATGAAATGTGTACATTTTGTGATTTCTTTTTAACAAATGTCATACGTTTGAATTGTATGAATAATACTTATACTATACATATCTTTCACTAGCAAAGCAGAGAAAAGCTACATGGTATGACATCGTTAAAGGGATAGTTCACTTTAAAATGAAAATTCTGTTATCATATACTCACCCTCAAGTTGTTTCAAACCTGTATGAATTTCTTTCTTCTGCTGAACACAAAAGAAGATATTTTGAAGAATGCCAATAACCAGACAGTTAACTGGAGCCATTGACTTCCATAGTATATATTTTTGCCTACTATGGAAGTCAATGGCTCCAGTTAACTCTTTGGTTACTGACATTCTTCAAAATATCATCTTTTGTGTTCAGCAGAAGAAAGAAATTCATACAGGTTTGAAACAACTTGAGGGTGAGTATATGATAACAGAATTTTCATTTTAAAGTGAACTATCCCTTTAAATTATATTTCCAACAAACATTTGAGCAAGCTAATAATAATAATAATAATTATATATATATATATATATATATATATATATATATATATATATATATATACACATACATACATACATACATATATGGTCACACAGCTTGCTCAAATGTTTTGTATATAGTCAAGTCAAGTCAAGTTTATTTGTATAGCGCTTTTCACAATACAGATTGTATCAAAGCAGCTTCACAGTATTAAATTAAAATAATACAACCTAGTTCGTTTCAAGAGGAATTTATTGATTGATAAAATTAAATTAAATATCCCCAAAATATCCCCAACTGAGCAAGCCAAAGGCAACAGTGGCAAGGAACCGAAAAAACTTCGGTATATAGGAAAATATAATTTAACAATGTCATACCATGTAGCTTTTCTCTGCTTTGCTATTGAGAGATATAAAACTAAGTAACAATATTAACTAAAACAAACAAGAAAATCGATGTAAAGGGTTTACCGTCAAATATGTGCTTTGGTATTCATGTTATTAACGTATCAATTCAACTGAACCCCGACTTTACCTCCTGAATGCACGGATTACTGAACATATTTATTTGCAATGTGCAAAACAGCGCGTTGACTGACAAACAAACCGTAATGACGTGAACGACCACATTATTGAGCAATGTCCGTTTTACGTTCTTTATTCATATTTATTGCATGCTTGTAAATAATTCTAGATGCTTCAGAATACAATTAAAAACTCCAATATAGCCTAACGTTACTCACCGGGAGATGCAAAGTACCCATGTGCAAGCGAAATTCAAAGCAGAGGGGGGGTGGAACATAAACATAACCATATCAGCCATATTCGGTACACGCAAACAAATTATTTGAGAGGTTTTGAATAAAAAATAAAGCGAAACATTCAAACTACTCACCTGCAGACGGTTATCCATCGTGTGCGCCATTGTGACTGCGGAATGTCACGTGACAAGGTTCATGCGTCTCCATGGAAATTAGAACGCGATTGATTGCAAAATAACGGTCGCAGAAAAAAAATCATGCCAGGCTGCCAGTCTGACTATTTTAGAACGTACGTGCGAAAGGGTTAAAGCCCGTTTTCTCAAAATGACTTTTCTCTCATACTCCAAGTCCGAAATCTCCACTTCAGTAGCACCTACATACACCAAACTTTCCAGTCTTGTACCTAGTTATATTATGAAGACATTTACAGAGGGATTTGTAAATATATTATTCCTAGCCTGATTTATATAACATTTTATTCCAAAAAACATGGTGAAAATAATTTTTTTAAGGCCATTGACAGTATATTCTGATTTACAGGATAACAAAAGTAGATATCCATAAATCCCTCTGTATTTTTTCCCCCATCTAATATGTGAACACAATGAAAAAATAATTTTTAACCTGGCTTTATCCAATACTCAGATTTCGTTTTTTAAAATATATGCAAATTAGCGCATATTTAATTAGATATTGCCTAATTTGCATATTTAAACATTAAATTACAGAAAACTTGTAATGCATTTTTTCTCATCTTAATGTAGGTAATCAACTGGGAAAGTTTCATGATGATATCTGCTAGTTAAATTTTTTACCCTATTCACCTGTAGTGTCTCGCCTTAAATTAACACATTTTTAGCTAACTGTGATTTGTACATTACATAACTTAAATAGTTACCTCTGATAACAGATCACTCTAAATTGTAATATGGACTCATGCATTTTCTGTAAAGCTGCTTTGATATGATGTGTATTGTGAAAAGCGCTATACAAATAAATGTGAATTGGATTGAATTGTTGAATGAGTGTCCTAATACAAGTTATCAAGGCTTCAGGTGATCTTTGCTGAAGTTGTAATGATGAGAGAAAGAAGTTGCAGAAGTTCTTGGATGAATGGAAAGACAAGGCCGCAGCATGGCGCAAACTTGGGGGTCCTTCAGCGTGGGTCACGTCAGAATTTTTCTTGGGATTAATTTGATTGGATAAATTGTTTGATCTGTCTCAGGCACTACCAATTATCCAATCCATTAGCATGCTAAATATATTTTGAGAGCAATGCACAAGGTTAAGATTTAGTTTATACTACTTTAATTTAATCTACTTATTCTGCATCGACAGGAAAAAACAGCATCATCCCAAAACAGCAACACAACACAATCTGATCATTTGTGATGCATAACATTCAATTAATTTAGTATACCATATTAATCAGATTTAGCTTTTTATTCTTTTCTCTTTTTTTCATTTGTCAAACCTGTTAAAAAAATATGTATCATATAAAGGCCAGTTTAAAGTATTTTAAAGTATTAAAATGAATGCAGAACATTTTACAACAAAATCAAAAATTATAGTTGATAGATAAAGAGTTCAAAAAGTTGTGATTAAGTACAGTGCATTAACATTAAAAATGAAGACTTATTTCATTTACAGAATTTTTTAGGAAAGTAATTGTTTACATTACTGAACAGGACCTTTGGATCATATGATCTTTATTTTTTTCTGTTTACATATTTATATGTTTCCAAATGCTCTGAAAGCACTCCTCCTGTGGAAACCTTACTGATGATCTCTGCCTTCTTTCTAACATCCATTAAAAACTGAATGCGATTTTGGGATCCAGACTTGGCTTCTTGTTTCTCAGACTCAATTATCAGATCAATGTAGTCAGGGGTGGACAGAGGAGTGGGCTTGAGGGCGATTTCCTGGAGACGCGCCAAAGACTTTTGAGATTTTTCTATTAGTCCGGCCACAATATCCTGGACAAGCTCAAGCCCATTTTCAAGCTCTTCAAAGATCTTTTCTTTAGACATGACCTGTCCATGTGCATCCTCAATATTGCTTTTTTTTTTTTTTTATCCTGACAAGTTTCCTTTCTCTTTATGATTTCCTTTCATATCATTTCAAAACTAAATTAAGGTATGAGAAATGTCCCGACTGGTAAACAAAAAAAGAACACCAAAAGTAAAATATATATGCATTTTAAATGTATTTATTGGCACAATGTTTAGATTGTCAACTTGCTTTTTTTTATTAGTCATGCAAAATTAATGACTAGCATCAATGAAAGTAAAATTACATCATTCCAAAACAGTATTCTTTTACAATCTGCTAATATGTGATACATAACGTTCATGTAACAAGCTGTTAGGCAAAATCATACAGGTATGTATTATACATCATACGAAGAATGAAGATCAAGACCATTTTTTAAGGTAAAGTATTTTTAAGTATAATAAAAATGCATGCAGAGCATATTACCACAAAACAAAATGTTTTTGTTTATACCTGTAGTAATTGTAGATAAAAGTTTTACTTGAATGCAGAGCTTACTTTTTCTTGAACATAATTCTTTGCTTTACTCAACAGGAGCCATGGATCATAGGATGATTCACTTTTTCTTGCTGCGATTTTGTATGCTTTCAAATGCTCTGAAAGCACTCCTCCTGTGGAAACGTTACTGATGATCTCTGCCTTCTTCCTGACTTCCATTAAAGACTGAATGCGATCTTGAAATCCAAGCTTGGCCTCTTGTTTCTCAGACTCAATCATCAGATCAATGTAGTCAGGGGTGGACAGAGGATTGGGCTTGAGAGCGATTTCCTGCAGACGCTCCAAGGACTTTTGAGATTTTTCAATTAGTCCAGCCACAATATCCTGGACAATCTTGAGCTCCTTTTCAAGCTCTTCAAAGATCTTTTCTTTTGACATGACCTGTCCATGTGCATCCTCAAATCGCTTTTTTAAATCCTGATAGGTTTCCTTTCTCTTTTCTTTGACATAATCCCATTTATATTTCTGATTAGAGTGCACGTTCCAAGCACACTTTCCAGGGCAGACCCGACACTTTCCATCTGTCATTGCAGAACACTTCACTTTATCATTATCATTTCCATACTTACATGCATTATGACATGTGAAGTGACACTTTTGGCAGTTGGTCAAATAGGATCTTGATGTGTTTTCGATCTGTTTTGGGACAATTACTTCTAATTCATATTCAAAATCCTTGTTTGCCTCCATTTCAGTCTTGTGTTGGTCCAGAGCATCTCTTGTCTTCTTGATTTCATCCAGTTTTGTCAGACCAGCATTGATTTGGGGCTGGAGACCCTGCACATGCACTTCTAGTTGCTGACGCTCTTTCAGGACTTCCTGTGTCAGAGACAAGCTCTTGGTTTCCACCGTGTTAAGGGATGTGAAGAATTTGTTCATGCTAGAAAATCCCAGATTCCAGAACATTTGGTCAAAGTTTCCACAGCCAAACTCCTCGTCCTCTGCAGATTGATTATTGGTAGCAAACAGAGCAGAGTTGTTGAACTTGAAGTGAAGTGGCTCTCCAGACTCATTGGTTGAACAAGGAACCTCAGAGACTTTGATGGCCTCGAGAACAGGAGGTTTTTTCCCATCTGCAAAGGTGACCAGCACAAGGATGTTTTCAGCAATATCCTTCCCAAATATGGAAAGAATGGAGTCAAAGACATATTTCTGTGTGTGTGTCAGACGGGCAAGTGAAGCCTGTACAACAAAACACACGGCATCAATGCGGTCGATCCCTCCTGGATTAGAAAAAAACTCCTGAATCTGCTTTGTGATTTCCTGGTCATGTGAAATTCCTCTGGTATCACCGAAGCCTGGTGTGTCCACAATAGTCAGAGAATAGGGAACCCGGAAACCATTATTGTGATTAATTTGATATGCTGTGATCTCTGAAGTCTGACTTTCAGCCTGAGATTTCTGCTTCCCTTCATCTACTAGCACAAACCGGAAGTCGTCTTCCCATTTCACTCCCAGAATGTAGTTGATCATGCTGTTAATTAGAGTGGATTTTCCTGCACCTGTAGCTCCGATCATCATAATGGTCTTGTTCTCTTTATTTTTTTCTTTCCCAAATGTGCTTCTTCTGCAGAATCCATCACTGTTCTTCCATGTTTCAGATAGGTTGAGTTTAAATATGGGTAGGTTTTCATTGCTTCCATCTTCCACTTTTTTGCTCCGGTTGTTCTTTATAATATTTACAACACTTAATCCCTTTCCATAACTGTGGTCTTTTTCCATGCTTTTCCATGATCTGCTTGTGCTTTCTCTTGGCATGTTCAAATCCTTGTTAACAGCAGACCGGCACTGTTTAATATTCTTTTTCTGACCTTTTTCCACCTCTGCTGGTTAAAGGAAAAGGAAATTATTGTTTGTACGTCCACTTATAAATAAAGTATACAAAAGAAGTGAGAAAAACCCTGTGCAATATCACTAAAATGTCAAATAATTTAAAATTGTATCACCTATCAATAATTGAATAATTTATTAGTTGACAGGTAGAGTAGTGCAACAAAAGCGAATACACTAGGGGTTGCACAACTTCTCTGCCATAATGTTTTACACTTGACCAACTAATCGCTGATCATGTGATTTTAACACTAGGCAAGGCAAGTTTATTTAATATAGCACATTTCATACAGTTTGGCAATACAAAGTGCTTTACATAGAAAGGAATTAAAATATCACACTATGGCAATTCAAAGTGCTTTGCATAGAAAATAAGCACAAAATAAGAGCAAGGGAAATAAAAACAGATATAAAAGGAATTAAAAGAGATAAAGGATACAGTTATAAAATGAATTAGAGTAAAATGCAGACCTGCAAACTCCTCAGACTAAAAAAGGTGACAGTGTCACGGGGGGGGGTGTTATATAATACATTATTATATTATATACATACAGTGAGGAAAATAAGTATTTGAACACCCTGCTATTTTGCAAGTTCTCCCACTTGGAAATCATGGAGGGGTCTGAAATTGTCATCGTAGGTGCATGTCCACTGTGAGAGACATAATCAAAAAAAAAAAAAATCCAGAAATCACAATATATGATTTTTTTACTATTTATTTGTATGATACAGCTGCAAATAAGTATTTGAACACCTGTCTATCAGCTAGAATTCTGACCCTCAAAGACCTGTTAGTCTGCCTTTAAAATGTCCACCTCCACTCCATTTATTATCCTAAATTAGATGCACCTGTTTGAGGTCGTTAGCTGCATAAAGACACCTGTCCACCCCATACAATCAGTAAGAATCCAACTACTAACATGGCCAAGACCAAAGAGCTGTCCAAAGACACTAGAGACAAAATTGTACACCTCCACAAGGCTGGAAAGGGCTACGGGGAAATTGCCAAGCAGCTTGGTGAAAAAAGGTCCACTGTTGGAGCAATCATTAGAAAATGGAAGAAGCTAAACATGACTGTCAATCTCCCTCGGACTGGGGCTCCATGCAAGATCTCACCCTGTGGGGTCTCAATGATCCTAAGAAAGGTGAGAAATCAGCCCAGAACTACACGGGAGGAGCTGGTCAATGACCTGAAAAGAGCTGGGACCACCGTTTCCAAGGTTACTGTTGGTAATACACTAAGACGTCATGGTTTGAAATCATGCATGGCACGGAAGGTTCCCCTGCTTAAACCAGCACATGTCAAGGCCCGTCTTAAGTTTGCCAATGACCATTTGGATGATCCAGAGGAGTCATGGGAGAAAGTCATGTGGTCAGATGAGACCAAAATAGAACTTTTTGGTCATAATTCCACTAAACGTGTTTGGAGGAAGAAGAATGATGAGTACCATCCCAAGAACACCATCCCTACTGTGAAGCATGGGGGTGGTAGCATCATGCTTTGGGGGTGTTTTTCTGCACATGGGACAGGGCGACTGCACTGTATTAAGGAGAGGATGACCGGGGCCATGTATTGCGAGATTTTGGGGAACAACCTCCTTCCCTCAGTTAGAGCATTGAAGATGGGTCGAGGCTGGGTCTTCAAACATGACAATGACCCGAAGCACACAGCCAGGATAACCAAGGAGTGGCTCTGTAAGAAGCATATCAAGGTTCTGGCGTGGCCTAGCCAGTCTCCAGACCTAAACCCAATAGAGAATCTTTGGAGGGAGCTCAAACTACGTGTTTCTCAGCGACAGCCCAGAAACCTGACTGATCTAGAGAAGATCTGTGTGGAGGAGTGGGCCAAAATCCCTCCTGCAGTGTGTGCAAACCTGGTGAAAAACTACAGGAAACGTTTGACCTCTGTAATTGCAAACAAAGGCTACTGTACCAAATATTAACATTGATTTTCTCAGGTGTTCAAATACTTATTTGCAGCTGTATCATACAAATAAATAGTTAAAAAATCATACATTGTGATTTCTGGATTTTTTTTTTTTAGATTATGTCTCTCACAGTGGACATGCACCTACGATGACAATTTCAGACCCCTCCATGATTTCTAAGTTGGAGAACTTGCAAAATAGCAGGGTGTTCAAATACTTATTTTCCTCACTGTATAATAATGTAGAATAATAATAATTAATCTGCATACCCTAGTTTTGCACTGATGTAAAAAGACTGACAGTGACACAATAAGACCTCTTGTTAGCAAAATGTTTTAATCTTTTAACTCTTAAAAAAAAACTATTAAAAAAACATGCATGTTCTTTAATGTTTGATTATAATTTTACTGTCATCACATAGGGATGGGAATTGATAAGATTTTATCAATAATAATGCCACTGACGATTCTGATTATCGATCCAATTCTTTAACAATTCTCTTATCGATTCTTGATAGCACTGTGTGAAAAAATGTAGTCATATGCTTTTTTAAAAAAACAAGTGGTTTTATTTATTTTAAAGTTTAAGCTTGAGTTAGCAAACTGTACTTTTTATATAATTTATGTAATAAATTGAACCTTATTGTAAAAAGTGTTACTGATTAGTTATACACCGACTCAGACGTCTCCTGAGTTCACTGTTGGACAGATCAGTTGTTTTAACCATTCATTAAAATGAATCGGTTCAAAGGAGACATTAGTTCGCGAATTGGACGTGTCGTGCGCGTTGTGTGATTATCCCAGCAGTTAGGACATGGACATCCAAGATTTGTGTCAACATAGAAAACATTTCATCACTATATAGTTTTATTTCGTTTAATTAAAGTGTTGTTTTATGTCAGCTGAATGTCCGGAACGCTTTTCAGAGAAGATAAGGAAACTTATTTAGCACAATTCACACCCAGCAGTATTTCAGGAAAAAAAATCTCTGAATGCTCCACATGAAACTTTGGTCTTCCGACCATTTCCGACCGGCTCTCTCTCTCTCTGGTCGTTCTTTCAGTTAAACATACGCCCTGTCACAAACGCAGCCGTTCATCTACATTAGTAGGGTGTAACCCCGGTATCCTGGCCAAATTTGCCCCTTGGCCTCTGTCCATCATGGCCTCCTAATCATCCCCATATACTGATTGGCTTCATCACTGTCTCCTCTCCACCAGTAAGCTGGTGTGTGGTGGGCGTTCTGATGCAATATGGCTGCCGTCGCATCATCCAAGTGGATGCTGCACATTGGTGGTGGTTGAGGAGATTCCCCCATCTATGTGAAGCGCTTTGAGGTCTCAGAAAAAGCGCTATATAAATGTAACGAATTATTATTATTACTCACCGATCAAATAAGACTTTGGCGGGAGCTAAAACAAGTTCAGTGCAGGAAAATTCATGCGTGAGTTTCCATTAGACTTGCACGGTAGCCAGGCGTCTCATCAGCTCAGTTGACGCTGTGTGCTTCAAGATTCTGACGCAAGTGCTAAGATTCCAATTGGCCAAGAGAAAAAGTGCTAAGAATCCGATTGGCCCAGAGAAATGTCAATTCTAAGAATTATCCAATAATGTTTCGCAAATCTAGCCTGCATGGCAGTTACTGTGAGAAACAATACCCCCCCCCCCCCCCCCCCAAAAACTCTCTGGTTCTACGCGATTCACGTAAATGACCCAATTGACCAAGAAAACGGTGATTGTCGCCGAAAAGCGACAAGTTTGCAGGTCTGAAAATGAATTAAAGTAGTAAAAACATTATACATAGAATAAACTTCCCAACTGGCAGTTTTCCCAAAGCAGTTTTAGTTTTACTCTTACACTGAGTCTGTGGTGTTTATTTGGCGTGCCTAAGAATTCCATTGGACATCTCTGATGGACCCGATTTTCCTCTAAAATCGCACAGGAGGAGCTCCAGGACTGACCTCAGGTTCACTGCCCTGCCAGTCCACACCCCCAAAAAAAACATTTGTTCGGAAGCTCAAGGGATGGAGTCGATCCAGTCCGCACCCCACAGAACCTCAAGATTTAAACCCCTAGGTTTGGTGGTTGCACCTGTGATACCAGCTCGCTTTTTTTCTTATCAGTGCAAAAGAGACTCAAAATACTTGATTGATTTTGATCTTACACAACATACAAGTACAACTGTTATACATCATTCGATCCTGTTAAGTGTCTTTTTTTGTATACTCACAATAAAAACAAAGTATTGTGCTTTTCATCAAATAAAGAAAAATAAACATAATGCAAGTTCTGCCTTCTCTCTGTCAGTGAAGTCCATTCTGAAACACGTCCGAAAATGAACTGTAACTCAGCGAATACTAAGTCACACAGGCACGAGAGATATGTCTGTATAAAGCTTGAATTCTCTTCTTTTAAATAAAGTAATTTATCTAAAAAACAAATATTCTCTGTTTATGTAATCTGTATGAAAAAAGAGAGATGTCAGTCGTTCTCATGGCAACTCATTATCTGCTAATGTGAACACGCCCACAGAGAGCGCGCGCTAATGAAACGCAAATGATCTGAGACAATACATGCAAACCTGTGAACGCCCACATCAACTCGGATAAAACACATCAAGTTTAATTAGACTCATGTACTTTACGTCGTCTTGCTTCGCTGTGAGGAATAATCAGGGCCGGCGCTAGCCATTTGGGTGCCCTAAGCACAAATGCTTGGTGGTGCCCCCCCCCCCACCCACCCACCCACCAAGGGAATAACAACCATTCAGAATTTCTTAGTTAGGTTCTCTTTACTTCCAAAATAACTGCTGCAAATAAATAATTTTACATTAACAATGGCACCAAACATGAAAAGAAATAAATAATATAAAGGTTAAAATTATAAATACCAAATACCACCACAATTACTAAAAACACAGATTTGGAACTGAACAATGTAAACACAGAAAGTTAAAAGTGCAAAGGTCAGGCACAATATAATAATTCTGTACATAATTTGACAACTCTGTGAATATGAAAATATACAAACACTGAGATTGTGGGGGGTTTTTTTCATCTAATTGCAGTTTCAAAGTAAAAAAAAAGAAAAAAAGAAGATTTTAGCCATGCAGGGCTAAAGCCCCGGATCTTTTGCACTACTATAGCGACGCCCCTGGACATGCATACGCATAGGCGTAATTTGCGGGTAGGACATGTCCCCACCACTTTTGAAACATCTCGCGGCACGAATGAACCAATACAAACAAACAAAACATCTCCAGTTAACCAGCAGAGCATTCATTTCATTCGTTTTTTAAATAAGAGTCGATCTAGCGCTGAAATGTGTTGTTTTTTTAAATCAACTGATCAAAGTGCTCGTTGCCGAGCGATCAGTGGCGCGGATACTATGTTTGTTTCTGGCTCGCGCACAGCCTTCACTCAGACGCGCGTTTCAATCCGTTGTGGAGAGACTCTCTATTCGCTCCGGTACAATTAGAAAACAAAAAGCACAAAAAGTGTCCCTGCCTGATATACAACCACTAAAAAACATAATCGGTTTTGATGAGAAAAAAAAAAAAAAAAAAAAAACGATATGAGTGCGGATTAGAACTCAGAACCTCTGACACGCTTGGCAAAAATTCTACCACTGGACCACTTAAATACACACATAATATTCGTCGGATCAACATATAATAGGCCTCATTGAACGACCACTTAAACCCAATATTAACATGCTTTAGACATATTTTATTTGTTATTTATACTAGTACCCTATTGTGATGATTTTTCACGACCCAGATTTTTTGGTGCCCCCCCAAGCACTTGGTGCCCTACGCGCAGTGCGTGATGTGCGTGTGCGGAGCGCCGGCCCTGGAAATAATCCTGGAAAATTTACCTCAGAAGTGCTGGTAGTTTCATTTCGAGGAGCAACGGATCCAGCTGATGTGAATATTAAGTTCTTTATTCGTAAGTGCTTTGTTCTAATCGCGATATGGAATAGTGTCTGTAAACCACAAAAAGACTCTAAATAGACTTACACTCTAAATATGAATTGCGTGTCTGTGTGTGAATGAATGAACGGCACAGATGTTTACTACAGCTGTAGTTAACAACAGCGCACATCTGTGCCGTTCATTCACACTTGCGCTTACATTAGTAAACATGTTATTTTTACATGAACACATCTACTAGTTTAGCTTTTACCAAACTATATTGCTACACTGAGATGAGTAAAAATCGACTGAAATATGTTGGAATAAAATGTCTTTGTATAAGCAACGTATTAAACTGCAAATTAACATTTATATGCTAATATATCATAAAAATGATAGGCCTATGTTACAGACAAAATATGAATGTTTAGACAAGATTTCGTTGATTAATTTTGGATAGATTATAAAGTTTTTACTGTAAAAAAGACTACTTTTACATGAAATAAGCTTTTGTTTGCCGATTTCTGCTCATATGTTAAATATATAATATGGGATGTTTTGTCAAAAATAAAGTAGGTATCTTAGTTGAATTATCAACTAAGATGTTATTATAGCGTTTGTTCCAATATTCAAACTAATGAATCCTTAACTCTGAAATACGTATGATAAAATGTATACTTTTTACAAGAGAAGATTACACTTGAAATATTGTTACAATTGTAATTGTTTTTGTAATTGTAACATTTTTAATAAAATAGAAAAAAAAATATTTCTTTCAGGTCCAATAAGTCAAGAACACACATGACAATAAAATTTTAGGAAAATTTTTATTGAACAAATTGCAATTCAAGTTGATAAATTCTGAATTAAATTTTTGGCGGTATGGCTCTGTTCAGGGAGTCCTCTGACCTTTCATGAGCACCATGAAATAGCAGAGAGTCAGAAGACAGCAGCAGCAGCATTAGGGAACACTCACACAGTTTAGGACTGGGAGAGCTGAACTATTCCCCCTATGAACAGAGCAGCAATGATGACAAAGCAAATGCCACGTTATACACGACAAGGAGGAGCTGGGGAGGTGGCATGCCGCAAAGAGCTAGCATCAGCAGTTAGGAGCAAACTGAATGTTTAAAGAGGGCACCCCGTTTATATCGTAGCCATTAGCAGCGAGGGGAGTTGAACAGCTGATGCAAAACAGCTGATGCATCTCAGCTGATGAGACCGTGTTGTTGGCTAATAGCGTTAGCAGCGTCTTGACTACCTGGCCTGCCAGAACTGATGCTACGCTCAATTTACAAGGTAAATCTAAACAAAACTAAATCTAAATCGGTCAATACAAGCCTTCTCATTAAATTATTTTTATTGTGTTTTATTAGTGACAAATTTGGGGAGAGGATACATATTCCAAAACTTTTTGCCCGTATTCTTAAAGATGAACTGAACTGAAAAAAAAAATATTTGATAACGTGTTGTTTATGACAATTAAAAGTAAATTACACTAAAAAAAATTATAAAAAATATCAATATAGCTTTTTTTAAAAGCAACACAAAAATTGCGTTTGTTAGTATAAGAACGCTGGCAATTCTGATGACGTCACTGGAATGGTAGGACCTGCAAAGGTATATGGCAGCTGCAACTGCAAGTCCTATACACACGAAAATGAGTCATTTTGGTTACGTGTTTGAGCCTGTGAGGGACAGGCCAGTAGTACTGACTACCACCACAAGGAGGACGATCAGTTTCAGGCTCCAACTACAGTACAGGACTGTTTGGGGGGAGCGGCGCGCGCTGTATCGATTCGCCTCACTGATCAAGTGCAAAAGAAACTACGAGCATGCAACGCCGTTATGTTGTAAATTACACAAAATAAAAGTAATGCAGGTATGATCCAGATTGTATTTGCAATGTACATAGTCAATTATTAATGGAGCAATAGTGGTTCATGGTGTTATAAGAGGGAAATGTGGTGGGAGGTTGGAGGGCTGTAGTAGCCTGTCATGCACTCTCATTTATTGTATACAAGCACATTATGCATTTTATTAAATAGAGACTGCTTATATATGTCGTGTGCATTTAGAGAAAAATACTAAAACATGGTTGAGGTACTGTGCATTTTAGAAAGTCGAGGCAGATAAATGGCAAATGTGATTGGACGAATTCATCCAATGGGATCGCTTGTTCAGTTAGCTGCACACAAAATGTTAAAATCAAAATACTCCCTGCATCAACAATGTTTCCTGAGATGATGAACATCAGCTAGCTTCAGGGTGAGTAGAGAGGGACATTGGATTCTGTTTACAGACCTGCTGCGGTTTAGTTAGCTGCTAGTAAACGCATTATTAAGGCAGCTGGGGTTATGATACATTTTCACAGGCTCACGTTACCTTTGACAAGGAAACCAGGCTTTATAGCGTTAAACAAAACTGAGACTGACACACTCGGCATTCATTGAAATTGAGTCACAAAACCAAGCTAGATACCAAACGATCCAACCTAGGTAAAGGGCTAGCAGCTAAACACGTTGGAAGCACTTTTGTCAAACTCCACAAGCTAACCACCACTCCGACCATATAAACTGTATAATGACTCCGACGATATCACAGATCGATAATAATGCGTTTACTAGCAGCTAACTAAACCGCAGCAGGTCTGTAAACAGAATCCAATGTCCCTCTCTACTCACCCTGAAGCTAGCTGATGTTCATCGTGTCAGGAAACATTGTTGATGCAGGGAGTATTTTGATTTTAACATTTTGCGTGCAGCTAACTGAACAAGCGATCCCATTGGATGAATTCGTCCAATCACATTTGCCATTTATCTGCCTCGACTTTCTAAAATGCACAGTACCTCAACCATGTTTTAGTATTTTTCTCTAAATGCACACGACATATATAAGCAGTCTCTATTTAATAAAATGCATTATGTGCTTGTATACAATAAATGAGAGTGCATGACAGGCTACTACAGCCCTCCAACCTCCCACCACATTTCCCTCTTATAACACCATGAACCACTATTGCTCCATTAATAATTGACTATGTACATTGCAAATACAATCTGGATCATACCTGCATTACTTTTATTTTGTGTAATTTACAACATAACGGCGTTGCATGCTCGTAGTTTCTTTTGCACTTGATCAGTGAGGCGAATCGATACAGCGCGCGCCGCTCCCCCCAAACAGTCCTGTACTGTAGTTGGAGCCTGAAACTGATCGTCCTCCTTGTGGTGGTAGTCAGTACTACTGGCCTGCCCCTCACAGGCTCAAACACGTAACCAAAATTACAAATTTTCGTGTGTATAGGACCTGCAGTTGCAGCTGCCATATACCTTTGCAGGTCCTACCATTCCAGTGACGTCATCAGAATTGCCAGCGTTCTTATTCTAACAAACGCAATTTTTGTGTTGCTTTTAAAAAAAGCTATATTGATATTTTTTATAATTTTTTTAGTGTAATTTACTTTTAATTGTAATAAACAACACGTTATCAAATATTTTTTTTTTCAGTTCAGTTCATCTTTAAAGCTTCAAAGAATCCTCTCAGAAAACTCCTAATTTAGCTTAAAAACTTCTACATAGGAGTCTTAGGCTACGTTTACACTTGGCCGGATATTTTCATAAACGGACATTTCACCCTCTCCGTTTTCAAAAATAACATTGTGCACACCTGTCAGTTTACAGAAAAGTGTTCGTTTACATGAACCTGTGTATATGCCGCTGTTGCTATTTTCGGGATTCTGATTGGCTAAAGTGGGCTTGAGCTTCTCGTTACGCTGCCACCTACAGGTTTGGCATGCTCTTCATGTTGGAGGGAGGAGAAGTTGTTGCAAAATTACTGACCTCCGAGCACTCATTCATCTCTGCTCCTTGACATAATAGAGCAGCTGTATTTCCAAATGCAAACAGACAAAAATGGTTTGCACCAACATAAATGCGACTGCTACTCTGAATGCATCCATGATCACCATAGCCAAATGAAAATGTTAAACATAGGTCGCAAGTTCTGTCGCATACTGTGACGTTGGCTGCCTAAAACTCAGTTTTTCTCAGTTTACATAAAACAAAGTTTTCAAAAATCTCCATTCTGGCCGGAGTTTTTTAGAAAGAATCATTTTCAGAGGCGAATTCTCCATATGCGTGTAAACTAAGGGCACAAACGAAGGGAAATGTCTCCGTTTTTCAAAATAACCATGCACCAGAAACTGACATGGTTAACACAGTAATGCAGTACTAACCACATAATTATTGTGTACTAAGCATGCTAGAAACATACTAAACATGCTAGCTACACTTAGCTGAGTCATGAAGCATGCTATTATCACCATAATAAAAAACATTTTGTAACTGACTTTGACATACTCTTATTATATATACCTCCTTAAATGCACATTGCCCAACCATGCTCTGTCTTCCTAAAGCCACCGAGTGACGATGGCACGAGTGCGAGGGCCCTTTCATCGCTGCTTGCAGCTTTAATTCTAATATGGAATTGTATTGGAATGGTAAAGAGTGTTGGTGACGTGACAGGAGGGCCTCCACTCAATGATAAACTATGATGAACAAATCTAAGAATGTTCCACGTATGGTTGAAAATACCATCATTGTCCTTAGTTGGGGGCCTTAAGCACATAAATAGGTAATTTCGCGCAAATTCATCTAAAAGCGCCAAATTTGGCACAGATGTAGCTCAGGTCATACCGAAATGATTTAGCTAGGGCGCCGGAGCCAGCGACCCTCGGGGCCAAGATGGCGGCCAAATCCATTATGGCCGCCGCCCGAAAAGGGTCCCGGCTTTAACTTTTGAACCACATGAGTTACAAATACAAACTTGATATGTTTTTCAGCTTAATTGATCATGAGAAACACATAGGAATGTTTATATTTATGACCCAGTATATCTGGACCCCTCGATCCTCCAATTCCAATATGGCCGCTGTCCAAAAAAGCAGTTTGGGCTGTAGTATGGGGCCTTACACACCATTGTTCGCGCAAATTCATCTACAAGCACCAAATTTGGCACAGATGTAGCTGAGGGGATACTGAAATGATTTAGCCAGGGCGCCCGAGCCAATGGTCCCTGAGACCAAGATGGCGGCCAAATCCAATATGGCCGCCGCCTGAAAGGGTTTCGGCTATAGCTTTTGAGCCAGATGAGATACAAATACAAACTTGATGTCTATTTTACCTTCTTTGACCATGGGAAACCCATAGGAATACTTACATTTATGATTGGGTATATCAGGACCCCCCAAATTCCCTAAATTCAATATGGCTGCTGTCCAAAAAACGGTTTTGACTACAAATTTTGAACCAAATGCGCTACAAATGAGGATGTGGTGTCTATGTTATGTTTATTGACCACAGGAAGTCCATTGGCATATTTATATTTATGCTTGTGTAAGTCTGGAACCTGTATTCTTTTCAAGACTGTGGTTGAAAATCCTTTTTTTTTTTACCACAACTTTGAAGGTTATTCTCAATGTTGATTCATTTCCTTACAGAAGTGAAATGGTTTTCAGTTTACCACAGGTGAATACATTTCAAAGTGTAATCATATAAGAAAAAATAAGACACAATTAATATTGCAAGGCAATATTTATATTATGTCAAATTGTTAAAATCATAATATAGTCAATTTTTCCAAAACTCTTAAAGGTTTGGTGCCAGCCGTGTAGATGAAGCTAGACATCACCTTTTCTCGAATGGTACCAAGTCTCTCGAGAACCTGCCACCCACCCAAGCTGCATTGATTCAGCACATCAAAAGAGCACTGCTGCAGGCCAGCTTCTACTGGAATCAGGCAACCGCTGTCCAGCAAGATATCCCAGAGTTTAATGCATGGGGATGGTTTCGGGACTCTACGAGCAAGACTTGGGAACCTTACTGGACTAATCTCGGAGACGCCAGTAAAGCCTGCACCATTCTCCTCCACTGTGGCTGCAAGACAGCATGTAGAGGGCACTGTAAGTGCTGTAAAGCAGGAGTTCGTTGCACTTCTATATGTGCATGTGAGGGTGCTTGTACAAACAATGATGGTGAAGACAATGAGAGATCCGGTGATTGTGAGTGATAATGATAATTCATGTGAGAGACCATAAGAATTCACTGTTGTTTTTTATGTTATTGCTGTTTTTTTGTTATGCTAAGTAGGGATGGGACGGTATGAAAATTTCATATCACGATTATAGTGACCAAAATTATCGTGATTATCAATATTATCACAGTTTTGTTAAAACGAGATGAAAGTGTTCAAAAAGAACTGATGCTCACACTGAAAACAGTTTAATATTTGAAAATCAACAAACAACAAATAAAACAAGCAGCTCTATGTACTTTTTTAAGCAAGATTATATTCTATGGCATTTCCTTCCTTATAATGACTGTCGTCAATAGCAACGCATTATAACACAGCACACATTCATGTATCGCAACGGAGGCGCTCTCGTTTCATTCAAATACAACTTGCCGTCTTACGTCTCCGTTTTTGAACAATTGTTTTGTACGTTGTACAAAATGGACATTAATCTCAATTCAGTATGTCCCTGTAATTATGTGGTAAAAAAATTAAAATAATAATCGGTGTAATAAGTGTACAATGATATACATTATTATCCCTTAAATGTCACTCTTAATAGTCTTGTTTGAACTTGATCGTTCGTCTTTGGCTCAAAGCCACTTGCTGCAAACTTTTCTTCGCGGAAGCTTCACGTTTATTTCAAGTGAGTGAGATAATATTTCAACTCAAAACACCATTTTGTGCCCAATTATTTCCCAGACGTAGTTTTGGTATTGAGGTCAAAGTTAACTTGCCTTGCGTTCGCTATAAACAGTGGGTGATGGTCACACAAGACGACTTGGCAGATTTGAAGTGTTTCCCCCCTATTGTAGTGACCATCCTCGATTAAGTTTCACTCAGGACTTTTGTAAAAGTTAAAATATGACCACACCTCAGATTTGGTCCTCTTAAAAGGCTGAAAAATCCAAGCACGGTCACTGCCTTCCGCCATTCCTTCTCGAATAAAAAAACAACAACTTTGCGCGCTGCGCCTGCGTCAGACTGTTGCTGGCTGGACAGGATTTACAGTGAGTTATTAAAATCGCGATAATCAAACACGGTTTTAATGATAATTCAATTTTAAACGATAATACTAACCGTCAGTACATTTTATCGTGGTTTATAGTGAAACCGGTAATCGTCCCATCCCTAATGCTAAGCAAACCTTTAAGAGTTTTGGAAAAATTGACTATATTATTATTTTAACAATTTAACATAATATAAATATTGCCTTGCAATAATAATTGTGTCTTATTCTTTCTTATATGATTACACTTTGAAATGTATTCACCTGTGGTACACTGAAAACCATTTCACTTTTATAAGGAAATGAATCAACATTGAGAATAACCTTCAAAGTTGTGGTAAAAAAAAGGATTTTCAACCACAGTCTTGAAAAGAATACAGGTTCCAGACTTACACAAGCATAAATATAAATATGCCAATGGACTTCCTGTGGTCAATAAACATAACATAGACACCACATCCTCATTTGTAGCGCATTTGGTTCAAAATTTGTAGTCAAAACCGTTTTTCGGACAGCGGCCATATTAAATTTAGGGAATTTGGGGGGTCCTGATATACCCAATTATAAATGTAAGTATTCCTATGGGTTTCCCATGGTCAAAGAAGGTAAAATAGACATCAAGTTTGTATTTGTATCTCATCTGGCTCAAAAGCTATAGCTGAAACCCTTTCAGGCGGCGGCCATATTGGATTTGGCCGCCATCTTGGTCTCAGGGACCATTGGCTCGGGCGCCCTGGCTAAATCATTTCAGTATCCCCTCAGCTACATCTGTGCCAAATTTGGTGCTTGTAGATGAATTTGCGCGAACAATGGTGTGTAAGGCCCCATACTACAGCCCAAACTGCTTTTTTGGACAGCAGCCATATTGGAATTGGAGGATCGAGGGGTCCAGATATACTGGGTCATAAATATAAACATTCCTATGTGTTTCTCATGATCAATTAAGCTGAAAAACATATCAAGTTTGTATTTGTAACTCATGTGGTTCAAAAGTTAAAGCCGGAACCCTTTTCGGGCGGCGGCCATATTGGATTTGGCCGCCATCTTGGCCCCGAGGGTCGCTGGCTCCGGCGCCCTAGCTAAATCATTTCGGTATGACCTGAGCTACATCTGTGCCAAATCTGGCGCTTTTAGATGAATTTGCGCGAAAATGTGCTTAAGGCCCCCAACTACCTAGAAAGATAACATTCTGGGAGTCAAGAAGACTATAAAGGAGGAAGTATGCCCTCCCTTCACTGTCACACTCTGCAGCCACTCTGTGTGACTGTACGACTGCAAGCCTTTTCTTGCAAGAAAATAAACCTCATCAAATTGGAAATGTTTGTCTCTTATTCAGTGATAGAATTTTATTTGTCACCACACTGCATAGCCTGAAGACCCAGCTAAGCAATGAATTTATCATTTGTTTCTCATAATTTTGGTCTTGGCTGCTTTATAGTTTTTTCTTTTTCGAATTTTATCAACTTAAAAAAGTCGGAGAGCGAACCTCTCATGAGTCGAGTGAAAATATATCTGTGCTAAACTTCTAACCCAAACACAGGCGAGTGAAATCTCACAATTTATTAGCCAATGGCATTATTTATAGAAATTATTTAGTCGCATAGCATGAAAACTTTGTCGCATATGCAAGTGATTTACTCGCATTGTAGAGGGTTGGAATGAGATATTTAAGGTCAGGAATTGGACACTTAAAATTTCTATTTTGCGAATGGATTCCCCTGATAATTTTGATTTGATTTTAAACCATTCAAGCACAAGAAGATGTGGAAGAGAAATCAATTCAGCTCAATGCCAGCTTCGACTCATTTTCACCATATTCCAACGTGATGTATGCCAATCTTCAAGCAAAATGAACTGGATTCAATATTTGGAATAATATAAATTTACAATCTGACTTTTGGTGCAGCCTGGAATCATAACCACACCATGTTGCTTCATTTGGCCAGAGGAAAACTGTGGGCATATTCACAAAACATCTTAAGGCTAAAAGTAGTTTTGAACTTGCCGATTTAGGAGAAACTCTTAAAAATAATGGGCGGGCCAGTCCACGGTTTAGACTCCAACATTTTTGCTCTAATGCCTGGTACACATTGTTTGATTTTGGGCTGTCCCAGATGAAAGATGAGCATCGTGAAACAATCCTGGTGATTTTTTGTGATTGTGGCTCCTAATGGTGGTCCTACATCATGCAGTGAGAGAGGTTTAAAGATGGCTGTTGTCACGATGTTGTGACCAAAGATAGTCTGTGATCATTTTCTGACAGTGTCATAAATTTAGCATGATCTTCTCAGTGTGTTTGCTGCTACAACCTATGTCTACTGACCAGGCAATAAAAATACAACATGAAATGGTGTATAGATCAACACGACATGGCGCTAAAACGCTCAATTGCCAAAGTGCTATTAATCTTGCTCTATTTATTTACCAGTAGCACATGCTGTGATGACATTTTATTACTTCTTGCTCTATTTGTTTACCAGTAGCACATGCTGATGACATTTTATTTATTCTATTCGATTCAATAGGTGTCATCAACGTACATGCATGTCGTACCCAAGTTTATTAGATCCATGCCACACAGTGTGATTTGTAATGATCTTATAGGGTTGCCGAAATCACACAGTCTGTAGCAGACATAAGAGTATTTCACAAAGCATTTTAATGCTAAAACCAGGTCCTAAATCTTTGAAAAGTTAGGGGTAGTCAAGAGGACTCCTAAGACACTTAGACCAAATCACAAACAATCCTCAAATGGCTGTTACACGCAATTCGCCCAAAGACACTGTACACCACTGAGGCAACAGGTTATATAGAGCCTTTGGTTGCTGAGCCTTCATAAATGCAATAAATATTTTGATTTACATTTAATTTTTTTTTTTTTTTTTTTTTTTTTACATTTTATGCATTTGGCAGACACTGTTATGCAAAGCGACTTACATAGCATTTCAAGGTACACATTTTACATTCTTATCAGTTCTTGCTTTCCCTGGGAATCGAACCCATGACCTCGGCGTTGCAAGTGCCAACGCTCTACTATTTATTTACTACTATAAATGTATAGATTGGAATCTGCAACGACATAACATAGAGGTTAATTTATGTACAGGCAATGTGCATTGAATGATGGAGAATAAAACATTGAGTTTTTCCTGATCCCGGCTCCCTTTCTCTCTCCCTCTGCACCTATCTACTCACTGTCCTATCATAATAAGAACGTAAAAAACTTAAAAACACATAAATTAATTCATGCTCACAAATGATCAAATAAAGTAAAAGAGTAAAATAAGCGTATTTGGCGTGCTGTCCAAAGGGGATCGAGCTTGGAATTTAGCCCAACTGCTCCTCCATATCCACGGCCAGGAGTGAGAAGTCTGTAGACGAGTCGGCTGTGTGTGTGTGTGTATGTATATATATATATTTATATTAGTGACGCACCGTACTGAAAATTCCTGGCCGAAACTGAAAATTCTAAATTAACTTGGCCAAAATCCCAAACCGAAAATGACTTTTAAAAAATGTAAATTTAATTTCTTATTTTAAAATATTTTTTGAGACTTTTTATTTAAATAAAATAATTGAATGAATCTGAATTTAAAAACAAGCCAATAAAATAACCACACTTTTATTTAAAGTAACACAAAAATTGGACCAAAAATAGGCCTATATTAATATATTATTAGTATCAATATATTATTCTTCATTCAGTTCTATCTAACATTTAGATTTATTTTTTGACCTATTATCAAAATAAAGTAGCTATTATTATCAGAGCATGTGAGCAGATAGCAGGGAGCGGATCAGTCAACAAGAGGATAGCGTCATTTTACCAGTGTTGCCCAGCACGGCTATAGACACCATGTTACAGTACAGTAGGGCTATTGCAAACAGAAACAAATTTAATGACGGCACGTTTTTTGAGCGGGCGTTGCTTTACCGGTGAGCGTGATTGGTACGTGAGTGGAGCGTTTGGGCTGGGAGCATTTGGGCTGTGAGTGACTGAGCAGAGCGTGAAGCAAACACAAAGAGCGGAACACTGAGCAGTCGCTTTGAAGTTGTGCATCTTAGAAAGCGGAGCCGCTCGCAAAGTCATGAGTGAAACCTGATTGCTGAACACGGAGGGGCGGGACAGCATATTTCCAGCTTATATTTTTGGCCTTTTTTCCCTCTTTCAGCCAATAATTTTTGGCGGCTGAAAATTCGTTTTATCCAGAGCTGCTTTATAAATAAATGTAACTCATTTCATAATTGATGTACTTTTCATTGGACTAAACCGAATCAACACTGAACTGTTTTAAACTGAATAATGTGTTTACTATTGTCTTTTTGAGCTGCTTTACAGGAGGATATGAACTGTTTGCATCCAGGACTTTATTACTGTAAAGCTAGTCTATTGTACAACATTCTGTACCGTATAAAGTCCTATATAAAGAATATAGGTGATATTCTTTATAAATAAAGGTGACTTTACGTGAATTTGGTACTCACATACATCTGATGCACATACAAATAGGGATGCACCGATGCCACTTTTTCCAGTTTTGGTACTTGCCGACACTAATACCGATAACTGTATTTTCACTGCATTTGTAATTTTTAAATGTATTGGGTAGAGAAACCAAAATAATATAAATCTTATTAGTTGGCTTAATTTGTTAATAAAGTCAATAAAGTAATCAAATGTGAAATAACACTGCATATTCATTATTGTCTAAATTAAATACAGATTCATCTTTATAAAGTTACAAAAAGTATTTAGTCAAGAGCAGTGAGTGATTTCTTTGTCCTTTATTTTATTAACATTAAAACACAGCAGCAGGTTTATTAGACTGTTGTCCCTTTAAGACCGAACGCACAGATCCAATATGAATACTGTGTACGGTCACCGACTACTAGGATACTCGCCAAGACGGGCATTTTTACATAATTTTGTGTGAATTCGTCCTTACAACTGCAAGACGTGAAAGAGAATTCAATTCAGTATTCACGCTCTTTCTGAGATGCTGGTATTCGGGGCGCGCGATTTAAATGTTTGCGTTCATGAAACTTGTTGACTTGAAAACGTCCTGTAATTATGTAGGGAAACATTCGCTAAACATAAATCAGGTAACAGTTGATGTTTTACTTAAATATACAATTTAGTTTTAATCCAAATGACATGTGCTGAGTGAACGATCAGCAATCAAAAGCATTCAGTGTGCACGCTCTCTCTCTCTCGTCAGTTAACGTTAAAGCAGGGCTCAGTAGTTTCGGGATTTCTTCGCTGTATTCTCGCTTTTTGCTCGCAGGTTTCTCTCTAGAGCTCCCCCCACAGCTTCGGAATAGATATTTGACAACACTGTTGTAAAAACTCATTGGTGATTCTCAGACACCAGAGGCTAGTAGATCAACGACATCAAAGCAGATGGGACATTCTTTAAAACGTCTTCTTCAGGTTCGAACAGCGTGCGGGAGCGCAATAATGACAGCATTTTAGCAGATTTCTTTTGGCCGTAAAGCAATTGTTTACATCGCGAGACCTGATATCACGCGATACTTCCTGACGCGGCGGCCGGCGGCCCGCCGGCTCAAAGTTGCAAGTGCGGATTTTCCGCTCACGGGCACCAGGGGGGTGCGAAACGACCACCATTCAATCCGAAATAAGTAATATAACCAGGGCCGGCTTTGCCGACAGGCGACACAGGCGGCCGCCTGGGGCGGCATCTGCTGGACGGGGCGCAAAATTGCAAAAAAAAAAAAAATTAATTAAATGTATGTATCGTATTATGAAAGCTGCGCACACGCTGTACACTTTTACTGTGCACTGTCCACACACTGCTTGTATTTGTCCATTTCTTTTACTAGATTATATTACAATCCTAAAAAACGACTGAGTCACTCTGACAGGCAGCTGTCAAACTCACGCGCGTTGCTCAGCAACCGGGAGTGGCGCGAAAACATCTGACAGCTGGTTTTAGCGCTTTAAATTAGGGATGTGCGATATGACGATTTTTGATCGTGGACGATTAAAATGTCTCCACGATAAAAATGTCTCCACGATAAAAATGTCTCCACGATCTGCTTTTGAAGAAATATCGTAGAATCGTGCATTATATCTGTTCTGGCGCCTCTGTCCCAACATACTGAACAACGCGACGTATATTCACATAAAATGTTAACGCAGCGGAACGGGACACTGCAGTTCACAAAAGTTCATATTTGCATGTGCTTTAATGCCTTGTCGGTTAAACATTTAATTCGCATGCTGATGCGCTGTTCTAACGTGTGCGTTTCTCAGCGCGTACATGTGAAGCTCACATGCACTAAAAGCCTGTCTACCAGTGCCTTGATACTGGACTAAGTTATCTTTCGAGTCTTATTGTGCTTATACTGTTAAATACACACAAGGTTTACATAAACAAAGTCGGTTATGTCTAAAGTGAAAGCAACCTTGAGAAAATTGAGAGAAAATCTGCTTGTCAAATGCGTGTATATTAGACGCGTCGCACGCAGCTCTTAAAGAGACAGTAGCAATAGTAAACACGCTGCCGCTTGTCCTTAAAGGGATAGTTCACCCAAAAATTAAAATTATCTCATCATTTACGCACACTAATGTTGTTCCAAACCTGTTTTAATTTCCTTCTAATAGTTTCTAATATTTTTCTAATATTAATATGTTGAAGAATGTGGCTATCAAAACAGTATAGCTGGCCCCATTGACTTCCATAGGAGAAAAATATACTATGGTAGTCACTGGGGTATATCAACTGTTTGGTTACCCACATTCTTCCAAATAACTTTTATTTTCAACAGAAGAAAGATCATAAATTATGATCATTTGAATTTATGATAATTTGAATAAAACAACAAAATGCAAAGAGAAAATCACTCACTGCTCTTGACTGATAACTTTAATAGTAGCTTTAATAAGTATCAATGTATAATTTATACAGTGAAGTCTGTTTTGTTTTATTTTCATATTTGTTCATTTAATTACTTTCTTCAATGCTACTGTTAAATACACCTACTGTAGCTGAAAACGTAAAGCACTGTTTAGCCTATTTAATTTGTATATTAAGTTGTGTATGTGTAATGTGTATCTTTGATCTTAATATTTAATAACAAAGAAAATAATGACAAATATATTTATCTTCACCCCTGTCTGCCATTTTTTAATTTTTTTATTTTGTTACCTAAGGCTTTGTTTTTAAAATATGGACATTAGATTGGCTGTAATGCTAAGTCACAAAATAGTAACATAAACCAACATAAAAAGAATCGTGATAAAATCGTTAATCGTGATTTTCCTGGAAAAAATCGTGATATGATATTTTTGCCATATCAGCCACCCCTACTCTAAATAGGGGGGGAGGGGGGCACTCTCGCCTTGGGCACCAAATAACCTAGAGCCGGCCCTGAATATAACCATTCCAATGACTCCGAAGCTGTTCAGTTAAGGTAAAAAAGTTACTTAGTTCACCTTTAACACATGTCTCGTTTTACTTTCTTTACCACTGACTTCCGACTGAACTACAAACTTTCCACTGACGTCTGTGAAAAAGGGATGCGCTCAACAAGTTTGTGTGTCTGTGCCATTGTGCACTCGTATAAATGCGCAGGCATTTTATATTTCACTAATTAGATAGTTGTCTGTTTTTCTTTTTCTGGACACAAACACTGTACACACGCTGCATGGTATCAGTTTTGGTATCAGAGCATTTTTTTTGAGTATGAGAGCTCAGTATCTGAGATACTGATATCGGTGCATCCCTACACACAAATCATAGTGTGCAAATACTGAATTTAGTTTTCTTTCACATCTTGCGCTTAAATATGCAAAATTGTCAAAATATCCTCTGTCATACAAGGTTCTGCTGCTTTAAGTGACCATAAACAGTTGGGAAAGAAATCACATGTTTCTCTAGTATATTGGATCCATGCAGCTCTAGTGAGCAGCCTAATATTCCTGCTGACATATTATATCCTGACATATAATTTGTCAGCAGCCTAATATTCCTGCTGCTTGTATGTGTTTAAGGTTAATCAAGTAACAAAGGAAAATCATTCCCTAATCTTATTAAGGATTAATATATTTTACTTATAAAATTACAACTGTGCAGTGTTATTTTACATTTGATTTAAATTTCTGTACCTAAATAGACCTGAAAACCTGAAAAGCACTGTTTATTTAATTTATATCTTTGTTCAGTTGTATTTATTTGGTTGTTTTTGCTCTACGCGTGAGCTGCGAATGGGTCCCAAACAGAAATACATCATCAGCTAGGCTTTATCGTTATTATCACGGGAAGACCAATTCTTATCGTGGGGAGAATTGTTACCGGTATGTCGCAAACGATAATATATTGCCCATCCCTAGTTGGATGTCCACCTTAAAAATCATCACCATATTTATAATAAAACCATCATATTTAAAATATTATAAATAAATCAAATAATATAGTAGAATTTATTAAATATATACTGTAAATATATATTTGTGATGGATTTTTTAATCAATCATAACTAACATTTATTTTTCTTGCAGGAATAACATTCTTATGCTTTTGAATCCTAAATGTTTCCAAACCCTTTTACTCAAAAACTTGTGACTGAGTGTGTGTGTGTTAATGAATCATGGCTGAATATAACAACAAAAGGGGAAATGTATCTAGACGGATGTCTAGGTTTATGAGCTCGTGATTTTGAGTAACAAAGTCAAGCAATCAAGAAAACAGAGTTTGCTTCTACCTAGTAACAAAATGGTTTGCCAACCAATCAAATTGTAGGGAAATGATTTAATGCATCATGTCATTTTCGCCATGCTCTTATTGTATAAAAACTGTTGTATTCTTTTTGCTGTTGGGATTCTCTCTGATATTTGTCTGAGATCCTCCGGCTGTGATCAAAGCATATTCGAAAGCATTGTCTGGAGTCTGTTTAGTTAAAGGGCACCTATTATGACTCTTTTCACAAGATGTAAAATAAGTCTCTGATGTCCCCAGAGTATGTATGTGAAGTTTTAGCTCAAAATACCCAACAGATAATTTTTTACAGCATGTTTAAATCGTCATTTTTTGGGGCTCAGAAAAAAGCGCTGTTTTAGTGTGTGCCCTTTAAATGCAAATGAACTGCTGCTGCCGGCACAGGGGGCGGAGCCTCACGAGCTCGCGCTCAGAGCCAGGAGAATCTCATCTGATAATATCAGAACAGAAACTCTAGTAGTGGGAAGTTCGGATAATTTTACTGACTCGGATCTTTGAGTCTCGTTCAGCAAAATGAACGAATCTTTTTTCCGAGTCATTTCGTTCATTTCAGCATAATATAATTAAAATGGCATGTTAAATATCCCAACACATCTAGTACTTACGAAAATGTTGATTACATTTGTAAAAAGAATAAAAATAAACTATAGGGTAATGCAGCCTAAGCCAAATTATAAGAAACCAAAATGTTTTATTAATTGATTAGTTGTTGGGTCTTAAATTCAGGCTATTTCAGTCTGACTCTGTTACTTCACCTCAACTCCTGATCCGAGACGTTCTTTCCTTTGCAACTTCATATTTATCACGTTTGTTCTCCTCCTCTCGTGTCTCGAGACGTTAGTTGTCGACTCGTCAGTGTCTGACTCTGATCTGTCTGCTGGGCCGTGCCGTGTGTGATACAGCAGGGCCGGAAACAGAAACGATTAGTTCATCTTTCGAGTCTCGAGTTCGGGTTCGGGTCCAAGTCTTTCATTCTTCCTGTCAGTCCCATAGAGGCTATGCTGTCAGTACCGGAAAGAGAAATGATTAGTTCATCTCTCGAGTCTTCGGGTTCGAGTCGTTCGTTCTTCAAGCCACAAACCCATAGCACTATGCAGAAACAGAAATGATTAGTTCATTTTTTCAAGTCTTCGGGTTTGAGTACTTCGTTCTTTTGTCACGTCACCGCTGGTATCTTGCATCAACATTAGATTCGGATTATATCGGATTATAAATATATATTGTTTTATATTTAGGAATTAAAATACAAAATATGTGCAATAAACATTATCTGAAAAATAATTTCTTGTGCATCTGTGGTGTGTTTTATTATTAAGTTGGCTTGAGAGAGCCAACTTACTGATATTGTACTTAAACTTAATATTATTATTCTTCTTCTGAGACTAAAAAAATATAACTTTAATACAGCCTAGAGCTTTAACTCTACATACTCCAAACTCGGCTCAGACCTTCAGACTATTCTGACTCGGTATGCTATATCTTTTCTAACTGATCGGACTTACGGTTTTCCTAAAAATGACGATCAAAACTCGGAAAAACTCCCATTGGCTTTTTCAAACTGACCAACCGACAAAAATTCAAATCTAAATCCCTTGAAGACTAAACCAAACTGCCGTTCTATATAATATATGAGCCATTGAGACTCATTTAAACTAATAAACTCATCTATCTATCTACTTCAAACTAAATTAAACTTCAAACTAATTTAAACTTTAAACTTCAAACTAATTTAAACTTCAAACTACTAAGTTTACTTCATTTAAACTAATAAACTCATCTATCTACTTCAAACTAAATTAAACTTCAAACTAAATTAAACTTCAAACTAAATTAAACTTCAAACTACTAAATTTACTTCATTTAAACTTATAAACTCTAAACTCATACACTTATAAACTAATTAACTTATAAACTCATGAATTCATAGACTTAAACTCATAAATGTATAAACTCTGAACTCTTAAACTCAAACTTATAAACTGTAAACTCATTTAAACTTATAAACTCTAAACTCAAAAACTCGTACACTTATAAACTCATCAATTTATACTTATAAACTCTAAACTCATAAACTCTGAGTGTGTGTGTGAGCGAGTTAGTGTGTGTGTGTGTGTGTGTGTGTGTCTGTCTGTCTATCAATCTAACTTATCTATCTATCTATCTATCATAAACTTCAAACTACTTTAAACTACTTTAAGCTTCAAACCACTTTAAACTTCAAACCACTTTAAACTTCTTAATTTAAATATACCAGCTCCAAAGCAACGCCATAGCAACCAAACTTGAGTACCCTAGCAACCGTTTTGCAAGACCTATATCTCTGTATCAGAACATCGTATAGAGATGAGGTTTGGCTCTTTTGACTCATGCTAGCAAACAGCACTTTCAACATGCTACACATGCTAGCAGTGAATAGCTACATGCTAATAGCGATTAGTTAAGTAAGAACTCTATAAAAACTCCATAGTAACCATCTGTGACAACTACCAACCAACCTAGTAACACCATATCAACCGCTCTGAATACCATAGCAACCACCCAGAACACCCTAGCAACCACCTAGCAACCACCCAGAACACCCTAGCAACCACCCAAAAGACCCTAGCAACCACCCATAACACCCTAGCAACCGCCTAGCAACCACCCAGAACACCCTAGCAACCACCTAGCAACCACCCAAAAGACCCTAGCAACCACTCAGAACACCCTAGCAACCGCCTAGCAACCACCCAAAAGACCCTAGCAACCACCCAGAATACCATAGAACCACCCAAAATACCCTAGCAACCGCCTAGCAACCACCCAAAAGACCCTAGCAACCACCCAAAATAGCCTAGCAACCACCCAAAATACCCTAGCAACCACCCAAAATACCCTAGCAACCGCCTAGCAACCACCCAAAATATCCTAGCAACCGCCTAGCAACCACCCAGAATACCCTAGCAACCACCCAAAACACCCTAGCAACCGCCTAGCAACCACCCAAAAGACCCTAGCAACCACCCAGAATACCATAGCAACCACCCAAAATACTCTAGCAACCGCCTAGTAACCACCCAAAAGACCCTAGCAACCACCCAGAACACCCTAGCAACCGCCTAGCAACCACCCAAAAGACCCTAGCAATCACCAAGCAACCACCCGAAAGACCCTAGCAACCACCTAGCAACCACCCAAAAGACCCTAGCAACCACCCAGAATACCATAGCAACCACCCAAAATACCCTAGCAACCGCCTAGTAACCACCCAAAAGACCCTAGCAACCACCCAGAACACCCTAGCAACCGCCTAGCAACCACCCAAAAGACCCTAGCAACCACCTAGCAACCACCCAAAAGACCCTAGCAACCACCCAGAACACCCTAGCAACCGCCTAGCAACCACCCAAAAGACCCTAGCAACCGCCTAGCAACCACCCAAAAGACCCTAGCAACCACCCAAAATATCCTAGCAACCGCCTAGCAACCACCCAGAATACCCTAGCAACCACCCAAAACACCCTAGCAACCGCCTAGCAACCACCCAAAAGACCCTAGCAACCACCCAGAATACCATAGCAACCACCCAAAATACCCTAGCAACCGCCTAGTAACCACCCAAAAGACCCTAGCAACCACCCAGAACACCCTAGCAACCGCCTAGCAACCACCCAAAAGACCCTAGCAACCGCCTAGCAACCACCCAAAAGACCCTAGCAACCACCCAGGACACCCTAGCAACCACCCAGAGCACCCTAGCAACCTCCCAAAATACCCTAGCAACACCATAGCAACATCCTAGCAACCGCCTAGCAAAAAACTTTCTGCTCCAAACTTTCTCAAGCCAACTTAAAGTTTGTCTCGACGAACTTTCGCATCTAGTTATTATTATTGTTGTTATAATATATTATAATAATAACACATTGTTATATATATATATATATATATATATATATATATATATATATATATATATATAGGCTATAGGCCTATAAGCTATGTAACAAAGGTGTAGGTTTCAAACTTTAGGTGACTAAAAAATCACTAAAATAACACTATAAAACACAGTGAATGACTCAAATAGCCATGAATCCAAAATACATAACACTTCATTTCAATTTTTTTAACTGATTTTTATTCATTAATAACACAAGGACAAAAAAATCATATAACAACTCAATAGAGAAAAATTTATTAGAGTGGATTCAAAATTAGTAATATGTCTATGATATTAACTGAAAATTATAATCACTGTAAACAAGTCTCATCAAAGTGGTTTCCCCCACATACGGATAAAGCTTTGCATTAACCAACTCTTAAATATCACATTCAATGTTATAGAAAATAATCTTCATGACAGAAATTCATAAATATAGCCTATATACATTTGAGAACAGAAACGCATCACGTAGCCTAACTGTAAAAGTAAAAAAATAAATAAATAAATAACTACGTGCTTGTTTGTAAAAAGGTTGTGAATTAGTATTCGGTGACAAGTCACGTGACAAAAGAACGAAGGACTCAAACCCGAAGACTCGAGAGATGAACTAATCTTTTCTCTTTCCGGTACTGACAGCATAGCCTCTATGGCAGGGGTTTTCAAACTGGGGGCCGCGGCCCCCTGGGGGGCCGCCAGGGGGCGCCAGGGGGGCCGCAGCAAGTTGAAAAAAAAAAACGTAAAAAAAAAAAAAGTGTTAATATGAGTATTGTTATGAAATAACATTATAATAATTTGTTGCATAGCCTATCTGAACATTATACTTTTAATGCTAATCTTTTAGAGATGAACTGATTGATCGGCTGGTGACCAGAATTGGCCGATTTTCGGGCGATTTTCAGTCTGACATATGCCGATTCAAATGCACTCGGGCGCCGCATGATTAACATCGCGCAACATCAGCATCACACGTGCACACAGAACGCACATGTAGGAAACCTTGTGAGGCCGTTTCAGACCGCGAGCGGCGCGTGAGCAGCGCGATTGTTTTTCGGCGTGCATGTTCATTGAGTGCGTTCACACCGCGAGCAGGAGCAGCGCGTGAGCGTCAAGCAGGAGCGTCGCGTGCCGTGAGCAGTATGAAGCGGAGGGTTTCGGCGCCGTCTATTTTTGCTGCTGCTGCTCGCGCTCAATTAAAGCGAAAGCACACTTTTGATGGACAAAATAAATATGATTTCACACAAAAAGTACCAAAAATGCACATAATTTGCATGTAGGCTATAGTGTGTTTTAACAAGAACTGGAGTAGGCTAGCCTGGCAAGCCAGACCTACATCAAGATGTCCTGGCTGCAAAATACATTTTGCTGCCGCTAGGGTGCGTCTAGATTTCTAGGCTAGGAGTAGGCTATGTCAGAAAAGAAAATGAAGACTCAAAAAAATTTATAGAAAATGTACCCATTTAAACTTGTTTTTATTAATCAGTTTGGGTAAAAGTGGTGTTTTATAAAAAATATATTTATAGAAAATAAATATTTGTGTGTGCTTTAAAGTGGTTAGAAAAAATGAAATCAGAATCGGCTAAAATCTGTATCTGCAGGTCAAAATCAATGAAAAATCGGAATCGGTCTTGAAAATTGTAATCGGTTCATCTCTATAATCTTTCTGATTGGCTGGTATCAAACACCATCACATAATCTGATTTTCACCTAGATGTTTTATTTATTTATTTCTACATTTGCCGCAGTATTGTCGATGGGTTCAATAACACATCCTGCAAAAGGGGGGCCTTGGCCAGAACCTAGTAGTATTTGGGGGGCCTTGTCATGGAAAAGTTTGGGAACCCCTGCTCTATGGGACTGACAGGAAGAACGAAAGACTCGGACCCGAACCCGAACTCGAGACTCGAAAGATGAACTAATAATTTCTGTTTCCAGTACTGATTCAGAACCCATATGTTGCGTATTGCGCATGCGCGGTCAACACAAAATGAACGAATCACTCTCTGAGACAACTGAACTCGGCAGTCCCGAGTGACTGAATGAAACGAATGAACGAAATGAACGAATCGTTCATAACCGACACATCACTAAAACTCTCAGTTGCGGTGTTCATTTCGACTCGGAGTCGGACAATAATGCCCACAGAGCCAGAGAATATATACTGTATGGAGATTGAACAGGTATAGTTTAGTTTAATTATTGTTATAATTTACTTGTCATCTGCTTTTATCCACTATTAATACAAGCCTGCTGTAGCAGACCCTGTCCGAATGATGACCAAAATATTCTGATGAGTTCAGTGAAGTTTATTGTACATCACACAAAAGATGAAGCGTTAGTTTTACTCCAGAGAATCACAGTAAGAGCTGAATAAACACAGTAAGTAGTGAGCATTAAAGTCTTATCCATAAACTCTCTCTCTCTCCCTTTCATTATCATGGAACATACACAGCGAAGTACACAAAACACTCGTTACAACTAACAGTAAACAAATATATACACACCTTTTCAGTGGGTGATAAATAAACTGGTAAACCTTATATAGATAAAGAGCGCGCTCTCACTTTAATTTCTGCCGTGGTCAGTAACGTTAGGCCTGTCGCTCTGAAGACCGTAAGCTGGATCACAAACAGTACAGATCTATCCTCGAGTAACAACGAGAGTAAATGAAGACTGCCATGTTCATTCTTACAACCAACAACAAAACACCTCAATCGCTAAGGAGACATTCTTGTCTACAGCTGCTCAAGCGTCGAAACAAACAGCTCACTCAGGGCGGGTCTATGCTCAAACTGCAGTGTCAATCAACAGTCGTGGGAGGGGCCTGTGCAATTCTACGTCACATTGCATAGAATCTGAGAACAGCTCATTCTGAGACAGTGCTTATGATTTATTGAGATTGTAAAAAAAACACTGGGTGGATTTTTATCATTCTAGGGTGGTTTTGCTCACACACTGCCAACACACTTTATGTTCAAACACCATGTAAAAGTGAATTTTGCATAATAGGTGCCCTTTAATGCTGCACAGCGAGTTAGGTAGTAAAGCCTACTAGACACTTTGACAGTGTTATAGGAAAAGGGATGAGACGTCATCCGACTCGAAGCCAGTTGTCAACTGTAGACGCTGAGCTAGATTATAAAGATTATTAAGTGTCGACTGTAGACGCCCCAGATAATTTTGAGTCAGGTGCGAAATAAGAAAAAAATTTACCATAATATTTTTTTTTCTGGAAGTATTGAAAAGCACATTTTTTTAAGGTGTGCCTTTAACTCTTTTATACTCCATAGTTCATTAATAAATCATTAAATATTTTGTATTTACTGTTTAAGGCTTTACTGTACCAATACAAAATGTGATATTTTTTGAACAGCCAACATGGTGAAATTACATGTAAAAAGATTTTTTTTTAAAAAGAGAGAGAGAGAAAAAAAACGATTTAGTTTGAAAATTAATCAGATTTCTCAAAACTTCCAGAAATGATCAAATCATGTCAGATATTTTTATTCTGAAGTTAATCTAAATCTTTAAAATGACCTTACACAGAGAAAAATGTAAAATAAAACAAACTTCTTAGTAATCTAGTAGGTGAGGACTACAATGCAATCAAAGTAAAATGCAACAAAAATGTTTTCAAGAAAAATGCTACAAGAACACCATTTTTTTTCATTGGAATTAGTTTTGTTAATAGTAGATGTTTTCTCTATACATTTGAACATGATTTTGAATGTGATTTAATAACTTTGACTGTACCTTTAATCCTCATTAGGAAAAGTTGTGCACTTGTTTAACCTTTAATCCTCCTTAAAATGATCTTTTTGGTTTTCTCTTATCTTTTTTGTCTGTATAATTATACTTGTTGAAACGACTGGCATCTACTGTATATACCCCACTGTTCAAAAGTTAGATTTTATCATGTTTTTGAAAGAAGATTCTTATGCTCACCAAGCCTACATTTATTTGATCAAGAACACAGTTGAAAACAGCAATATTGTGAAATATTATTAAAATGTAAAATAACTGATAATGCACTCACCTGGACTAAGCCCTGCTTTTTTCTGTGTTCGCAACCGATCACTGTTTGTCTTGAAAAATAATGATTGAATAAGAAAGGTTTTGATTATTATTAAAATCACAATAAAAAACTTACATTGTTTTTTTGGCCTTTGAATCTACTGCCTACTACAATGAATTTCAACTTTATTGTTTAAGATGTCATCTAGACCTTTTAGATTTGGTCATTTTTTAAAATACATTTTCATCAATGCAGAATCAATGGGCTCTATGTTTAAGGAGACTGCTTTACTCACTTTTGTTCCTGGTTTGCAGTTTAGTCCTGTGCCAGACTCTCCTCCACTGCGAGCGCTCACTGTTGGTGACGCTCTCTGTCTTCCTGTTCTCTTGTCATTACTCAAATTCTGCTTCGTTCCCTTCATCCTGTCCTGAGTTCCACGAGTAGCCATCGTCTGAAGCTCTTGTTGGTCTTTTGTCAATCTGCGTTTAGGTCTTCTGTTACACTCCTTGACACAACAATTCACACGAGCTATTTATTAATTATAGATTTGACAGCTGTTTTTTTACATTTCAAATTTTAAACCTGGTATGACATGCCATTTATAAATAGAAGAGAAATTGTTTAAGATTAAGATTTTCAATCTTTTACTGTAGTTTTGTACAACTTGTTGACATGACATACAAGGGTATCAGATTATAAATCCTACTGCTGAAAAAGTTGTTTAATCATATTTAAAAAGAACTGAAGCCTAAGTTTATATCTACAATCACTGCAAATAAGCTTTTTTTTTGTAAAAAAAAAAAAAAAAAAAAGTCAAAATACTTGCAACAGTTTGTAAATGTATTTGTTAAACTAGAAAATACACAGTATAATTAATTTTTCAGTTTTAGTAAATTAATTCTAGTTTTATATTTATTTGATCCCTTAATTCAACAAGGACAAAACAAAGATTAGTGTCGTCCATATTGAAAGTAAATAAAGACTTTAATAAAATTAGAAAAAAAAGTTTGTATTCTGTGTATGTAGCCTAAAATGACAAGAAAAAGACTTACTGTTATTTCAGTTTCCTCTCGAATCTGTTCTTCATCTGTAGCTGCAGAAAGCCTCTGCTTGATTTTTATAATCTCTAACTGCTGCTCCCTCCCCATTATGAAAAAAAAGAGACTTGAAGTTTTACTTTAAGTTTTTTTTCTCAGTAAACGCCCAAGCACTAGATGGACAAACTCACCCCTCTCTACAAAAGAGAAAATAGACTTTAAGTTTTACTTTCAGTTTCTTTTCTCAGTAAACGCCCAAGCACTAGATGCCCAAACTCACCCCTCTCTACAAAAGAGACAGGTTTGAAAAGAGTGAGACAGGCTCATTTGGTCTTCTTTTTCAGCTGAAATAAATAATAATAAAAAAATAAAGGAAATGTGTGTTGTTGTTTTTTATTGTTTATATATATATATATATATATATATATATATATATATATATATATATATATAAATGTTGAAAGAAATTGATGAAATTGTTTGAAAGACTTGAAAATCTTTAAAAAGATAAAAATGGGATACATTAATTAAAGCAAATTCATTTGAATAAAGTAATTCAATCAAAACTGAAATGTATTATTGTTAAATGTACATTACCTGTGGTGGGTTGAAAGTTTTTTTTTTGAGTTTGTTCATTGTCAGCTTTGAGTTCAAGTTCTCTTATAGTAATTGCAGCTTCCTGACATTAAGGAGCTGATATGATTAACATGAATATGTCAAAAATGAGTTATTGTTATTTTTGTACAATCTCTGTTTAAACCTTCAGATGTATAATTTGTTGGAATGAGACAAAAAATAATGAGCTACTTTTTACTGAAGTCAGCAAAGTCAATTTTGAGAAAAAGTTTTCTGGAGGAAACAAAAATCAAACAATCACCAAGCAACCATACCTTAAATCCCTGATAACAACACCAGACTTGGCACACACCAAGTCAAAAACCATATCTATAGAAAAAAATATATATATATTTTTTAAATATTTGCAGGTTTGCAGTTTTGTTCCCTCAGTTTCCTAGTCTCCCTAGTGTTACTCCCATTTACTCCTTCCTTAAACCTATCCATACTATGAAGGGTATGATTTCACAATTTTATGATGCAATCTGCACCTTGTGTGAAAGCTCACTTGCATCTATTAAATCTCAGTGAGAAGAGGACATAGGAGAAAATATTCAAGAACATCAATGTGTGCACTCATCCTTTTGTGCCAAACATGGTCTGATTCAGTGTAAAATCCTTCATCGCACCCACTGGACCAAAGTTAGACTAAAATATATCCTGATGTGGATCCCATGTGTGACCGCTGTCATCAGGCCCCTGCGAATACTGCGCATATGTTTTGGTCCTGTCCATCTTCACACTATTATGGTCCCAGATCTTTAAAATTGGAATTGGCTGTCACAGCTTTATTTGGTGCTCTCTCTTTTTTTTTTTTTTTTTTTGCTTAACATGCCCAAATATAAGATTTTGTAGCTTTTGTCACACTCTTGGCAAGACTTCTAATTTTAATAAATTGAAAATCACCTAGACCCCCAACCCATTCTCCATGGATTAATGACATTTTTAATTTGGTCAAACTAGAAAAAAATCTGACATATAATAAAGGGATCTTCTGAACATTCTCTTTATAATTTTTTTTATTTATTAACTTTTATGTAAACAATTCATATTTTAACACAAGTAATGATATAGTGAAGAAAGAAAGAAGAAGAAAAAAAGGTTCAATTATTGCTGTCTTAATAAAGAAAAAAATTATTGCTGCCTATAATTAATAAAGGGTTTCCATACTGCATAAAAATGATCAGTCTTATTTTTTAAGGAAAATCTAATCTTTTCGAGTTGAAGGTGGTGCATAACATCTCTAATCAGGGCAGAGCAGTTTGGTGGATTTTTTTGTTTCCAGTTGAGCAAAATCAATCTACGTGCTAAGAGTGTGACAACTCCAAGCACAATACACTGTTTTTTAGACAGCTCCACATTGTCACTACTGACACCAAAAATAGCCATAACTGGGTCTGGGTCTAGTGGTTTTCCCAACACCTTTGACAGTAATTGAAAAACTGAAATCCAATAATTACGAATATTAGGACGCTTCCAAAACATATGACTGCATCTATCGCATAATGGGTCCACAGAGGAAAACATCCTAGAGAGCTTTAATTTAGACAGATGAAGTCTATGTAAGATCTTGAATTGTATTACAGTGATTCTTGAGATCAGGGACAAAACAGGTTTTGATTTTCAAAAAAAAAATCTTCATTATTTTAAAAACCAGTGTACACATATTTGTTAAATGAGGGTTTGGCTATGTAACCATGTTTTGGAACAATCTCCCAGTTTAAATTTTTTTATATAAATTAGAGGTTTGCGGGATCAGCACTGGATTTTTGTCAATACCATCAGACACATAGAAATGTCTATAAAATTATTTTTAATTAAGTTATCACAGATATTTTGACTCTTAGCATTTTTTAATTGTCTTAATCACATAAAAATGTTTTTAAATGAATCATATCACCTTTTAAAGGTTAGAATTGGTCAATGTTTAATGATTGCGGTTTAGGTTGTATGGAATTTCCATAATGAACAGTGATACTTAGAAGCATAAAAATTACACAATAACTTTGAAAATGCAACCATTTTATTAACAAATATTCTTGAGGGAACAAAACAGCTCATCTTTAAAAAACTAAAAAACAATATATCATTCTGACGGAGTTGACAAGGCATCAACGGTGTTGACACAAAACTGACGGTGGTGACAAACTTGTAAGAAACAGAAAAATATTTCATTCAAAAGGAACATTGAACTCTCACAAATATCGTAACATTGCAAGATATGAAGAAAACACATTATATAACCAATTTTTCATCTCATGGGAGTTGAGGGACTTTACAGGCAATAGAAAAAAAAATTAACCCCCTTTGTAAAGTCCACAGCATCTTCAAATATATGCTGCTTATAAAGTATATAAACCAATTCAAATCATCCATAGTCAAAATGACAGCTAAACCTTTAAAATATTGCTAAACTGTCATAAAAAAAACTTAACATTTGACTTCTCAAGGCAGTCGATGGAGTTTAAACACCAGGCAACAGACGATTCAAGTGTTCCTCTTCTATGAAATCCAAGACCTCTGCTGATATGTTAAATATCTCCCTGGTGCTGCTTGTACGGACGGGTGATGATGGCTCATTCAGCTTGACTAGAATATCTGTAAATGGCACAAAGGAGACATCCCGCCGTCCTTGCTTTTTCTTAAAACAAACATTTGGCCCATGAGGGTGAAAAAATTCAACTTGAACATCTTGATGCTCTGGGTCAATTGTTAAGGCTTTAGCCAACCACCAGTTCTGTTCGTACATGACAACAAGCCAGTCTCCACTCTGAGTATCATCGGGGCCTATCCCAGTTGTTGTGCCCTCAGGTTCTCTGCTAGGCTCTTTCTCCATGGCCTCCA